>CM074727.1:108311189-109511189 GCA_037306005.1 Rhinophrynus dorsalis | reverse complement strand
AACCCCCAGAGTGACTTGTATATACAAAAGTAAAGGTCAGAGATGCACAACAAGGCTCATGAGCCTGCAAAGGTATGCAAAAGCCACACTAGGACTGGATACGATTAAATTCTTGAAGTGCTCTGCTGCATGCAGCCTTTTCGTAGATCTGATTCACTCATATTCATTCTTGAGGGCCAGTATGAGGACCAAGATGTATCTAAGATTGCTCTAGCCTCCTGCATGAAGGTGACCATTTGTCAGATATATATTCTTTGGAAGGAATCTGTTCGGGTCACTGCTCACTCCACCAGGTCAGGCCACTGCTAAGCAGTTGTGTAAGGTGGCGATATGGTCATCTCTGCACACTTTCACCAAGCACTACCATGTGAATGTGCTGGATTTGGCTGAAGCCAACTTTGGTTGGAAGGTCCTTCAGGGACTGATGCATATATAATCGACTTTCTTACTGTCAGTTATCAGAACCCTGTTGGTTTTGTATTTTGTTTTTCTCTGTTGTCCAATATAATTCACAGGTACCATGGGGAGGGGATGTGACAGCTCCTCCCAGTGAGCTGGAACAGTTCTAGAAGTGCAGGGGTAGAGCTCCCCCGTATCAGACTACCTCACTTAGCACCGCCCAGATAGTTTTGTCCCAAGTCCTGGTTAGATAGCTGAGAACAGTTCTGCTTAGTTTTTAGTTATTTTATTATTTCTTGTTAGATATGGGGCATCCAAATTCCCCCATTAGACGGATTACCATTACTGGCTTCCCCTGGTGGATTACCCAGTTATCAGGTACTGTTGTGGACCCCTTGCAGCCCTGGGAGAGAATCATGCATCCCATGTCTCTTTCTCCAGAAGGAGTCTCTCTGAGGCTTCTTCCTTCCCAATGGTAATCTGAAGAAAGAAAATCTGCAAAAAAAGGTGAGCAACCATTTGAGTGCCATGGTCCACTGGTCCCACAGTTCCTCTAAACACACAGGTATTTCTGGAGTTCCTTATAACCCCTGCACTCATGCTGGGTAATTAGTTCTCTGGGTCTTTGGAGCATTTTTGGCTGCTTTGTGGTAATTAAAGGGGAACTACCACCCCAACATGATACAGTCTCTATCAATGTCTCTTCCTACGTTTAATAGCGCTGTTAAGTTTTTTTTTTTTTTTTTAAATGCTTCGTAAAGGCATAATCTTTAAATGAAATCTGTACCTCCTGACGTCTTTCCCAGTTGAAGACTTACTGCGCATGAACGCTATGGAGCCTTTTGGCTCCATTTTTCCTTCCACCGTCTTGCCGATCCCTCCTGCATCATAGACCTCAGCACCACATGACCTGGCGCGCTCCAAGCATCAAGCGCTGTCAGGCCATCTCAGCACAACATGAACACGCTTGCACTATATAAAAGCACCAGTCCGTTTCCAGGAGCACAAGAATCGAACTGATGTGATAGGCTGACTGACTACCACTCGCATTAGCACTTCTTTAAGAGAGAAACATCTGAGCTAAGGTTGCATCTATGCAAGCATTAACTCCTGATGAACTGTGACTTGCTCTGCCTTCAAGCTATGTACACACGAAGTAGCAATTAATTCAGCTTCTAGACATCAAGAGTCTCTATCTAGTATTGCTAATAAATCTGACTAAGATCTATTTCATTGGAAGGTCCAGGGCTACTTATGTCTGACGGCACTAGATATTTTTCTTAGAAACTAGCAGGGACTGCAAGCAACTGTTTCCACTTCAATTGAACATATCCTGCACAAGATACTTATATTAGAGACTGTCCGAGACCGCAAGCTAGTGAACCTATGTGAGCTAGAAATCGGCAGCCAAAGAGTTAATATTGTCTATAACTACCAATAACACTAGAGACACTCAATCTTATTTGAGCTTTGGGAGTTAATATTCTGGCTTCATTATCACTCCTATACTATTGTTTTTAAGCATTACGGCTAGCAGAACCGTGATCACCGGACAGCTACATGTGGGTGGTTGACGGCTTATGACAGCTGATTCAGTTTTAAACATGCTTTTGTAAATACACCAAGCACTTCACTGTTTGCTATTTTAAATTAATAAATAAAAGTAATGTATTAACTTGCCACCAATGACACTACTTTGAGCTTTTACAGACCGAACGGGTCTACTCGGTGCTACACTGTGCTGATTGAAGTCAATTCAGCATGATCTCTAAAACTCCATTCTCTTTTTGTGTTTTTGGGATTATAGAGACTGTGGGCAGAGACTAGATCTGAGACTGACAGGCACAAGGAGAGGTGACGCATGCGCAGTAAGACAAAATCGCCAAGATGGCTGCGGTCTGTTTGATCACAGAGCATACACAAACGGTCAGATTTTATCATATAGGTACACTTATGGGATGTTTTACATAGATTTTCGTGTATACTTGGGTGATATCTAAGACACTAGCTGAAGTTGTCCGTCCATGGTAGTTCCGCTTTAAGCCCTTCCCTGACATAATTATTGGTTTGTGATCTTCTAACTCTTCTTCAGTTTGAATTCATGAGTTTTTATTGTTTAGTATATGTTATATTTGTGTTTTGGGGGGTTTTATTAACTTTTCAAAATGTTTAGAATTTTTTAATTCTGCTCCTTTAAGAGCACGCTTTACCGCACGCCCACACTTGCTCCATTGACTTCTATGGGACAGACTGTTTTGGGACATATCTCTGCAACTTTTCCACTTAAAGAGTTGAGAGAGGGCTCAATCTTCTTGTCTCCCCTTGCCCTGTATTCTGGATCACATCCTCAGTGTCTTGGGGGTCCCTGGGAGGTTAGGGCGCTGTGGGGAACTACAAATAAGAGAAGTACTACATTGCCCAGAATGCCGTTTTCACAGGCTTTTTCTCTGTAATTTGGTAGCCATTTTATTTCTCTTATTTAGAGTACCCTACGCAGAGACTTGGATTCCCTTACTCTCTTCCACATTTTAACTCTTTGCGCCTAATCCCACTCTAGACCAGTTTATCCTGGATGAGTGGAAGACTCCAGACAAGCGTCTTTCTCTCTCCAAGAGATTCTCTAAGCAGTACCCCTTTTCTGATGCAGCCTTGGCTCAGTAGGCTACACCACCTCAGGTTGATCCCCCTATTTCCAGACTGTCTAAATCCACTGCTTTGTCCTTGGTGGATGCCACGGCGCTTATGGAATTAACTGATAGGAATCTTGAAGCTATCCTGAGGTCTGCCTTAGCTGCCATAGGTGCTTCTTTGAGTCCTACCTTGGCTTCTGTGTGGGTTACTAGAGCCATTCCTGTTTGGACTTAATTTACTGACGATGTCTGCAAAAGTGCCCCTAAGGAGGGCCATTTGGGCCTTTTAGCCAACATGTCTGAAGCTCAGAACTATGTGACTGATGCCCTTTTTTATGCTGTCAGGCTTGAGGCTAAGGCTTCTGCCTTTTCTGTGGCTGCTAGACGCACTCTGTAGGTCAATATTTGGTCTGCTGATCTATCATCTAAGAAGTCACTCGTTTCTCTCTCTTTTCAGGGTGTCTCTTTTTGGGCCTGAACTGAAGCAAATCATCATTGAGGCCACAAATGCAGGAGCACTCTGTTGCCACAGGTCCCCAAACACCCTAATCTGACGAGGAAGCAGCGTCTTTTTCATCCCGCCAAACTGAAGCGCAAAGGCCGAATCCGGGTGGGTCTCAGGGCAGCACTCCGCGCTCCACCCCCAAGCCCAGGCATCAGTGGAGGTCCAACACTCATCCACCAAACCCAAATCCATCAAACCTTCTTGGGCATGACTCGCCTAACTGTGTTCCGCGCCTACCTGTGGGTGGTCGACTGCAGCATTTTTCAAGCATTTGGGCAGGCTCTGTTGCGGATCAGTGGGTATTGCAGGTGGTTTCAGGAGGATACAGGATTCCCTTCATATCCCTGCCTCCCTTCAGGTTCTTCCCTTCAAGGGCTCCTCTAGGTTGGGAAAAGCTGCGTCTTTTCAGTGGGGCAGTGCAGGTTCTCTTGGACAATGGAGCCCTGGCTCCATTTCCACCTCAAGAGAGAGGTTTAGGTTTTTATTCAAACCTCTGTGGTCTCCAAAAGCGATCTTGAACCTCATGGATATCAACTATTTTGTGGTCCATACTCACTTTAAGATGGAGTCTTTGCACTCTGTTATCATAGAGATGTGTCCGGGTTAATTCCTGGCCTCTTTGGATCCGCAGGATGGTAACCTGCATGTTCCTATTCATCAGTACAGTCAGAAGTACCTCAGGTTCGCTTGCATCTTGGGGCACTTCCAGTTCCCATTGGGCTTACCACTGCTCGTCAGGTGTTCGCACAGGTCTTAGGAGCATTGATTGCCTACCTGCATACCCAAGGAATTCAGGTGACTCCTTACATGGACGACTGTAACGGTTTGTTTGACACACAGACACAGGTTTAGAATAAAACACAGCTTTATTAAAATGAATAACCTTCACAGGTCCTGTAGTATATAGCAGACTAGTACAGACACACGACAGGTTAAATAGACATAAGCCCACACAGGTCCAGCATAAACAATAAGTCCACAATAGTCTATACTGACACAGGTCAGGCAGAGTGATAGCCTCCCAGGAGCAAAGTCTTGAATGGGTTAATGATCTTCAGAGTGTAAACAGTCCCATGTGCAGAGAGGTCAGTGATGGGGCTCTCTGCATATAACAGCTGAGGAATAGGTAACGCCAATAGCCAGATAGCAGAACTGGCATGAGCTGTAAGGCAATATTGGAAATAGCAACACGTGAGGTACCGCTGGAGCAGTAACGGAGGCAACACTTTCACACTGCACAGTTAACCGGAGGCAACCGGTGGCTCAACAGCCGGAGTGGTAACGGAGGCAGACACTTGCTCTGAGCAGAGGCAATAACGGAGACTAGGCCCAAGGTAAACTGCCATAGCAGTAACGGAGACAACACTTGCACACTGCAAGTTTAATCGGAGGCAACCGGTGGCTCAACAGCAGGAGTGGTAACGGAGGCAGACACTTGCTCTGAGCAGAGGCAATAACGGAGACTAGGCCCAAGGTAAACTGCCGTAACAGTAACAGAGACAACACTTGCACTCTGCACAAGTTTAACCGGAGGCAACCGGTGACTCAGTTTACAAGGGCAGCAGACAATATGCAGAGCTGTCAGGCAGGCCGAGTCGGTACACTGGGAAACACTGAGCAGAACTAAGCACTGGCACAGGAACACCACGAAAGGGCACCGGAGGGGTGCCCCTAGCCCAGTATATAAAGGTCACACTGGGCGGGACTAACACACAGTAGCCAATGGGAGCAAGGCACAGACTAGACTGACAGAAAAACAAAAAGAGCACGGGCACTGTGATAAAGACCTTCTGCTGAAGGCTACTTCCAGGGACCTTCTGGACTGTCAAGTCCAGGAATGTTCTCAGATTCTCCTCTGTCATGGGTGGATTCTGAATATGGTCAAATCTGCTCCAGTTCCCTCTCAGTACCTGGTTTTCCTCCGTCTCAGGTTCAACACCTGCCAAGGGATGGTCTTCCTGACAGAGGATTCGGTTCAACAGATCATGCGTCGGCTCTCCCGGGCCCTGGAGTGGATCTCATCTCCAGTGCCCAAGTTCTTGTCTCTGACAGGCCGCATGATATTCACCAAGGAGGCAGTTCCTTACTCCATGGCTCAAACCAGGGAGCTCCAGAGGTTCACCATCCAGACTTTCCATGGGAATACAGATCTGTTGGACCATCTGGTCTGTCTTCCTTAGGAAGTAAGGCAGGACATCCTTTGGTGGTTGGATAGATCCAACCTGGAGAAGGGGAAACATTTCATATCTAGAATTGGACTCTGGGGAGCTGTCTTTGCTCACCTGGGGGTTCAGGGCCGATGGACTGCGAAGGAGTCCCTCCAGCCAATCAGTATCCTAGAGCTCAGGGCGATTCTACACGCTCTGGTGTACTGATCCTCTCCATTGAGGGGCTGTCCAGTTGACGGCCAGTTGGACAGCGCCACGGCCATGGCTTACATCAACAAGCTAGGAGGCACAAGAAGCGCTTCTGCATGGGTCGACATCAAGGCTATTTTAGCCTGGGTGGAAGAACACGTTCCTGCCATCTCCACTGTGCACATCCAAGGCGTAGAAAAGGTCCTGGCAGACTATCTCAGTCACCATATGGTGGACCCAGTGGAGTGGGAGCTCCATCCGGAAGTTTTGACTTTTTGGTGCAGAAGTGGGGTCTCCCTTGGATAGACTTGATGGCATTCAGGGACAACAGGAAAGTTCGATTCCATGGCACTTTCAGCTTTCATTTTTCCTCCATTCCCTCTCATCCCCAGGGTGCTGAGGAAAATTCAGATGGATGTTCCGGCGGTCATCTTGATCACTCCCTATTGGACCAGGCAGCCTTGGTTCTCAGAACTGTTAGCCTTATCTGTTCAGGATCAGTTTCCTCTGCCATTCAGACCAGATCTCCTCCTTCAAGGTTACCTCAGTAAGGAGGACGAGGAACGTCTGGCTTTGACGGCATGGCTGTTGAAGCATCCATCCTAAGGAGGCAGAGTTATTCTCCTGATGTGGTCTCCACCATGATCCAGGCTAGGAAACTGGTCTCTTTCAAGGTCTACCACAGGGTTTGGTCCAACTTCCATTCATAGTATGTGGACAGGGATCTGTCCTCGCAGGAGTTTGATCTCCCAGTGATCCTGTCTTTTCTGCAGGATGTCACGAACAAGAATCTCAGCCTTAGTTCATTGAAAGTGCAGACCTCAGCTCTCTGTCTTCTACCAAAGATGTATTTCATTCTTGCCAGATGTCAATGTCTTCTTTCAGGGTGTTGCTCATGCTTTCCTTGCCTTTAAGGCTCTTACTCCACAGCGGGACCTTAATCTGGTTTTTGGTGTCTTGCAGCAACCTCCCTTTGAGTCTCTGCCTACCATTCTTCTACATCTTTTGACGTGGAAGATGGCCTTTCTTTGGGCTGTGGTCTCTGTCCGCAAAGTTGCTGAATTGCAGGCCTTGTCCTGTAAACCGCCTTTCCTGGTGTTTTACAAGGATAAGTTTATTCTCCGTATGTCTCAGGAATTCCTTCATAAGGTGATCTCTGAGTTCCACATCATTCAGGAGATTGTTATGCCGTCCTTTTGTCCTGACACTAAATATGACAAGGAGAGGGATCTCCACTTGTTGGATGTTGTACTCTGCCTGAATTTCTATGTGCACCCTACTGAGTCTGTCCATAAGACTGATTATCTGTTTGTCATCCCTGAGGGTCCCAGGGCTGGTTTGGCAGCGTCCAAGGTGATTTTTGCATCCTGGATTAACTCTACCATCTGCAAGGCTTATGAGCTCAGATGGCAACCCATTCCCTTCCACATTACAGCACACTAGGTCTGTTGGGGCCTCCTGAGCCTACAAGAATCAGGCCTCTGCTGAACAGCTGTGCAAGGTGGCCGCTTGGTCTTCTGTGAACACCTTTGCCAAACACTACTGCGTGGATGTTCTGGCTTTGGCAAGAAAGTCCTGGAGGACTTTTCTCCTTCTGTGCCTTGTAGCTCTTTACCTGTTTGAGCCCAGTTGGCTCTTGTTCTTATGTGCTGTGTTATGTTATTCAGTGTCAGTTTACCCTCTGCTAGTTTGGGCTTTTCCTTGTCCTGGATAGTTCATGGGTACTGTGGTATCATGGGGACCAGCGCTTGGTCCTTTTCTTCTTCTTCCCATCATGGGAACTCAATGTTGGTACATCCCCATGGTACCTGTAAGTTATATTGAACAACAGGGAAAAGAGGATTATAGTCTTACCTGTTATATCCTTTTCTCTTAGTCCATGTAACTCACAGGTCTCCCACCCAGTGAAAGGGACCATACTGGGTCTTCTGTGGCTGGACGTGGGAGCCCTCTTGGGTTCATTGCTCACAGGAGTTTTTATCTCTTCCTTCTTGCTATCTTAGTAGGCTTTTCACAAATCTATCTGGGCGACAGCTAGTGAGGTAGCCTGATATGGAGGAGTGGGAGGCTCCACCCCTGAACTTCTTCTAGCATTGTTCCAGCCCACTGGGAGGAGCTATCACCTCCCTATGGTACCTGTGAGTTATATAAGAAACCCTTTTTTTTGTCTTCAGAGGCTGTGTTGGAAGTTATTGTAGATGAAAAGAATAATCAAAATACAGTCCCCAATAAAAATAGCAAATAATAGATCCATTAAACACCTTCTAAGATAAAACACATCCCAATGTTGAGGGTGGAAAAAAAAATTATATATGCGTGTGTATATATGTATACACACAGACACACACACACACACACACATATGTGTGTATGTAAATATGTGTGTATATATATATATATATATATATATATATATATATAATAGATAGATAGATAGATAGATAGATAGATAGATAGATAGATAGATAATACACATGGACATAAGATATATAGCTTCAAGAACAACAACAAAAATAGACTGACAACCTTGGTAGAGTAGCCTTTAAATCAACACTTGAGAGAATTTATTAAAACTAAACTGTAATCTCTGTAGCCACAGGTGATAAAATAATACCTATAGTAAAAATAAGCAAAATAATGTAACTAGAAGGTTTAACGGGTTGGACTCACATATCAGCAGGTAACATATATTAAAAAAGAACTTATTCATTGTAAGTATATCATTATATATTTAAAGGGATAGTAATGCCAATATTAACTTAATTCAGTATTGTAGATGTTAAAAAACTGAAGTATATGGAGAAAGTCCCATCACTCAAACCTTTACGGTTTGAGAGATATTCGCCACTAAACTTCTCCCTCCCTCATGTCAGCTGTAAAGCTGACAGAAGGAGATTCAAGTCGACTGACTCAAGGAGGCTCTTCAGTAATTAATTCAGTAAGTAATTATTTTTAAATTTCTCTATTTGAGCTCTGCTGAAGAGCCGCCAGCTGGTCCCAGGACCCGGATCTCCTGCTGTCAGTAGAGTGCTGACGTCAGGAGAAGGGGAGGGAGGGGGGAACTCTAGCTGCGAATATCTCTCAAACCGCAAAGGTTTGAGAGATGGGACCTCATATACTTTATTTTTTTAACATCTACAATACTGAATTAAGTTAAATATGGGCATTACTACCCTTTACGTTCATTAAGGGTTCTAAAATCATGATGGAACACTTGTCCCAGTAAACCAGTTTGAATGATGAAGTTATATAAATTATTGTTCACGAAAATGAGACGCACTTAAATTTGTTACTAGAGGTTAGGCAATACATATGATGGACTGAAATAAAAAATACTGGACCTAACATATCCTCTTTCCTTACTTGGAGGAGATGATTAGTAAATCCTACATTAACCAAAAACCCTTGCATAAACATAGCTTTTAATGTTTAACAGATGTACACATCCATGTGGGCTAATCTGCATAGGGAAGACAGACCTTTGAGAACGTAAAAAGGGAAAATAGTCCACAATACTGTTTTCTGGAAAAAAAAAAAAACACAAATAATACAGTAGAACATATTTGACAAAAAGTCAACAGCTAACCTCCATCAGATTTGCTTGCATTGATGTAGTCCTATGATTACAAAGAAGTGTTGGTGTTAATACTACTGCAGAAGAGTTTGTTTGTGAGCAAAACCCTGTACTATACAAACCCAAGGGGAATTAATGAAAACATGTCCATTAAAGTTTGGACTTTGGAGATTTTTCCCTGGGAAGTATTGTTTTCTTCCTTTCATCATTCCTTATGACTCACAGGGATGCTGTGTTAGCAGTTATTGATGTTGCTAGGTTAACATTTTAATCACTCTTCGATACCATAGGTTGTGAGCTCCAGTTAAGCTTTGATGGGAGTGTTTTTTCTAACGTGCCAAAGATGTTATCATAGTTTCTAATAAATCATAAAAAATAAAGGTGCGCCCAAATAGAACATAGAATAAAGGAGTTGGAATGGTGTAAAGATGAGCTCCTACTCTAAACAAACCTATAGTGGTAAGTAAATAGTAAGAGGCGCTCAAACAAAAATTGTAATAATCAATCAGTATATCCCAAAAAAAGTGAGTATATGTGTACTAGCAATCAATAAGTGTAACCAAAAAGAACTGTGTGTATATATATATATATATATGTGCTTAACCTCAAATGTAAACAACAATAACTATTAATACTGACATGTAATTACAAAATAATAAAAATACACTGTATAGTATATAATACCAAATTATATCAATAAGATATCATATATAACAAATAAAAAATGCTTACTTACATACCACCAATAGAAACATTCAAATAAGTGGTCACAAAGGATCGCTCCAAGTATCAGATCATGATGTACAAGTAAAAAATAAAATAATAACACATAGTGTGATCTGTATAAAGATAATAGTCCACAATATCGCCGTCAAATGTGAAATAGTCTTGCACTATTCAATTTCAAATATCAGAGATATTGGACAGGAGTGACATAATGACTCACTTTTAATGTCACCGCCTGACTAACACACCGGTCAGTCAAGCTGAATGGGGCATATGGAGAGTATAAAGACTGTCTCCACTCAGTCAAACTCAGGTATATATCGTAGTTGTCAAGTCGCCCAATCAAATCTTGGCACAATCTCAAATTTAAATAGGATATAGATGGAGCAAAAATACTCACTTGAAAGATGTTGCCACCCGAGGGACATATAACCTATCTTGGGTGAAGACAAGTGGGGAAAATTCTCTGTACCATCCCCGTTCAGTCAAATGGCTGAACAATAGCTGAAGTTGTTCTTGATCACATCAGACAGCAACAATATCCACAGAATAAAAAATGCTAATACTCAAAAACTGAATTAAAATGATTGTTTATTATAACAAAAATACACAAAGATAAAAATAAATGCTATAACTGTATATAAAAAATCAATCAACGAGTTTCATAACCATACCGGTTATTTCATCAGGACGGGAGAGAGAGGTCTCGCAACTCCCTTAATAATAGCGAAAAAAAAACTCTGGAATAGCGCGCCTAAATATATAGTCTCGCATAGATGACTCTATTGCAGACATTCTTAAAGGAAATGTTAATCCCAATCAAGTGGCCGCTTAAGTGGAGATGAGAAATCCCTCTACCCTATATAATATAAAACCATCTTGGTTAAATGTATATCAGTTTGAGCAAGCATAAATCAAACATAAAATAAAACAAAGAAAAAGAATCATTGAAATAAATATCAAATGTTTGTAATATTAATTTCCTTATTGGGATGAATCAAAAACACAACTATAGTAAAATATCCCTCTGGACATATTACCTCCGTGAAGAACACATAAAAATACGTGTATTAAAGGGAGTTTCTTAAAGGGATAATGCATCAATTGAAACAGTGTATCTATACCCAAAACAATACTATTGATATATTTGGAAATATCTTTACATTGAAACTGTGTAGCATCTAAATGGTGATGGTCAAAAACGAGACATCAGTTTTGACGCCTCAGTAACAATAACCACAGATGTTACAAAATCACACATGGATCAGATAGACATATGGTACATTTATATGATGGACACTGTAGCTATTATATCATACAGTGAATACAAAATATCTCCAAACACAATTATCAGTATGACTGGGAAATGTAATACAGTGAGGATAACATTCATCATCATCACAGTATTACTAATATATATGTGTACCCCCAATATTTCCAATATATATATATATATCTCCAAATAATCCAAATTTCAAATATATATATCTCCAGACATTTCTAATATCAAATAACAAATAAGATCAAAGTGCTGGTTGGGGTGAGGAACAGGGTCTCGGTTCTTAATTAGGAACTCATGTTACAATAGTTTTCATATTTTCATTTAAACCCTCTGGGCTCAAAGTGCATAATTTATATATCCAGAAGGCCTCCCTGTTTCTCAACCTAACTAATTTACCTTCTCTACTGTTTCCCTTAATTTGTTCTATGGGAATTATATTCATAGAATGTGGATTAGATCCATGCTGTATGGCGCAGTGTCTCGACACCCCATGTAGCGTAAATTAATTTCTGATATTTCTAACATGTTGTCCAAACGTTGTTCTTAAATCCTGTGAAGTGCGGATCACATATTGTAAGCCGCACCTGCATGAGATGAAATATATGACAATGGTGGATTCGCAAGTCATATAATCTTGAATATAATAACTATTACCAGTACAGTTAGAATGAAATGTTTTTTCTTATTTGAGATATATTGACAGGTATTGCATCGTATTTTTAAAATTAGTAACTTCCTAATAGAGGATATAGAGGCAAATCAAAAGTATTGGATGATATTGGATAAATATTTTTCTTACCTCCCTATTGCCATCACTCAATTTACTGGGTGCTATGAACATAGAGTTACTAGACTTAAAGTTCTCCTTCTCCTTTAATTATTTATTCAAAATTGCATCTCTGTTATCTTTTCTGGCTTTGAGATAGGAGTCCAGAATGAGTTTTTTGGGGTATTCCTTTTCTAAGAAACGCCCAATCAACACATTAGATTCTTTATTGTAATTGACTATATCTGTACAGTTCCTTCTAATTCTTCTGAACTGACTGTATGGAATATTAGTCTTCCAGTTCTTATAGTGATTGCTTTTAAAATTCAAGTAACTATTAGTGTCTACTTTTTGAAAAAAGTCGTAGTATTAACGTGTTGATTGGGATGACCCTCCAAGGTTATATCCAGGAATTCCATAATGGAACCTTTCCCTTTATTCATAGTAAAACTAAGTCCTAACTCATTATTGTTAATGTAATTACAAAAATTGTCTATTTGGGAATTCTCCCCTGTCCATATAATCAAGATATAATCTATGTATCTCTTATAGAGGACCAGTCATGAAAGACTTTAGACATATGATGGAAAATCAAGCATTTAAATATTTTAAAAATTTGTCTGGCAGTGAAAGGAAAGCAATGGAATATCTTGAAAATAATAGAGATATAGTCATCAAACAGGCAGATAAGGGGTGGTTATTATTTTAGATAGATTAGAATATGTGAATAAAGCATATAGGATCCTTAGAGATGAGTAATGCTATACAATATTATTGAGAGATCCATCAGAAGAATATAAAATTGAATTTAGTCACCTCATAGAACAGGCATATGCAGATAATACTCTTACTAAGAAGGAAGGGGATTTTTTTTTATGTAAGATTCCAAGTTAGCATATTATTATCATCTGCCCAAAATCCATAAGGACAGAAAAAATCCTCCGGGCAGACCCATAATTTTGGGTGTAAATTCCCTGACTTCGAACTTATCTGAATTCATCGACTTTCATTTACAGAAACATGTGGCCAATTTAAAATCTTATTTGAAGGACACAACTGCCTTATTACAAATATGTAAAAATATAATTTGGGAGCCCCACTATATGTGGATTTCCTTCGATATTGTTTCTTTATACTCCAATATTGAACATATTTTGGTTTGAGAGCAGTGGTGTCCTTTTTGAGAGAAGACTATCTTATGCCAACAGAACAGGTTAGTTTCCTTTTAAAGTCCATAGAGTTTATACTAATACATAATTGTTTTACATTCAACAATCAATACTTTCTACAAAAGAAAGGGACAGTAATGGGGACCAGATTTGCGCCCAGTTACGCCATCCTATTGATGGGTTGGTTTGAAGAGTGATATAAATGGAATTCCAACCCATTGGGCGCAAATCTGGTCCTCTGTAAAAGATACATAGATGATATCTTGATTATATGGACAGGGGAGAAATCCCAGGTAGACAATTTTGTAATTACATTAACAGTAATGAGTTGGGTCTTAGTTTTACCACGAATAAAGGGAAAGGTTCCATTATGGTATTCCTGGATATAACCTTGGAGGGTCGCCCCAATCAACACATTAATACTATGACTTTTTTCAAAAAAGTAGACACTAATAACTACTTGAATTTTAAAACCAATCACTATAAAAACTGGAAGATTAATATTCCCTACAGTCAGTTCAGAAGGATTAGAAGTAACTATACAGATATAGTCAATTACAATAAAGAATGTAATGTGTCGATTGGACATTTCTTAGAAAAGGAATACCCCAAAAAACTCATTCTGGACTCCTATCTCAAAGCCAGAAAAGATAACAGAGATGCAATTTTGAATAAACAATTAAAGAAGAAGTAGGAGAACTTTAAGTCTAGTAACCCTATGTTCTTAACACAATTCAATTGTGCATATAAAGATATTAAAAGAATTGTTAGGAAACATTGGAGTATACTTACTGTTGATCCATTGTTGAAAAAGGACATTGATCCATCCCCAAGGATGGTGTTCCTTAGAGCCAAAACTCTAAAAAATATATTAGCACCCAGTAAATTGAGTGATGGCAATAGGGCAATTAAGAAAAATATTTATCCAGTATCATCCAATACTTTTGATTTGCCTCTATATCCTCTATTAGGAAGTTACAAATGTGGAAAAACATGATGCAATACCTGTCACTATATCTCAAATAAGAAAAAAACATTTCATTCTAACTGTACTGGTAATAGTTATATTCAAGATTATATGACTTGCGAATCTACCTTTGTCATAAATGTCATCTCATGCAAGTGCGGATTACAATATGCGGGCCGCACTTCACAGCATTTAAGAGCAAGGTTTGGACAACATGTTACGAATATCAGAAATGGATTTATACTACATGGGGTGTCGAGACACTGCGCCACACAGATTAACATTTCCTTTAAGAATGTCTGCAATAGCGTCATTTATGCAAGACTATATATTTAAGCGTGCTATTCCAGAGGTTTTTTCGCTATTATTAAGGAAGTTGCGGGACCTCTCTCTCCCGTCCTGATGAAATAACTGGTATGATTATGAAACGTGTTGATTTATATTTTTATATACAGTTACAGCATTTGCTATTTTTATCTTTGTGTATTTTTTTTATAATAAACAATCATTTTAGTTCAGTTTTTGAACATCAGCATTTTTTATTCTGTGGATATCATTGCTGTCTGATGTGATCAAGAACAACTTCAGCTATCGTTCAGCCGTCTGACCAAACAAGGACGGTACAGAGAATTTTCCCCATTTGCCTTCACCCGAGATAGGTTATATGCCCCTCGGGTGGTAACATGTTTCAAGTGAGTACGTTTGCTCCATCTATATCTTATTTACATTTGGGATTGTGCCAAGATTTGATTGGGCGACTTGACAACTACGATATATACCGGAGTTTGACTGAGTGGAGACAGTCTTTATACTCTCCATATGCCCCATTCGGCTTGACTGACAGGTGTGTTAGTCAGGCGGTGACATTAAAAGTGAGTCATTATTTCACTCCTGTCCAATATCTCTGATATTTGAAATTGAATACTGCAAGACAATTTTACATTTGACAGCATTATTGTGGACTATTTTCTTTGTACAGATCACACTGTGTGCTAATGTTTTATTTTTTACATGTACATCGTGATCTGATACTTGGAGCGATCCTTTGTGACCACTTATTTGAATGTTTCTATTGGTGGTATGTAAGTAAGCATTTTTTATTTGTTATATATGATGTCTTATTTATATCGTTTGGTATTATGTACTATACAGTGTATTTTTATTATTTTGTAGTTACATGTTAGTATTAATAGTTATTGTAATTTACATTTGAGGTTAAGCACATATATATACCCCACTTTTTTGGGTTATACTGATTATTAAAATTTTTGTTTGAGCGCCTCTTATTATTTACTTTTTTTATCATAGTTTCTGCCTGTTTTCACAGTGGTTTACATTTGAGCCCGAAACTTTGATTAATTTATTTGCCTTATTAAAGAACTTATTTGAAGCACAGTGAGCACTCTGCTCATTCCTGGATTGTACTCACCACGATTGGGACCACAGCACCAGTCTACAATAACATGAATGACAGTTTTCTAAAATTTTTGAGCTTTGAACAGGCAGCATTTGCTATGTTCTGAACTTCTGAATGTTTACCTTTTATTGTGATGCACACTTCTACCAAGGTGTATCCCAATAATCTCTCAAAGCACATATAAAATGTTTAATTTAGATCTAGAGCTTTAATGTATCCATAATGTTTCTTTGTTGAACTGTTATTTGCCCAAACTTAATTCTTTACTTTTATATATTTCCTAAAACCCTCCTTAGGACACGTATCATGGATAAACATGACAGAAAGAATGGCTGATGAGAGTAGTCTGAAAGGTCTTGTTGATGCAATTAAGTTGCTCTATAGCACAGATGCCAAAGCGTGGAGCACTGATGATGTGATCAGCCTGTTGGATGAACTTTCAGGTAGCACCCATATACTTTATACTGATACTAAAATGATACCCACCTGTCTGCATTGAACTAAGCCTTTACTGCATGACAAGATTAATAAGCCTGCCAGTCTGGCCAGCCAGTTTGTGCTCTATATACAGATTATTCCTTTTGTTAATGAGGGTGCAAGGTTGAGGTACTATGAAAAACTAGAGTAATTCTAGTGCAAACAAACTGCACCATAAAGGACAAATAAAAAATTCCTTTGAAAGGGCTGGACCATTAGTCCACAAGCATGTGACTGGTATAAATGAAAAAAAAGAAAACAGCAGATAAATAAGGAATAATGCTGTTCTCTTTGGTGTAACATTCTGTAGATTAGCAGTTTTTCATCTTTTTTTCTGACTGGTGAATATCACTGGTATTTTTCCACCTCTGTCTATTATTTTGAAGGAGATTTTTAACCCCTTGAATGCTAGGGTGTCTAATGTATTCAGGGGTTTAAAAGCCCATTAAAATAAATTGGAATTTCTGTTTTCTCCCTTGAGTGCATTTGGTTTGCTCAAGAACTGCATAACCCCACTTCTGTAAGTATGGCTCAAAACATGATAAATTTACTGTTCTGAAAGTGAAAAGACCTACATCATGTTAGCTGTTTTCCAAAATGTGTTTAACCACTTGAACGCTAGAGAGTTCTCCAGTCCATTGCTTCACCTATGCATTGGAGAGCTTTCAAATATTCAAGTGTTAACATTATACATTTACGTTTCATCAGCTTGAAGCCCTATGACCACTTTTCTGTAGCTCACCCTGCAATATTAATGACTGACATTTTAAAACATAGCAAATATAAACACTAATGATAAATACATATTACCTGTGATGTATTTGAGCAAGCTGGGGGAAGCAATTTTCCTTTGCACTCCTCGTTTACTGGTCAAGAGGCTGTGTACTCTACTGTGTAAGACAGATGTAAGAGTGCATGGGATATTCTTAAAAAATGCAATACATGTAAAGTAATACTATCAGTATATAAACATTTGTATATGTATCTGAGTGCTGCTGCAATGTATTGCCCACCTCTCAGGTCCTTAAAGTGTTACTATGATACCAATGTGATAGCATCTTCAAAAACTTATTCACCACATAGTATGCCCCTTCCTACCTTCTTTAATTTTTCAGAATTTTTGTAATTTGTGACCAGGCCTCGTGTTTAACCCATTGAGTGCCAGACACATTTTCAGCATTTTTACCATCTGTTTAGGTAAGATTCCATAAGTAACTTTCTAGTTACATATGGAAAGCCATATATCTTTTTTATCTTTTCAGAATTAATTGGGCATTTACATGGTATCTCATGAAATAAATTAATCATTGTGCAACAAGCTATGTATTCTGTCATAAAAATAAAGTAATGCAATTACTTATTTTGCTAAAATCACATACTGTATGAATAATATTTACGTTGATTGTGAAAGTTTCAATTATTTGCAAAAATACCAAATATGTATAGTTTTACTAACACGCATGGCTTAAGCATACCCCCTAATTACATGGAGTACAAAATGGCATTTTCAACTTTATGAATTAAAATGCACTTTTCAGTACATGGTAAAACTACCCAAAAACAACAGAATCTGTAGATATAAAAATCAAATTCGGTTCTGGTTCACTGTCTTCCCCTCCCCGAGGAGGTATGGGGACAGAGATCGCCTGCATGCAGCGAATCAGGGGCTGAGATTTTCATAGTTGTGGGTGGGGCAAAATAGTCCCCACACACTTCTGTAAAAATTGACGCAGATAGTCACTGCTGCAGAGCTCTGCTGGTTGCCTGACATGCACGGTGTGTCCCGTCGCACAGACAACGCCGGACACCATTTGCTAAAATTTATAAAACAATTTCTCTGTTGTCCAATACAGGTTACTGGTAACTTTGGGTAGGCAATCCACCCCTTTAAATGTAGGCAGGAACAATTCTAGAATTGTATGCAGGGGGTGGAGCCTACCTTCCCTCCTTGGCTGCAGCTAGCCACCATTAGGCGGATTACCATAACTGACAATGCCCTTAGATGTGGCTAACTCAGTAACCAGATGCTTTTTGTGGACCTTAAACCCTGCGGGGGAAATCTTGGCTATAAGTGCTTTCCTCAGGAGTTGCCCACCGAGGCTTCTTCTTCATACATGGTAATCTGAAGACAGAAGATCTGTAGGAAAGGTGAGCAACACTTTGAATGCTGCAAGTCCACATGTCCCACAATGCCCCTCCGCTCAGGGGTTTACCTTTGAAGTTCCTTTTCCACACTCCTGCACTCATTGGGTCTATCTGTATGTCTGTTGGGTGTTTTGGAGCAGGTTTATGTGGCACTTTAACCCTTTAGCTGCTGGTTTTGCATCTTTTGGGGGGTTTTCTGACACTTTTCCTACTGGTTCAGTGTTTTTTGGGTATCCTGACATGTGCTAGTGATGTTTCATGCATTTTTTTTACTGCTTCAGTTTTGTAAAATTTGAGAAAGGCGCGCTTTACCGCATAGGCGCCATTGCTCTATTCACTCCTATGGGACTGTACATTTTGGGACATATCTCTGCAATCACTTAACCTAGCGACTTCACAGATGGCTCATTTTTCTTGTCTGCCCTTGCTGTATCATCCGGTGCATGTTTCTAGTATGTTGGGGGGCTCAGGGGGCTTCAGACACTGTTTGGGTACTTTTTCTGGGAACACTACATTTACCATGAGTGCTTGCTTCTCGCACTTGTTTCTGATTTGGCTCCTGCGGCGGCAGCCATTTTGTGCCATTTCTCCTTCTCTCCTCTGCTAATTAACCCTTTGCCTGCCAGATAAGTCTATTTTAGCGATTTCTGGGGTGAAACTTTAATCCCACACACTGTAATTGGGTGCTTTCTTATACTGTAAGGTTATTTGACACTGTGAGAATGTCTATACCATTGAAGCTTGGGGCCAGACCTAAGACTAAGGATGCTGGGGTCTATGTATCCCCTATTGTGCATTGCTCTTCCTGTCATTCAGGGTTACCTAGAGAATTCTCAGGTCATTTATGCCTAGCATGTTCTGATGTCCCTGAGAGTCTCCCAGGGACCTCCAGCCATGCATTAGCGCCAGTTTGGGTGCAAGAGTTCAGGGCTGCTACCAGGGACCTTCGGTCTACATTGCAACTCTTTCCATCCCAGTTACAGGGGGTTTCCATTCTTGGCAGACCCCCTCCTCCGTCAAGTCTTCCCTGCCAAAACCTCAGGGAGTACCTACCTCTGAGGAGGAACTGCTGGTGGATTCAGATGTTGAGGAATGTTCTGCTGTGGGCTCCTCTCAGTTTTTTGGGGATCCTTTTGAGGCTGATCCTGAGCCGTCTGCTGAGGGCCTGATCAGGGCTGTTTTGACTACCCTAAACATTCTCTTAGTTCAGGAGATTCCTTCTGATCCCTGTGATGTGTTTCAGGAGCCTAAAAAGCACCTTACTTGCTTTCCACCTAACCCCACTCTTGACCACCTTGTGTCTGAAGAGTGGAAATCTCCGGACAGGAAACCTTCTGTGTCCAAGAAATTTGCCAAGCTTTATCCCTTCTCTGAGGCAGCGCTTTCTCAGTGGGTTCATCCTCCCAAATTGGATTCTCCTATCTCCAGGCTATCTAAGTCTACTGCCTTGCCAGTTTCTGATGCGTCCGTTCTGAAGCACTGAACTGACAAGAAACTTGAGGTCTCCCTCAAGTCCATCTTTCCCACTGCCGGTACTGCCATGCGTCCAACATTCGCTGCAGCATGGGTGAACCGGGCCATTGCGGTCTAGACTGAACAGCTCACCCTGGCTGTACATCAGGGTGCTCCTACTTCGGAAATGTTGCGCCTTCTTGCCAACGTTTCTGAGGCACAGCACTATGTTTCTGTTGCCTTATTTGATGCCATCCGTTTAGTGGCTAGGGTTTCCACCATGTCTGTGGTTGCCAGACGGGCTCTTTGCCTCAAGATCTGGTCTGCTGACACTCCTTCCAAGATAGCATTGCTCTCCTTACCTTTTCAAGGTACTTCTTTGTTTGGGCCAGATCTTAAAGATCTGATCAGTGAGGCCACAGGGGGTAAGAGTACCCTTCTACCCTTGCTTAAGCGTAATCAGTATTTTTGTTCCTTTCAGACTGAGACACGTCCGGCGAACCAGATGGTTCCCTCAGCTCCTTGTGCCTCCTCCAAGCCCAAACAGCAATGGAAGCCCAAGGTCTCTTCCAAGCCTTCTTCTTCATGACTCACCGAACCCAGGTCCCTACTGTGCTGTGGTTGGTCGTCTGCGTCACTACCACAGCATCTGGGAGTATTCAGTGGCGGACCTGTGGGTTTTACAGGTAGTGATGAAGGGTACAGCATCCCTTTTGTCTCTCTTCCTCCCTTTCGCTTCTTTCCTTTTCATACTCCTCAGGGTGCGGAGAAACACCGGCTGTTCAGCGGCGCTATTCAGGCTGTCCTGGATAAGGATGTTCTAGAGCCGGTTCCAGTTCAGGACAGATGCATGGGTTTTTACTCAAACCTCTTTGTGGTCTCCAAAAAGGACGGTGGTTGTCGCCCCATTTTGGATTTGAAGGGTCTCAATTCCTTTGGGATCAGAACTCATTATCACCAGAAGTCTCTACGGACAGTGATTGCTGCTATGTCCCCGGGGAATTCGTTGCATCTCTGGATCTTCAGGACGTGTATTTACATATCGCCATTAATCCAGAAAACCAGCAGTATCTCAGATTTGCCTGCGACCGAGGACGTTTTCAGCTCTTCCCTTTGGTCTGACTACAGCTCCTCAAGTTTTCAACCCTTAGTATCCGTCCTCCACCAGGACGGCATCAGAGTTATTCCATACATGGGCAACCTGGTTCTGAAAGCCCCTTCTGCGGAACTTCTTCATCAGCAGGTTCAGCAATGCATTTATGCTCTCACCCATCACGGGTGGATCATCAACATGGACAAGTCAGATCTTGTCCCATCCCAGCATCTGGTATTCCTCGGCCTTCTCTTTGACACTCAGAAGAACATGGTGTTTCTCACAGACGAGGTAGCTCACCAGATCGCCCACAGGGTTTCTGTGGTTCTGGCTCAAGATCCAATTCCAGCGAAGAAGCTGTCCTTTCTAGTGGGAAAACTCATCTCCACCATAGAAGCGGTCCCGTTTGCCATGGCGCACACCAGGGAGCTCCAGAGGTTTGTGATCTAGGTGTGCAGGGGTCAGGAGGACCTTCTGAAGATGTCAGTGTCCCTCCCTCTTCATGTGGAACTGAGTTTGTCATGATGGGTCGACCTCTCCAATCTGCTGAAAGGCAAGTCCTTTCTGGTATCCTTCTGGACCACTGTGACGACAGATGCCAGCCTCTCCGGCCGGGGAGCAGTCCTGGGTCTCCTGAGTGCTCAGGGTCGGTGGTCTCCAGAGGAATCTCTCCTTCCCATCAACGTGTTGGAGCTTCGGGCGATATTTAATTCCCTTCATCATTGGACATCTCAGCTGGAAGACTGTCCAGTCTGGGTACAGTCCGACAATGCCACTACCATCAACAAGCAGGGCGGAACAAGAAGTCTCGCTGCTTGGTTAGAGGTCAAGGCTATTTTGTCCTGGGCAGAAGAACACGTTCCTCCCATATCTGCAGTGCACATTCCTGGCATAGACAAAGTCATGGCGGACTTCCTCAGTCGACACACAGTGGACAGCGGAGAGTGGGAGCTGCACCCAGAGGTGTTCACCCTCATTGTTCAGAAGTGGGGTCTTCCTTATATCAACCTGATGGCGACAAGACACAACGGGAAGGTTCTGAAATTCTGCTCTCGGTGGAGGGACCCTCTAGCCCTGGCGGTGGATGCAATGTCCATTCCTTGGTTATTTCCTCCGGCCTAAATCTTTCCACCCCTCCCAATGTTGCACAGGGTGTTACAGAAATTGGGACTGGAACGCTGTCCAATCATTCTGATTGCTCCATACTGGCCATGTCAAGCTTTGTTTCAGGAGCTTCTGGATCTGTCAGTGGCGGAGCCATTCCAGCTTCCTTGCCTTCTGGATCTTGTTCTACAGGGTTTCCTGTGGAAGAAGGATGTTCATCGGCTAACTTTAATGGCTTGGAAATTGAATCCTCAATATTGAATAAGAAAGGTTTTTCTTCTGGGGTGGCGGCTACTATGCTTAGTGCCCGCAAACCTGTTTCTTCCAAGATCTACTATCATGTCTGGTCGACCTTTCTATCTTGGTGTGCTGACAAGGACCTGTCTCAGGAATTTGATCTGCCTATGGTCCTGGCCTTTTTGCAGTACTGTGTAGAAAATGGCCTCAGTTTGAGTTCCCTTAAGGTTCAGACTTCTGCTCTCTCTGTTTTCTTTCAGAGGCACATTGCCATCCTTCCTGATGTAAAGGTTTTCTTCCAAGGCGTTACTCATACTCGTCCTGCCTTCAAGAATCCCGCTCCTTCGTGGGATCTTAACTTTAGGCGTTCTTCTTTGTCTACTATTCCTCTACGCCTGTTTGCATGGAAAATGGCCTTTATCCTGGTGATTTTGTACATTTGCAGTGTCGCGGAGATACATTCTCTGTCCTGTAAGCCACCCTATTTGGTGCTTCACAAGGACGGCGGTGCTTCACACTTCTCAGGAGTTTCTCCCGAAGGTGGTTTCGGAGTTCCACATCAATCAGGAGATTGTGGTGCCTTCTTTCTGCCCTGATCCCACCTCTGAAATGGAGAGGGATCTCCACTTGTTAGATGTGATGTGTTGTCTCAAGTTTTATGTACATCACACTGAGTCTATCAGGCAATCTGTTCGTCATTCCTGAGGGTCCCAAGGCAGGAAGACCTGCATCCAAAGTGACTATTGTGTTTTGGATCAAGTCCACTATTCGTAAGGCTTTCGAGCTAAGGAAGAGGCCTGTTCCCTTTCGGGTCACAGTTCATTCTAATAGATCTATTGGGCTTCTTGGGCTTACAAGAATCAGGCCTCCGCTGATCAGTTGTGCAAGGCTGCCACTTGGTCATCTGTGCATAACCTTTTCGAAGCACTACTGTGTTGATGTGTTGGCATCTGCTGATGCCAGCTTTGGGAGGAAAGTCCAGGAGGCAGTCTTGCCTGTCTAGGATCTTCTTTGGTTCTTGGTGCTTCCTTCAGTTTTGAGTCCTGTTGGCTCTAGTTCAGTGTGCTGTGTAACAGTTTGGGGTGTTGTTACCCCTGTTCAGTGTCCGTTGACACTTCATTGTTTTGTTGGGCTATCTCTGATCTGATGGTTCATATCTGCTCTGGTGACTTTGGGGGTATCACGGCGCCTGTGATTCTAGCGACATTTTGACATGCTTATTTCCTGGTGCCTTTTCATTGGCTGCGCTGTACAGCTCCTCCTAGTGACAGCCTTTATATACTCTGGGCTGTCACTTAGGGGTTGCCTTTTCGTGGTGTACCTGATGCCTAGCACTTGTTCCGTTTGTTTGATACCAGTGTATGACCCGGACTGCCTGACTACGCTATTAGCTATTGTTCCTGCTTCTGTGTAACGATTCGGATTGGCTGACGTTCCTGCTTCCTGTTCTGACCCGGCCTGGCTGACGTTCCTGCTCTGTGTACCGACCCGGCGAGACCAACGACCCTGCTCTGTGTACCGACCCGGCGAGACCGACGACCCTGCTCCGTGTACTGACCTGGCTTGGCTGACATTCCTGCTCCGTGTACCGAATCGGTTTGGCTGTAGTTCTTGCTCCTTCCTTGCCCGGCTAGGTGAAGATCCTGTCAGTGCCTGTTGCTGTCATCTGCGCACTTCACTCATGTTATCGTGCACCACAGAGCTACGGTACTCCGTTACAGTTTGTAGTCCAGTCCGTGGGTTCAAGTCTCATTGTGCCATTAATCCTCCACACCGTTCACTTGATCGCTTGGTCTTCCGCTCTTGGGTTCAGTTAGGCGCATCCGGTTGCCTTCCGTATTCTGACCATAGCGTTCATTAACCCCTCCTGGGGTGGTGCCTTGTGCCGCTACTTGTTTCACCACTGTCATCCTCATCACAGGTATACTTGTTCGCTTGGTCTTCCGCTCTTGGTTCAGTTGGGCGCTTCCGGTTGCCTTCCACATTAAGACCATAGCGTTCATTAACCCCTTCGGGGGTGGCATAGGCACACAGTGGTGGATAGTCTCAGCTAGGCTACGTTCCTGGCACGAGCACTGACTGATGCAGTTGTAGTCTCCGGTGGTCGTCCACCATTGCAGCCTCCCGCTCAGGTGATCTTGCCTGCTCTTTGCTGCCATCCTGTCACTGTCGCTGTCTATAGGTGACATTGGGCCTCCGCTTATCTTGGCAACTGAGTCAGTGGCTTCACTGGTATATCTGGACTCTATTACACTGTATCAATCATATTTACCTGACCTGTGTCAGTACTGTATTCTGTTGTACATACTGGACCCGTGTGGGTTAAACTTGCTAATGTAATATGTCCTGTGTCAGTTATTTATGTGCTATATGCTGGACCCATGAGGGTTACGTTATTCCTTGTGTGCTTTAAATAAAATTGTGTTTTTTTACCAACATCTACCATTTCTGAGTGTACTGAACCATAACAGGGGGCCTTGCGTCTGGTCCTTGCCTTACTTCCCGCCTCTGGGAAACTCAGTGATTGGACATCCCAAAGTTACCAGTAACCTGTATTGGTCGACAGAGAAAAGAGGATTTTAGTCTTACCTGTTAAATCCTTACCTCTTAGTCCATACAGGTTACTTATCTCCCACCCTGTCAAGGGACCATGCTTGACGCTCCTGTGGCAGACCGTGGGGGTCCTTCGGGGTCATGCTCACAGGAGACTTCTTTCCCTTCTACTATCTAGTCAATAGTTATTGTCTCAAATCTTTCTGGAGCTGGTTGGGAAGCTGCAGCCAAGGAGAGAAGGTAGGCTCCACCCCTGCATACAATTCTAGAATTGTTCCTGCCTACAATTAAAGGGGCGGACCGCCTACCCAAAGTTACCAGTAACCTGTATGGACTAAGAGAAAAGGATTTAACAGGTAAGACTAAAATCCTCATTTTTTTTTTTTTTTTAAAGTAGATATCCCACTGCATGAGATGAGGGGTAGCTTGCCTTTCTGCCCCTAGTCTGGTGTGCACAAATGTTTGCAGAAAGTGCTGTCAATATTTTGAAAACACTGAAAAGTATTGCATTTCCTAATCTATTCATTGGTATGAAATGACATACTGAATGGGTTCTAGAGGTACAAAATGACACCAGTTATGTTTCTAACTACAACCTCTTATTTTTCTTACATTTTTTCAAATATGACTTCCCTCTTCTAAATGGTTATAACAGCTGGAATTTCCAAATGTATTCATTAGCTACTGCTCTTATGAGAAAAATTGCAGCATTGGTATGAGTTCACATACTGCAGGGGGTACCAAAAGTACAAAATGATACTAACCTGTTTTCTTTGAACATGGTTGCCTGTTCTAAAATGGTCATAACTATGAATGAAGGAAAGGTATGAAGGAAAGGTATACAATGTATACTATTTTGGAAAGCAGATATTCATGAAATGAGGGGTCACTTTCCTTCCCAACCCTATGCTAGAGTACACACACATTTACATAAGGTGGTGTATAGGAAAAAAATACCTGTTTTTTGTTTTCTTTTTCCAATAATTTTATTGACATTTTACAAAATAGGGGACATACAATGGTATAGAAGGTATCCAATATCAACTTTTATATTCCTCGACAAGATAAAAGATACAGTACAGAGGTATCAAATATCATGTTTTGTATTCCTTGACAAGATAATAGCTGCAATAAACCTTACATATGGCTAGTCAAACCTTATTTATACGATCTATGCATAGTTACCTCCCAAGTTATTACACAAATGGTCTCTTTAGTACTAGTCTACCATTTCCGTTGTTCAGTAACCGACAAACCTTTTATGCATTTGAAATTCTCACACATGTACATTAAAGATTATGTACTAACAAACAAATAAAAAATAAAAGCAAACAGAACAACCTATATAAAGTCATAACAAAACTTTTCAATAATATGTCAAGACTAGGAGTATGAAGTAGCCGGCCTACTTCCATTATTATTGTGCCTAATTCAAAAATCCCATACAGTCAATGATTTATGGCATAATCAGTCCATGGTTTCCAAATGAGTCAAATGCAAGGTCACACTTGTTAACCACAAATATCAGTCTTTCTAATATCATTATAGAACAAACTCTCCGTCCAGGGCTGATGGAGGTGTTGACTTCTTCCAAAGTGGTGGGATGCACATTTTAGCTACATTTAATATATATATATATATATATATATATATATATATATATATATATATATATATATATATAAACAATTGTATATATATATATATATATTGCTGTGTGTATATATATATACATAATAAGGTTTCCTAGGTACTCTAATCTCTGTAACATTTGTTATTCCTTGAAGTATCACATGCAAAAATGTCTTTGTAAGTGAACAAATCCATTGGACATGTATCATGTTCACATCTCCACTGTTGGGTATATTTTATGTAAAATCTCTGGAGTCCCATACCATTGTATGATTATTTTAAAATTTGTTTCTATAGCCATGACATTTCTTGAAACACCAAGAGCAGATCTTAAAGGGATAGTAATACTTTGTTTTAACTTTATTTTATTTTGTAGGCATTAAAAAAACATGAAGAATGATATAAGTCTTATCTCTCAAACCTTTATGGTTTATGAGATATTCACAAGCAAAGTTTCCCCTCCCCGCCCCTTTTACCTAGTGTAAGCCATCTCTTCTCAGATGTGAGTCTGGTTGTATGACAGTACAGATAACAGAAGGGGACAATTTTCTTTGTATAAAAACAATGAAAGCCCTTCCCCCTTGACAAGTTTTTCAGCTTTTTCCATTATCTTAATTGAAGATTGTCCCTCTCTGCAGTCTACCTGGGCATCTCCCTTTTGATCTGGTTGAACAGGGGGGGGATACTTTGTTTGTGAATATCTCTTAAACCATAAAGGTTTCAGAGATAAGACTTATATCATTCTTCATGTTTTTTTTAATGCCTACAAAATAAAATAAAGTTAAAATGAAGTATTACTATCCCTTTAACATTGATTACCATTCATTATTTGTTATCACTATATTTAATTTACCTTCCCATTGGACATTTTGTGATTCAAACATTACACCTTGAGAGCTAAAGATTTTATATATTCTAGATATGCTATATGAGGGTGTTCATTCATCTAAAAATGCCTTTTCAAATCCCATCAATAGTTTAAAGACATTATGTGTATCTTTATTTGCATTTAAGTGTTCTACTATGTTTTGATATATGCATTTTTCTCTGTTGTCTAATACAGGTTACTGGTAACTTTGGGTAGGCGATCAGCCCCTGTAATAGGCAGGAACAATTGTGAGACGTGAGTGCTGGGTGGAGCCTGCCTCCTCTACTTAGCTTGCAACTAGCCAATCCCCAACCTGTAAGATTTGTTCCTTGGTCAAGACACAAGGGAAGAGAACAGCTCTGCTATAGTTTTAGCTTTTTTATTGTTATTCTGTTAGATATGGAATACCACAATTAGGCAGATTACCATCACTAACAATTCCCATCACCCAAATGTGGATAGCTCAGTTTACCAGGTGCTTTTGTGGACCTAAGCCCTGGGGGGGATCTTGGCTGCAAGTTCTTTCACCAGGAGTTGCCCACTGAGGCTTCTTCTTGATATATGGTAATCTGAAGACAGAAGACCTGCTGAAAAAGGTGAGTACCCTTTGAGTGCTGAGGTCCACATGTCCCATGCTTCCCCTCCGCACAGGGGTCTCATTTGGAGTTCCTATTACATACTCATGCACATGGGTTTATCTGTATGTCTGTGAGGTGTTTGGAGAAGGTTTCTGTGGTAACTTAACCCATGTGCTGCTGGTTAGCACCTTTTGAGGGATTTTCGCCACGTTTCCCTACTGGGACCAGTGTTTATTGGGTCTACTGTTTTATTCTAGTGGGCTTTTGAGTGGTTTACGTTTGGTATTCACCTTGTTAACTTTATGTTCCACACCTTTTAGGCGTGCATTTACCGCATAGACGCCATTGCGCCAGTCACTTCTATGGGACTTTACAGTTTGGGACATATTGCTGCAACTGCTCCACGTAGTGTGTTCAGAGATGGCTCATTTTGTGGAGTTTCCCTTGCTTTGTCATCCGCTCAACGTTCTGAGGATGTTGGGGGCTTTAGGGGGCTTCTGGCACTGTTGGGTTACTCTGTCAGCGAAACCACTTTTCCCATGAGCGCCCTCTTCGCATGCTCTTTTCCAATTGGCTCCCGTTGCGGCAGCCATTTTGTGTATTCGCAGATCGAGTATCCTACGAAGGGCTTGAACTCTCCTTCTCTCCTCCGCAGTTTAACCCTTCGCCTACCAGATATGTCTTGTTTTAGTGTTTCTGGGCTGCATTAATTATCATACACACTTTATTGTGGATGTTTTGATACTTTGACCGTTTTTGACTCTGTGAGAATGTCTACTCCGTTAGACCTTGGGGCTAAACTTAAGACTAAGGATACTGGGGTGCTGTGTCCCCCTTTGCTCATTGCTCCTCATGTCAATCAGGGTTACCTAGAGAATACTCAGGTTATATTTGCCCAGCATGCGCTGCTTCCCCTGAACCCCCTGCTGGGGCCTCCCGCCATGCACTAGAGCCAACATGGATGCAAGAGTTTAAGGCTACTACCAGGAACCTCCGGTCCACCTTACAACTCCTTCTATCCACTTTAGAGGGGATCTTCCACTCGTTGCAGACCACTGCCCCTATCAGATCTTCCCAGCCTAAACCGCAGGGTGTACCTGATATGTCTGATTCCTCTGAGGAGGAATTGTTGGTGGACTCTGATGATGATGTTCCTTTATCTCAGTTTTTAGGGACCTCTTTGAGGCAGACCCCATTCCCTTGGCTGAGGGCCTGATCAGGACTGTGTTGTCCACCCTGAACATTCCCTTGGTGCAGGAGGTGTCTTCTGACCCCTCTGATGTTTTCCAGGAGCCTGTTAGGCCCCATGCTTGCTTTCCACTAATCCAACCCTTGACCTCTTGGTATCAGAGGAGTGGAAATTTCCAGACAAGAAACCTTCTGTGTGTAAGTAGGTTGCTAAACTTTACCTGTTTTCTGAAATGGCCCTCACTCAGTGGGTTCATTCCCCCAAAGTGGATGCCCCAGTTTCCAGGCTTTCTAAATCGACTGCCTTGCCAGTGTCTGATTCTTCTGCTCTCCTCCCTGTTCGGGTCTGAGCTCAAGGATCTCATCAACTAGGCCACTGGAGGGAAAAGTTCTCACCTGCCAGTGGTCCTGAGGAAGAAGGAGCCTGTCAAAAGGAATCAGCTTTTTCGTCCCTTTCAGGCAGACTCGCGCCAGGCGACCCAGACGGTCCCTCAGGCTACGCGCTCCTCATCCAAGCCTAAGCAGCAATGGAGAGCCATGTCTCCTGGGGAATTTCTGGCCTCTCTGGATCTTCAAGATGCCTATCTACACATCACCATTCATCCAGACAGTCGGCCGTATCTCCACTTTGCCTGTGACCGAGGGCACTTCCAGTTCTCTGCCCTCCCCTTTGGCCTGACCACGGCTCCTCAAGTCTTCAACAGAGTCCTAGAAGCATTGATCTCCGTCCTACATCGGAACGGCATCAGGGTGACTCCATACATGGACCACCTCCTTCTGAAAGCTTTGTCTCCGGAACTCCTTCACCAGCAGGTGCAGGACTGCATACATGCTCTCTCCCATCACGTGTGGATCATGCACTTGGACAAGTCAGACCTTGTTCCTTCCCAGAGGATGGTCTTTCTGGGCCTCCTCTTCGACACTCAGAGGGGGATGGTGTTTCTCATGGACGAAGTGGCTCATCAGATAGCACTGAAGGTCCAGCCTATCCTGTCTCAGGATCCAGTTCCAGGCAAAAAGTTGTTATCCTTCGTAGGGAAGTTCATTTCCACCATAGAAGCAGTTCCATTTGCCATGGCTCACACCAGGGAACTTCAGAGATTTCTGATCCTGGCCTCCAAGAGCCGTCCAAATCTCCTGGAAAGATCCCTGTCTCTCCCTCTTCAAGTGGAGCAGAGTCTCTCATGGTGGCTCAACCTGAACAATCTCCTGAAAGGCAGACCCTTACTGGTGCCCTTCTGGACCACAGTGACGACGGTTGCCAGCTTCTCTGGATGGGGAGCGGTGCTGGGGCACTTGAGTGTTCAGGGCCGGTTGTCTCAGGAGAAATCTCTCTTTCCCATCAACGTCTTGGAGCATCGAGCAATATTTCATGCCTTACATCAATGGACACGGCAACCGGAGGATTGCCTGGTCAGTGTACAGTCAGACAACGCCACAACGGTAGCCTACATCAACAAGCAAGGCAGCGCAAGAAGTCTCGCAGCTTGGCTAGTGGTCAAGGCTATTTTATCTTGGGCAGAGGAGCATGTCCCTGCCATTTCCGCAGTTCATATTCCTGGCATAGACAACGTTCTGGCCGACTTCCTCAGTTGACACACAGTGGACAGCTGAGAGTGGAAGCTGCATCCAGAGGTGTTCAAGCTCATCATCCAGCAGTGGGATCTTCAAGGCATGGACCTGATGGCAACCAGGCACAACAGGAAGGTTCCAACGTTCGGCTCTCGCTGGGCGGATCCCACGGATCTGGCAGTGGATGCCTTGTCGATCCCGTGGACATTTCCTCTGGCTTACATCTATCCTCCTGTTCCCCTGTTGAACAGAGTTCTTTGGAAACTGTGACTGGAACGCTTCTGGACCTCTCAGTGGCAGAACCTCTTCGACTCCCCCTTCCCCCCGTCCAGACCTTCTTCTACAGGGTTACCTCTGGAAGGAAGACGTTCATCGTCTGGCTTTGACGGCATGGAGATTGAATCCTCAATTTTGAAGAAAAAGGATTTTCTTCCGGAGTGGTGGCTACTATGCTTAGTGCCCGTAAGCCTGTTTCCTCTAAGGCCTACCATCGAGTTTGGTCTATCTTTCTGGCTTGGTGTGCTGACAAGGACCTGTCTCAGGATTTTGATCTTCCTACAGTTCTTTCCTTTCCCCAGGATGATGTGGATAAGGGTCTCAGTCTGAGTTCTCTTAAAGTTCAGACTTCTGTGCTCTCTGTCTTCTTTCAGAGGCGTCTTGCTATCATTCCTGATGTCAAGGTTTTCTTCCAGGGTGTTGCTCATACCCGTCCGGTGTTTAAGTCCAGCGTCCTCCCTTTGAGTCCTTGGCTGCCATTCCTCTATGTCTGCTGATGTGGAAGATGGCCTTTCTCCTGGCGATTGTTTCTGTTCGACGATTTGCGGAGCTGCATGCCCTGTCTCGTAGACTGCCCTTTTTGGTCTTTCACAAGGACAAGGCGGTGCTTCACACCTCACAAGAGTTTCTCCTGAAGGTGGTGTCTGAGTTCCACATTAATCAGGAGATTGTGGTCCCTTTCTTCTGTCCTAACCCTACTTCTGACAAAGAGAGGGATCTTCATCTTTTGGATGTTGTGAGTCGTCTCAAGTTCTATGTGCATCACACTGAGTCCTTGAGGCAATCTGACACTCTGTTTGTCATTTCTGAGGGTCCTAGGGCAGGGAAGCATTCTTCCAAGGTAACCATAGCTTCTTTGATCAGGTTCACGATTTGTAAGGCTTACGAACTTCGGAAGAACCCTGTTCCCTTCAGGGTCACGGCTCATTCAGAGAGGCCTACTGGGGCTTCTTGGGCCTACAAGAACCAGGCCTCAGCTGATCAGTTGTGCAAGGCGGCCACTTGGTCATCTGTGCACACTTTTTCTAAACACTATCGTGTGGATGTGCTGGCATCGGCTGATTCCAGCTTTGGGAGAAAGATCCTGGAGGCAGCCTTGCCTGTCTAGGATCTCTATAGTCTCTCAGTACTCTTTCACTTTTGAGCCATGTTGGCTCTAGTTCAGTGTGCTGTGCAGCAGTTCATGGGGTTTGTTTTCACCCCTGTTCAGTGACCATTGACATTTGCAGTTAGTGTTGAGCTATTTATGATCTGTAGGTTCATTGGTGCTCTGGTCACTTTGGGGGGCCTGTGCCTGGTCCTTGCCTTTCTTCCCGCCCTGTGTGGAGAGAATCTTGCAGCCCAAGTTTATCTCTCCCAACTGGGTCTCTCTGAGGCTCTGGTTTTTCACAGTGGTAACCTGAAGACAGAAGATGAAGATTGGATGAGTAACCCTTTGAGTGTCATGGTCCATTTGCAGTTAGTGTTGAGCTATTTATGATCTGTAGGTTCATTGGTGCTCTGGTCACTTTGGGGGGCCTGTGCCTGGTCCTTGCCTTTCTTCCCGCCCTGTGTGGAGAGAATCTTGCAGCCCAAGTTTATCTCTCCCAACTGGGTCTCTCTGAGGCTCTGGTTTTTCACAGTGGTAACCTGAAGACAGAAGATGAAGATTGGATGAGTAACCCTTTGAGTGTCATGGTCCACTTGTCCCACTTGCTCCCCTCCATATAGGGGTTATCTTGGAGTTCTGAACTCCTGCACTCAGGTAGGGTATTTTATTCTGGTTTGTCCCTGCGTTTTATGGAGTTGGATGGCTGCATTTTGGGTAGTCAACCCCTTCCCTGCTGGTTTAACTGGGTTAGGGGGATTTTTCCTCGGTTTTATCTTCAGGGTTATGCATTTTTATTAACCCTCACATGTCCCCAGGGTATTTGGGTGTTTTTGGTAACTTTTGAAAAATGTGAATTGTTTTGGCACGCTTTCCGCGCAGCCGCACTCGTTCCATTAACTTTTATGGGACAAACTGTTTTGGACATATCTCTGCAACCGTTTTTCATACAAAGTTGAGAGAGGGCTCATTCTTCTTGTCTCCTCATGCCCCACAATCCGGTTGATATCCCCAGTGTCTCAGGGGCTCCTTGGGCCCCATTGGTTCAGAAAAAGGCATCACTAGGATACTGTAACTGGGAAAGACTACAACTCCCAGAATGTCTGTTTCCGGAGCTTCCTTCGGATTGTCTGACGGTTATACAGATGCCATTTTAGTCCTGCTTGCTTATCTTATGCAATGGTGGCCGCCTCCTTGCTCTCCTGAGATGAATCCTTCACCTGCCAGATAAGTACCTTCTTTGTGCTTTCTAAGTTGAATTATTATTCTGGGACACAGTATTTGGTTTTTCTATACTGTTAGACACTACTCCTGTTAGGATGTTGGATCCAAAGGTACATGGGGCTATATCTAAGGCAAAGGATACTGGGGTGTCCCTGACTCCCCTTATTGCTCCTCATGCCAAATGGGGCTCCCTAACGAATATTAAGGGACCCTATGCCCATGCACTGTGGCCTCCACTACACCAAAGGGACCTTTCAGCCTTGATCAAGAGCCAGTATGTTGACACCTGAGATTCATAGTATTCCAGTATACTCTGTTGGAAAAGGTCTGTTTTTATTAATAAAAAGTAATATTGTAGATATTCAAAAAATAAATCAATTGATGCCAGGCCGATCTGTAAAACCTTTATAGTTTGAGAGATAAACAATGATAAAGTTCCCCACTTCCTCCCCTTTCACTGATGTCAGCTGTAAAGCTGACAGAAGAAGATTCAAGTCCTGCAGCTTGAGGCAGCTCTGAAGAAGAGTCAAAATACCACAGTCTAAAAAGAAATACTTCATTGGAAAGGTCTAAAAAGTGTGCCTGGTTTGCAAGCACACTTTGTAGACCGTTCCAATAAAGTATTTCTTTTTAGATTGCAATATTTCAGCTCTGCTGAAGAGCTGCCAGCCAGTCCCAGGACCAGGATCTTTTTCTGTCAGCTAGAGGCTGACATCAATGAAAGGAGAGGGAGGGGAGAACTTTATTACCATATATCGCTCAAACTATAAAGGTTTGAGAGATCAGACTGGCACCAGTTAATTTATTTTTTGACTATCTAAAATATTACTTTTTATTAATACAAGACATTCCTAACCTTTTGAGGGTGTTTCTCTCCTTTCCTGAAATCTTGGTTTGATTGTTTTGGTTTATCCCCATGGTTTCTGTGTTCCACAATGGGAAAGAGAGAGAGGTTTTTATTGTACTTAATTATAAGTCCTTTCCCTCAGGCATGTCCACACATAGACACCAAGGGGGGCTTGAGCACCTGCCCTTTTTCTCCAAAGTGCCCTTTTAACAAAAAAAAAAAGTAGCCTCGCTGCCCGCACTAACCCTCCACACTGCCCAGTCAGGTCTGTGCCTCCTTCAGGACAGACCTGTAGATGCTGCGCTCCCTCGTCGGCTTTTTAGTATTACAGAGCGCTGGAAGATGACATCATCTCCCAGCGCTCTGCATGAAGAGAAGACCGCGCCGGAGCTCCAGCAGCTACAGGTCTGTGCCAAAGGAGGCACATACATACCTCTCCTGCCACTGGACATTTGGGGGCAATATGGATCTGACGGGGGGCAAGATGGAGATGATGGCAATGTAGAGATGATAGGGCAATGTATGTGAGGGTAAGTTGGAGCTGATGGCAATATGGACCTGCTGGGGGGCAATATGGAAATGAAGGGGGCAATGTGAGGGTAAGTTGGAGCTGATGGGGGGAAATATGGAGATGAAGGGGGTAATGTGAGGGTAAGTTGGAGCTGATGGGGCAATATGGAGCTGATGGGGGCAATGTGAGGGTAAGTTGGAGCTGATGTGGCAATATGGAGCTGATGGGGGCAATGTGAGGGTAAGCTGGAGCTGATGGGGGCAATATGGAGATGACAGGGCAATGTGGAGATGATGGGGCAATGTGGAGCTTATGGGGACAATATAGAGCTGACAGGGGACAATGTAAGGGCAATATGGAGATGATGGGGGGCAATGTGGAGATTAGGAGCATTGTGGAGGTGTCCAGTGGAGATGGCCAATGGGGGGGGTGCTTCAGATGTAAATTCTTTTCTTTTTTTAAATATATTGTGAATAAATAATTATGAGAAGTGCCCTTTTTTCATTTGAGCCCCTGCCCCCCAAAATGTCTGTGCACGTCCCTGCTTTCCCTTCGTCAATATGGAATACAGAATTTCTCTGCAGGAGAAAAACTAGTAATTTGAGTTTTTGGCAGGTAGGTAGTTAAGGTTCTCTGCTTTATGTGGCCCCCTTTCCTGCCTTGCTTTTGTTTTCAGTTTTTGCTATTCATTAAAACCAAGCTTGCCTTGGGAGGTAAAGTGGAGTAAGGAGGGAGTCTCCACCTCCAGAGAGCCTTTTATTCATGTGCCCTGCCTTAGTGGAAGTAATATATTTTACCCCAGATTCCTGTGTTCCACACAGACTAAAAAAAAGGATTTATCAGTAAGTACACAAAAATCCTCTTTTTAAAGTACTCACCTTTACTCCTACAATTTATGGTTGAGTCATACTTTTTGTAGAGTACTACGTTAACCATTTAAGTTCAATAGGGGTGACTAACACATTGTGAAAGCCCTGTACATCCATCTGGAACTCAATAGGTTAACTCTTTAGGTGCCAGAGAAGTATCCAGCACATTGTGTTGCTATGTGTTGGATACCTCTCTGGCACTCAAAGGATTAAATAATGGATTTTTTTTTAAATGTTGTGAATATACCTATTTTGGTATTTTTTACAATATTTTAATTAAATATATCTAATGTATTAATTTGGCCACCAGAAAGAAAAATGTTCCTGTGAACAGTCAGTGTAGAGCGCATTAATAAGACTTGACCAGTAGATGGCACAGTAGACTGCATTCCTCATTCTGTCCAGACAAACTATCACATTATCATTATTTTACAAAAATAAGCACTATAGTGAGAATATTGTTATTGAAACCATTCTCCAAAATTAAATTAGACATCATTAACTTTTAAAAAGATTTATGCTTCCCCGGCACCATCCTTTTAATGGGTATAGTTGCAGTTTTCCGATTTCTATCAGTAAAATTATCTCGCAAGAAGCACTGTGGGGCAGGTGAATGAAGCTATTACTTTACCAATGGATTTAATTTCTTCATTTCTGCTGATTGTACAGCAATTATAGGGCAAACAGAAAATAAAGAGACACATAGGACATTACAATCAATTTTATCACAAAAGAGATCAAGACTGTGATCATACAGGACTCTTTTGCATTGCAAATTTTTAGTATTTTCCATTACCTTGCATGTTACTTGCTAACACTTCTTCTCCATTTCTATAGTGATACTGTCACTTGAAGGTGGGATGATGAAGTGGCACATGAGCATCATCTAATCATGATTGGCTAATACCTGTGTGGGCTGTAATTGTTTGGATTGTTATTAATCAATCGTCTATGTGAATGAGATGCCCAGTGATCTATAGGCCACAGTTCAGATCCATTCAGCTGCATTTGGACAACATCACTAGTATAAAAATTGTACCTGTGAACACTCCAATACACAACAAGGGTATGTTTAACATAACTATTGGCTACTGAAGAAACAAATTTAAGCTGTTCATAGGTTCTCCAAAAGGTATTTAAACTCTGAAGAAGACAGATATTGCTGTACTTGTTTTTCCTCTTAGATCTTAGGCAACTCATACACATATACATGAGCATTATTTGAATATGTAAAAGTTTTTACAGAGTTTGCTACCAGCTTCATGTTTCACATTGCATGAACACCAGCATTAGCGAACTGCAAGAAGTGAGCTTCATGGACGTGGAGTCAATGTTTCACCAGGGTCACTTGGGCATTCCCCTGTTCCATAATGGGTCATGCCGTGGATGCCTGTGGAAGAGATGACAGGATTTGAAACTGCACTGTCTACCGGTCATGCAAAAGATGAACCATCATTATACCATTAACCTTTTGCAGGAGTAGACAATCCATTGCTTTGCAATTACGTGTCATTTATTTGGATATCCCTCTTTCGCTCCAAGGGTTCAAGTGTTGATATGGCTATGTTCAACCTAGTATATGTTGTTTGCTGAACATGGGCAACGTGGAATAACTTTGTTGGCAAGGTGATGGATGATATCCTTGAAGTGGCAATGTTATTATGACTGAAGGAATGGCAGATTCTAGTTGAATTCACACCCTCAGTATGACACATCCATGGAATAGCTGCTGCATAGGTTATATACTGTAGCAGCTATGTGGTTGTAGTAGGGAATATCAGGGCACTGTACCTTCCAGGAGGTGTTGTTGCTCCACATCCTCGACTAGACATGTGTCTACTGCTAGGTTGTGGAATATTGCGCATGCAAGGATTATGTCACATGCCTTTTCTGGTGCATATTGCAGAGCCCCCCTGAGAGATCCAGGCAACGGAATTGAGATTTAAGCAGGCCAAAGTTGCACTCTGTGGCATTCCTGTTTCTGACGTGAGCCTCAATATAGAGCTTTTGTGCAGGTGTGTGTGGATTGGTTATTTGTGTTATCAGCCACAGTTTGCATCCATAGCTTCCATCACTGTAAACAGAGAGTGGCATGGTGAGACAGGGACCACATGTTATGTAAATAATTATCACAGTCTCCCTTTGAGGCCTAGGTGATCCTGTGCTTACCTCTGTATGGCCTCCGGCCACTTCCGCATTGCTATAGTCATGTTTCAGGCACTGGCACGGATGCCTTTTTATTGGCCTATTCTGTTGGGCCTAATTGGATCCCGCCGTCTTCTGCAGCTTTATAAACCTCATTGAGGCTAGGACTTGTTGCCCTTTCGTGGTGTTCCTGTGCGCATCTAGTTTGTTCCTCTGACCTTTACTTGTTTTACGTTGTCTTCTGGTGTTCATTCCTTGGCTTGTATGACTACTTGCTCCGCTTGTGACCTTGGCTGTGGCTGACTTCCTGATCCATGTATGACTCTGGCTTGTCCGACTATGCTCTCCATGCTGACCTTTGCTGTGGCTGACAACCCGATCCGGTTCCTGACCGAGGCCTGTCTGACTGATGCTCCGTTTGTGCTTCGCTCCTGCCTGACTACCACTAGGCCGATCCAGGGCGGGCTCCTTTACCTAGTAGCTCAGCCACCAGCTGGTCGCTTGCAGGTTGCCTCCGCTTGGTGCCTTCCGTTTGCCTCTGGGCAGCTAGTGCAGCTTAGTCTAGCTCCTGGGCACTCACCTCTTATGCTTAACTGTTGCCTGGCTTACACTTGCGGTTCTACCTACACTCTGTGCCTCCTAGTTGCCTTCGGTAATAGAGAGTGCAGCTTGTCTCGCTTCTTGCCTCAGTAGTGCAGTCCTATCTGGCTGCATCTATCTATCACGGTTTTGTAAGAACACTCAGACAAGTTAGTAAGGTAAAATCAGCTTTATTGAAATTAATAATGGATCTGGACAGTGCCGTGGCACTTCCCAAATTTGACTCAGGTCAAGGTGCAAAGAGACAAGCAAACAAAACAGTAATGCAGTAGTCAGAAATCAGGAACAGAACCTCAGCAGTACCAAGCCTAAGATGTAATTCGACTGGCAAGGCTATAGGTGACTGCAGGGCAGAATCCCTAGCAAGCTAGGGTAACCGGAGGCAACGCAGGCAAGCTAGAGCAAGGCACTAGTCTCAGGGAACTGGAGTGACCAGAGGCAACAGAGTACAGGTACTGGTAGAGCACCAGTGTCAGGAGGCAGCGCAATCGGAGGTAACAAGTACAGGCACGGGTAGTGCACTAGTGTCAGGAGTTTATCATAACCGGAGGCAACAGGTACAGGCACTGGTAGTGCACTAGTATCAGGAGGTTAGCAAAACCGGAGGCAACAAGACAGGCACTGGCGAGGTACTAGTCTCAGAGGACTAGATGCACCGGAGGCAGCACTGACTGGCCCTGAAGGAGACTATTCTCAGGAGACTAGAGAATCGGAGGCAACACTGACAGGCACTGGCAGGGTAAGCAGACAGGTGCGGCAACCCTGACAGGCCCAAATCGACAGTGCAAGCAGACACTGGCACAGCAATACTGACAGGTACTGATAAGCAACACTAACAGGCTCAGGCAGGGCAAAAATGGCACGTACTGGCAGGACACTAGGCAACAACTGATCGAGTGAGCAGCCAGTGGCGGGGATGGTACACAGAGCAGAAATAGCCTGAGCAATGGGTCAGGTAGTCTGCCACAGCCAGTCTAAGACACAGAGTAGTAGTCAGCCAAACTTTAGTCAGCACCGGAATGGGTAGTCAGCCACAGCGTAATCGGTACACAGAGCAGTAGTCAGCCAGTCCAAGTCAGCAACGGGTCACAGAGCAAAACCGGATCATATATGGAGCAGGAAACCAACAGGAGAACAAAAGCCAGGTACAGGAACACTACGAAAGGGCGCCCACAGAATGACAAGACTAAGATTAATTAAGTAATGTTGCCAGCAGAAAGATCACAGGCACCGTGATATTACCCCCCTCTCAAAGATCCCCTCCCCGCGTAGGAGGTCCAGGCTTATGAGGAAATTTAGTGTGGAACCCGCACAGCAGAAGAGGAGCATGGATGTCTGTGTGGTTAACCCATGAACGTTCCTCCGAACCATATCCCTTCCAGTGCACCAAGTATTGGATCTGCCCATGGAACCTACGTGAATCCAAAATACTCTGCACTTCATACTCGTCATGATCTTGGATACGAACCGGCCCAGGAACTGTAAGGGTGGTGGTATAGCGATTACACACCAAAGGTTTGAGAAGTGGTACATGGAACACGTTATGTATTCTCATAGATACCGGCAACTCCAAAGCATAGGAGACAGGGTTGACTCTATGAAGTACCCAGAACGGCCCCACAAATCGGGGAGCCAATTTATTGCATGGAACTTGCAACTTGAGGCTCCTGGAGGACAACCATACCCGTTCCCCCACCTGGAATACGGGAGTCGGCAACCGTCTGTTATTAGCATGTCGCTAGGGTTGCCACCTTTTCTTCCAAAAAATACCGGCCATGACATTCCATCCATAGACTTAACATTGGACAGAAGCCAATTTTTTACCGGCCTGCCGGTAAAATACCGGCTGGGTGGTAACCCTACATGTCGCTGATATCGCTGAAAGGAGTCACGTAGGGAATTCTGGACTTGTGCCCAAGTGGAGCGAAGCTGCCTAATGTGCTCGTCTACAGCCGGAATATGCTGTGCTTGGAAGGTGTCTGGAAGCAGGCATGGTTGGAACCCATAGTTGATCAGGAAGGGTGAGCTCCCGGAAGACGTGCACACAGCGCAGTTCCTGCAAACTCTGCCCACGGCAACAAGTCAGCCCAATTATAGTGATGGTTGGAGATAAAACAATGAAGAAATTGTTCCAATCCCTGATTGGAACGCTCGGCGGCCCCATTAGTCTGGGGATGGTAGGCAGACGAGAATGACAACTGGATGCCTATTTGGTCACAGAATGCCCTCCAGAACCTGGACCCTAATTGGCTCCCACGATCAGAAACCAGAGCCTTGGGGACTCTGTGGAGTCAAAACACCTCCCTGGCAAATACTGTGGCCAATTCCTTCGCTGACGGTAAACCAGGGAGTGGCACAAAGTGGGCCATTTTAGAAAATCTGTTGACCACCATGAGTATAACAGTGTATCCTTGAAAACCGGTATTACTCCCATGAAATCAATGGAAACGTGTGACCATGGGCGGTCACCATTGGGCACAGCCTGTAAAAACCCACCGGAAGGTGTCTTGGAGCGAGCACAGGTGGCACAGGCAGCCATAAATGCGGCACAATCGTCTCTTAAACCAGGCCACCAAAACATCTGGGATAGGGACCAGATCAATTGATTCTTGCCCACGTGCCCGGCCGCACGGGAGGAATGATACGTCTTCATTAATCTGTCTCTGAAGGACTCCGTCACAAAACACTTGCCCATGGGTTTCTCCGGAGGTGCGTTGGCCTGCGATGCCAAGATCTCCTCGCCCAAAGGGGATGTGATGCTGGTGCACAAAGTTTCAAGTATACAATCTGGAGTTATAATCGGAACTGGTGCACTGTCAGCCTCTGGATCTGCACCGAACTGTCTGGACAGTGCATCTGCTCTCACGTTCATGGTACCGGGTAGGTATGAAACAACAAAGTTGAAACGTGACAAGAACAATGCCCAACTGGCTTGTCTCGGGGACAGTCTTTTAGCCTCGGAGAGGTACATAAGATTCTTATGATCCGTCAGAATCAGTATTGGAACCCTGGTACCCTCCAACAAATGGCGCCACTCACGTAATGCCAAAATGATAGCTAGCAATTCACGATCGCCAATGTCATAGACAATTTGTGCCTAAGTCATCTTTTTCAAGAAAAAAACACATGGTCTTAGCGTCTTACCAGGACCCGGTCTTTGAGCCAATACTGCCCCCACCCCTGTCTCAGAGGTGTCCACCTCCAATGTAAATGGCAAACCCGGTATGGGATTGGACAATACTGGAGCTGTGGAGAATGCGGATTTGAAAGTTTCGAACGCCCTTTCTGCCTCCGGAGACCACAGAGAAGCGTTAGCCCCCTTATGGGTCATATCTGTCAGTGGTTTCACAATCATGGAGTAATCGCGAATTAATTTCCTATAATAATTTGCAAAGCCCAAGAACCACTGTAAGGCTTTGAGACCCGTGGGGCGGGGCCAGTGTAATACTGAGGAGAGTTTGTCCTTGTCCATAGCAAAATCTTCATTAGAAATGACATAGCCGAGGAAAGACACCCTGGACTTGTCACATTTTTCGAGTTTACAGAAGTTTGTTTTCTCTCAGCTTCTGCAGCACTGCTGAGATGTTTGCGGTGTGTCTCCAGGTCAGGAGAATAAATTAGAATATCGTCCAGGTATACCACTACACAGGACTGTAACATCTCCCTGAGAACATCTTTTATAAATTCCTGGAACACCGCCAGGGCATTACATAGCCCAAAGGGCATTACTAGATACTCGTAATGACCTGTCCGAGTATTGAAATCAGTTTTCCACTCATCACCTTCTTTGATCTGCACCAAGTTATAATCTGCCCTTAGGTCCAGTTGAAAACGGATGCCCCTTTTAATCGATCGAACAATTTGGTGATGAGTGGAGGGAGGTACGCATTTTTAATCATTATCTTGTTGAGGCCCCTATAATCTATACAGGGTCTCAGTTCTCCGCTTTTCTTTTTAACAAAGAAGAATCCAGCCCCTGCGGGCGAGGAAGATTTGTGGATAATCCCACGGGCCAGGGCATCAGTAATATACTCCTCCATGGCTTGATTCTCCTCGCAGGACAACTGATATGTTCTGGCCCTGGGAGGCATGGCGCCCGGCACAACATCAATAGCACAGTCGTAGGGACGATGCAACGGCAATGTGCTAGCCTCTCCCTTACTGAAAACAGCGCTGAATGACAGGTATTCAGGCGGTAAGGAGGGAGAGGTACATAGGATCTTGGTAGGCTGCCTTAAGCAGTGAGACATGCAATAGTCAGACCTGGACAAAATATCACAGGACCTCCAGTCCATTCTAGGATTGTGGATATGAAGTCATGGGAAACCCAGGATGACCGCATAATGAGGAGACTGAATTATCTGAAACTTCAAGGTTTCCGTGTGAAGAGCTCCGATACTGATCAACAATGGGCATGTCTCCTGAGTAACCTGGGGAGGCTCCAGTGGTCTTCCATCAATGGCCTCAATGTCTAGCGGAGACCCTCTATCCACCAAGGGAATATTATGCAGAACCGCAAATTCCCTGTCCATGAATTAACCGGCCACTCCGGAATCGATCAGGGCAGGAGCGGAAACGGATGAGCCAGCCCAGGACACCACGACATTCACCACTGGTTTAAGTAATGAGCCCTCTGGGGACTGATATATGCCACCTAGGACCTGTACCCCCACTGGAACCTAGGTGCATTCAATTTCCGGCCGCATGGGACATGTCCGTAACAAATGACCTGCTTTCCCACAGTACAGACACAGGCCTTGTCTGTGGTGAAAGGACCGTTCCTCCTTAGATAACTGTGTAAAGCCCAGCTGCGTGGGTTCAGTATCCTTGCTTGCTGTACCAGGAGGTATGGGGGGAGGCAAGGGTGGAAAACAGAGCTGATCGAGGACCCAGTCGCTGCTCTCTGCCTACAGTCCTCATAAATATTCCTCTCCCTTATATGGGAATCAATCAAGGTAGCATAATCGATGAATCTATCCAACTCCTCTGGCAAATCTCGAGCTGCATTTTCATCCTTTATCTCATCGTCGAGGCCTTGTGCGAAGGCTGCCACAAGTGCCTCATCATTCCAACCTACCTCTGCTGCAAGTGTATGGAATTCGATGGAATAGTCAGCAACCGTACGCGTGCCCTGTTGGATTCTCATTAAACTTTCTGCAGCAGAGGTGGCGCGCCCGGGAATTTAAAATACACTCCGGAAGGCCCCTATGAACTCAGCAAAGTTGGTGGTATAGGTTTAGCCGATTCCCAAATCAGCTCTGCCTGTCAACAAGGATATCATGAATCCCACCTTGCTTCTTTTGCTCAGAAAAGTTTGTGGTACTAGTTCCAAAAAAATTTCTAGTTGGTTCAGAAACCCGAAGAAAAAAATTTCTAGTTGGTTCAGAAACCCGAAGTGGAGCGGTTGCGGACAACCCTCTACCGGGAAGACTCGGAGCTGGAGCTTGTGCCAGTGGTGCCTGGACTGGAGTGGCCACCGAAGGCGAGACAGTTTTTTCAAGGTATACCTTGTGCTCCAAAATCATCTGTATAGCCAGGGACAACTGATTCAACCTTTGCTCTTGAGCATCCATTCTCCAAAGGAGATTTTGGGAGCTACCTTCACCAGCATTGTCTAAGGTCATGGCCCTTTCGTACTGTCACGGTTTTTTAAGAACACTCAGACGAGTTAGTAAGGTAAAATCAGGTTTATTAAAATTAATAACGGACAAAAGGTCACCCTTCACAGGCCCAGATCTGGACAGTGCCGTGGCACTTCCCAAATTTGACACAGGCCAGGGTGCAAAGAGACAAGCAAACAAAACAGTAATGCAGTAGTCAGGAACAGGAGTCAGGAATCAGGAACAGAACCTCAGCAGTACGAAGCCTAAGATGTAATTCGACCGGCAAGGCTGTAGGTGACTGCAGGACAGAATCCCTAGCAACCTATGGTAACCGGAGGCAACGCAGGCGAGCTAGAGCAAGGCACTAGTCTCAGGGAACTGGAGTTACCAGAGGGAACAGAGTACAGGTACTGGTAGAGCACTAGTGTTAGGAGGCAGCGCAACCGGAGGCAACAAGTACAGGCATGGGTAGTGCACTAGAGTCAGGAGTTTAACGTAACCAGAGGCAAAGAGACAGGCGCTGGTGAGGTACTAGTCTCAGAGGACTAGATGCACCGGAGGCAGCACTGACTGGCCCTGAAGGAGACTAGTCTCGGGAGACTAGAAAATTGGAGGCAACACTGACAGGCACTGGCAGGGCAAGTGGACAGGCACAGGTGTGGCAACCCTGACAGGCCCAAATCAACAGCGCAAGCAGGCACGGCAATACTGACAGGTACTGATAAGCAACGTTAACAGGCAAGGCAACAATGGCAGGTACCGGCAGGGCACTAGGCAACAACTGATCGAGTAAGCAGCCATTGGCGGGGATGGTACACAGAGCGGAAATAGCCTGACCAGTGAGCAACGGGTCAGGTAGTCTGCCACAGCCAATCTCAGACACAGAGTAGTAGTCAGCCAAACCTTAGTTAGCACCGGAGCGGGTAGTCAGCCACAGCCGTAATCGATACACAGAGCGGATGTCAGCAACGAAGTGGGTAGACAGCCACAGCCGGAGTTGGTACACAGAGCGGTAGTCAGCCAGTCCTAGTCAGCAATGGGTCACGGAGCAAAGACAGAAGCAAGGTCAGGAAAAACCAGGTCATACACGGAGCAGGAAACCAACAGCAGAACAAACGCCATGTACAGGAACACCAAGAAAGGGCGCCCACGGAATGACAGGACTGAGATTAAAAAGGCTAGTGCTGTGCGGGACATACTCCAGCAGCCAATAAGAACCAGCAAGACTAACAAAGGAAGTAGTAATGTCGCCAGCAGAAAGATCACGGGCACCGTGATACTATCTAAACACCTACTCTGCTGCCTCTAGTGGTGCTACCAGTTAAGCTATTGATATCGGTGGTCTATTAGCTCTGTGCCTCCGCTGGGTACGCTCCTGTACTAGTCTTATCGTTACTTCCTTTTGTGGTAGAGCCAAGTAGTGGACTAGACACTGTCCTCATATCTATTTCCCCTCTGACTGAGGAAGTGTTCATTATTACTACTAATTTTCTTATTATCTATTGCTCAATAAACTGGCTTAAATTCACTTGTACTGTTTTGTGTGTTTATTTACTGAAAGTCCATAACAATGATGTACTAATTGTGTTTCATGACCATACTAAGCTGTATTTAGCTTAGTCTTCTTAGTCCCTGTGGATGGAAGAGTGTCAGAGGATAACGGAGTCATGACAGCTGCCGGGATAGGAGGCACAAACATGGGTTATCTTCATTGTGGCATCACATACCATCTGTGATTTGGTGGAACTGAAATCCTTCCTGTTGATGTGTAGATGTTCCTTGTGCACTGGACCTCTTATTCGCACATGTGTGCAGTGTATAGCACCCATGACCCTGGGCATGCCTACCCTTGTGTAAAAGCCCTGCTTGACATGTGTCCACTCTGTGTCGGTGGAGGGGAAGTGGCTGTCAACACCTGAGCCAGTGCCCTTGAACACATGGCCTGGGACATGCCAGATGCTTAGCATTCTGTGGACTAGAAGGATCCACTTGCCATGAAATGGATGGCACACATCAGCTTCTGCAAGCCATATTGGGCACAGTTAGTGCTATAAATGGGGTTGAGGTCATCTTTGATCATCTCATATAACTGGATGATGCTATGCGATGTCAACCTGTTCTGGTCTCTGACTTCAGTGTCCGTCATTTCTGAGGAGTGTGACCCTTGTGTGTAATATCCTTGGTCTGTGCAGACGTCTGTCATTCCTGTGCTGCTCCTCAGGTCCCTGTGGCAGCTGTGGATGATACTGTTGCGGGCCTGGTGTGGTCCTCCAGTTGGACATGTGCTCCTGTCTGGCTGTCCAGCAGGAGTATCAGAGGTTGCATCAAACGAATGCTGTTCAGAAGGTATGCTTGGGGGAGGATGTGATCCCTAGCCCTTGCATGCCTTCATCCCCAGTATCTTCGCAGGAATGGATATGCAAACATACTGGTAATACCCTCTGACTATCTCTCTCTTTTATGTGTACCTGCCAGGTGTGTGTGTGTGACATTGTCAGGTGCACTTTGGGCCTCCATTGGCTGATGAGCTTGGGTTGCTTATGGATTACTAAATATGGTGTGCCTCTTTAAGAATTGTGTAACCCTGCAAGTCCCTTATTTGGATAATTATGTTAGCGAAAAAGAAGATAGAAGCGAAGATAGAAAAGAAAAGACACAACTCTTACTTTTGGAGCTCAAACTCTTTTTAGATATTTTAGATATCCTAGGAGAGCATAAAGAAAAAAGGGAACCAGTTCAGGGTACATATTCTAGTATATGACGGGTATATCAGAGTTGGATATTGAACAAACTACATCTGTTTATTCCCTAATAGTGACACATATATCTTTAGTGAATATTCCTTAATAAAAATATAAAAACACACACACTCTAAAAACCTTTATATCACTACCTCAAATATGTACTGATTCATCTTATAGACTCAGAATTTTGTAAACAATAATGGATGGCCTCTTCATTTGTGAAGTCCCAGTCCTTTACCGCTTCCTAATAAGTGTCTTATTTTATATGTGATCTAAATATCATGATTAGATCAGGTCACAATGAAACCCAAACTATAAGGTAACAGCTATCATGTGTATATAGTTATCTGCTGTGACTAGATATGCTGTCTATTCATAATGATAAAGTTGGAGATAACTGTAGCATGTCATCCGCTGATAGATTAGTTTCTATAGCCATGCTGCTCCTCCATTCAGACTGGGTGGAATTTTTTAACCCTGTGATCACTGATCAGGTTATAACGATAAATTCATAAAGTACTTTCAGAAATCTAAGATACCCATAGCAAGCTGGCTCTTAAAGGGTGAATTTCTACAATTCAATCTTTATAACTGATCTAGTATCCTCATAGCATAAAGCCACATTCTAGTTTGCAAACTTCTACACTCAAACTGGGTAAATTGATTAACCCTATAATAGCTGATTACCTTGAAAAGGTAGTTATATGGATCACATTCAGAAATCAGAAAATTGCTATAGTGTATTGGTCATTAAAGGGTTAATTTCTATGATCCAGAATATTTGTTGTGTTTTAAGGGTAATTTAACCCTATAGTGGCCAATCCGCTTCTGGAACTAGTTGAACTGAGATCTGTATTTAGATTTAACCATTTAACAATTGTGCATGGAGAAGTGGTTATGATGATATCCTCATTCTAATTAGCCAACTTACACATTGTAGCTAATACAATGAGCCTGTAAGACCCAGAACCGTTCAGTGCCTTAGTGAAATAATAGTGTTGATAATGCTACCTAGACAGTAGTTGAATGAAGTTACAATATGTCTTTTAGGGTACTAAACTCTAAAATTTAACCCTGATATCCATATCCAGAGCTTTACACTACTAAAGTAGTATGTAGTATCCCATGTGGAAAACTAGCTATTTTTCCTCGCATTATAAAGCCACATTCTACAAATGAAAAGTTATATAACCAAATAATGACAACTGCTCCCTCGTTCAGTGTTTGTAACAACGGGTCCTTTCTCAATCTACCAACTTGTAGCATAAAGCCACATTTTAAAGGGACACTAATGTCCCATAAAAAATTCTTCTTGTTTTGTAGAGGTTAAAAAAATAAATTATGTGGCACAAATCATATCTCTCAAACCTTTACGGCCGACTTGAATCTCCTTCCGTCAGCTTTACAGCTGACAGCAGGAAAAGGGAAACTTTACATGTGAATATCTCTCAAACCATAAAGGTTTGAGAGATAGGATTTGTGCCACATCATTTATTTTTTTAACCTCTACAAAACAAGATTTTTTTATGGGACATTACTGTCCCTTTAAAATGTGGCTTTCTGCTGCAAGTTAGTAGATTGAGAAAGGACTGGTTGTTATAAACACTGAATGAGGGAGCAGTTGTCATTATTTGGTTATATAATTTTTCATTTGTAGAATGTGGCTTTATGCTGAGAGGAAAAATAGGTAGTTTTCCACATGGGGTGCTAAATACTACTTTAGTGGTGTAAAGCTCTGGATACAGATATCAGGGTTAAATTTTAGAGTTTAGTACCCTAAGAGACATATTGTAACTTCATTCAACTACCGTCTAGGCATCATTATCAAAACTTGTGTTCAAGCAGTTTGTAGCTTGTCAGGGTTTACCCTGTGACCTTTGTCTGCCAAACCCTTGAGCAATATGTGCAAGTCACCTAGTTGTTTGTCATGGTCTGTGGAACATAAGAGAAAGTCATCTATGTATTGTACAAGTACAGATCCTGCAGACAGGACCATATCACTGAATTCCCTCTTTAGGGCCTGATTAACACCTTAAGGACCATTGCCGTGCCAGGACCGTCAAGGCGGTCCGGCACTTAAGGACCAGTGACGGTCCTGGCACGGCGTGGAGTTCAGGACTCCCGGCGCGGCTGCACGCCGCTCCAGAAGCCCTGAACCGGAAGAAGGAAAAAAAAGCTCTGTGGTCCTCAAGTGCCGGTTGCGTGTGTGCGCGCCGGTCCTTAAGGGGTTAAAGGACAGGGCATACATAATTCTAATTGCTTTGTACTGGCCTCCTAGGCATGGTTCTCATATCTGATCACTCTCTCAATAGCCAAACCATTGTGTGTCCCCCTTTTTCCAAACCTCTTGTCTCAGGGTCCTCTATGTTATCCAACCTTGATGTCATAGCTCTTAAAAACAACATCCTGTCAAGTGAATGCTTCTTGGGACCAGTCATCATGACCATGCTTAAAGGGATAGTAATACCTAAAATGTAAAAAAAAATATGTTGTAGGGTTTATCCCCCTGAGTAAAACAAGAGTACTCCCACTGCTGAAAGATGTTTCATTCAAAAGTTATTAATTTTCAAAGTTGAATTTTTTAGGTGCAATATCACAGTGGCCTGAAATTTTACAGTGGCGCTGTTGCTACACCATCCTATGGAGATTTATGGTCCTGAGACCAGAGCTGTCCATAGGATCGTGTAGCAACAGTGCCACTGTACAATTTCAGGCCACTGTGATATTGCACCTAAAAAATTCAACTTTGAAAATTAATAACTTTTGAATGAAACATCTTTCAGCAGTGGGAGTACTCTTGTTTTACTCAGGGGGATAAACCCTACAACATATTTTTTTTTTACATTTTAGGTATTACTATCCCTTTAAGTCCCACAAGCTGGTGTATTCTAGAGCAAATAATTGGCTGTGGTCTTTGGTCGTCCAATGATGGGGAGAACAGGGCTCCTAGCTGCATTCTTTCTCATCTTCTGTTAGTTTTATCTTTTCTCCAGGATGGCCTCATCAAGGGACTTTGTGTTCTATCGAGGCCCAAATCTTGTTCTTGTCAATGCTGTCTTTCGAGATCCCACTATTCCATGGGACCTGAATCTGGTCCTGGGAGTGCTGCAGGGAGATCCCTTTGAACCTTTGGCTTCTGTGCTCTTTTGTCTCTTGTCACTGAAGACTGTTTCCTTTTAGCAATTGTGTCTGTTTGATGGGTGACCAAAAAAAAAGTAGGTTCTACAAATCGCCTGGTACCAGTGGAGTAAGTTATCTTTGGTACTGTTGAATGCTGCTGTCTTCAATGTGGGTCTCACAGTACACCACCCACGTCACTTAGCATAAAACTGAGTAAAAGAAAGAAGAAAAAGAAAACAGAGCAAACAGTATCCTCTAAGCGTAGTATCTTCAGATATATGGACAATATCCCACTTTTCCCCTTTGTAGTTCACTCACATGAAACAGAGGCTTCACCTGCCTCTCAGTGTATACACCTGTACCGGATGTTCTTTTTCTTCACTCCAGGTTTATGACACCGCTCCACACATGAATGCACCCTATATGGCTGTTAGTGTTGTTCCTTTGTTATTGTCCACATATACAAAATAAACATGTGAACTCACCACTCTATATAGAGTGCCTGGGAACCTTATAATGGTGCCTAAGCATGCAAGTATAATTCCTCTGAGTGTATGGGGAAAGGGACTTACACCATACAAGGTGTATATATAAAGAATAAAAAATAAAAAAAATATAGACTCTTTATTATATATGAATAAAAACGCTAATAAAAATAGAATGGTCTCAAAAGACAACACCAAGAAGAAAATGCACAAAAAATATCTCCAACTTTCACATATAAAATCATAAACTAAACTCCAAAAAAGTTCTATTAATACTATGATTCAAAGAAAAAAATTCCTCTCAGTACCTTAGCTCAACGCGTTTCGTGACATATAATAAGTATCACTTCATCAGGAGCTTATAGTGTATTCTTACCTCGTGCAGTGGCGCTTTATATATAAAATATCCCAGTGATAGAAACTCTCCATGCCTCAATCGGTCTGAAACGTTGTCCACCTCCAATGACGCATACCGGAAGTGTAACATGTGACATCTGCGTTCCATACGTGGAACGCACCGTACGGAGCCGTCCCATCCTCTCCATGTCGGCCCGGCATGGAGAGGACGGGACGGCTCCGTACGGTGCGTTCCACGTGTCACATGTTACACTTCCGGTATGCGTCATTGGAGGTGGTCAGCGTTTCAGACCGATTGAGGCATGGAGAGTTTCTATCACTGGGATATTTTATATATAAAGCTCCTGATGAAGTGATACTTATTATATGTCACAAAACGCATTGAGCTAAGGTACTGAGAGGAATTTTTTTCTTTGAATCATAGTATTAATAGAACTTTTTTGGAGTTTAGTTTATGATTTTATATGTGAAAGCTGAAGATATTTTTTGTGCATTTTCTTCTTGGTGTTGTCTTTTGAGACCATTCTATTTTTATTAGCGTTTTTATTCATATATAATAAAGAGTCTATATATTTTTTTTTTTTATTCTTTATATATACACCTTGTATGGTGTAAGTCCCTTTCCCCATACACTCAGAGGAATTATACTTGCATGCTTAGGCACCATTATAAGGTTCCCAGGCACTGTATATAGAGTGGTGAGTTCACATGTTTATTTTGTATATGTGGACAACAACAAAGGAACAACACTAACAGCCATATAGGGTGCATTCATGTGTGGAGCGGTGTCATAAACCTGGAGTGAAGAAAAAGAACATCCGGTTCAGGTGTATACACTGAGAGGCAGGTGAAGCCTGTTTCATGTGAGTGAACTACAAAGGGGAAAAGGGGGATATTGTCCATATATTTGAAGATACTACGCTTAGAGGATACTGTTTGCGCTGTTTTCTTTTTCTTCTTTCTTTTACTCAGTTTTATGATGGGTGACCAAAGAACAAGCTTTGTCTTGCAAATAACCCTTCCTGGTGTTTCACACGGACAGGGCAGTGTTGTGTACTCTCCTTGGTTTTATTCTAAAGGTGGTGTCTGATTTTCATACTAATCAGGAAATTGGTCTTCCTTCTCTTTGCCCTTCAACCTCAACAGAAGGGAACATGAGCTCTGCTGCCTAGATGTCGATAGATTCCTTAAATTCTATATTCAAGGCATTGAATCTTTTCATAAATCAGATTTGCTTTTTTTAATCCCTTCTGGCCCAAGCAGCATCTAAGGTGACGGTGGCCTTTTGGATAAGGCAGCCATTCACCAGGACTGCACCATTAGGAAGAGACCACTACTTATTTGGGTAACGTTTAATTCCCCCGGAGCAGTAGGTGCTTCTTGACCCTACAAGATTCAGACAGTTGTGTAAGGCAGCACCATGGTCATCTCTGCACACTTTTGCTAAACATGATATAGTCAGTGTTCTGGCCTCAGCTGAGACCAGTTTTGAGAGGAAGGTCCTGTAGGGTGTTGTGCCTGTGTAGTAGATGCTTTTCCTCTTGTCCATTGACATCTGAGGTTCATGGTTGTATCTGCTTTGCCTCTGTTGAGGCTGCTTTTATTGTTTACCTTCCTTGAGATCCTGGTTAGGATAGCTTTGGTCTATCCCAATGGTTGCTCTGTTCTACAGTGGACAAAAAAGAAAATTGGATTTTTTTGTTCTTACCAAGAAATTATTTTCTCTTGGCTCTTGTGGAACACAGGACATCCCTCTCAGAGAAAAATACTTCATTAAGATCCAGCCAGGGGAATCCTTTGGGTTCTCTGGTGTGGCAACCACCTGTTACTTACATTTCTTGCATCTCTGCTATACATTGAAACTGCTTCTGTTGAGCAGAGGTAAAGTGGAGCCGGGCAGGTGGTCTCTCCCTCCAACTTTAGTTTCAAGTTCCCTGCCACCTAAAGGAAGCTGGTTTCTGTGTTCCACGAGATTAGGAGAAAGGCGTTGCCCGTGGGGATTAAGGGCTCGATCCAAATGTTGGCATTAAAACCAACGTAAAGAAAAAAACTGCCTTCGCTCGTTAAGCAAGACCAGGTAACGTGAGATTCAAATCTTCCTTACCCAGAAAGCCTAACGAGCGATAACCAACAAAATACACGTTAACCTTAAATCTGCGTTGCATAGAAAATCTTACCTAAAAACACACGATAAAAATGTTACCTAGCACCACAGCCAATCACAGCACTGCAAAGTATCAAGTTCAGTCAGAAAATCCAAAACCCACGTCTCCAGTTCTGAACAGCTTTCTCTGTGCTTCCCTACCCAGCCACTAGGGGAACACAGAGAAGGCTTTCAGCACCATGGACAGCTTTGCATGCCATAGGGATGTGCACTTCTCACCCCTGTGGCATTCAAAGGGTTACAATAAAGAAAACTAGTACACCAAGCACTACACAATGCCCCCTTCCACACCCCCCTTAATATGTCACATATATTGCATATATGGGACATACTAACCCCATCCACATCCACCTCATGGATTTCCATGTAGTGGACAAATCTGTCTTTTATTCCACAATTAACCCTTTGAGTACCAGAGAGGTAGGAAAGCATTGCTTAGCATGTTTCCTACCCCTCTGGTACCCAAAGGGTTAATAGGCAAGATATGGACTACATACCTTGCCTATATATATATATATGTGTGTGTGTTTGTGTGTGTTTTAAACTTTTTTTTATTAAAATAGTATTATTAGACAGTTTAACTTAGAGCTCATTCATTTTTAACCCCCTACCTCCTGTGTCCCATTGCTATTAGTACTTTTGCTCCACTCTTCTTCAAACTGAGAGTGGAGCAAAAGTACTAAAAGCAAAGGGACACAGTAAGTAGGGCATCATGAATGGTTGAGATCTAAGTTAACCCTTTGAGTGCCAGAGTGGTACGCAACACATTACAAAGCAATGCGTTGCGTACCACTCTGGCACTCAAAGGGTTAAAATGCAACTGAGGGAGCAGGCTGCGCTGTGACTGCAGCGCTTCCCTCGTCTTTATTTATAAATTCTGTATTTATTCTTTATACCATTGCTGCGGGCGGCTGTGAAGCCCGCTTCCTCCAATACTTCTCCTCATGCGTTGGCTTTGTGCCCGGCTGCCTGGTCGCCTTGTGCAAGGCGTCCCTTTTCACAAGGCGTTGTACAACACTGTACAACGCCTTGTGAAAAGGGACGCATTGCACAAGGCGACCAGGCAGCCGGGCACAAAGCCAACGCGTGAGGAGAGGTATTGGAGGAAGCGGGCAGCAAATACAAGCCTACCGCCCGCTTCCTCCAATGTCTCTGTCCCCTCCTCCCGCTTTCTCCAATACCTCACTAGTCACCAGGATTTTCTTATGCTGCGGGCTTCACAGCCGCCCGCAGCAATGGTATAAAGAATAAATACAGAATTTATAAATAAAGACGAGGGAAGCGCTGCAGTCACAGAGTAGCCTGCTTCCTCAGTTGCATTTTAACCCTTTGAGTGCCAGAGTGGTACGCATTGCTTTGCAATGCGTTGCGTACCACTCTGGCACTCAAAGGGTTAACTTAGATCTCAACCATTCATGATGCCCTACTTACTGTGTCCCTTTGCTTTTAGTACTTTTGCTCCACTCTCAGTTTGAAGAAGAGTGGAGCAAAAGTACTAATAGCAATGGGACACAGGAGGTAGGGGGTTAAAAATGAATGAGCTCTAAGTTAAACTGTCTAATAATACTATTTTAATAAAAAAAAAGTTTAAAACACACACATATATATATAGGCAAGGTATGTAGTCCATACCTTGCCTATTAACCCTTTGGGTACCAGAGGGGTAGGAAACATGCTAAGCAATGCTTTCCTACCTCTCTGGTACTCAAAGGGTTAATTGTGGAATAAAAGACAGATTTGTCCAATACATGGAAGTCCATGAGGTGGATGTGGATGGGGTTAGTATGTCACATATATGCAATATATGTGACATACTAAGGTTGGGATGTGGAAGGGGCATTGTGTAGTGCTTGGTGTACTAGTTTTATTGATTTTAACCCTTTGAATGCCACAGGGGTGAGCAGTGAACATCCCTATGGCATTCAAAGCTGTCCATGGTGCTGAAAGCCTTCTCTGTGTTCCCCTAGTGGCTGGGTAGGGAAAAGCACAGAGAAAGCTGTTCAGAACTGGAGACGTTGGTTTTCTACTCTGACTTGTGTGCTGTTCTCCAAAAAAAATAGGCGTTAGATTTCTGGAGAGAAATGTTGCAATTTAACGCGAGTTAGCCCTAACTCCAACATTTGAATAGCTTTTGGCGTCGCTTGTACATTATCCTCTATGGGTGAGATCTTGCTGTTCTGGCGACCGGCGAAGTGTGTTTCAGAACTGGCGTCGCTTGTTACTAGTGGAACATTTGCATTGCTCAGTTGACGTTAAAACCAACTTCTCCAGTTTTTTCTGGCGACGCCAACATTTGGATCGAGCCCTAAGTCCTTTGTGTGCTTGAGGGGATTTGAACGCATTGATTGACAGTGGTTTGGGTACATTTGCATCAGTGAAAGGGTTAAGTGTTTGAGATCCAAAGAGGTATCCATGCAGTGGAATGTGTTGGATACTTCTTTGCCACTGAAGGGGTTTAAAGAGACCAAAGAAAATGCTTCTTTGCCTCTTTGCCTGTCAAACACTTAAACTTTTCACTGCTGCAAACATACCCAAACCCTGAGGCACTCAGAGGACTTAGGGCTTGATTCAAATGTTGGCGTTAAAACCAACGTGAAGAAAAAAACTGCCTTCGCTCGTTAAGCAAGACCAGGTAACGTGATATTCAAATCTTCGTTACCCAGAAGAGTTAACGAGCGACGGCCTACAAAACACACGAAGACTACAAAACTGGAGTCGCCAAATATTTGACCTCATCGTCGACGCCAAATACACGATAAACGCGAGAAACGTCTCCAAAAAAAACCAAACACGCGAAACGTCCAACGTGGCCCAGTCCCAGCCAATCACAGCACCCCAAAGTATCAAGTTGAGTCGAATAAACTATAAATAGACCCAAAATCACCTACGCACCTTTGTCTGTTATCGAGTTCCCAAGAGCTAGATATCAGGACCCAAGGAGCGGAGGTTAGTTTTTCAGAGAAAGGGAGTTTAGGCGGCACACACACAGACAGGTAGGAGAGTTTGGCAGCACACAAAGCGACACAATACACTTTTGAACATAAAAATACACGCATCCAAACACACATACACATAGCCCATATTTTTTTTTGTAAAACACACACACACTTTTTATCTTTATTTTGACAGTGTGAGTCTGTGAGTGCAAGTGAGTGACAGAGAGTGAGTGAGTGTGTGTGTGAGGGCCTGAATGAGTGCCTGGGTGTGAGTGGGTGAGAGAGATGGAGAGGAGAGAAGAGAGGGGTGGGGAGTGTAGGAGGAGAGGAGGAGGAGATTCAGGGGGGCAACCCTGGTCAGGGGAGGGGAGGGAGAGGGAGATCTCTGGGGCGGAGGGGCAGCCACCCGAGACCAGGCACATCTAGTGCAGGGGCAGACACAATGGGACGAGGGGTAGTCCCCCTGCACCACACACAGACAGGGCCAGTGCAGGCAGGGCTGGGGAGCCACAGCCAGGGCTCTCAACCAACCTCTGGGGGTGAGGAGGAGGAGAGGTTAAGAGAGCCCAAATACACAGAGGAGGAAAACCTGGTCCTCTGTGAGGCTGTGGTTGCCCACTACAGGTACCTCTTCCCCAAGGGGCCTAAAGCTGGCCTGTCAGCAAAGAGGAAGGCAGCCTGGAAGGAGGTTGTGGCTGCTGTGAATGCAGTGTCCTGCCGCAGCCGGTCGTTGGATTCTGTGAAGAAAAGGTGGACAGACTGCAAGGCTAAGGTAAGACAGTAACATAGTAACACAGTAATCAATGTTGAGAAAAGACCTGTATACATCTAGTTCAACCCTTTTCCCATTTTTGTCTACCATTATGAAGGTGAAGACGAAGATGGGCAAGCAGGCCTTGCACGCTGCTGGCACAGGGGGTGGTCCTCCCCTGCGGGTGGAATACAGCCAGTGGGAGGAGGCTGTGCGTCGGACCATCTCCTCTATCATGGTGTGTGGGATCCCTGGATGGAGTGACACCGGGGATGAAAGTAGCCTCCAGTCCACTGGTAAGTGCATCAAGACCCACACACACATCACACCAATCCTGACACCCACCTGGCAGAGGCCAACACAGTGACACATGGACAGCATTCCACACCACAATTCAGTCACACAGCTTGGAGGGACGTCAAACAAGGACCGAATACATGACCAACCTAGCCTGAATGGTAATGGTCAAGTTCCTGTTGAACCCCCTTCAAAACGACATCATGCACAGCACAAAAACAATGCACAATGTCATGTGTCAGTCACAGATCCAGCTGTTATGTGTATCACAATGTCATACACAGAGTGACAAAGAGGTCAGCACACAACCCCTTGAATGCCACAGGGATAAGTAATTCGTTGGTTGACAATACATTGGCTAGTCCCTTGGCACCCAATGGGTTACCGGAGAATAGCAAGGAGGGGACTTGGTGTGTTTCCTATTGTATTGTTACTGCATGTCAGGGCTAGACGTTGTACATGTAGGTAGTTAGTCTAAGTGGAATAGTCAAGGTTCAGCTTTCTGCATCATATGTAGCCTGCAGAGTGGGGATGGCCAGGGGGCATTCCCCGCCATCCCCACTCTGCAGGACATATGTGATCCACAGGACTCAACCATGATGGGGGGGGGGCATTCACTAGGATGTCAGAAAGAGGTGACAATGTGTACATGACAACTGCAGTGTCATCACACCTGAAATCCCTGTGTTGTTCTGTGGAGCCAGTGCACTGAGATCTAAACAACACGTGACATACCAGTGCTTAGGCTCCATAGCATAACAAACATATGAAAAGGTAGAAACAACCTCCAATAGTACATTCTAACAGTGCACTTGTTTGCTGTGTGTTGGGATTTTAGCTGTCCTGGGGTGTGTTTGTGTGTCCTCCAGCTGTTTGGGTTGCTGGGTTCCACAGATCATGTTGGTTGGTGTGCTTGGTGTGGTTATTCCTGCTGCCGACATCATTGACTGATTGATTGGCCTCTGTAGTCATAGGTCCTCACTGGTGCATTGCTGTGTTTAGAGGTCCTGGTGTGTTTGCTGTTGAGGCCTAGGTGTAGAATGTGCAGTGGGTTTGTGTCACTCAAGGTGTGATAGTTCAGTGTTGCTCACCACATGGATCCTGATGAATGGGGATAGCAAGGAGGTATATGCCTTGCCATCCCCATTGCTCAGGATACACATGATGACCAAATCACATCACTGCAGGTTAGTGTAATCAATGTATGTGATCACGTCAAACCTAGCAAAGTGTGTTAGGATGGTAACCAATGCATTGCAAAGCAATGCAATGGATACCATCCTGCCACTCAACGGTTCGCGTGTCAATGTAATAGTCTTGCATCACTCCTGTCATAGTTCACATTACTGATTACATCATGTCATTTCCCCACACAGCACACCAGTCAGCAGGAGCGGAGGACACAGGAGGTTCCTCCTCTGAGGAGGCCAGCACCTCCAGTGCACTACCACCACCACCACCACAGCAGCAGAGGCAGCAGCAGCAGTGGCCATCTCATGGCCCCCAAGGCCCACCGCCCCACCCGCAGCAGCAGCAGTGGCCACAGCATGGCCCCCAAGGCCCACCGCCCCACCAGCAGCCGCAGCAGCAGCAGTGGCCACAGCATGGCCCCCAAGGCCCACCGCCCCACCAGCAGCCGCAGCAGCAGCAGTGGCCACAGCATGGCCCCCAAGGCCCACCGCCCCACCAGCAGCCGCAGCAGCAGCAGTGGCCATACCATGGCCCCCAGGCTTCGCCCCACCAGCAGCCGCAGCAGCAGCAGTGGCCATACCATGGCCCCCAGGCTTCGCCCCACCAGCAGCCGCAACCGCAGCAGTGGCCCCAGCATGGCCCCCAGGGCCCACCTCCCACAGTCCAGCACCGGTACACTACCCTGCAGGATGTACCGACAGCCATGGGGAGGCACCGGATGCCAGACATAGTGGGGATGCCACAGCATGGGCCACTGCAGGCAGCCACCAGGCCACAGCCGCGGGACACTAGCCAGTGGCCAATGGAGTACGAACATTTTGGACTCATTGGCCAGCCACAACGGCCACAGGCCCTGGTGGTGGTCACCACACCATCCCCGCCCCAACACACAACACCCCTGCAAACCATGGCAGCCACACATATGGCGGATGTGCCATCCCCAGGGGCTCACTCATCTGGGGATGCAGTGAGGAGCTCCCCATGCTCCCTCCACATCCGGACCTATGGGTCCACCCCGTCTCCCCCACCACCTGTGGTGGAGCCACAGGACAGCCAGAGGGCATCCCCACCACTGTCCCGTTCCCCCTCCACACCACACACTCCTGACAACACCATGGTGATGGATCAGGAGTGTCTGGTACTACAAAGGAGGCAACTCAGGGTGGCCAAGAGGTGTGCCCGGTCACTCAACAGGCTTGAGCAGCATATGGCACACCTCCTGGACAGCATGAGGGCACTGGAGGCCCATCACGTTACTCTCAGCAACCACCTGGTCACCCACACCAACAGGGTGACAGCTTCAATTGACCAGGTGGTTGCTGAGCTCCGTGAGAGTAACAGGCTGGAGACCATCCGCCAGGCCCAGGCCTCCAGTTCCAGTGCCTCAACCCCTGCCAGCACTCCACCAGTGGCACCCCCAGCCCCCAGAACCACTAGAGCCTCACGGCATCAAGTGCAGGAAGCCACCCCTGCAGCCCCGCCCAAAGCACCCCCCAAAAAAAGAAAATAAATGTGCAGTTGTTGCTTCAGAACATATCCATGTCTGTGTTTTATTCAGATGATACAGTTAGAGGGGCAGAGTTGTCTCCAATGTATTGCAAAGCTATGCATTGAACACAACCCATTCACATCTAACATGGGTGTCAAGTAATGAGTTGTCTCCAATGCATTGCAAAGCTATGCATTGAACACAACTCATGCACAATGAATGGTGTCACAAGCTTTTACAGCAGGGGTGAACACACACATCACATTCAGACATGTTTGTCCAAGTTCAACTCACAGACATCTGAAAGCCGAACAACATCAGGGTGTTGTTCCATGATGTGACTTGAACTTAAACAACATGAACACATTAGAAATCTCAACAGATCAACCACATGATCACAATTAAGGGGATAGTAATGCTTAGGATGTGTGAAGACATATGTAGTTGGGTTCACCCCCCTGATTGAAAAAGGGAACTACCACTGCTGAAAGGTGTTTCATTCCAAGGTTATCCCAGCTCAAAGCTTGAAGTCATATATCAAATATCCCAGTGGCCTGAAGGTGTCAAATGGCACTGTGACTACATCATCCTATGGGGATCCATGGTGCAGGGACCGGAGCTGTCCATAGGATGGTGTAGTAACAGTGCCATTTGACACTTTCAGGCCACTGTGATATTCAATCTATGAATGTAAACTTTGAGTTGGAGCAACTTTTGAATTCAACACCTGTCAGCAGTGGGAGATCACTTGTTTCACTCAGGGTGATAAACTCTACTGCATGGATTTTCAAACATTCAATGTATTACTATCATCTTTTCAAAGAACATGAAGAGGGAGAAGTAATCAATGACACAAGATAGATAGTTATATACGATCGTATGTTTTATTGATATCAACACTAACAAACAGATGATCCTCATGGACGTGGAGTAAACATGTCACCGGAACAAACTTCTGGACCATATGAAATCATGGCCTGGATGCCTGCAGAGAGTGGAAACAAGATTGAAGGTGCACTATGAACACAACAGTCATGCTATTCCTTTACCATCATATTTTCTTTCTCTCTCTCTCTCTCTCTCTCTCATATAAATATATATATATATGGTGTGTTGTCCATGAACAGTCATGTGGATTATGATGGACTAATGGTAAGGTGTGCGTTATCCAGGTAATTATTTTCTGGTGTGTGGTTAGTGGTGTGATGTGTTGTAATTGGTATGTACCTGCCAGGTGTGTGTTTTGTCTCCATGGACTGCTGAGGTTACATAGGTGAGCTTGATATGTTGTTGGAGTGACAGGTGTGCATGTGGTGTTGTGTGTTAACCCCTGTTGGTCGGAGGTGTTTTGGGATGGCTTATGTTGTGCTGCTTTGTGTTCCCCTGGTCCCTGTGGGGTTGCTTGATTCTTATGGTTTGTCTGTGTAGGGCGGTGGTTCCCAACCAGGGTGCATTCCTCCCAACATTTCAAATGGCGAAAGAGGGACACTTCTGTTTTAGGTGGCGTTTCTGGGGGCACGGCTGGTAGGTGAGGCATTTCCAAAAATTTTTAAGTTATTTCTTGACCCATCTGCACCTCTTTGTTTAACTGATAAATGATTTAGAAAAAGACCAAAGTATTTTAGTTGCCCATATTAATGTATAAACACATATACTGACAATTAACAACACATTTATGTATGTTTTATTGCTGTGGACCAATGTAATACACATCACTCATTCTGATGTCCTAAAAAGTGGGACAAAAGGGTAGAAAAGAGGGACAGAGGGATTTGGATCTCAAAGAGGGACTGTCCCTCCTAAAGAGGGACACTTGGGAGGTATGAGGGTGTCATGTGATGTTGGTGCCCCATGTGCACCAGCTCAGGATGCATCACTTTTCCCATGTTGCTATGTTCTGCACTGGTGATTGGTAATATTGACTTTACACGTTTTTGGGGGGATGTGTGTATGGGACATTTGAAGCACTATTCCTCCTCATTGCCATTGACAAAGTGGTACCTGATGCTGGCCATATGTTATTTTTACTTGGGTATTCCCTTGCGCCCGCTTCCTCCAATACCTCTCCTCTCCTCAGGCGTTGGCATTGTGCCAACGCGTCTGCGAATTGTAGAATAGGCGACGCCAGGCAGGGGACAATGGCGACATGTGGGCACAATGCCAACGCGTCTACGAATTGTAGAATAGGCGACGCCAGGCAGGGGACAATGGCGACGCGTGAGGAGAGGAGAGGTATTGGAGGAAGCGGCCAGCAAATATAAGCCTGCCACCCGCTTCCTCCGATGTCTCTCTTGTCCCCAGCCTTTTCTTATGCTGCAGGCTTCACAGCCACCCACAGCAATGGCACTTTTATGAATGAAGGGAAGCGCTGCAGTCAGAGTGCAGCCTGCGCCCTCAATTGTATTTTAACCCTTTGAGTGCCAGAGTGGAATGCAGCGCACGCCTTTGCAATGCATTGCTTACCACTCTGCCACTCAAAGGGTTAATAATGTCCTACTTACTGTGTCCCATTGTTATTTGTGTTTTTGCTTCACTCTGCATTGTAAGGAGAGTGGAGCAAAAATAATGATAGCAATGGGACACAGGAGGTGGGCATTACAAATGAATGAATCTAAGTCAATCTACGTTTCATGATAGTATTTAAATTATACAATGTATGAAACACACCCACTCACACACATACAGGCATACCTTGCCTATTAACCCTTTGGGAACCAGAGGGCTGGGAGACATGCTATGCAATGCTTTCCTACCTCTCTGGTAATCAAAGGGTTGATTGTGGAGTAAAAGACAGATTTGTCCACTACATGGAAGTCCATGAGGTGGATGTGGATGGGGTTAGTATGTCCCATATATGCAATATATGTGACATATTAAGGGGGGTGTGGAAGGGGGCATTGTGTAGTGCTTGGTGTACTAGTTTTCTTTATTATAACCCTTTGAATGCCACAGGGGTGAGCAGTGCACATCCCTATGGCATTCAAAGCTGTCTATGGTGCTGAAAGCCATCTCTGTGTTCCCCTAGTAGCTGGGTAGGGAAAAGCACAGAGCATGCTGTTCAGAACTGGAGACGTGGGGTTTTTTACACTGCCTCCTGTGCTATTCTCCAAAAAAAATAGGCGTTAGATTTCTGGAGTGAAATGTTGCAATTTAACGAGCGTTAGCCCTAACTACAACATTTGAATCGCTTTTGGCGTCGCTTGTACATTATCCTCTATGGGTGAGATCTTGCTGTTCTGGCGACGGGCGACGTCTGTTTCAGAACTGGCGTCGCTTGTTTCTAGTAGAACATTTGCATTGCTCAGTTGACGTTAAAAGCAGCGTCGCCAGTTTTTTCTGGCGACGCCAACATTTGAATCGAGCCCTAAATCCCCATGGGCAATGTCGTGCCCCTTTTGGTTGTCACATACACACACTCAAAAATACACACACTGTCAGATACACACACAGTGTCACCTAGAGACACACACACCCCGTATCCCATATACACACAGTCACATACACACAGTGTCACCTATAGACACCCCACACCACACCTTACATATACACACAGTGACATACACACTCACACATACACACAGTGTCACAGATACAAACAGTGTCACATAAACGCGCACACACACAGTTATAATAAATTGAGTGTAATCTGGTTCCACCCTCCACAGCTGCTATCTTCAGTTAACTCAGATACTATCAGTGTATCTCTTTCTCAGCTTAAATCAGCTGTGGCCGCTCTGAGACACAAACAGCAAAACATGATGCTTTAGGCTGCAGATGGGGACAGTGAGGGGAGAAAGAGGATTTATTATGACTGAGAAGCAATGCCTCATATAATATGGGACAGCGATTTGATGCTAAACCTCCCAATGGCAGAGAGTTAAGTATGCATTGCAGTGCAATTTATTGTTAAAGGGATAGTCATACTTAAAATGTAAAAAAAAATATGTTGTAGAGTTTATCCCCCTGAGTAAAACAAGGGCACTCCCACTGCTGAAAGGTGTTTCATTCAAAAGTTATTAATTTTCAAAGTTGAATTTTTTTAGGTGCAATATCACAGTGGCCTGAAATTGTACAGTGGCGCTGTTGCTACACCATCCTATGAAGATTTATGGTCAACTGACTAGAGCTGTCCATAGGATCATGTAGCAACAGCGCCACTGTACAATTTCAGGCCACTGTGATATTGCACCTACAAAATTCAACTTTGAAAATTAATAACTTTTGAATGAAACACCTTTCAGCAGTGGGAGTGCCCTTGTTTTACTCAGGGGGATAAACCCTACAACATATATTTTTTTTACATTTTAAGTATTACTATCCCTTTAACTCCTTTGTCAATGAAAGGCTAACACAGTACATAAAGTAATGACATGACATTTTCTTCTTTACACTGCATGATATTTCGTTTTATAATAAAACCTCCTTACTTTCACTTCTTGTATGAGCTGAATCCTCTGCATCAAAACATATTCCAGACAAGTGAGAGTGTTTGGAGGAGGTTCTCTTTTACATTGTGCACCAGAGTAGGATCATGTGCATGGGCTGTGGATCTTCCTTCTTGGAAGTGGTGCCTGCAGGTTGTGCCATATTCCAATGTCCTTCCATAGTCCTACAGGCTGTCCACATCATTCGTCTTATAATATTAATAGGAAAGAGTCTGGTGCATTAATATTATGAGGCATGATGTGAACAGACTACAGGAGTGAGGTCCAAGTAGGGCCTTGCTCAGTTGTAACTCCCGCTGCTTAAGTCAGGAAGTGGCCGAAGTTGGTAACCTGAGCCTATGCAGTTGTTGGTGGGCTGCAGTTTTAGTCAGCAAACCAAGAACTGTGAGTTTGTTCATCATAAGAGAATAACTGTAGTTCCTGTCCCCTTAAATATCCCTACCTAGCTATGTGCTGCACAGCCTGTAGATTTGAAGCGCAGCTACATACTCCTTGTAGAGACTTTCAAATCACACCCCATTATATCTCCTGGTAAGGCTGTATGGCGGAACCATGAATATCTCCCCCTTACTTCCACTCCTGGGTGTGTTTGTCCACCCAGGGGTGTGCATGGCTGGAGACGGAGAAGCTGGCACCCTTCCAGCATTCTCATTCTATTAATACATATTTATATATATATATATATATATATATACACACACACACACACCGTACTGTGCTAATGTTTTAGGCAGGCGTGAAAAAATGCTGCCTAAGGATTTTACACATTACTATATATTTATATATATATATATATATATATATATATATATATATATATATATATATATACACACACACACATACACTGCTATCACAAGTTAAGCTCCCTTCTAAGAAGAATGTGATATTATCCATGTCTCAGGCAACAGTTTACAAGTGGTTTTATCAAACGATAAAGAATATATATAATATCACATATAATTTTGTCATATAAATATTATTGCTTGTTATTATTTTGTTTGTGCAGGACAAGAGTGTGACCCATCAGAAAAGCAAAGTGCTTCCTTCTCCCTGTGCCTAACTTTACTCATTTACTAATTCTTGGACAGTCACAGATTAGCATGTTGTTTATATATAATACACAATTTTAAGGGAATTAAGCAAAGCTTTTTATGTATAATTTCCTTTTAATAGAATGGTCCCATTTTGTCCTGAAAAGCACTCCTTACAAGTTTCTGCATTATTGTGCAATTTGTTGTTGTCCAGTTTGGAATACATTGCTTTAGGTTATCATGTTTTCTTACTGAATATAAATCTTAATTGTCTCCATGGCAGTTATCCCCCGTGAATGGCGTTTGGAGAACACAGCTCGCTTCCTGATCCTGAGTGGCAGCAGCATCTGTTTCAGTTTTATGGCCAGCAAAGCAGTGAACGGGAGGTCAATGGATATAGCCAGGATAGTAGTCTTTCTTGCCTTTGTGAGTTCTTAGAAGTAAAAGCGCACCTGTCAGTCATACAAAAGTGCCCCAATTAAATTTTACTATGGCAAAATTCATATAAGTCCTTTGATAATCCTTATTAGGTCTGACATTATTTATAAAGTTGTTATTCGTAGACTCACCTGCAGACTACAGCACAGACATCTTGCCGAAGAGGTATCTGTGCCCCTGCACTGTCTGTCCCTGTCTCCTCACTTATTGGCTAGGGGGAATTGCATTGTACCTGAAGGTACAGACAGGGACGGACAGCGCAAGCGTGCAGGTGTCTCTTCAGCAAGATGCCTGCTGGTGCATCTCCAAATAACTTAATTTCTAAATAATGCCAGATCTAATGATTATTAAAGGATTTGTATGCATTTTGCTATAGAAAAATTAATTGGGGGCACTTTTGTATGACTGATATTTCCACTTTAAAAATGTAGTACTTTATATGGAATTTTTTTTTTTTTTTTTTTTTTTTTTTTTTTTTTTTTTTTTTTTTTTTGTGCAAACCCTTTGATTCACCATCCTGAGGACATTTCTCTCCCTTTCCTTTCCACTTCATTTTATTTCTATACATCCTAGTCATAAAGGAAACCTGTTCAGAGAGTCTAAAGGACCTTTCATTTTTTCAGCTATGAGTATAGAGGAGAAAGTAGATTCTGTAATGAGTTTAGGATTCAACAATGAACAATATACCTGAAAAGCAGATATGAACTCATGTATGTGACATGTACATTTATGTGTGTTGGTTTGAATGAAGGGTGTGCATGAGGATGCCCACGTTTACTTTACAGGTTATCTCCTTTCTCCCCCAGGTATCTCCTCACTCCCATTACCCAAGCCAATCTTCCCTCCTTAATTCCACCACCCAAGCATAACTTTTCCCCCTATTGTCCATTTGCTAGTTCCCTCCCATCGCTGGACCCAAAGTCTCTATTTGCTCTGACCCACTCCTATGTTCCAGTTCCATATATATTTATATCTTAGCAATGTGGGACAGCGTTGCCCATCATGTTATGACCATTGTGAATATGTGTCAGAAATGTAGACAATGATAAACACAGACATATGCAACACACAGGCAGACACATACACACAGTGAGCGGCAGAAACATGCAAAAGACATGCACCACACACACACACACACTGGAGATGCACACATACACACACACATGTAACAGATGTACATACTCAACAGACATGCGCAGACACACATGCTCGCAACAGACATGCTCACACACAGGCAACAGACATGCACGCACTCACACACGCAGTAGACATACACACACACATACAGAGGGTACACTGACACAGTAATAGGTATCCCCCATGTGTGGAGGTTCCAGCTGTTGCTGGTCCCCCGGATCTGTAGGTTCTGAGTGTAGAAGTGTGGGCTGTGGCCACCCTGGAATTAGTGTTGGAGCTTTTCAGAGCTGTGTAGGTATCAATCTTGTATTAAAGTGACAATCTGCAGTATTCAGAGCATTAGAAGCCAAATATAGCTCTGTGAGGACATCTCTTCACAACGTGTTGCCGTCCCCGTCTGGTCCTGAAACCGTTAAATCAGAGGTATTTGTTATTTCTTTACTTTCGGGCAGAATTCCAGTATTATGCCTCTGTGTTTGGTGTGTAGAAGTGGAAAGCAGAAAATAAAAGGAGATTATGTGAGATAGACTTACACCAGCATGTTAAGCCATAGAGTGCCATGCAGTATACAGTGGTGTGTCATGTCAGAGTTACCCCTTTGAGTGCTGGAAAGGCATTCAATGTGTTGTGGTGCAATGCATTAGTTACCTCTTTGGCACTCAAATTTTAAAACAGAGTGCTGTTAATGCATAAAGAAGTTGTCCCGATGACATAAATAATGTAGATTCAGCGCCCCACATTACTGTCCCTGGTACAGCATAGACACTCTTCTTCCCACAATGTAGGTCACAATGTCCAAATCCAGTGAAGGAGGAAAAAGCTGCTGTTGTGGGAGCAGGCCTGAGTCTAGGGGCTGGCAGTGGTATCAGCTGTGGAGAGGCAGTGCTGGGAGTCTGTGAGTTGAAAAAAGACCAGGGATCCTAGGCATCCACTGTCCATCTCAAAAAATAAAAAAAAGCTCCAAAAAAAAGCCCAACATGGTCAGAAAAAGTCAAGAGTATATAATGTTTTAAAGGGATAGTAATACTTCTATTAAGTTTATCTCTGAGTCTTCTTTATATTTTTTTTAACATTACACTATATTTAATTACTTAGAGTGTTGTAGTTCAAACGCTATTGAAGCCGAAAGGATCCCCCTCCCGCCCCTTCTGGTCACCTCCAAATAGATCTGGAATCTGGTCATGGGACCGGACAGATGCAGCGAGGGACAATCTTCATTCAGGTAGTATAAGGAAAACTCTGGCACCCTTGAGGGAGGAGAGCAGGATTTTCCTTTTGCTTACTTTTGCCTTGCCGCACTCCATCCAGACCAAACTAAGAGGCTGAGTGATGCAGGTAAAGGGGCAGGAGGGGGATCCATTCGGCTTGAATAGCATTTGAACTAAAACACTGTAAGTAATTAAATATAGCATTACATGTTTAAAACAAATATAAAAAAGACTTGGAGCTAAACTTTAATAGAATTATTACTATTCTTTTAACCCTATGAGTGGCAGAGGGTTTTTCAATGCATTACAAAGCAATGTTTTGCATAACCTTCTGGAACTCCAAGGGTTAACCGTTTGAGTGGCATAGGCGCCTGACATCCGTTCCTGCCTTGTACATTAATTCCCTGCAAGATAAGGTCTATAAAGGTTTTACCCTTTGAGTGTAAGATTAGTTTTCAACACATTGCAAAGAATGAGCTGCTTAGCCCTCTGGCACTGAAAGGGTTAACAGGAGAAGTGCAGGTGAGGGCATTGTGTGTGTGTATGTGTGTAGCAGGAGGGCATTTGGACATAGAAGAGGCTCAGGTGAGGTCTGTGTATATGTCTGTGTCTGTTGTGCATTCGCCCAGTAAGTTTATTGTATTCCATTTTCAGTTCTGAGCATACTCATTCAGTTCCTCGTTCCAAGCCTTTTTTTCATGTTATGAGCATTTTCATTCAGTTCCTTAAAGTCCAAGCCTCCTTTTCACATCCTGAGAACAACTACACAGTTCTAAACAGCCTAGTAGTAAAAGGCCCACAACAGAAAATATCCAGGGTGCTACATGTATGTATGTGTGTGTGTGTGTGTGTGTGTGTGTGTTTCACATTGTATGTATGTTATTGTCACTGTGTGTATGTGTGTGTTTGTCAGCAATGCTTTTGAAGTTGAGGACATGCTAACTCCATGCAGAGCCCTGCCCCCTCCTGTCAAAATCATGCCCTTTGTATCTAAAAGACTGGCAGTAGGGAAGAGACATGAATATCCCCTCCTTACTGCCACCACTGGGTTTGTTAGGCTTCGGACAACTTTTTCTCTTTTATATAAAGACTAGTTGAACAGCCCATTACATGGGCCACAGTGCCACTGCCACCCGGTCGCGGGGCAGTCACACACAGTAGAGGCTGCCCGCGCCACGGCTGATACAGAGCTGGACGCTCCTTCGGAGCACCCAGCTCTGTATCAGCCGCGGCGCGGGCAGCCTCTACTGTGCATGACTGCAGCACGCGCAGCAGTGTGTACTGCGCATGTCGCGGCGTTACACACGATTTAGCAAATTATTATATAGGATATATACACACATACACAAATATACATATGTATATACAGTATATAACAAACTGAAGTGTGCTCTGGATTAATTGAATTGAACAGTTGGACATCCCAGCATTGGAAAAAGTGTTTTTGTGTTTACATTCTAACCTGCAGTAAGAAGGTTAAAGGGTTAAAGTTTAAAAGGTCGTGCTTTTCTCTGGGAGTGTGTGTAATTAATTAAGGGAGGGGTTTGTAATCAATCCCCTGTGTAGGCCTGTATAAATCTAGGTACAGGACTCACAGATCTTGCTCACAAATACAGCGTGCTCTTTCCTAAGTGCTCTGAAATAAGTGTGCAGTTTGTGAAACACAGCAGTTGGTGAAACAGAGGAGTTAGTGCAACACAGGTAAATTAATTGCTTACATTTTAGGAACTCACATTTGCACCAAACATGATGAGCAAGATTGGAGATCTCACTCAGTGCACATCATGCCATATGTATGCATGCTTGGAACAGCAGTTCCAGGGTCCATACCGCTGTAGCAAATGTGAGCAAGTGGCCCTTCTAGAAGCTCAGATTGGAGCTCTAGAGAGTCATATTGCAACATTGAGAGACATTGACAACCTTGAGAGGAGTCTCTTGCTAACGGAGCAGAGTCTAGCTGGGTCACCTAGCAAGGAGGGAGGAGATCAGCTAGAAGGGAACCAGGCACATAGCTGGGTGACAGTTAGAAGTGGTTGCAGTGGGGGAGGGAAGAGGAAGAGGGCAGCCAGTCCTGAGTTTTTCCATCCAAACAAATTTGCTCATTTAAGTGAAGATGTTGGGGAGGCAAACCCAGAAGTGGAATTGCTGGAGAGGACTGTTCTCCCTAACAGCCGGGAGAACAGCTCCTCTAGCACAGAGGGGATCCAGAGGAAAGTGAAGCCTAGGCAGGTTGTGGTGGTAGGGGACTCCATTATTAGGAGAACAGATAGGGTAATCTGTGGCTCTGATCGCAGCAACCGAATGGTTTGCTGTCTCCCGGGTGCCCGGGTTCGGCATGTTTCAGACAGGGTGGACAGATTATTGGGAGGGGCTGGAGAGGATCCAGCTGTCTTGGTGCATATTGGTACCAATGACAAAGTAAGAGGAAGGTGGAGAGTCCTAAAAGGTAATTTTAGGGATTTAGGCAGTAAGATTAGGAACAGGACCTCCAAGGTAGTATTCTCAGAGATACTACCTGTGCCATGCGCTACGCCAGAGAGACAGCGGGAGATTAGGGAGCTCAATGCATGGCTGAAGTCTTGGTGTAAGAAGGAGGGCTTTGGGTTTTTAGAGCACTGGGCTGATTTTGCTTTGGGGTACAATCTCTATAGCAGGGATGGATTGCACCTGAATGCAAGAGGGTCTCAAGTGCTTGGGGAGAGGATTACTAGACGGTTGGTGGATATTTTAAACTAGGAAGGGGGGGGGGGCAATAAATACTGGGATAGATAGTATAGAAAGGGAAGGCGATGTAGTTAATAACCAGGTGGGAGGATCTGGGGGCGGGGTTAGTACAGATGATAGGGAGAAGCCTATAAGCCACATCAAAATTAAATCACAAATGGAACACAGTAGTGGCATAAATTGTATGCTTGCAAATGCCAGAAGTTTAACTGGTAAAATAGGGGAACTGGAGCTGGTAGCTGAAATTGAAAACTATGACTTGATAGGCATAACAGAAACATGGTGGGATGACACACATGATTGGTCAATCAATTTAGAGGGCTACATGTTATTTAGAAAAGATAGGTCAAGCAAAAGAGGTGGTGGGGTCTGTCTGTATATCAAACCAGCATTATTGCCTCAATTGCGGGAAGATATATGTGATGACAGTAGTGAACATGTGGAATCCCTGTGGGTTGAAATAGTCACTGGGGATAAAACTGCCCAGAAAATATTAGTGGGTATTTGTTATAAACCACCAAACATTGGTGACCTTGAAGAAACACAGCTATTAATGCAAATAGAAAAGGCTTCCCAAATAGGGAGAACTATAATTATGGGGGATTTAATTATCCAGAAATAGACTGGAAAAATGGAACAGCTAACTCTGCTAAAAGCAGCAAGTTTCTGAACTTGTTGAATGACAATTTTTTGTCACAACTAGTGCAGACCTCAACCAGAGGGAATGCATGTCTGGATTTGGTAATAACTGACCATGAAGAACTTATCTCTAACATCCAAGTAAGGGAGCACTTGGGGAATAGTGACCATAACATGGTATCGTTTGAGATTAATTCAAAAAAACAAGTTGATATGAGTTCCACCAAAACACTGAATTTTAAAAAGGCCAACTTTAGCAGGTTTAATTCATCCCTTGGTCTCGTTGACTGGGATAAAATATTTTCAGGAAAAAACACAGAAGGTAAGTGGAATGCCTTCAAAATAACATTGCAAAAATACACATATAAATTTATCCCTGTTGGAAACAAATACAAAAGAAGCAAATTAAAACCAATGTGGCTAACCAGTAAAGTAATTCATGAAATAAATAACAAGAAAGCGGCATTTAAACATTACAAAGCTGAGGGATCAGCAGAGGCATTTGCAGAATACAAAAATGTCAACAAAACCTGTAAAAATTAGCTAGACTGGAGAATGAAAAAAATATTGCTAAGGAGAGCAAAAGCAACCCAAAAAAATTCTTTAAATACATTAATGGCAAAAAATTAAAGTCTGATAATGTTGGGTCCTTGTTATGTGAAACGGGTGAGATGGTCAAAGGGGACAGAGAGAAGGCAGATATTTTAAATAATTTCTTTTCTTCTGTTTTTATCAAGGAAGATCCAATGGACAAGAATCTGCAAACTACTTTTACAGAACAGTCACAGCAAGCATGGGACTGGCTAACACAAGAAAAAGTGTTAAAACAATTGAATGGTGTCAAGGTAGACAAAGCTCCGGGGCCAGATGGTATACACCCACGGGTACTTAAAGAGCTAAGCCAGACTCTGGCCAGACCGATATATCTGATTTTCAGGGATTATTTTATTTCTGGTATGGTGCCAATGGATTGGCGTAAAGCAGATGTGGTGCCCATATTTAAAAAGGGATCAAAGTCCCAACCAGGAAATTACAGACCCGTAAGGTTGACATCTGTGGTAGGGAAGCTGTTTGAAAGGTTGCTAGGGGAATATATTCAAGAATTCTGCTGGAGCAGGAATATCATTAGCAATAGCCAACATGGCTTTGTGAAAGATAGGTCTTGTCAAACTAACTTGATCGCATTTTATGAAAAAGTAAGTAATAATATAGATGAGGGAGCGGCGGTTGACGTGATCTATTTAGACTTTGCCAAGGCATTTGATACAGTTCCGCACAAGAGGTTACTGTACAAATTGAATGAAATAGGACTAGGGGAAAATGTTTGTGTGTGGATTGGAAATTGGCTGAAAGATAGAATGCAAAGAGTGGTAGTAAATGGCAAGTTCTCCAGTTGGATAAATGTGATAAGTGGAGTGCCTCAGGGATCTGTCCTGGGTCCTCTTCTTTTTAATTTGTTTATTAATGACCTCCCAGAGGGCATAGGAAGCCATGTATCAGTGTTTGCCGATGACACAAAATTAAGTAAGGTAATAAAGTCTGAACTGGATGTGTCTTCATTACAAGAGGATTTGGACAAATTGAGTAACTGGGCAGGCAAATGGCAAATGAGATTCAGTATAGACAAGTGTAAAGTTATGCATTTTGGGTATAATAATAAAAATGCAACATATAGTTTAAATGGTGTTTCTCTGGGGAAATCTACTAATGAAAAGGATTTAGGAGTAATGGTAGACAATAGACTTAGCAGTAGCATGCAGTGCCAGCTGGCAGCTGCAAAGGCCAATAAGATATTGGCATGTATTAAAAGGGGTATTGACTCAAGGGAGGAAGATATAATTATGCCTCTTTACAGGTCCATGGTAAGACCCCACCTAGAAAATGCTGTTCAATTCTGGGCGCCCTTTCTGAAGAAGGACATTATGAAACTAGAGAGAGTGCAGAGGAGGGCTACAAAACTAGTAAGGGGAATGGAAAGTTTTAGTTATGAAGAGAGGCTAGAAAAGTTAAACTTGTACACACTAGAGAAACGGCGTCATAGAGGGGATATGATAACACTATATAAATATGTTCAAGGCCCATATAAAGGGCTTTCAAAAGACCTGTTCATTAACAGAACAGTACACAGGACAAGGGGCCACCCGCTTAGACTTTATCACGGTGCCCGTGATTGCTGCAGTTCCTTGTCTGTCACCAGTAGGGGGCTGCTATTGGCTGTCTGCAGATAGCCCGCCTCTCATTGCCTATTTAAACCTGGATTGGGCACCCTTTGGGTGCCCTTTCGTGTTGTTTCTGACCTTCCTGCTATCACTATGCTAGTGATAGCTGGGCCTCTGTTCCAGTGTTCCTGAGTTCCTGATCTCATGTGTTCCTGAGTACCTGTTCTCTACTGTTCCAGTGTTTCCTGCCTGCTGAGTTGTTCCAGTCCTGGTTCCGGCCTAGTCTCTGGTGTTGCAGTTCCTGCGGTTCTTCAACTCTGCTGTTTCCTGACCTGACTGATCGTTGCTGGTTCCTGTCATCTCATCTCCTGTATCCTGGCGACCTCCTGCTCGGACACGTCGGCGACATTGTTAGTTACTCCAGTGTGCGGTCACTGGTTTGCTCCAAAGCCTATCGGCTGTACAGTCTTGTGTTGGTCACAGCGTGCGGACGCTGGTTTGCTCTAAAGCCTTGCGGCTATACAACCTCGCTTGTTACACCAGTGTGCAGTCACTGGTTTGCTCCAGAGCCTATCGGCTATACAATCCTGTGTTGGTCCCAGCATGCGGACGCTGGTTTGCTCCTAAGCCTTGTTACACAAGTGTGCGGTCACTGGTTTGCTCCAAAACCTATCGGCTATACAGTCTTGTGTTGGTCCCAGCGTGCGGACGCTGGTTTGCTCCAAAGCCTTGCGGCTATACTAACTTGCTTGTTACACCAGTGTGCGGTCACTGGTTTGCTCCAAAGCCTATCGGCTATACAATCCTGAGTTGGTCCCAGCGTGCGGACGCTGGTTTGCTCCAAAGCCTTGCGGCTATACAAACTCGCTTGTTACACCAGTGTGCGGTCACTGGTTTGCTCAAAAGCCTATCGGCTATACAGTCCTGTGTTGGTCCCAGCGTGCGGACGCTGGTTTGCTCTAAAGCCTTGCGGCTATACAAACTTGCTTGTTACACCAGTGTGCGGTCACTGGTTTGCTCCAAAGCCTATCGGCTATATAGTCCTGTGTTGGTCCCAGCGTGCGGACGCCGGTTTGCTCCAAAGCCTTGCAGCTATACAAACTTGCTTGTTACACCAGTGTGCGGTCACTGGTTTGCTCCAAAGTCTATCCGCTATACAAGCCTGTGTTGGTCCCAGCGTGCGGACGCTGGTTTGCTCCAAAGCCTTGCGGCTATACAAACTCGCTTGTTACACCAGTGTGCGGTCACTGGTTTGCTCCAGAGCCTATCGGCTATACAATCCTGTGTTGGTCCCAGCGTGCGGATGCTGGTTTGCTCCAAAGTCTTGCGGCTTTACTACTCCCTGTTGGTCTCAGTGTATGTACACTGGGTTGCTTACGATCCTGTCAATTTGCCATTACCATCTGACTGCTGCTACTATCTCTGGGCTGCCCTGCCCGGTATTGGTAAGGCCGGTAGAACCTTTTTGCCACATTCCATCTGAGGTTGCCTTACCCGGTATTGGCAGGGCCGGTAGAGCCTACATTGTGAATCTGTTGAGGCTGCCTTGCCCGGTAATTTGGTAAGGCCGGTAGAACCGTTATGCTATTCCATCTGCAGGTTGCCTTACCCGGTATTGGCAAGGCTGGTAGAGCCTAACATTCTGCTTCTTCAGACTGTCCTGTCCGGTATATTGACAGGACCGGTAGAGTCTGCATTCTGTCTTGTTATATTTTGTATGTATCTGTATGTATGTGTTTGCCACCCTACGTTATCAATTTATTATTTCAATAAAATTGATTTTTACCTAAAACTTGTGTCTGAGAGTCATAACAAACCGTGACAGTACGAAAGGGCCATGACCTCAGACAGCAAAGGTGAAGGTAATGCACAGAATATCCATTGGAGGATGGATGTGCACGAGCAACGTTTGGATCAGTTGGCAGTTGCAATTCAAACGATCCTTGAACGCACGGTACTTGCTGACAAATCTAGCTCTAGCCCGGTGGTCTCGCCAAGTCAGACACCGGAAAGTGATACCAGACCCCTAGGGGGTACTGTTAAAGGGTTAACGGCTTCTGCACCCTTGCCACTAAGATATGATGGTGACCCTAGTCTCTGCAGAGGGTTCATCAACCAACTCGAAATCTTTATGGAATTGACGGCACGCGCATTTCCCAATGATCGTAGTAAAGTGGGGTTTACGATATCTTTGCTCACTGGCAGAGCTTTGGCTTGGGCTAACCCCTTGTGGGAGAATGCTAAACCTTGTACTAAGAACTTTAGAGAATTTGTGCAATCCTTTCGAAGAGTGTTTGAGCCTCCTGGTAGAACCACCTCTGCTGCCAAACGCCTTATGGAGATACATCAGGGCAGGCGTACAGTAGGCGACTACGCCATCGAATTCCGCACATTGGCAGCAGAGGTAGGTTGGAATAACGAGCCATTATTGGCAGCTTTTTCTCAAGGCCTGAATGACCACATTAAGGATGAAATCGCTGCTAAAGATCTACCTATTGATCTAGATGACTACATTGAATATGTTATGATAATTGACTCCAGAATACGTGAGAGATCAATTGCCAGAGATCGTAAGATACGGTCAAAGAATAATGAGCCTAGTAGCATGTTTTGCCCACCCATCCCTCCCCTGGCATTGAAGTCTAGTGAACCTGTACGGGAGATAAGTGAACCTATGCAAATAGGCTTCACTAGACTAACCAAGGCTGAGAGACTTTATCGCAAAAGACAAGGGTTGTGTTTATACTGCGGTAAAAAAGGGCATTTGCTAAATTCCTGTCCGGTACGTCCGGGAAACGCACACACCTAGGGTACCTTGGGGACAGGCCCTAGGTGGTGTACAATCGTCCCCAGTGTCGGGCACAATGAAACCCACCATACAGGTGGTATTATCTTGGGCACAACGCTCTGTGGAGGTGTTGGCCTTGGTTGACTCTGGTGCAGCAGGGTATTTTATGGATAATACCTTTGCTGAATTGCACGGAGTTCCACGCATTGAAAGAGAAAATCCCTTGACTATTGAAGCGATTGATGGCAGACCCTTAGAACCGCCTCAGGTTATATTTGAAACTATGCCACTGTCTATGACTATTGGGGCACTTCACAGAGAGGAGCAGCAATTTCAACTGATTAATTCTCCGCACCATGTGGTAATATTGGGATTTCCGTGGTTACAGTTACATAACCCACAATTTGATTGGAAAAAGTGTGAAATTGCTGCTTGGTCCCAGTTTTGTATGGACAAGTGCGTCATTCAGCCTATTAAGGTCCTGTGCACCTCCTCGGCTATACCGGATGTGTACCAACAGTTTGGCGATGTTTTTAGCAAAGGAGAGGCCAGTTTGCTACCCCAGCATAGACCTTATGATTGTTGCATCGAATTGCAGCCTGGGGCAGTACTTCCGAAAGGACGCACTTATCCATTATCTTGTGAGGAAAATAAGGCTATGGAGGATTACATTTCTGATGCCCTTGCTAGAGGAATCATACGAAAATCTACCTCTCCAGCTGGAGCTGGGTTCTTTTTTGTAAAAAAGAAAAATGGCGAATTAAGACCATGCATTGACTACCGGGGCTTGAATAAACTAATGGCAAAAAACGCATACCCAATACCACTCATCACCGAGCTTTTTGACAGGCTTAAGGGCGCTTCGATTTTTACCAAATTGGACCTACGGGCCGCTTACAATCTGGTGCGCATTCGAGCAGGTGATGAGTGGAAGACTGCCTTTAATACTCGAGCTGGGCACTACGAGTATCTAGTAATGCCATTTGGGCTGTGTAATGCCCCCACAGTTTTCCAGGAACTGATAAACGATGTTCTGAGAGATATGTTACAGACATGTGTTGTGGTTTATCTTGACAATATATTGATTTACTCTCAAGACATGGCACAGCACGTCAAAGATGTATCCGCAGTATTGCTACGACTCCGTGAGAACAAATTATTTTGTAAACTGGAAAAATGTGTTTCATAGAACCAGTGTGCCATTCTTGGGGTTCATAATTGGTAATGATGGCATTGCCATGGACAAGGATAAGTTGTCAGCTGTCTTACAATGGCCAAAACCCAAGGGTCTTAAAGCCATACAGCGTTTCCTGGGTTTCGCTAATTATTATAGGAGGTTTATTAAGAACTTTTCTTCCATTGTCAAACCTTTGTCCGATCTTACGCACAAGGGTGCTAATCCTTCTTGTTGGCCGGTATCTGCTGAGAATGCCTTTGAGAATTTGAAGCTGGCATTTGCTGCGGCTCCTGTGTTATCCCACCCCAATCCTCTACTTCCATTTACGTTAGAGGTTGATGCCTCAGATATTGGGGTCGGGGCAGTACTTTCGCAACGACACGATAAAGGTGGTACTCTCAGACCTTGTGGGTTTTTCTCTAAGAAGTTGACTGTCACTCAAAGCCACTATGAGATAGGTGACAAAGAATTATTGGCCATTATCCTCGCTCTTAAGGAGTGGCGTCATTTGCTTGAAGGTACTAAGAATCCTGTATTAATCCTAACAGATCATAAAAATCTGACTTATCTCTCGGAGGCCAAGAGATTGTCCTCCCGTCAGGCCAGGTGGGCACTGTTCCTGTCTCGATTTAATTTCATTGTATCATACTTACCGGGGTCAAAGAATATCAGGGCTGATGCACTGTCAAGACAATTTGAGGCCGACAGTGACAGAGTGGAAGCACCAGCACCTATCATCCAACCTGATAGAATACTGGCTACTATACGCACGAGTATCACTTCTCCTTTAGGGGAGGAGATCCTGGCCTCTCAGGGGTCCGCTCCCCATGAAACTCCAGTGGGCAAATGTTTTGTCGCTGAACCATTTCGTACTAGGCTGCTTGAAACCTACCATTCCTCTAAGGCTGCGGGACATATTGGTAGAGACCAATTGTTATGGTCCCTTTCTCAGTTATTTTGGTGGCCTTCCATGAGAAACAATTGTGCCGAATTTACGAATGCCTGTGCCACCTGTGCCCGTGCTAAGACCCCAAGACATCTCCCTGTGGGCTTGCTTCAACCGGTGCCTAATGGCGAACGCCCCTGGTCTCATGTTTCCATTGATTTTATGGGAGAGTTGCCTATGTCTAAAGGGTATTCCTTTATATTCATGGTGGTGGACAGGTTTTCTAAAATGGCTCATTTCGTGCCCCTCCGTGGCCTTCCTTCAGCTAAGGAATTGGCAATTGTGTTCGCCAGAGAAGTATTCCGGTTGCATGGAGTGCCTAGGGTACTGGTGTCTGACAGGGGGAGCCAGTTTGTGTCTAGATTTTGGAGGGCATTTTGCCAACAGATGGGCATACAGCTGTCCTTCTCCTCTGCCTACCATCCTCAGACCAATGGAGCCGCTGAACGAGCTAATCAGGGCTTGGAACAATTTCTCCGTTGTTTCGTTACTGACCATCATGATAATTGGTCCGACTTGTTGCCTTGGGCAGAGTTCGCCAGGAATTGTGCGGTCAATTCTTCATCTGGGAGCTCTCCGTTTCTGATTAATTATGGGTTCCAGCCCTGTTTGCTTCCAGATTCATTTCAGACGCAACAGATTCCAGCTCTGGATGAGCATATCGAGCAACTCCGTTCCACATGGGCACAAGTTCAGAGGGCACTTGGTCAGTCATTTCAGCGTCATCAGCGCCATGTTAATCGCAGAAGGCTTCCAGCGGTTTCCTTTCAGGTTGGGGATAGAGTATGGCTTTCCTCCAGAAATCTCAAACTGCAGGTTCCGTCTAATAAGTTGGCTCCCTGGTTTATTGGTCCATACAGAGTTATTCGTAAAATTAACCCTGTCTCCTATGCACTAGACCTACCTGCTTCCATGCGTATCCATAATGTGTTCCATGTGTCCCTTCTTAAGCCTCTGGTTTGCAGTCGCTATACTACCACACCTGTGGTGCCAGGACCTGTTGAGGTGGAGGGCCAGGAGGAGTACGAGGTTCAGAGCATTATTGATTCCCGTAGGCTTAGAGGAGGGGTACAGTACCTGGTACATTGGAAAGGGTATGGTCCTGAGGATCGATCATGGGTGGATAGTACGGACCTTCATGCACCTAGGCTAACTAGGGCCTTTCATGCCAATTACCCACAGAAACCTAGACCCTATTCTAGGAGAGGGGGTCTTTGAAGGGGGGGTACTATCACGGTGCCCGTGATTGCTGCAGTTCCTTGTCTGTCACCAGTAGGGGGCTGCTATTGGCTGTCTGCAGATAGCCTGCCTCTCATTGCCTATTTAAACCTGGATTGGGCACCCTTTGGGTGCCCTTTCGTGTTGTTTCTGACCTTCCTGCTATCACTATGCTAGTGATAGCTGGGCCTCTGTTCCAGTGTTCCTGAGTTCCTGATCTCATGTGTTCCTGAGTACCTGTTCTCTACTGTTCCAGTGTTTCCTGCCTGCTGAGTTGTTCCAGTCCTGGTTCCGGCCTAGTCTCTGGTGTTGCAGTTCCTGCGGTTCTTCAACTCTGCTGTTTCCTGACCTGACTGATCGTTGCTGGTTCCTGTCATCTCATCGCCTGTCTCCTGTATCCTGGCGACCTCCTGCTCGGTCACGTCGGCGACATTGTTAGTTACTCCAGTGTGCGGTCACTGGTTTGCTCCAAAGCCTATCGGCTGTACAGTCTTGTGTTGGTTACAACGTGCGGACGTTGGTTTGCTCCAAAGCCTTGCGGCTATACAACCTCGCTTGTTACACCAGTGTGCGGTCACTGGTTTGCTCCAGAGCCTATCGGCTATACAATCCTGTGTTGGTCCCAGCGTGCGGACGCTGGTTTGCTCCTAAGCCTTGCGGCTATGCAAACTCGCTTGTTACACCAGTGTGCGGTCACTGGTTTGCTCCAAAGCCTATCGGCTATACAGTCTTGTGTTGGTCCCAGTGTGCGGACGCTGGTTTGCTCCAAAGCCTTGCGGCTATACTAACTTGCTTGTTACACCAGTGTGCGGTCACTGGTTTGCTCCAAAGCCTATCGGCTATACAATCCTGAGTTGGTCCCAGCGTGCGGACGCTGGTTTGCTCCAAAGCCTTGCGGCTATACAAACTCGCTTGTTACACCAGTGTGCGGTCACTGGTTTGCTCAAAAGCCTATCGGCTATACAGTCCTGTGTTGGTCCCAGCGTGCGGACGCTGGTTTGCTCTAAAGCCTTGCGGCTATACAAACTTGCTTGTTACACCAGTGTGCGGTCACTGGTTTGCTCCAAAGCCTATCGGCTATATAGTCCTGTGTTGGTCCCAGCGTGCGGACGCCGGTTTGCTCCAAAGCCTTGCAGCTATACAAACTTGCTTGTTACACCAGTGTGCGGTCACTGGTTTGCTCCAAAGTCTATCCGCTATACAAGCCTGTGTTGGTCCCAGCGTGCGGACGCTGGTTTGCTCCAAAGCCTTGCGGCTATACAAACTCGCTTGTTACACCAGTGTGCGGTCACTGGTTTGCTCCAGAGCCTATCGGCTATACAATCCTGTGTTGGTCCCAGCATGCGGACGCTGGTTTGCTCCAAAGTCTTGCGGCTTTACTACTCCCTGTTGGTCTCAGTGTATGTACACTGGGTTGCTTACGATCCTGTCAATTTGCCATTACCATCTGACTGCTGCTACTATCTCTGGGCTGCCCTGCCCGGTATTGGTAAGGCCGGTAGAACCTTTTGCCACATTCCATCTGAGGTTGCCTTACCCGGTATTGGCAGGGCCGGTAGAGCCTACATTGTGAATCTGTTGAGGCTGCCTTGCCCGGTAATTTGGTAAGGCCGGTAGAACCGTTATGCTATTCCATCTGCAGGTTGCCTTACCCGGTATTGGCAAGGCCTGTAGAGCCTAACATTCTGCTTCTTCAGACTGTCCTGTCCGGTATATTGACAGGACCGGTAGAGTCTGCATTCTGTCTTGTTATATTTTGTATGTATCTGTATGTATGTGTTTGCCACCCTACGTTATCAATTTATTATTTCAATAAAATTGATTTTTATCTAAAACTTGTGTCTGAGAGTCATAACAAACCGTGACAGACTTGAGGAAGGAGATTTAATCTACAACAGCGGAAGGGTTTCTTTACAGTAAGGACAATAAAGGTATGGAATGCACTTCCGGAGGAAGTGGTGCTATCAAATACATTAGATGCCTTTAAAAGGGGCCTGGATACTTATTTAAAAGAGCATAATATAGAGGGCTATGCACGTTAGTAATGGGATTAATATTTAGTTAGGGCTTGTTGATCCAGGGAGAAATCTGATTGCCATTTGGAGTCAGATGCCTTCTTTTGGGTCAGCGATGGTAAACAGGAATAGGAAAAGGGTTGAACTGGATGGACGCAAGTCTTTTTTCAACCTAAATTACTATGTAACTATATTGTTTGTAGATATAAATAACCAGTTATTTTTATGGATTTTAGACTGGGAGAAGATCTGATTTTTTTCGGGAAGGTTATTCCAGACTTTCGGAGCTCTGAAAGAGAAGTCAAATTGTCTGTCTTATTTCTTTTAGTGTGGTATACTCAGTGAATTATTAGCCGTAGAGCGGAGGTTATAATTAGTATGGAAAGCTGGTTAGCATACTGCTCAGATCATCTGGTAGCTTTCTAGAGAAGTGGTTATAAACCAGGCAAGCGACGTAAAGGGTACATCTAGATTTGAGTGTTATCCAATTTAGTTCTTCATACATATCAAAATGATGGGTTGTGTAATTACATTGGAGGATAAAGCGACATAATGAGTTATACAGAGTGTCAAGTTTAGCACGATGGATTTGTGGCACGGGAACATATATTACGTCCCCAAAGTTTGTGACTGGCATTAACATCTCTTAAGTCCAATATGGAACACAGGTACCGTGGGGTTGAGTCCTTTTTTGGAGGGCAGGACACATCACATTCTGATGGCTATGGGGCTTTCAAAATTCCCACATTAGGAGGGTCACCATTACTGAGTTTCCCCTGGAGTGGATTGACCAGTGTACAGATGATGTGTGGACCCTTGCAGCCCTGTGGAGAGAATCTTGCAACCCAAGTGTCCCTCCCAGTAAAGTCCTTTGGTGCTCTGCTTCCTTCACAGTGGTAATCTGAAGAAAATGAAGATTGGTGAGTAACCCTTTGAATCCATTTGTCCAATTTGCCCCTACCTTGTGCCTCTCCATACAGAGGTTATCTCTGCACGCATGTTGGGTATCTTTCTTATATATGTCCATTCCATCGGTTATGCAGCAAGGATGGCTGCATTTGGGATAGTTAACCCCTTCCCTGATGTTCTGTCTGGGTTGGGGGTATTTTCCTGGGCTTTTACCTTTAGTGGGCTATCTGTTTGATGCCCCCCATATGCTCCCTGGGGTCATTTGGAGTTTTTGGGTACCTTTGAAATTGCCTATTTTTCGGTTGCCAGGTCCCTTTAAGAATGGGTTCCCACGCCGCTGCCATCTTTTCTCCATTTACTTCTATGGGCGATATTATTTGGGACATATCTCTGCAACTGTATGACATACAGTAGGAGGGCCCTACTGTACTGGTGCCCTCCAGCACAATGAGCAAAAGTCAGCTTGCCTGAAATTGCTGTTATCTACAGTGGCACAACTTCCATTCTCCCTCCCGGGGGTATATCAATCCTGGATGCCCCCCACTACATTAAAATATGCAGTCCCCAGATCTCACAGTGTTTCTAAACTACTAGGGGCTTCCCCTGAGGATGAGGATGGGTAATATGAGGATATGGATTCTTCCTAATACTATGGGGACTTTTAAGAGATGACTACCTTCTCCTGGCTGAGGGACTCATTAGGGCTGTTTTTGCCCCTAATGCCACTCTTGATCAGATTATTCTGGATGAGTAGAAGACCCCTGATAAGTGGCTGCCTATCACCAAAAGGTTTTCTAGACAATACCCCTTTTCAGAGGCAGCTTTGTAGCAGTGGTCATCTCCTCCTACTGTGGATCAACCAGTCTCCAGGCTAGCCAGTTGCAGTGCCCTGTCGTTCGTGGATGCAGCAGGCCTGAAGGCTAAAGAGCATAAAAAGCTGGATTCTATCCTCAGGGCAGATTTTGAGGCCACTGCGACCGCACTGAGGACTGTTTTCGCCACTGCCTGGGTCAACAGGGCTGTTGCCTTTTGGGGTAAACATCTGATGGAGGCTGCCTGTGCTGATGCTTCCAAGGAGGATCTGTTGGTCCATTTAGCTAACATGAATGAGGCTAACACTTATGTTTCTGAGGCTCTTTTTGAGGCAGTCAAGTTGTCTGCTAAGGCCTCATCCTTTTCAGCTACTGCACGACACACCTTGTGGTTTAAGATTTGGTCTGCAGATCAATCCTCCAAGAAGCCACTGGTTTCCTTACACCTTCAGGTCAAGTCCCTATTTTGACCTGAACTGAAGAAAATCATTAGTGATGCTGCTGGGGGAAAGACCACGTTGTTGCTTCAAATGCTCTCTGAACATCCTACAATGAAGAGGAACTGCATCTTTTTAATTCCCCCCACCAAACTGAGGAGCAAAGGCCACAAACCTTGCAGGCCCCTCACTCATGCCCCCCTGCCAAGCCCAGACAACAGTGGCAGCCCAAACGAACAGCTTCAAGGGCTAAGTCTGTCAAGCCAGCTTCCGCATGACTCATAGAATCCTGATCCGCCAGTCCCTGTAGGGGGCATCTTCACCTTTTTCAAGACTTCTGTAAGTCCTCAGTCATGGACCAGTGGGTTTTGTGGGTAATCTCATAAGGTTACAGAATAAACTTCAGATCCCTTCCTCTGTTTCACTTCTTCTTGTCCAGGGTGCCAAAGGAACTGGACAAGGTACAGCTGTTTTGAGAGGCAGTGAACTCACTGCTGGAAAAGAAGGTTCTGGTTCCAGTACCTCCCCAGGAGCATGGTTCAGGTTCTTATTCTAACCTCTTTGTGGTTCCAAAGAAGGATGGCAGCTGTTGACCCATTTTGGACCTCAAATATCTCCACAAGTATGTGGAGACTGCACACTTAATGATGGAATCCTCGTATTCTGTTGTTGCAGCGATGTGCCCAGGGGAGTATCTGGCATCCGTAGACCTTCAGGATTCATACCTAGACATTCCTATCCATCCAGACAGCCAATGCTATCTGCATTTTGCCTACAGCACAGAGAACTACCAGTTCATCACTCTGCTGTTTGGCCTGGCTTCTGCTCCTCAGTTGTTCACCAGAGTCATGGGGCCTTAGTGGCATTCATTCACACCCGGGGCAATTCTTTCACTCCCTATCTGGATGACCTTTTGATCAAGGTTCCTTCTGGGGAGCTTTTGGCCCAGCACGTCCAAGACAGTGCTTGTCTCCTGGTCCACCTTGGGTGGATCTTGAACATGTTTAGTCATCTCCAGTGCCATCCCATGAGCTGGTGTTTCTAGGCATGAGGTTCAACACTCACCTAGGGAAAGTCTTCGTCCCCAAGATCCTACAGGTTATGCAGGAGGTGTCTCAGACCCTGGTGTGGCCATGGTCAGGGAGTGCATTAGAGTTCTGGGCAAACTATTGTCGACACTAGAGACAACCTTGTGTACTGGACCTCTCAGTTGAAGGGCCATCCAGCGCCAGTCGGACAACTCCATGGCCGTACCTACATCAACCTTTATGGGGGCATTCAAAGAGGAGATACATTCTATATTGAGCTGAAGGCCACATTCTGGCCATCTCTGCCATTCACATTCCAGGGGTGGAAAAAAACTGCCGGGGGACTTTCTATGTCATCAGGATGGAGATCGAGGAGAGGTTGTGTAACAGTGGGGATTGCCAATGATAGACCTAATGACCACAAGGGAAAACAGGAAGGTTCTGGTCTTCTGCTTCCGCTAGAGGACCCTCTTGAATTTGCCACAGACTCATTGTCAATTCCATGGAACTTTCAACTCTCCAATTCCTCTCATTCCCAGAGTGCTCAAGAGCATTGTTATTTTAGTCGCTCCTTATTGGACCAGGAGGGCATGCTTTGCAGACCTGGTGAGTTTTTCCATTCAGAGTCCTCTTAAGCTTCCCCCTAGGCTGGACTCCAGAGTTACCATTGGAAAAAGGATGTGGAAAAACTGGCTTTGACTGCATGGCTGTTGAAGCCCATATCTTGAGGAGAAAGGGATTCTCTGTTGAGGTCATTTCCACTGTAATTCAGGCTCGTAAGCCTGTCTCCTCTAAGGCCCACAACAGGGTATAGTCTTTTTCATTCCTAGTGGGTGAACAGGTCTCTGTCCTCACAGGATTTTGATCTTCTGGTGGTGCTCTCTTTTCTCCAGGATAGTGTGAACAAAGCACACAGTTTGAATTCCTTGAAGGTTAAAATTTCTGATTTTTCTGTATTTTTTCAGAGACGTATTGCCACTATTCCAGATGTTCCTTCAGGGTGCCACTCCTGCTTTCCCTGCCTTCCCACTCATCGATGGGATCTTAATTTAGTTTTAGGTGTTCTGCAGAAGCCTCCCCTTGAGCCCCTTGCTACCATTCTTTCTGGCAGTAGTCTCAGTCCGTAGAGTTGCCGAGTTGAAGGCTTGTCTTTCAAGCTGCCTTTCCTGGTTTCTCACAAGGAGAAGGTGGTGCTCCGAACTTCTCAGCAATTTCTTCCTAAGGTGGTCTCTGAGTTCCACATCAATCAGGAGATTGTTGTGACTTCATTTTGTCCTGACCCAAATTTTAATAAGAAGAGGGATCTCCAATTGTTGGATGTGGTGCAGTGCCTTAAGTTTTATTTCGTAAGACAGTTTCCCTGTTTGTCCTGAGGGTCCCAGGGCATATGTATACCATATGTCAGGTGTACCAGCTCATAAAAAAAACTGTTCCCTTCAAAGTCACAGAGCATTCCACTAATCTGTGGCAGCATCCTGGGCCTATAAGGATCAGATCTTGGCTGAGCAGTTGTTCAAGGCAGCTACTTGGTCCTCCTTACATACCTTTGCTAAGCACTATCTTGTGGATGTCCTGGATTTGGCTGAAGCCAGCTTTGGCCAAAAGGTCCTTCAGGCAGTTCTGCCTGTCTAGTGACATATTTTTTCTTTTGACTGATTGTTTTTCAACTGTTTGATTCCCACTGGCTCTTGTTCTTGTGCAAGTTTTGTGTCCTTTGACACTTTGTTCTGTTTGGGCTGTTCTGATTCTGGATAGTCCTAGGGATCTCCGGTATCATGGGGACAGGTGTAAGGTCCTTTCTCCTTTTTCCCACCTTTGGGAGCTTAGTGTTGGTTTATCTCCATGGTACCTGTGCTCCATATTGGACGTAAGAGAAAATAGGATTTTAGTGTTCTTACCTGTTAAATTCTTTTCTCTATAGTCCACATGGAACACAGGTCTCCCACCCAGAGAAAAGGACCTCTGTTGGTCTCTCCTCTCTGACATGGGAGTCTTGTTTAAAGTCTTTTTCTCTGTCGTCCAATATAGGTTACTGATAACTTTGGTTGGGCAATCCGCCCCTTTAATTAGGCAGGAACAATTCTAGAAGTGAATGCTGGATGGCACCTACCTACTCTCCTTAGCTGCAGCTAGCCAATCTCCCCCAGTAAGATTTGTTCCTTGGTGAAGATACAGGCAAGAGAACAGTTCTGCTATAGTTCAGCTATTTTTTTTTTCTGTTAGATATGGAATACCACCATTAGGCAGATTACCATTACTGACAATTCCCTAGTGGATAGCCCAGTTTCCAGGTGCTTTGGTGGACCTTGAACCCTGGGGGGGAAATCTTGGAAGTTGCCCACTGAGGCTTCTTCTTGATATATGGTAATCTGAAGACAGAAGACCTGCTGAAAAGGTGAGCAACCCTTTGAGTGCTGAGGTCCAGATGCCCCATGCTTCCCCTCCACACAGGGGTCTCCTTTGGAGTTCTTATTGCATACTCCTGCACTCATTGGGTTTATCTGTATGTTTGTTGGATGTTACGGAGCACGTTTCTGTGGTAACTTAACCCTTTGGTTGCTAGTTAGCATCTTTTGGGGTTGTTGGCACTTTTCCCTACTGGGTTCAGTGTTTATTGGGTTTGGTGACATGCACTAGTGTTCTTATGATGTATTTTACTTCATGATAAAATTTGGAGTTCAGCGCACTTTACTGCATAGACGCCATGCTCCATTCATCTCTATGGGACTTTAGAGCTTGGGACATATCTCTGCAACCACTCAGAGTAGCGACTTCAGAGATGGCTCAATTTGTTTGTCTGCCTTGCTGTACTATCCGGCCAATGTTTTGTGTGTGTTGGGGGGGCTAAGGGGGCTTCGGGCACTGTTGCGGTACTTTTACAGGGAAAACTACATTTCCCATGAGCACTTGCTTTGAGCGCTCATTCCTGATTTGCTCCCATCGAGGCAGCCATTTTGTGCCTTCACTTCATGAGTATACTACCCAATGCTTGGACTCTCCTTCTCTTCTCAGCAGATTAACCCTTCGCCTGCCAGATAAGTGCATTTTAGCAGTTTCTGGGGTGAAAATTGAATCATACACACTGTATTTGGGTGATTCCTTATACTTTAATTAAACGTTTTGACACTGTGAGAATGTCTACTCCGTTGGAGCTTGGGGCTAGACCTAAGACTAAGGATACTGGGGTGTCTGTGTCCCCCATTGCGCACTGCTCCTCAAGTCAATCAGGGTTACCTAGAGAACACTCAGGTCATTTATGCCCAGCATGCACTGTTGCCCATGCGTCTCCCCCAGGGAACTCCAGCCATGCACTAGAGCCATTATGGATGCAACAGTTTAAGGCTACTACCAGAGACCTTAGGTCTACCTTACAACTCCTCCCATCCACATTATAGTCTTGGCAGCCCCCTACTCCTATCAGATTCCTCTGAGGAGGAACTGTTGGTGGATTCTGATGAAGGGGAATGTTCCGCGGTGATTTCCTTACAATTTTTGGGGACCCCTTGGAGGCTGAACCAAATCCCTCAGCTGAGGGCCTGATCAGGGCTGTGATGAATACCCTTAACATCCCCTTGGGGAAAGAGGTTCCTTCAGACCCCTCTGATGTGTATCAGGAGCCTAAGAGGGCGTACACTTGTTTTCCATCCAACCGCACTCTTGACCATCTAGTGTCTTATGAGTGGAAGTGTCCTGATAAAAAGCCTTCCGTCTCCAGTAAGTTTGCTAAGCTATATCCCTTGTCTGAAGCGGCATTAGCTCAGTGGGTTCATCCACCTATGGTGGACACCCTGTTTCTAGACTCTCTAAGTCCACTGCTTTGCCTGTCGCTGATGCTTCTGCCCTTAAAGATTGGACTGACAAGAAGCTTGAGACTTCTCTCAAGACCATCTTTGCTACTGCTGGTACCTCCCTACACCCCGCGTTTGCTGCTGCTTGTGTGAACATTGCAGTCTGGACTGAACAGCTCACAGTGGCTGTCCGTCAGGGAGCTCCTACTGCTGATATTTTAAGGCTCCTTGCTAACATCTCTGAGGCTCAGCACTATGTTTCTGCTGCCATGTTTGATACCATCCGTTTGGTGAGCAGAGTTTCCACTATGTCCGTGGTTGCTAGATGGGCTCTTTGGCTTAAGATCTGCTTCTAAGAAAGCCTTGCTCTTGTTGCCTTTTCAAGGCACATCTCTTTTTTTGGCCAGAGCTTAAGGACCCGCTGGGGGCAAGAGTACCCTTCTGCCCATGGTCCCTAGGAAGAAGACCCCTACTAAGCGTAATTGTTTGTTTTTTTTTTGTCCCTTCCAGGCTGAGACGCGCCCGGCGAACCAGGCTGTTCCCCAGGCTCTGCATCTCTCCTCCAAGCCCAAACAGCAATGGAGGCCCAAGTCCTCCGCTAAGCCCAAGGCTTCCAAGCCTTCTTCGGCATGACTCGCCGAACCTTGGTCTCCATGCTCCAGTGGGTGGTCGTTTGAGCCACTTCCTCAGTGTCTGGACGGACACCGCGGTGGATCCGTGGGTTTTGCAGGTGGTGTCAGAGGGTACAGGATCCCTTTCACTTCTCTTCCTCCTTTCAGGTTTTTTCCTTCTAACACTCATCAGGGTGTAGAAAAACACTGTCTGTTCCACGGCGCCATACAGACTTTGGACAAGGAGGCTCTGGAGCTGGTCCTGGTACAGGACATGGGTTTGACCTAAAGGATTTCAATTCCTTTGTGGTCAAGACTCACTATCACCAGGAGTCTCTACTGTTAGTGATCACAGCCATGTCTCCTGGGGAATTCCTCGCTTCTCTGGATCTTCAGGACACCTACCTGCATATCGCCATTCATCCAGAGAGCCGGAAATATCTCAGATTTGCCTGCAACCAAGGGCATTTTCAGTTCTCTGCTCTTCCCTTTGGTCTGACTACAGCTCCCCTAGTTTTCAATTGAATCCTGGGAGCATTAGTGTCTGTCCTCCATCGGGACGGCATCAGAGTCACTCCATATGTGGACGACTTGCTTCTGAAGGCACCCTCTCCGGATCTTCTTCATCAGCAGGTCAAGGACTGCATTCACACACTCACCCATCATGGTTGGATCCTCAACATGGACAAGTCGGACCTTGTACCATCACAGAGGCTGGTATTCCTGGGACTTCTCTTCGACATCCAGCAGGGCATGGTGTTTCTCACGGACGAAGTAGCTCACCAAATCGCCCACAAAGTTTCTGCTGTTCTGGCTCATGATCCAGTTCCGGCCAAGAAGTTGACCTCTCTGGTGGGGAGGTTCATCTCCACCCTAGAAGCGGTCCCGTTTGCCATGGCTCAAACCAGGGAACTCCAGAGGTTTGTCATCCAGGTGTGCGGAAGACAGCCGGATCTCCTGAAGATGTCGGTGTCTCTCCCTCTTCATGTGGAACGTAGTCTGTCATGGTGTCTCAACCTCTCCAATCTACTGAAGGGAAAGTCCTTCCTGGTGTCCTTCTGGATGACAGTGACAACGGATGCCAACCTGTCAGGCTGGGGAGATGGTCTGGGCCACATGAATGCTCAGGGACGGTGATCTCCAGAGGAATCTCTCCTTCCCATCAATGTGTTGGAGCTTCGGGTGATATTTCATGCACTTCGCCACTGGACGTGCCAGCTGGTGGGTTGCCCGGTCAGAGTCCAGTCCGACAATGCCACAGCAGTGGCTTACATCAACAAGCAAGGCGGAACAAGAAGTCTCGCAGCTTGGTTAGAGGTCAAAGCTATTTTGTCCTGGGCGGAAGAACAGGTTCCTCCCGTATCTGCAGTTCATATTCCCGGCGTAGACAACGTTCTAGCAGATTTCCTCAGTGGACAGCAGAGAATGGGAACTGCATCAAGAGGTGTTCTACCTCGTTGTACAGAGGTGGGGACTCCTGTGCATCGATCTGATGATGACAAGACACAACTGGAAGGTCCCAATGTTCTGCTCTCACTGGAGGGATCCTCTAGCCCTTGCAGTCGATGCCATGTCAATACCCTGGCACTTTCCTCTGATGTACATTTTTCCTCCCATTCCCATGTTACACAGGGTGCTGCGGAAACTGCGACTGGAGTGCTGTCCATTCATCCTGATCACTCCGTACTGGCCTCAGCAGGCTTGGTTTCCAGAGCTTCTGGATCTCTCTGTGGCTGAGCCCTTTTGGCTTCCCCACCGTCCAGATCTTCTTCTACAGGGTTACCTGTGGAAGGAGGATGTCCATCGTCTGGGTTTGACGGCATGGAAATTGAATCCTCAATACTGAAGAAGAAGGGCTTCTCTTCTGGTGTGGTGGCTACTATGCTTAGTGCTCGCAAAACTGTTTCCTCTAAGGCCTACCATCGAGTCTGGTCTACTTTTCTCTCTTGGTGTGCTGATAAGGACCTTTTCCAGGAATTTGATCTCTCAACTCCTATCCTTTCTGCAGGATGAAGTGGATAAGGGCCTCAGTTTGGGTTCCCTTAAGGTTTAGACTTCTGCTCTCTCTGTCTTCTTCCAGAGATGCCTCGCTATTCTTCCTGATGTTAAGGTTTTCTTCCAGGGCGTTGCTCATACTCGTCCTGTGTTTAAGAATCCTGCTCCTCAGTGGGATCTTAACTTGGTTTTGGGCGTCCTTCTGCGCCCTCCATCTGAGTCCTTGACTACTCTTCCTCTACAACTGTTGACTTGGAAAATGGCCTTTCTCCTGGCGATTGTGTCTGTTCGCCGTGTCGCTGAGTTGCATGCTCTATCTTGTAAGCCACTATTTTTGTTGTTTCTGTGTGCACCACACTGAGTCTGTTTGCTAGTCTGAAACCTTGTTCGTCATTCCTGAGGGTCCCAGGGCAGGGAGGCCTGTGTCCAAAGTGACCATTGCGTCTTGGATTAAGTCCATTATTCAAAAGGCTTACGAAGTAAGGAAGAAGCCTGTTTCCTTTCGGGTCATGGTTCATTCCACGAGATTCATTGGGGCATCTCGGGCTTAAAAGAATCAGGCCTCAGCTGATCAGTTGTGCAAGGCGGCAAATTGGTCATCTGTGCACACCTTCTCTAAACACTACTGTGTTGATGTGCTGGCATCGGCTGATGCTAGCTTTGGGAGGAAGATCCTGGAGGCAGCTTTGCCTGTCTAGGATCTCCTTCATCTCTTCAGTACTCCTTAAATTTTGAGCCCAGTTGGCTCCAGTCCAGCGTGCTGTGTATCAGTTCATGGGGTGTTCCTCAGTTTTTGTGTCCATTGACACTTTGTTTGTTGTTGGGCTGTCTATGATCTGATGGTTCATATATGCTCTGGTGACTTTGGGGGCCTGCACCTGGTCCTCGCCTTAATTCCCAGTTCTGGGAAACTCAATGGTTGGACATCCCAAACTTACCAGTAACCTATATTGGATGACAGAGAAAAGAGGATTTTAGTCTTACCTGTTAAATCCTTTTCTCTTAGTCCATATAGGTTACTGGTCTCCCACCCTGTCAAGGGACCATTCTTGGCTTTCCTGTGGCAGAACGTGGGAGACCTTTCGGGTTCATGCTCACAGGAGTCTTCTTTTCCTTCTTACTGCCTAGTCACTAGTTAGTGTCTCAAATCTTATTGGAGGGGATTGGCTAGCTGCAGCTAAGGATATGAGGTAGGCTCCACCCAGCATTCACTTCTAGAATTGTTCCTGCCTAATTAAAGGGGTGGATCGCCTACCCAAAGTTACCAGTAACCTAAATGGACTAAGAGAAAAAGATTTAACAGGTAAGACTAAAATCCTCTTATTCTCACAGGAGCTTCTTTCTTCTTCTCTTCCTTGCCTTGTTGGTGTGTTTTTGATCACATTATAACCGGAGATGCTGGGGGGAAGGGTTGATCTGGAGGAATGACTGGGAGTCTCCACCCACAAGATTCTATCTTTTTTGAGATGTGTCCTGCCCTCCAAAGAGGGACTCAGCCCCATAGTACCTGGGTTCTATATGGATTATAGAGAAAATGATATAACAGGTAAGAACACTAAAATCCTATTATATCAAGGGAAGGTTCTTATATGACCCCATCACAGAAAATCTCAGCTCCACAGAGGGACGCTGTTGATGTTATATCAAAAATACGAAAAAAAATGGCATATTCAAAATAACTGCAAGATCCAAATAAAAACAATAAAGCTTTATTGAAATTCAATATTTAAAAATGTAGATACCTTGACAACTCCTTGGATTTTAGTGAAAAGGGGGAGAGACTTGTAGGTTATTCATATAAAACCAGCGAGTGTGGTAAATCGGTGCCCCACAGATCAACACGTATCGCGTTTCTCACGCTTACTCATTGACAAGGTTTGGCTGAGCTGCTCTAACTCTGACTATTGATTCTGCTGTCTGAGCTAATCTAGTGCTATCCATTGCTGCTGCCTTCTGAGTTCCTTGGTCAGGCTGAATCAGCTGACTTCTCTGATTACTCACCTGACTGTTATCAGCCAACCCTCTCAGGGTATTTAAAGCAGCTTGGCTCACTTTCTGATTGTCCTTGTGTTTGTTGCTGCTGGCTGCTATGGATTCTCCTGCTCTCCTGTTTAGCTGTGCTCCAGACCCTTGACTTGTTCCTGACATTGCAGACTTCTGTGTTCCTGGCCCTTGGCTTGTTCCTGACATCACAGACTTCTGGGTTCCTGACTCCGGCTTGGCTGATTACCTGTCTTGGTTCCTGACCCTTGCATGTCTTTTGGTTTATGCCCTTGGATCACAATTCTGTTTTTGTTACTTTAATAAAGGTGTATTGCATTTTACATTTTTGTATCCTGTCTGGTTCCTGGTCCCTAACACTCATGACCTGAGATTCTGGCAGTAACCGTTTGGTCTTTTGAACTGACCCTGGCCAATCAATGAACTCATCAAACAGTCTAGTCATGGAACTGGTTTTAAGAAAATCGGCATCTTATTTGCAGATAAGCATCCTTTATGTCCCAGGATTCAAACAATTCCCTGGACACATGGAAGAGATGACAAGAGTGCAAGAACTCCATATTCAACCGGATGAAAGAACAAAATGATTGAGAGACTTCATGTCAAAAATAGGATGGCTTCTGACATCTTTTTCTGGTTAATGTGAAACAGTTGGAGTAGAAACCATTGAGCCTTTCCTGAATAGGAACAGGCACCAAAACCTTAGAAAAAGAAGAAAAAACAAGGATCACCACACCATCAACATAAGGACTCTACTCACAAAGGCAATGGCTGAAACAGCACATACGTGTTGATCAGCAATAAAGACAGTGGGGAATAATTACACCTTATCCCTTCAGGTCATAGCTTTCTTGGATATGTCACCAAACTGCACAGGCAGCTCCACTCCAAACATATAAGAAGTGGAAGAAAATATACAGAGAAAACAGAAAAACAAACTGGGGTGCCAACAGTGCCTTAACTGATATAGATTCAACAAACTAATATATTTGTGAAATATGCACTCACATTTAAATATTATTGCGAGATAGGCATGTACCCACAATCAACAAACAAATCATGCAGGAATACTTTACCCTGCTTGGGTGTCTGGTCCTTGGTAGATTCCCTAGAATGATATGTCCAAAACATCTCCAAAGAGTCAGTGTAAACTTGTATAATACAGCATAAAAATAAAATGAAAACCATTCCTCTGTGGAGTATATAATATACGTGTTTATTAAGATATATTAAAAACCTTAAACAGGCTCATTAAATAGGATTACGCGTTTTGTGGCTAAGTTTGCCGCTTTATCAAATCGGAATAAAACTAGCCTGCAGTACGTGAACAAAGAGGGGAACGGCTGACAAACTAAACCCTACTTAACATTTTGATTGGTACTAACTAATTGGAAAAATATTCTACAGGTACAAAGTACAAGGAAAAATGTACACCCATATCCAAATAGAATATTTTCTAGTCTCTAGCCTCTGATCAATCCAATCAGCCAATATGGAAAAAAATATCTGAAGTATCAAAATGATTGACTGATTTTATGCTTGTGTATTTGTCTGCTTTTTACATTTGCATTGTATATCAACTTTGTATATGCTATGCATCCAACACTTCCCCTCCTATTTTAATCTCTTCTGTACCAGATAAAACTAATAAAACTCACAACTTGAAAAAAAAAGTATCAAACGGATTGAATATCCTTTATAATTAAAAGAACAACGTTGGCTAATTTTAATAGCACTTTTCCCCAAAGGATAATATGGCAAGTGTGCTTAATTGCAAGTTTCGTAAACCAATATATTAATGTTCAGTTTGGATAATATATACTAACTTCAATATACATTAGAAATAGAAAACACTTGCAATCATTGGTAACTGTGGTATCATCTCAAAAAGGCAAAGACATAGTAGAGCAGTCATGTGAGGACAATCTCTATAGAGAAAGGAAATAGAAAATAAAAATATGCTAATTTTTCTGTCCATATCTACGCACAAAATCTATGTGATATGCGTATAAACAAGTCAATTCATATATTAATACAGTTGACCATTCAGAATATATATCTAATGCCTCCAATCATCTGGCGAGTGCAAGTCTGTCTCAAAATACAGCGAGTGTTGTATTGTTCTACAGTATTTCCTGAGATATGCCTTTTTAGTCCATTATTTTCAGTTTACCTCCCTTCCTTTTGGCCTGACCTTTGCTCCATGGGTCTTTACAAAGGGACTGTATGCTTCGGTGACTCCTATCCACTGTCTAGGGATTTTGTTGACTCCCTATCTGGATACATTTTGCTAAATAGTTTATTCAGAGGAGGCTCTGTGCCTTCAGACTCAGGCTGGTATATCCTAAAACAACGTGGCTCTGTTCTCAATTTCAAGAAATCTTTTCTGGTTCTGTGTCAGGTCCTTCACTTTTTCAGTAAGCGATGCAGCACTCTTCTGAGGATGGTCTTTCCCCCAGAAGTCAAGAGTCTATTGTTGTCTCGCAGGTGTCTCAGGTCCTCCTTAGCCAGCTTGTGACACTGCAGGAGCACATGAAGGTCTTGGGTTATCTGGTCTTTCCATTTGAGACAGTTCCCTTTGCAAACTCCATACACGGAAGCTGCACTTGAGAGTCTCAGGAATTAGTCCAGTCATCAGCATCATTTGTCCCGTGTCATGGCTCTCTCTTTGAATGGATGAAGTTGGTCCTTCATTGGTGGTTTCAGAGGTCACAGTTATTGTATGGATGGCAAGTGGTCATTCAGAACTGGGTGATAATCATGACGGATACCAGCCTGACAGGCTGGGTTGTCACCTTGGGTCCTCTGATGGCTCTGGGTCTTTGGACCAGGATGGAGAGTCTTCTGTCCATCAATTTGTTTGAGCTGTAGGTGATCTTTTTAGCGGGATTAGTCTCAGTCACTCCAGGGATATCCTGTGCGGATCCAGTCTGACAATGGAATGGCAATAGCTTATATCAGCCACCAGGAAGGAGTAGAAGTGGGCCTCAATGTTTGTGATTCGACTGATCCTCATATGATTGGAGGCATGTGGCAATTCTCTGCTGTTCATATCCCGTGGTAAACAACATTGTGGCAGACTATCTCAGTTGTCAACATCTGTATCCTGAGAATTGGGAATGCAATTACACACTTTCCGACTCCATAATTCATCTATAGGGCCCTCTGACTGTGGACCTAATAGCCTCTTGGTTGAACTGCAAGGTATCCTGGTTATGTGCCATATCCCAGGACCCTCTAGCTCTTTCTGCAGACATTATGGTCATCTTATGGAGGTTCTCCTTGATGCATTTAATCTTGTTCGTGTTTGATGTGTGCTCCTCACAACTCTTTTTGTCTCCCTAAGTTTAAGGGCATCCCAGGCATGGGCCCTTGCTTCCATGTGCCTAGAGGGATTCGGCTGCACCACACTGACGAGGCTCACATAGGCCGAAACGTACGTCTGTGGTTTTGCCGTTTCTCTCGTGCGGAGGGAATTTGCCTGACATTTCGGAGCTGGACTGTCTGTGGGCGGGACCAGTCTGATATGGACATGGAGATTTCCTCTCTGCAATGGCACATGGGAGTGAAAAACGTGAGTTGTAGCACCATTGAGAGGCTACCATGCCTTAGAGCAAGACACTTAATCTTGTTCGTGCTTGATGTGTGCTCCTCACAACTCTTTTTGTCTCCCTAAGTTTAAGGGCATCCCAGGCATGGGCCCTTGCTTCCATGTGCCTAGAGGGATTCGGCTGCACCACACTGACGAGGCTCACATAGGCCGAAACGTACGTCTGTGGTTTTGCCGTTTCTCTCGTGCGGAGGGGATTTGCCTGACATTTCGGAGCTGGACTGTCTGTGGGCGGGACCAGTCTGATATGGACATGGAGATTTCCTCTCTGCAATGGCACATGGGAGTGAAAAACGTGAGTTGTAGCACCATTGAGAGGCTACCATGCCTTAGAACAAGACACTTAATCTTGTTCGTGCTTGATGTGTGCTCCTCACAACTCTTTTTGTCTCCTTGATGCATGTTTTCTTCCTTTCCATCTTATTCCCCAAGTGTTGAGGAAAGTCAGGATGGAGTGAGCTAATGTTATTTTTATTGCCTCATTCAGGCCTGCAGTAAAGCTGTTTCATCTCCCTCTTCTTTCAGACCTCTTGACTTAGTGTCCCCTGCATGATTCAGAGGTGGAGAAACTGACTTTGACGGCTTGGCTCTTGAAGCCAACATCCCAAGGAAGAAGGGTTTTTTGGTACCTGTCATTAGCAGTATGTTGAAGGATCACAATATGGTTTCATACAAAGCATACTATAGGATATGGTGCTTTTTTATAGGTGGTGTGAAGACCAGGGGTCATGGACATGCCCTTTGAGTCATTTGGCTTTTCTTCAGGATGGTCTTCAAGAATGGTTTAGTCTTATATATATTAAAGTTCAAATTTCAGTTGTCTCCATACTTTTCGTGAGGCGTATCATCTTATTGCCAGATGTGCAGACCTTTATTCAAGAAGTGGCTCACACCTACCTAGTCTTTTGGTATCCCACTCCCAGTGGGACGTCAACTTTATTCTAAGAGTACTTCAAAATACCCTTTTTGAGCCCCTGTCTTCAGTTTCCAAGTGTCTTTTGGTGTTCAAGGTAGGCTTACTGCTGGCTATTCTGTTGGTTCGGTGGGTTGCCGAACTTCAGGCCTTGTCTTGTCATCCTCCCTTACTGGTTTTCCTCTCTGTTAGAATGGTTTTACATGTTCCTATAGAGTTTCTTCCTTAGGGTGTCTCTGAGTTTTACATTAACCAGGAGACTGTTCTTCTTTCTCTCAGTTGTGCTCTAATAGATAAGAGCAAGAGCTTCATCTTTTTGGATGAGGTTAGGTGCTTGATGTACTATGTTAATTGCACACAGCTTTTCTGAAAGTATGATTAATTTATTGTCATTCCTGAGCGCCCTTGTGTGGAACAGGCTGCATCTAAAGTGACAGTAGCTTCTTTAATTAAGGCAAGCATTCTCCAGGCTTATGTTCTCAAATGAAGGCAGTGCACTTTCGCATCACAGTCCATTCCCCTATATTGCTGAATGCCACTTGGACCTACAAGAACCAGGCCTCTACTGAGCAGCTGTGTAAGGTAGCGATGTGGTTGTCTCTTCACACTTTCTTTTTTGACCAATGCAGAACACCGGAATTATGTGGAACACAGGGACCATAGAGTAAATTCCACTCCTCCAGATGGGATGTGATTGCCTCCTCCCACTTTCTCTTATGTCCAATGTGGAACCCAGGAACCATATGTAACACAGGAATCATGGGGTAATGTTCCTCTCCTCCAGAGGTCAGGGCTTTGAGGTGGAGACTCCCTTCTTTCTGTCCAGCTTTAACTCTGTTTCAAATGACCTAGCTTCCGGAAAAGGGCAAACTAGCACTGTTCTCTTAGAGTTTAGTCTTCTTTTTTTTATTTTTTCCTTAGATATTGGAAGTTGGATTTCCCAGTTCACTGGTTTATTTCAGGACCATTACTGCCTATTCATCACTTAGTCCTTCATATGTCACACTTTTTCTGATGGTTTCTATGCTTGCAAAGATGGCTGTTTTTAATTCTATGGGTTTTGAATTGTTCCCACACTGTAAGATATGTTATCCTTTGTAGGCTTCCTCTTCTTTTCTTTATTGTTAGCATTACTATATTATCATTTTCTTATAACTCACTATATATTCATGCAATATTTAGCTTTATTCCTATTTTCCTTTAGTTTTATCGTATTTTTTTATGCACCCAGAATGTGAGTCTGTGTGGTGGCTATCTTTATTCCCTAGGAATACAAGGTGAATTTTTACAGGGACATATCTCTGCACTCGTTTTACCTACAAGGGTCAGAGTTGGCTCACAGTGAATCACTGGCCATGATCCATGGCCAGTGTGAGGACAGTGTTCAGATAACCTTATTTTACTGTTTTCAAATGGCTGGAGAACCACTGTTTTCTTAGTGTTTGCAATTGGAAACTACATTATCCAGAAAAGGTTCTCTAAACTCTATCCTTTTTACGTAGCTGCCTTGACTCAATGAGCCACTCCTCCTCAGGTTGATTCCCCCATTTCTAGGCTTTCTAAGTCCACAGTCTTGGCTGTGGCAGATGCTTCCTCTTTAAAAGATGTCCATGAGGCCCACCTTGGCTTCTGCATGGGTCAATAGGTTTGTTGCAGTTTGGACTGAACAGCTGACTACTGCTGTACACAAAGGTGCCCCTAAAGCTTACCTGCTATCACGTTTGGCCAGCATTTCTGAGGCTCAGCATTATTTTACTGAAGCTCTCTTGGATGCTGTTCGTCTTGAAGCCAAAACATCTGCTTTTTCTGTGACCACTAGGCGCATGCTGTGGTTGAAGATCTGGTCTGCTGACTTGATCTCTAAGAAATCACTGATTTCTCTTCCCTTTCAGGGTTCTTATCTTTTTGAATACAAAACAAATATATGGTGCACCACCTTCGTAATTCGGGTGTGTGCGTAACACTCAAGGGAATGTGCTTGTTGTAAATATTAGAATACACAAACAAAAGAAAAAAGGACAACAATACAACACCAAACCCTCCCCCTAATTATGGAGATTCAATTGCACAAAAAATGAAAATAAAAAAGAAAGGGAAAAGCCAATAAAACTTAACCTTTATTAAAAGTCATAAAAAGCAGCGAATTAAAAAGAAAAGAAAATATTCCTGGCCATCATTCTCATTATAATGAAAACTGATTAATCAGCATACGATATTATCCATAACAACTGTTGTTGTGTAGCTAAACTCCCCGTATTCACAATAATCAGATGTGTCTCTGATAGATCAACGGAACTCGTACACGTGTACTAAAACAAAGTGCACCAATATCTCATCTGCACCTTTGTAATAACGAGCTCCGTCATCTAAACAGGAAGAAGAAAACAGCTGAGCTTGCGTTACTTAGCCTGAGAGAGATATGAGTCACAATGATGAGTGTAGATCAGTGCTCAACTCTCCCAAGTAATTACGAACTGGTGAATATGTATAATTAGCCAATGTCCGCAGCTCAATTGTATAATGCTTATCCCCATACAACCTAAGTTTAGCTGATCACAATAAAGTGAAATCAGCTTCTATATCAATACGGGAGAAACAAAAGATTACTGGTTTCACAAAAACGAAGGAGTGAAGTCAACTTCTATATCCGTGCGGGAGAAATATATACCGCATGTTCAAAGTCAATAGTAAGCTGCAATACTAGGGAACTAGTATTAATCAGCGTACGCTCAAAAGGTTATAAAGTATCTATTTCCCTATTATCTGTACTGCAGCTAACTAATAAGGAAACATTGTTGCAAAGCTCAGGACATCTGTCTAACTGACCCTAACGTCAATGCAGCCGGTGAGGTAGATTTGCAGATTATACCTCTGGAGAGAGCATAGGACACATACTCTTCCATGACCCTTGTCTCCTCTACAGATAATGGATATACATGACCCTTGGGAGGAGTTGCTTCTGGAATCAGGTTAATTTCGCAGTCATAAGGCCTATGATGAGGCAGTGCACCTGCTTGTGCTTTGTCAAACACATCCCTAAAGGCCATATATTCCTCCGGCAGGACTGAGGCAGAAGTACAAAGTAGTCTCGTAGGACATGTGAGACAGGTGTTAGTACAGTTCGAGGCCCAGGACAAGATGTCACAATTTTGCCAGTCAATCCTGGGGTTGTGTACCTGAAGCCATGGAAGGCCCAGGACAATGGCGTAATGGGGAGAGTTAATGACCTGAAACTGCAGGGTTTCTGTGTGAAGGGCCCCTACTCTTAGGGTTAAAAGAAGCATCTCCTGAGTACTATGGGAGGGTTGCAGGGGCCTTCCATCAATGGCTTCAATCTCCAAAGGAGAGGAAGGAGACTGCAAGGGAATGGAGTGCTTGCCAGCAAACTCAGCATCGATAAAGAAACCTGCCGCTCCAGAATCCAGCAATGCGGGCACAGAAACAGATGTGTTGGCCCATGATAGGATAACCTGCAGCATAGGTTTGCCCTTTACCATCTCTGGGGACTGGGTGATTCCACCTAAGTTCTGTCCCCGACAGGATCTTAGGTGCGGGCGTTTCTGGGACGCACCGGACATGACCTTAGGAGGTGGCCAGATTTCCCACAGTAGAAACAGAGGCCCTCCCTCCTCCAAAAGGCCCTCTCCTCCCCGGTAAGGCGAGTGGCCCCCAACTGCATGGGCTCACTGCCGGAGGAGTCACGTTCAGGAGGTGTGGGAGGCGACGGAGGAATGGGTGGGTGAGTAAAGCTGGGCACCAATAGGGATGAAAGCCTACGCAGGCGTTCCTTAAACGAGGGTCTCTCCCGTTTACATGTATCTATCAGGATGGTAAAAGAGATGAGATTGTCCAAATCTCTATCGCACAACCCTTGGGAGAAATCCGCCACCAATACCTCATTGTTCCAATTCACCTCCGCCGCCAAAGTATGAAACGCTATTGCGTACTTGGCCACAGTACGAGCGCCCTGGCGCATGGTCATTAAGTGTTTGAAAGCCAAGACCTGATGCCCTGGTATGTCAAAAACTCTATGGAATGCGCCCACAAATTCCGTGAAGTTATAAATAATTGGCTTATCCATCTTTCATAGCGGATTGGCCCGGGCCAAGGCCTTGCCAGACAAGAGAGAGATCAGGAATGCCACTTTACTGTGCTTGGGGAAACTGTGAGGTACCATCTCCACGTGTATCCCCACTTGGTTAAGAAACCAGTGACAGAGAACTGGGTCCCCATCATACCGCTGTGGAAGCGGAGCATGACTGGAAAAGCCCCTGAACACGCATGCATCAGTGGCAGTGGGTGTAACCAATGCCAAGGCAGAAGCAGTGGAGGCCACCGGTTGTTGGACAGGGCGGTCAAGGTGAGCCGTGCAATTCAACAGAGTTTGTAATGCTAGCAACATGTGATCAATACGCTGATCTTGTGCATCAACCCTGTATCACAGTGCCTGTGATCCTCCTCTGTCACTCTCGCTTGAGGTGGACTCTGATTTGCTGAGTCCCTTTTGTGGTGTTTCTGAGCCAGTGTTGCTGTTGCTATGTTCCTGATTCCTGTGTACCGATTCGGCCTGTTGACTACGCTTCTGTGTTCCTGCTCGTGATTGACCCGGCTTGTCTGAAAACCATCTCCGTGATCTGACCGGGCTTGGCTGACGTTCCTGCTCGTGATTGTCCCGGCTTGTCTGAGAACCAGCTCCGTGATCTGACCCGGTTTGGCTGACGTTCCTGTCCGTGATCTGACCCGGCCTGGCTGACTTCCTGCCCCGTGACCTGAACCGGCTTGTTCCAGTGATCCGTTTTGTTCCGGCTACCTGTTCCTGCTGTCGCCACAGCGACATTCTGACTTCCGCAGTGCCTAGTCTCCAGTGCTGAGTCTCGGTGCTCATTTTGCAGAGCTGTGCCTCCGTTACTGAGCCATCCTTACACTTGCAGAGCTATCCCTCTGTACTGAGCCTTCGATTCTACTGCGACTTAACCCTTGTTGTGCTGCCGTCTTCATTGCTGAGCCCACTTGCACCGGTATTGAGCCTAAGCTGGTATTTCGCTACTTCTGCTGAGCCAGCCGCATACATGCCCAGTCTGGTCGGTGGCTCATTGTTTCATCTGCAGAGTAGTCGAGTTGGTTAACATACCTGGTAGAGGCGCTACTGGCTCTTACACATACGGTGGTTTCTCCGGTTATGCCCGTGGGGGCTGTTGGCTCAAGCTATTGCAGCTAAGGGTAGTCTCCGGCATATACCCGTGGGAGACTATTGGCTTGATCTCGCAGTACGTTGTGGTCTCCGTTGTTACGCCCATGGGGGCTACTGGCTCAAGCTCTTGCAGGTTGTCTTCGGTACACGCCCGTGGGGGCTAGAGGCTCATATTACTCCGGTACAGTTGGTCTCCGTCTATATGCCCGTGGGGGCTATTTGCAAGCTCTTGCATTGCAAGCTGCTTCTATTGAGACGCCCGTGGGGGCTACCGACTCATGCACTTGCAGATTAAGTTGTATCCGCTGTTACGCCCGGGGGGCTATTCAAGCAACTTTTCTGCAGATCCTACCTCTCAACTAGCACTGCTGAGCAGTTTCCCTATCTTAAGAACTTTAGGTGTTGCACCATCTACACCTATAACTGCTTCATTACCATCTTGGGCGTGCCAAACACCACAACAGAGACTGACTAATTATTGCTCTTAACCCTTGATTTGTTTCACTACTGTGTGCCTGTCCTGTGACAGTATATATGATAACTCTGTTTCTGTATACTGGGCCTGTGGGGGCATACCTGTATTATATTGCAACATTTGGTGTGGCCTGTAGAGGGTGATCTTTCATATTTATTTTCATTTAATAAAACTGTGTTTTATTCTAACCTGCTGGTCTGAGTGTCAGTAAAACCGTTACACCCTGGTTATGATACTCTGTAAAGAAAGGTTACCAGTATCGTTTGCAGACGTGGCCCTTTCGTACTCTCATGGTCTCAGCAATGACACACAGGACAAGTACGAAAAGGTAATACCAACTTTATTAGGCAGCAACAAAAACAGAAATATCACAATCAACATATATATATATATATATATATCATAATAAAGAGAAGTGCACAACGGAGCAAAGCGACAACTACCAGAAATAGAAGACTGCTTCCGTGTGATTCTCTTGATTGTGGTCCCAGCAATGGGACAAGGAGTAGTCTGCAATGCCACAGGTCCGCACCTGGGAGGAGCCAGACAAATGGGAAGGCAACCAGGAGTAAGTCTGCCAGATCCACAAGCCTGCACCAGATTGGGTATCTAACAGAATGGTAGGCCACGCTAGATGATCGTTAGATAGAGCCACAGGTCAGCGCCAGATTGGGTTGTCAGACAAGCCAGGGGTCATGCACAGAGCGGGTAGTCAGCCAGAGCCACAGGTTTGCACCAGATAGGATGTACACTGAAGCGTTGGTATGCTGGATATGCAGTGGACAGAGCCCCTGGTCAACATCAGAACAGGTAGTCAGACACGCCAGTAGTCACACACGGAACAGGCGGTCAGCCAGAGCTATGAGTCACACACGGAACGGGTAGTCAGCCAGAGCCACAGCTCTGCACCGGAATGGTTGTCCGACAAAGTCAAGGGTCATACATGGAGCGGATAGTCAGACAGAGCCACAGGTCAGCACTAGGTCGGTTAGTCAGACAAACAAGATCATACACAGAGCCAAAACTATAGAACTGCACTGGACACCAACGAAAGGGCAACGGAGCCCTGTGTCCAGGCAGTCTAAATAGAAAGGAGAGAGGAAGAGGAGGAGCAGCCAACAGGTGGCTGTCTCTTTTAATGGAGCGCACGTCCATGCCTTTGGACGATGAAGTCACCCACCTGCTGGAACGCCAGCAGCAGAGGTGGCTGGAGCCACAACAGGAATCAGCAGGCGGCTCAGCCGCCAGACGTGGAAAGAGCTCAAGCCTCAATGGAGGCAAAGCAAAGTGTGGACAGACAATGCGGCTGGAGCCACTGGGGAAAGATGCGGTCGGCTTGAGCAGCCGCCACACAGGTACCCCCCGACAACCTGTAAGCTATATTGGAATGGTATTATATTATATTATTATTATAAATGGTAACCAGATTGACATGCGCAGTAGTGCTCACAATGCTCTGCACATCACAAGGTTAACCTTTATTCTTCTTTTGTGCCTTATCGATCAGTTTTCTAAGTTTTAAAATTGCACAGCTCTTTATAACTACATTAGTGCTACACACACAGATAAGGTCATGGTGGGGTGAAAGTTCTGCTTTAATAAATAAATTAAAAAGCATTGGGACCAGGGCAATTTTAGACCAACTTGAAAAGGTTCCATTTACAACAACTCTCTGCCATCTATCATTTAACCAGTTCTCAATCAATGTACAGATGTCACCACCCAAACCAAAGCCTTTTAATTTACGCAGTAAGCTGTTGTAAGGCACTGTATCAAAGACTTTTGCAAAATCCAAGTATACTACATCAACTGCAATTCCCTTGTCAAAATTACTACTTACATATAATCAAGTAAATTAGTTTGACATGATCTATTCTTCATAAAACCATGCTGGTTCCTACTAATAGTATTGTTTATCTTCACATAGTTCTGAATACTGTCAGTCAGTAACCCTTCTAATATCTTACCCACTATGAAAGTCAAGCTTCCAGGTCTATAATTTTCTGGTTTGGATCTTGTCCCCTTTTTGAATAATGGTACTAAGTCAGCTTTCCTCCAATCACAGGGCACTATGGCTGATGAAACAGAATCAATAAATATTAAGTATAATGGTCTTGGTATTATGGAACTAGGTTCCTTAAATACCCTTGGGTGTATACCATCAGGTCCAGGTGCTTTACTCACTATAACATTTTCCAGTCTCTTTTGGACTGTGCCCTCAGTAAGCCATGTACATGATGGAGGGAATTCTGTGGTTTGTCTGTTTGCCCATAGCCTGTCATTGTTGCTTCCTTTGTATATATAGAAGAAAAGAATGTGTTTAAGGTATCAGCCACAGCCTTACCCTCACTAATAAATTCACCTGTCTCAGCCGTAAGAGGACCAATATCAACCTTAATATTTCTGTAATTAATACTTTACCAATACTTCTCTCATTTTCAATTTTAGATATCCTAATTGCTTATTTGCAGATTTTATTACATTATTTATATTTTTTAAATTATGCATCTGACCCGTCTGACTTAAACACTTTAAAAGCCTGCTTTTTATTTCTGATTTCCCGGCAAACATCATTATTAAGCCACATTGGTCTTAATTTGGCCCTCTTTTGCTTATTTCCCAATGTTATATATATATTGATGTGTATATTTGTCTACGAGCATTTTAAACAAATTAGCCTTTTTAAAATTGAATGTTTTGGTTAAACCCTTGCTATTGGGCTTCTTATTTCAAAGGATACCAGTATTGTGGTCACTACTGCCTAAATGCTCATTTACCTGTATACTGTTTATGATGTCCTACTTTTTTTTTCTATGAACATGTCTAATCCCAAGGGACACATGGGGAAGCCCAAACCTATGGATGCAGGGGCCCCCTTAACCCCCTCTAGCACATTGTTCCTTATGCCAAACTAGGCTTTCATAGGAATTTCATCTGGCACCCTATGTCCCTCTTGTACTGTGGCCCCTACTACTCCTCTGGTGCCCTCCACTGTAGAACAAACACCACTTAATCTATTCAAGGTGATCCTGACCATAGGGGCCAGTCTCAATTAGTTTGAGACTCCTCTGCAGTGGAGCTTAACACTTATGAGCAGGATATGGAGTCTTACTTGCCCCTTGACTTAGGTGCTTATCAGAGCTGTTTTAGGGACTTTGCAGGTCTCTAAGCCTTCTGACATAGGGTCTTCCTCACTGGACATCATCCAATGAAGAAAGATGGAATCACCCATTTTCCATCCAATTATTCTCTGGACCAGGTTATCCTGGAAGAGTGGAAGACCCCTGATAGGAGACTTCCTTAATAAACATAGTACCAACCTTTATGCTTAAGCCTTGTCCCAGTGGTTTATCCCACCTGCTGTTCATCCCTACCATGTCTCGCCCAGCTAAAATCACTGTTCTTCCTTTTGCAGATGCTGTGGCTTTAGGGATCAAGCTGATAAGCTTTTTAGATTCCTTTCTGAAATGCAAATATTGTGGCCACTGCGGCTGTCTTGCTACCCATATGTGCTACAACATGGGTTACTAGTGCCATGGCTGTCTGGAGTGAACAACTGTCAGATACCATTAGGGGGAATGTTCCTAAAGAGGAACTGCTGCTTATGCTAGACAGTATCATGGAGGCCAATGCATACCTTAACGAGGGAGCCTTAGTTGCTACTAGGTTTTCTCGTAATGTTTCAGCCTTCTCTGTTGTCGAGCATCATCCCATTTGGCTCACAATTTTGTTGGCTGAGCAGTCTTCCAAATAGACTTTTTCTGTCCCTTCCTTTTGTAGGAAAACATCTTTTTGTGCCAGACCTAGGCAAGGTCATTAGCAACGCTACTGGAGGCAAACGTACACTCTTGTCTCAGACTGTAACTCAACATGCCTTTTTTCCTGAAAGTCGCATGGTTTTCATTAACCCTGCCAGTCCAGGGTGTCTAGGGTACCTTTAATGGCCTGCCCCAAAGACAAAACAGATTTGGCAGAACAAGAGGTCTGCTCAGAATCCTAAGTCTGACAAGCCCACTTCTTCATGATTGACAGAGTCCTGGTCAGTCCAGTCTCTATCTTTTTCAAAGAGCATGGGCGTCTTCTGTGATTAACAAGTGGGTTTTAAGGGTCATTTCAGAAGGGTACCATATAGCTCTCAAATGCTTCCAAGTTACCAATTATTTTGTCCAGAGTTCATCGAGATCCAGACAGGAACATCTTTTTATAGATGCAGATTCCTTCCTGTTTGAGAACCACGTGCTGGTTCCCATTCTAGCTCAAGTATGTTGCACCAGATTTCATTACAGTCTTTTCGTGCCATCCTATTCTAGACTTGACGTGCCCCGACCAATAAATGCTAGCTCCCCTCTTTAAGATGGAATCCCTGGATTCCAGTATCACTACCATGTGTAAGAGATAATATCTTGCATCTGTGGACCTTAAGATGCCTACTTGCATATCCGATTCATCCATATCATCAGTGATTTCTGCGTCTTGCCTTTGAGAGCAGTCATTACCACTTCACTGCTCTCCCCTTTGGACTAGCATCTGCTCCAAGGAACTTTACAAAGGTCATGGCTACTTTGGCAGCCCATGACCCTTTACTTAGGCAATCTCCTGCTCAAGGCTCCTTCAGTAGCTGCACACAGCTCAGAGATTCACTCATCCTGTCGCAACAACTTTGGGTGCTCTACCTCAAGACATTCTCTCTAGTACCTTCCCAGGCTCTGTACTTCTTGAGCATGAGATCTGAGGGAGGGCATTGCTACTGGAGGACAATATCTTTGCATGTTTTTCAAGTAATATCCTGGCCTTCAGCAACAATAAGGGATTATATGCGAGTCCTAGGTCATCTGGTCTCTTCTCTAGAAGCAGTTCCCTATGCTTGATTCCACATGTGGGAGCTACAGCTGGGCGTCAGGAGCCAAGCAAGACAGCATTCTCACCTATCTCATCCCATGTCCCTGTCTCAGTGGGCGAATGAGATTCGTCACTGGTGGCCTTCACCATTCTCACATAAATCTGAGATGCCCCTTTGTCATACCAGAATGGGCGGTAGTCACTGCCAGCCTGATGGGATGGAGAGCCACCCTGTGTCTGGACCTAGGAAGAGGTCTTCTTCCGATGAACATTCTGGAAATATGGGCCATTTGACTGGTGCTTTACCTCTGGACATGTGCCGTTGGATGCACCATTGAGGGTCCAGTTGGTCAACGAGACAGCAGTCCCCCCACATATATCACCAAGGAGGAACCAGAAGTGGGAGCAGGCACTTCTTCAGTGGCTTGAAACTACTAAAGTCCCAGCCATCTGAGCAGTTCACTTTCCAGGAGTGGGAAGGGTGGTCACAGATTTTCTAAGTCTCCCACATGTGGATTCCGCAAATTGGGAACTCGGTCAGACTGTCTTTGACCAAATTGTAAAGTGCTAAGGTCTCCTAGCAGTTGATTACATGGCACAACCAGAAGGTTCCGCTCTTCTGTACCAGGAGGAAGGATCCTCTATCATTTGGGATGAATGAAATATCCTTTCCATGGAACATCCATTTGGCTTATGTGTTTCCACCATCTCTTCTAATTCCTGGGGTACTGAGAAAGATTAAGATGGAGAGGGATTCCGCTTCAGAGGAACTACCCATTCAAATGGGCGATCTCGCATATTACCTATCTAGGTATCCGATTATCATCGAAGCTCTCTGAACTTCCGCAACTGAATTTTGATCCATTACTAGATTCGATTAGATCCGATTTCTGGAGATGGTGCCCATTGTTCATTTCATGGTTGGGACGTATAAACATTACAAAGATGATGATCCTTCCCAAAATATTATATGTTTTTAACACCATACCTATTCATTTCCCAAGCTACTTGATCAATACTTTACATTCGAAGATCATAGCCTTTATTTGGGCTAAGAAGAAACCTAGATTACGTTACTCCATCTTAACTAAACACATAGCACAAGGTGGATTAGGTCTCCCAGATTTTCATAACTACTACCGTGCTTCGGCTATCTCCAAATTGTTTGATTTTTCCCAGGCAAGTAAGAAATGGTGGATCGATACTATAGATGCAGACATAGCCCGGCTACAACTACACTACCCACTACAACTCCTGTGGAGGAATGCATCTGTTACACCAATAGCCTGTAGGACCCACCCGATCCTGGGACATATCTTGTCTATCTGGTACTCTACTGAATCTCCCACTCTGCCGTCTATTTCCCCTTCCCCTTTGATATCAATTGTGGGGAATCCTGATTTCCCAGCAGGCATCAAACCATCTATGTTTCAAGCATGGGAAACATTTGGTCTAACCACCTTGGGGTCTCTTCTTTCCTTACCACAACCTCTGACTAGAGAGGTACTTCAGGCTCATTTGGGCCAAAACCAGATTCCCTGGTGGGCTTTCTTTCAAATTAGAAACTGGCTACATCAATACTTGGGTGATAGAGAGGGAGTGAGAGGCCTCACAAAATTCGAATCCCTGCTAACTTCCAAGAGTTCCATAAGACGCCCTTTATCGATTACTTATCAAATCCTTACTGATACCACCTCCCTCTCTAAGCCATATTTTCTGACCTTATGGGAACAGGATTTATCTCTTCCTTCAGATATGCCTCTGTGGGGCAAGGTTTTCAAATCTAACTTTTTGTATGAACGTTCTTCTAAACTTAGAGAGATGAATTACAAACTGTATACCAGGTGGTATCTCACTCCGCTAAAGCTGTCTCAGATATACGCGTCTTCTTCGCCGATGTGCTGGCGATGCTCCTCAGAAGTGGGCTCTTTATTTCACATATGGTGGACGTGTCCACAAATTATTCCTTATTGGACAGAAGTCCGCACAATTCTGTCCAGAAAACTGGGGATGACACTCCCACTCGACCCTTTGATCTTTTTATTTTCATATATTCAGTCCCCCTCACTGATCGCCTCACATATTCCACTTCGGACTCTAGTCCCACTTCTGAATGCAGCAAAAGCTGTGATTCCAAGCTTGTGGAAAACCACAATGGCCCCCACAGCTCACCGGTGGATGCAAAGAGTAGAATCCTTACTTCAATTGGAGAGATGTCACTCAGTAACGCACAACTCCATGGAGCAATTCGATCGACAATGGAGTCAATGGATGGCATCTCCTTAAAATTTACTGCATAACCTCTGTTATACATCTCTAGGGGTCTTCAATTTACTCTATCCCCTTGCTGTTGAGCATTATTGCGCTATCTTTCTCGTAACATTTTTCATATTGAGATGTTATGTTAGGCTTGTAGCTGAGTTTGGCTCCCTTAGTATGCCAGGTCCCGCTTCCCTACAAATCTACACTCTCTTCTTCCCCTTTCTACTTCCACACTCTTCTATCTCTCCTCCCTTTGCTATAGCTTTTCTTCCTTTTTGTCTATTCCTATACTTCCTAGGTACTATATATACTTAGTCCACATCTGCAAATGCTTTCGCTAAAACTACCCAACTTTCTTGACTACATACCACATGCCAGTACTAATAGCATTTTCTCATTTTCTTTTCTCTTTCTTTTTTATACTTTTTTATTTAACCCCTTAACGGCCCTTGACGGTCATTGTACGTCAAGGGTCGATCTGACTGAACGACCCATGACTTACTATGACCGTCATGGAGTTCCGGGCTCCCCCCGCGGCTGCACCCTGTTCGGGGAGTCCGGAACCGGAAAAAAAAAAAAAAAAAAAGCTCTGCGGACGTTGAGTCGCTTGCGGCGCTGATACCCAGGTCGTTAAGGGGCTAAAGGTAAGGAAAACAAACCGATATAGCATTCCATTATGGGTATTCCCCAAAAACTGATAGCTGTCTATTACTTCGAGTCTCTGTTTACTGACATGTGCTACGCTTCATTCTGTCTTTTCTGGAAACATTGATGATTATTTTACTATGATGATCATGATACCATAGTTTCTATAATATCTTCTACAATACTAAGCTTCAAAAATGGACTATTCTTACTCCAGTGTTATTCACATTGTTTCAAGTACATTATTGTGTATTCTTGCTATGTTTGTAATACTTTTGAACCTCAATAAAATGTTGAAATTCAAAAAAAAAAAAAAAAGATGGAGAGGAATCAAGTCATTTTGATCACTCCTTTTTGGTAACATCGTTCTTGGCTCACAGATCTTCTCAGCCTGTCCATTACAGAACCATTTCGTCGTCCTCACAGGACGGATCTCCTTACTCAAGGTCTACGTTATTCTATGAAAATGTTGGTTTTGACAGCATGGCTTTTGAGCCAACATCCTGAAGAATTAGAGATTCTCTTATGCCATCCTTTCCTGAATGGTTCAGGCTAGGAATATTGTTTCATCCAAGACTTATCATAGGATCTGGTCTCTATTTTACCAGTGGTGTGCTGATTGTAACATGTCCCGTCAGTTATTCAGCTTTCCTACGGTTCTGGCCTTTTAATTCAGGATGGTGTCAATAAGGGTCTCAGTTTGAGATATTTTAATGGTCAAATCTCAGCACTCTACATTGTTTTTCAAAAGCAAATTGTCTTTCTTTCTGATGTCAAGACCTTTGATCAGGGGGTGGCTCATGCATACCCTACCTTCAGGGGTTCCACTCCTCTGTTAAATTTTAACCTGGTGTTAGGAGTTCGACAAATATATAATTTTGGGCATCTTTCATCTGTTTCTTTTCATCTTCTGACTCTTAAGATGGCTATTTCTTTTGGCCATTGTCTCTATTTATAGAGTAATCAAACTACAAGCTCTGTCTTGTAAACCCCCTTTCTGTTTTGTCACCAAGACAAGGCATTTTTTCACCCTCCCTGAGTTTTTTTCCCAAGTTTTTCACATCAGTCAGGAAATTGTCCTTCCTTCTTTTTTCCCTGTTCTGTCTAACAAGAAGGAGCTCCATTTGCTGGACATGGTACTCTGCCCAAAGTAGTATGCCCATCGCACACAACCTTTAAGGAATACAGACTCTCTTTTTGTGATTCCTGAGGGCTTCCGAGCACGTCAGGCTACACCAAAATTCACCACTGCTTTTTGGATAAAGGCCATTATCAGTGTTAGTGGTCAGAAAGATAGAAATCGGTATTACCAACGGAAACAACAATGGATGTGGGGCCACAGAAACGGACTTGAGACCAAACATCCCTCATGTGCATTAAGTTCCCGAAATGCACACTAAATAGCGCATATAATGGGAACATCAAAGGAAAAGAGCTAACGACTGACCTTTAGCTCAAACACACAGTAACCCTCCCAAACACTAACCCTACACTACCCCTAACAATAAAGTGAAACAATATTACCCCTAACACCAGCCTAAGATCTAGATCTATATAACACTTACCTGTCATCCACTGTCCGTCTTCTTTAATATCTGTTATAGTTTCTGTAATCTTGTCTTTTTTCCAATCTGTAGTTTAAATAGAAAAAATGTCAGCCTAAGTTATTTAAAAAAAAATGTCCCAAAGATATGCCTGACTTAACCCTTTGAATGACTGAGGGCTATCTGGCATATCTGTTAAAAAGCATATGCTGCCTTTCCTGTTTAAAAAAAGAGTAAGACATTCCTTTTGTTAAGAAAATCAAAGGCATTGTATAGATTAAGCTGTGTCTGGCTCAACTGGAGGTGGCAGGAAGGTACAGAAAAAGCTGTTGCCTGAGTTAGAATGAGGGAATTTTGAGACTGGCTTTTTATATGACCAGTTTCTGTTCAAAATGGATTCCAGCCTAAAATTGGCTGGGAGGTGTGTTTGCACACCTCCCAGCCAATCAGCTTCTGGGGTGGGGGTGACTGAATCCTCTTGAGTTCTCCAGTTTAGGGGATTCCCTTTTCTGCTTCGCTTCTGTTTTCTTAGATCTTTGCTATATGTTAAGTCTGAATAAGATTGGTTGTGGTAATGTGAAGCCTGCCCTCCTTGAGAAGGAGATTTTACCCATGGTTCCTTTTGAAAAATCATCGAATTGGACGAACACATGTATTACTCTACAGGAACATCCCTGTAACATTTTTTCATAAGAAATTTACTGCTTCTTTAAATCACAGAGAACGTTTCCCACTATGGTGGAGTTGATTTGCCTCAGAATTGCTACTTTTGTTCTTAGAACATCAGCTTCACTGAGTTAAATGCGGGATTATTTTTTAAATTCATGCTATTTCTCCATTATTTCATGTGAGCTTGCATCTCACTCCAGCTGAGAATGACGAGAGTTGTAGTCCAGCTACAGTTGGAAAGTCAAAGGTTGTCCACCCTTGCTCTACAGTTGTAGTGGTTCCTAGAACCCACTGTTTGCATTTTTCACGAGAGACTGGTATTAACCCTTTGAGTGCCAGAGGGGTACGGAACGCATTGCAGAGCAATGCGTTCTGTATCCCTCTTGCACTCAAAGGGTTAACCCCTTGAATGCTGCAGTATCTCCCAACATTTTGAAATGCAATGTGTTGGAGGTGCCTCTTGGATCCAAGCAGTTAAAGGGACAGTGGTGGGACTACTGTTGGTACAGCCCATGCAAAGCCCCACGGCCCACTAGCAAAGGGAGTTTGCTGACAAGCAGGCTTTTGAAGCCCTACAGAGCTCAAGGGTACCCCATACTTCAGCAGCCACATCCCTTACAACTTCAGGGTAAGGGGCTGGTCAGAAAGGAGATTCATATGTGTCCTCATCATGGTTCCAAAGTCTATTATTATGTACAGAGCAAAGATCCGATCAAGTGAAGCAGCAAGTTTGAATTTGTCACTCTGTCTCTCAGTTTCAGCTCCCCAAAATGCAATGTGCTATGACTTGTAACTATAATCTACATAACGCGTCATTCACAAACTCACGTCAGACTGTACTAAAAGATGGAGAGCACTGAATTCTGGGGCAGGCGTTGTGACAAATTAAAACGTGCAGCTCCACATCTGATGTTTTCCTTGAACACAACAGATGTAGTAACTGGAGGTGAGGATAAATCTTAAATGAAGACCTGCAACATGTAGAAAGATGTGGCCGGTGGGAGAAAGAAAAGGAAATATGTGGTTGGAGGGCAGAAGTCTTCCTGCATTATTGCTGGGGGGAGGTGCTAAAGCCCCAGAACTTCCGTTTAAAAGCCCTTGCTGTTGATTTGGTATATGCTTCCAGTCTCCCCACTAGGAATGGTGCAGTTTAAAGCGCAAAACTTTTTCTTGCACCTTGGACCATAACCCCTTAGTTCCACCACTGCAAAGGAACAAGCTGCAACTCTATACCAAAAAAAATGATACAATACATTCATTGCAAATGCTAAAATGCTGAGCAACAGTAGATTAAATTAATTCCTGTCTTTCTGTCTACCAGGTGTGTGAGAAAGATTTGTACTGCATGAATTGGGCAGTGAAAATGATGCAAAGAGTCTGTACAGTGTTTGGCACACAGACAGAGAAGAGGACCTTCTTGCAGAACGTGGAGGCTGCTTTTTCACGTAACATAATGGCTATGATGCAAGCTCTTGTCTCAGGTGAGAATTCTCCCTCAGCTTAATCTGAGGAATGCATGAAATTACCTGAGCACTAATATAGGAGCTAGGAACCTGTTTTTGTGTGCTACACCTGCCTAATACCAAATTTTTCTCTTTCATCCAATGTGGAACAAAGGATCCATGGGGTAAAGTTTTAAAAATGGTCTCTGTGGCAGAGACTTCCTCATCCTTCACCCCTGCTTGCAGGAATCCAGTTTTCTCTGTCGTCCAATATGGAATATAGGAAACATGGGAGGTGATCTTCGTTCCTTGGAAGGCAGAACATTTCAAAACACAAAGTCTTGAGGGTTGTGCCTTCCCTCCCCTTCTTCAGGCTAACCCTGCTCCTGCCCTTCCAGTTTTGATATCTTCCTGACAGTGTGAACAGGCTTGGAACATTGCTGCTTAGTTTTTTAGCTTATTTTTTATTTTATTCTTAGTTATGGGGATGTACAATTCCCCCATTAGGTGAGTTACCATTCCTGGCTTCCCTTGTGTCACCCAATTGCAAGAATCCTGCAAGAGAGGGAGTGCTGGGGTGCGTCGCTGGGATGCGAAGCTGGTCGTGCGTTGGCTGCCTATTGTCAGACCTTGCTGATGCTACGGCCGGTTAGAGGTGCCAGCCGCAAGGCTAGATGACTAACTCCAGAGAAGCTGGAAGTCAGTCCAGGATGGCCTGACAATAAACAGCACAAGCTCTCCTGCAGGGGAGAGTGCAGGCTAGAGAGCGAGGAGTGGAATGCGTGGATGGAGAGCGTAGGCCACAATAGTAGCTGAAACTCTCTGAAGGTAGAAGGGACAAGGTTACAGGAGTAGACTCAATGAATAGGTCAGAGGAATAGCTATGACCCACACTGGACCTCCAAACACAGGAGATACACGGCAGGAGTATAATCAATGGTCAGGCAGGGTCATACACAGATATCAGGACTGGAATCACTAGGCAAGAGATTGGTCAAAGGTCAGGCAGGGTCATACACGAATAGCAGGACTGGAATCACTAGGCAAGAGACTGGTCAAAGGTCAGGCAGGGTCATACACGGATAGCAGGACTGGAATCACTAGGCAAGAGATGAGTCAAAGGTCAGGCATGGTCACACACGGATAGTAGGACTGAAACAGAATACTCTCTGGACTTGAGCAAGAGAGGTAACACTGGGCAAGAAGTTGCTCTAAACAGGAGCTCAGGAAGCAGCATCCACCTGGCTACAGAACACTGTAATAGTGCGCTGCAGCCAGGGACTGGGGGAAAGATAAAGGCTTTGCGGGTTGTGTCATCCGCACGTAACACCCGACACTACAGATGAAAAGACTGAGCCGGCGGCGCCTCGTGCCAGTGCACAGCGGCATCGGTCAGGAAGAGGATCGGAGAAGGAGGCGCCAGGGACTGCAGACGCGGTGGAGGCAGAACGGAGCACGCCAAGAACCAAGACGGCGTGTGATGGCAGGCTCCAGATGAGAGGTAGGGACGCGGGTGACACCCTGGAGGATTGGCCAGTGTGCAGGTGCAGTTGTGGACCCTTGCAACCCTGTGGAAAGAATCTTCCAGCCCAAGTTTTCCCTCCCAGCAGGATCTCTCTGAGGCTCTGTTTCTTCATAATGGTAACCTGAAGACATAAGTTGAAGACCGGTGAGTAACCCTTTGAGTGCCAATGTCCCCATTGCCCCCCTTCCATAAGGTGTTGTTTATGAGCCTTGAGCTCTGGTACTCATGTTGGGTCATTTATTTCTAGTCATTTCCCTAAGTTGTGGAGCATGGATGGCTGCTTTAGTGCTGATTAACCCTCTCCCTGCTGGTTTCTCTGGGTCTGGAGCTATTTCTGGGGTTTCCCCTTCAGAGTTATGTATTTTTAGTACCACCACATGTCCCATTAGATCTTAGGGTGTTTTGGGCAACTTTTTAGAATTTTCGTTTTTTGGTACATGTCACCTTTAAGACACGCTTCCTGCCACAGCCTCACTTGCTCCATTGACATATATGAGAAAGTCTTCTATGGGACATATGTCTGCAACAGTTTGTCATACAGAGTTCATTCTTCTTGTTTCCTCATGCCCTGGTATCTGGTTCACATCCCAAGTGTCTTGGGGGCCCTTCGGACCCAGTGAGCGCAGTTGTAGGTGTTGCTAGGTAACAGTAACAGAGAAAACTACATTAACCAGAATGCCCGTTTATGCGACTTTCTTCCGATTGGCTTCTTGGTTTGCAGCCACCATTTTACTTTTCTCTTACTTATCCTATGCACATGTTGCCTCTCCTTGCTCTCCTCAGATTAACTCTTTGTCTACCAGATAAGTACCTTTATGGGCTTTTCTAGGGTGGATTATTATTCTGGGAAGCAGTTATTGGTATTTTATACTGTTTTAGACACTACTCTTGTTAGGATGTTGGATCCAAAGGGACATAGGGCTAGACCTAAGGCAAATTACTCTGACCCCTCTTACTTACTGCTCCTCATGCCAAGCGGGGCTCCCTAGTGAGTATTCGGGATCTCTCTGCCCCTCATGCGCTGTGGCCCCTACTACCCCACCAGGGCCCTCTGGCCTGAACAAGAGCCAGTCTGGGTGAAAGACTATAGCACAATTTACCTCTCTCTACAAGGGGTTCTTCATTCTTGGAAACCCCCTACCACCTTCAGGTTTGTGGCCCCTAAGGCCCTAAGTTTGCATGCACTTATGGATTCCTCTGAGGAGGAGTCTTCTGAGGATGACAAAGAGGAAGGGGAATATGAAGAAGGGGATTCTTCTAACTCTTATGGGGACCCCTACATCTATTGATGTATTTCAGAGACATAAAAAGTATTTTGCTGTCTTTGCCCCCAATGCTGTTCTTGATCAGATCCTTCTGGATGAGTGGAAGACCTCTGATAAGAGGTTGTATATAGCTAAGAGATTCTAAGGACAGGAAGCTTAACTCTATGCACTGATCCAATTTCTCTGTTATTGGGGCTGCGCTGAGGCCTATTTTTGCCTCTTCTGGGTTAACAGAGCTATTGCTGTCCAGAGAGAATGATGTATGGAAGCAGTCTGTGATGGTGACCCAAAGTAGCACATTTTGGACATTATGGCCAACACGTCAGAGGCTCAAACTTATGTTTGTGATGCGCTTTTTGAAGCTGTCAGGTTGTCGGCAAACGCCTCTGCCTTTTCCGTTACTGCACGGTGTACTTTGTGGCTTAAGATCTGGTCTGTGCACCTTTATTCCAAGAAGTCACTGGTTTCCTTGACCTTTTTGATCCAGAGTTGAAGCAGATCATCAGTGATGCTACTGGGTGCAAGAGCACTCTGTTACTTCAGATGTCCAAACCCAGTACTATGACAAGGAAACAGTACCTTTTTGTCCCTGTCAAATGGAGGAGCAAAGGCTGCAAGCCTCTCAGGCCTTTGCCCAGCGGCCCCGTCCGCCTAGCCCAAGCAGCAGTGGCAGTCTGAGCAAGACGCTGCCTAGCCCGAGTCTGGCAAGCTTACGTCTGCATGACTTACGGAATCCTGGTCCGCAGGCCTCCGTTGGCGGACATCTTCGTCATTTCCAAAGCACGTGGGCATATTTTATTGCAGACAGTGGATTTTGTGGGTCATTTAGGAAGAGTACAGGGTTCAAGTCCCTTCCTCCTTTCAGAACCTTTTTGTGGTGTCCAAGAAGGACGAAGGCTGCCGTCCCATTCTGGACCTCAAGGATCTAAGTTCATATGTGGAGACTGCTCGCTTCAAGATGAAGTCTTTGCCCTCTGTCATCGCAGCTCTGTTCCCAGGAGAATTCCTAGCAGCTCTGGACCTTCAGCCTTCAGGACGCATGCTTGCACATCCCTATTCACCTGGACAGTCAATTCTGTCTCTGTTTTGCCTTCTGTTTGGAGCACTACCAGATCACTGCTCTACCACCTTGTCCTTTGAAATGTTCCCCCTTCCAAGGAAGGAAGATCACCTCCCATGGTACCCGTATTCCGTATGGACTAAAAGAAAAGGATTTAACAAGGTAAGACTAAATTCATATTTTAGATTACCTCATCAAACGAAGGGTACATGGACATTGCTCGTTTAGTCTTTTTTATTTCTTAGTATATGGGGCTGCACAATTCCCCATCAGGTGGGCTCCTATTACTGGTGTCCTAATTCATGGATTGTCCAGTGCACAGTTTCATTTTTTGGACTTCAACCCCCCTCAAGCACCTCCGTACATCCTCCCCCAAAACCCAAACAGGCTTGGACAGGCAAGAAGACTGTACAGAAGCATAATGCTGACAAGTCCACCTCCGCCTGCGTCATGGAGTCCTGGTCCATCTCTGCCTGTAAAAGGTTTTCTCAATTTTCTCCAAGACACATTGGCGATTTCATTGATGGATCAGTGTGTTTTGTGGGTGATCTCAGAAGGGTACTGCATAGACTTCAAATACAACCCCCCCCCCCCCCACAGAGTTCCTCAGGATCCTGATCAGAGCTATCTATATGCGGTTTCTCCCCTATTAGAAAAGCAGGTATTAACCCCTTTTAATTTACAGAAGCACTTCACTGCATTTACTCAAATATTTTTGTTGTTCCCCAAAAAGATGGCGACTTCAGTCCCATTCTAGAATTAAAGTGCCTTAACCCTTTTGTGCTGGCCCGTCTGTTCATAATGATGTATTTGTGTTCTGTCATTGCAGCTATACATCCAGGGGAATTTCTTGCCTCCCTAAACCTACAGAGCATTTATCTGCATGTCCTGATCCACCCAAATCATCAGTGATTCCAGTAAGTTACTTTTCAGAAGAGCAATTTTCAGTTCACTGCCCTTCCTTTTGGTCTAGAGTCTGCTCTGAGGATCTTCACGAAGATCATGTCTGCCTTGGCAGCTTACTTCTGCGCTCAAGGGATCTCTTTGGCCACTTATCTAGATGACCTTTTACTCATGGCTCCTTCAGAGGTGGCCCTTTGTGCTCAGATTCTGTATTCTATAACAGCATGGTTGGATTTTTAGCATCAAAAAATCATCTTTAGTTCCCTCCCAGTTCCTTCATTTCCTAGGCATGTGGTTCAGTACCCTCCAAGGGGGGTTTCCAGAAGACAAGATTCAGGCCTTGTCCCTTCTGGGTCTCAGGTGATATCCTAGCCATCAACAACATTGTGGAAGTACATGAAGGTACTGGGTTACCTAGCCTCTGACCTGGAGGCAGTCCCCTTTGAACAATTCCAACGAGAATTGCAGCTTGACATTCCCAGGAATTGGTCCAGAGATCAATGTCATCTACCTCATGTCATGTTTCTGTCTCTCTGAAGGAAGGAAGATCTTTGTTGGTGGCCTCAGAGGCTCCATCTGAAGACGGTGATCTGTTTGTCATTCACAAGTGAATTGTGGTCACCACGGACGCCAGCCTGTTAGCTGGAATTGTACCTGTTATCAGGAGAGCTGTCTTAGCTGTCAAGCAAATCACCTAGTACTACTCCACTGGTCCCATATAGAAAAATATATATAAATTGAGAGTCAGATAGAAAAAGACTCCCAAAACTACTGTGCCTACTTTCCCCAGTATACACTCAAAAGCAGTAGGAAAACAAAAGGGAAAAAAACAGGCAGAAAAGACAATAAAATATACAAAAGGAGAGAATATATCTTACACAAATACTTAGGTATTTAAATAGCTTTTTCTCAGTTACATGAGTCCAATGCTGCACACTTCCAAGGAGATTGGGTTCCCACTCCAAACTTAACGAACTAAAAAGAAAAAACAAAAAGCGGCGCAGAGGAGTCTCTCTAAGCGTAGTATACCGATCACAAGAGATAGATCCTTCACCAAAACACCATGGAACAAATCAGAATATTACTCACATTTTTCAGAGGCTTTAGACCTGCCTCTTAGTTCTTGCACTTGTACTGGCTTATACTCCAGTATGGTTTGTTGTTTGTCTCCACTTGGGGTCACAGATCCACACAGTTCCTTCTGGGATACTCCAGTATGAGTGAAAAGTAATTATATGTATGGGATCAGCCGTTCAAACAGAGGGTACATTCAGAAACCCAATGTGATAATTGGTTGACCCTTATATGATCTTAAAAAAGATATATCTGTCACTCCTATTAGTGAACTGTAACTAATATTAATAAGCCAGTATTCAAAAAACCAAAATTGTGAGTAAGATTCAAAAGGTAAATATTTTATTATTCTCCAAAAAAGGATGACTAATACATAATATGTATAGTAATAATATATATATACGGATAATATATATATATAAATAAATTTTAAAACCAAAAAATAAAAGTTGTGTTATTTAAAATTACTCTTAGAAACAAAATAGAACAATTGAGCAGCTCAAACAGAACAAAATAATTTAACAGCTAACGCGTTTCGTCACTATATGTGACTTTTTCAAAGCTGAAAATTAAAATACATATTATGTATTAGTCATCCTTTTTTGGAGAATAATAAAATATTTACCTTTTGAATCTTACTCACAATTTTGGTTTTTTGAATACTGGCTTATTAATATTAGTTACAGTTCACTAATAGGAGTGACAGATATATCTTTTTTAAGATCATATAAGGGTCAACCAATTATCACATTGGGTTTCTGAATGTACCCTCTGTTTGAACGGCTGATCCCATACATATAATTACTTTTCACTCATACTGGAGTATCCCAGAAGGAACTGTGTGGATCTGTGACCCCAAGTAGAGACAAACAACAAACCATACTGGGGTATAAGCCAGTACAAGCGCAAGAACTAAGAGGCAGGTCTAAAGCCTCTGAAAAATGTGAGTAATATTCTGATTTGTTCCATGGTGTTTTGGTGAAGGATCTACCTCTTGTGATCGGTATACTACGCTTAGAGAGACTCCTCTGCGCCGCTTTTTGTTTTTTCTTTTTAGTCCACTAGTCCCATGCCCTTTAAGGATCTCTAGTAAGGATTCAGTCAAACAACGCAATGGCAGTTGCTTACATCAACTGCTAAGGAGTAAGAGGATCAACCTGGGCTGAGGTTTGAAAGATTCTTCAGTGGGCTGAGTACCAACTGTTTCTGCAGTTCACATTCCAGGTGTATAAAATGTAGTGACAGACTTCCCGAGTCTCCAACACCTGGATCCCAGAAACTGGGAGTTCAATCAGAGCGTATTCAACTTGATCTACTGTTGGGTGTTACCAGTGGTGGATTTCATGGCCTGTCACCTAAAGCGTAAGGTTCCTTAATTTTCTGCCAGGTCTCAGGACCCTCTGACTTTTGCAGTGGATGTGATGACCAACCCATGAAATTTCTCTATAGTGTATTTTCTCCCCCCCCCCCCCCCCCCGTGATTCCTGGGGTACTGAGAGAGGTCACTATGAAGAGGACTCACGTCAACCTTATTACTCCATTCTGGCCCCATAGGGCAAGGTTTTCGGATCCTCTCATTCTGTCCGTAGAGCCTTTTCTCCTCCTCTTGAGACCGGACATTCTGAATCAAGGCCTAGTATGCCATCCTCAGATGGAGAAGTTGGCTTTGACGACATGGCTTTTTCAGGCCATCATCTTGACAATAAAGGGTTTCTCTGATGCTATAATTTCTACTATGCTCCAAACTAAAAACCGGTTTCATCAAAGGCCTGTCAGAGAGTTTGGTTCCTCTTCTACCAGTGGTGTGCAGATTGTGGTTCACTGCAATGGGTTTTTTTGGCTTCCTGTAGTCTTGGCATTTCTTCAGGATGGTGTTCAGAAAAGGCTTCAGTTGCAGTTCAGATTTTGTCTCTGTCTGTATTTTTCCATCTGAGCATTTCTGTGCTCTCTGATATGAAGACTTTCATTCAGGGAGTAGCTCATGACACTTTGTCCTGTAAGCCTCCCTTTCTGATTATTCACCAGGATATAGTAGTTTTAGGAACTCCTAGGGGCTTTATTCATCATCCAGGAAATTGTCCTTGCTTCTTTCTGTCCGGCTCCTTCTAATAGAGAAAAAAATACAATGAGTCTTGGCTGAGGGGTCCTCTTGGGTTCTCTGTTCAGGGGACTTCCTTAATTTCTATCTTGCTTCATGTTGGCTTTGCTATGCATTAAAATTGAATGTAGAAGGAAGGGATAAAGTGGAGGGAAGACTGGAGTCTCGGCCTCAGAGACCTTTTTAGACGTGCCCTGCCCTTCTGACTGACTGAACTTTACCCCGTGGTTCCTGTGTTCCACATAGACAAAGAAAAAAGGATTTAAAGGTAAGTTCACTAAAATCCTCTTTTTGATGCAACTGAAGGGGATTCTGTCAAGAATGAGCTGGTGGCAGTGCTTTCCAAGGTCCTCAAAGCTAATGCTTATCTCACTGAATCGGCCTTTGATGTCACAAGGTTCTCAGGTAAAGCCCCAGATTTTTTAGTGGCTGTATGTCACACACTGTGGTGTAAAATTTGGTCGGCTGACCAATTTTCCAAGAAATCTCTGGTTTCTCTTCCCTTTGTGGGCAAACAGTTTTTTTTTTAGATCTGAGCTGGAGAACGTTATCCGCCATGCCACTGGAGGAAAGATTACCTTCCTACTTCAAGTTACAAGTGTTTTTTTTTTTCAGAAGAAGACAAGTGACTTTCATTACCCCTGCCAGTTTGGGTACGTGCCTAAGGCACAATTTCCTCAGGCCCCACAAGCACATCTTCCCTTAAAATCCAAGCAGGCTTGTGCAGGCAAAAAGACTGATCTGAAGCCTAATACTGAAGATATACTTTTTTCTCTTCCTCTGCCGAAGTGGTCAGTGGCACCACGAAACATCGATTTGTTTAAATAAACACACATCATTTTAAGCATTTATCTGACAAACATCTTTTATTTATTTATTTTTTATTAATTACGTTTTAATTTATTTGATATTATTATTATTTTTTTTGTTTCTTATCTTTCATTGACCTTGTGGATTATGGGGTGCATCACCTATCAAGGTCCTGTTTCGGGGGAGGACTGGCACAAACAGTTCCCCACTGGCTGTACCATAAAGAAGCTGGTCACATATTCATTATGGGAGTATTATTATTGTACCATATGTGATAATTTGCATAGTAATTCCTGCTTTTTGGACTCTCCTCTTTTGCATTGTTTTCTGAGCTGGAGAAGGTGATCAGCCATGCTTTTGAAGGCAGGATTACTTTCCTACCTCAAGTTACTCCTAAGTATGCCTTTTTTTCATAAGAAGACAAGTGGCTTCTGTTAACCCTGCCAGTTTGAGGAAGAGCCTAAAGGACTATTTCCTCAGGTCCCACAAGCACGGGCTGACAAATCCAGCTCTTCATGATTTGCAGTGTCCTGGTCTTTCTCTGCCTGTAGGGAGTCACCTCTGTTGTTTCCAGAACACTTGGGGAGATTTTGTGGATTTTATTGGTGATTTCAGAAGGGTACTGCAGACTTCAAGTCCAGAGTTCCTTGGGATCAGGGCAGTCTATTTTTTAGACAAAGTTTCTTCTTTGCTAGAAAAGCAGGTGTTGGTCCCAGTTCTTCCAATGGAAAACTTCTTTTAAAATCTTTTGTTCCCAAAAAAGTCAGCAGATGCTATCCTATCCTGGACTTACTGTCTCAACCAATCTGTTCTGCCCCCCACAGTTCAGAGAATTTCCTTGTCTCCTTAGATTTGCAGGAGTTTAATCCTCATGTCCCAGTCCATCTGGATTGTCAGTGCTTCCTGTACTTTGTGTTTCAGGGCAGGCTCTTTCAGTTTGTAGCCCTTGCATTTGGTCTAATGTCCTCTCCAAGGGATGGAATGTCCACCTTGGCAGCTCACAAACACGCCCAGGGTATCTGTTTGACTCCCTACCTAGACAACCTTTTACTCAAGGCTCCTTCAGAGGCAACCTTGCACACTTAGATTCTGGAGTGAGTTTCCATTCTGGAGCAGTACAGTTGAGTACTCAGTTTAAAAATATATTTTCTCTGTTGTCCAATATAGGTTACTGGTAACTTTGGGTAGGCAATCCACCCCTTTAAGTAGGCAGGAACAATTATAGAAGTGAATGCTGGGTGGAGCCTACCTTCCCTCCTTGGCTGCAGCTAGCCAATCACCTCCAGTAAGATTTGTTCCTTGAATGAAGATACAGGCAAGAGAATACTTCTGCTATAGTTTTAGCTATTTTTTATTTTTCTGTTAGATATGGAATACTACCATTAGGCGGATTACCATCACTGACAATTCCCTTAAATGTGGAGAGCTCAGTTTCCAGGTGGTTTGGTGGATCGTGGTTCCAAGTTCTTTCCTCAGGAGTTGCCCACTGAGGCTTCTTCTTGATACATGGTAATCTGAAGACAGAAGATCTTCTGAAAAAGTGAGCAACACCTTGAGTGCCGAGGTCCACATGTCCCATGCTTCCCCTCCGCACAGGGGTCTCCTTTGGTGTTCTTATTGCATACTCCTGCACTCATTGGGTTTATCTGTATGTCTGTTGGGTGTTTTGGAGCAAGTTTCTGTGGTAACTTAACCCATTGGTTGCTGGCTTAGCATATTTTGGGTGGTTGTTGGCACTTTCCCTACTGGGTTCAGTGCTTATTTGGTCTGATGACATGTTCTAGTGACATTTGATGTAATTTTACTTCATAGTTACAACTTTGCTAAATTTGTGTTCCGCGCCTTTAAGGAGCGCTTTTACTGCATAGAAGCCTTTGCTCCATTCGCTTCTATGGGACTTTACAGTTTGGGACATATCTCTGCAGCTGCTCAATGTAGCGACTTCAGAGATGGCTCATTTTGTTTGTCTGCCCTTGCTCTACTATCAGGTCAATGTTTGGTGTGTGTTGGGGGGATCAGGGGGCTTCAGGCACTGTTGAGGTAATTTTTCTGGGAAAACTACATTTCCCACGAGCGCATGCATCGCGCACTAGTTTCTGATTGGCTCCCCCCGCGGCAGCCATTTTGTGCTTTCCCTGAACGAGTATCCTACGCAGGCCTTGGACTCTCCTTCTCTCCTCAGTAGATTAACCCTTCGCCTGCCAGATAAGTGTATTTTAAAGATTTCTGGGGTGAAATTTTAATCACACGCACTGTATTTGGGTAATTCCTTATATTTTGAACATTTTGACACTGTGAGAATGTCTTTTCCTTTGAAGCTTGGGGCTAGACCTAAGACTAAGGATTCTGGGGTGCCTGTGTGCCCCATTGTACATTGCTCCTCGTGTCAAGCAGGGTTGCCAAGAGAATTCTCAGGTAATTTATGCCCAGCATGTACTGCTGTCCCTGAGTCTCCCCCAGGGACCTCCAGCCATGCACAAGAGCCAGTTTGGGTGCAAGAGTTTAAGGCTACTAACAGAGACCTCCGTATACACTACAACTCTTCCCATCCAAATTACAGGGGGCCTTTAACTCCTGGCAAGCCCCTACTTCTGTCAGGTCTTCCCTACCAAAAATGCAGGGAGTACCTGAAGTGTCGGAGTCCTCTGAAGAGGAACTGTTGGTGGATTCTGACAATAAGGAATGTTCTGCGGTGGTTTCCTCACAGTTCTTTGGGGACCCCTTGTCCCATGTCTGTGATTGCCAGACATGCCCTTTGGCTCAAGATCTGATCTGCTGACACTGCTTTTAGAAAGCATTGCTCTCTTTGTCTTTTCAGGGTACTTCTCTGTTTGGACCAGACCTTAAGGATTTGATTAGTGAGGCCACAGGGGGCAAGAGTACCCACCTGTCTATGGTCCCCAGGAAGAAGACGCCTACCAAGAGTAATCTGCTTTTTCGTTCGTTCCAGGCTGAGACATGCCCAACAAACCAGTCGGTTCCCCAGGCTTCCCGTTCCTCCGCCAAGCCCAAACAACAATGGAAGCCTGAGTCCTCCACCAAGGCCAAGGCTTCCAGACTTTCTTCGGCATGACTCGCCGAACCCAGGACCCCACGCTGCTGTGAGTGGCCGTCTGCGCCACTACAGCAGTGTCTAGGAGGACTTCATGGTGGACACATCTTGGGCAGCCATCTTGTGTCTTTTCCTGAACGAGTATCCTACGCAGGGCTTGGACTCTCCTCTCCTCTGCAGATTAACCCTTCGTCTGCCAGATAAGTGCATGTTAGAGATTTCTGGAGTGAAGTTTTACTCTTACACACTGTATTTGGGTTATTCCTTATACTTTAAACGTTTTGACACTGTGAGAATGTCTAATCCGTTAGAGCTTGGGGCCAGGCCTAAGACAGGATGCTGTGGTCTCTGTGTCCCCTATTGCGCATTGCTCCTCATGTCATTCAGGGTTACGTAGAGAATTCTCAGGTCATTTATGCCCAGCATGTTCTGATGTCCCTGAGTCTCTCAGTCTCTCAGGCACCTCCAGCCATGCATTAGAGCCAGTTTGGGTGCAAGAGTTCAAGGCTGTTACTAGAGACCTCCGGTCTACATTGCAATTCTTTCCATCCCAGTTACAGGGGGTCTTCCACTCCTGGCAGACCCCTTCTTCCATCAGATCTTCCCTGCCGAAACCACAGGGAGTACCTGACATATCAGATTCCTCTGAGAAGGAACTGTTGGTGGATTCGGATGCTGAGGAATGTTCGGCTGTGGGCTCCTCTCAGTCTTTTGGGGACCCCTTTGAGGCTGATCCTGATCCCTCGGTTGAGGTCTTGATCAGAGCCGTCTTAACTACCCTAAACATACCCTTAGTTCAGGAGGTTTCTTCGGATCCCTCTGATGTATTTCAGGAGCCTAAAAGGACCTATATTTGTTTTCCACCTAACCCTACTCTTGACCTCCTTGTGTCTGATGAGTGGAAGTCTCCAGACAGGAAACCTTCTTTCCAAGAAATTTGCCAAGCTTTACCCCTTCTCTGAGGCGGCGCTTGCTCAGTGGGTTCATCACCCCAAAGTGGATGCTTCTGTCTCCAGGCTATCTAAGTCCTTTGCCTTGCCAGTTGCTGATGCGTCCGCTCTGAAAGACTGGACTGACAAGAAAGTTGAGGTCTCCCTCAAGTCCATTTTTGCCACTGCTGGTACTGCCATGCGTCCAGCATTCGCTGCAGCATGGGTGAAGCGGGCCATTGAGGTCTGGACTGAACAGCTCACCCTGGCTGCCCGTCAGGGTGCTCCTACTTCGGATATGTTGCGTCTTCTTGCCAACATTTCTGAGGCCCAGCTCTATGTTTCTGCTGCCTTTTTTGATGCCATCCGTTTGGTGGCAAGGGTTTCCACAATGTCTGTGGTTGCCAGATGACCTCTGTGGAACTTCTTCATCAGCAGGTTCAGGACTGCATTCATGCTCTCACCCATCACGGGTGGATCATCAACATGGACAAGTCAGATCTTGTCCCATCCCAGCATCTGGTTTTTCTGGGCCTTCTCTTTGACAATCAGCAGAGCATGGTGTTTCTCATGGACGAGGTGGCTCACCAGATCACCCACAGGTTTTCTGCTTTGCTGGCTCAGAATCCAGTTCCAGCCAAGAAGCTGTCCTCTCTAGTGGGGAAATTCATCTTCACCATAGAAGGGGTCCCATTTGCCATGGCTCACACCAGGAAACTCCAGAGGTTTGTGATCCAGGTGTGCAGGGGTCAGCCGGACCTTCTGAAGACGTCAGTATCCCTTCCTCTTCATGTGGAACTGAGTTTGTCGTGGTGGCTCGACCTCTCTAATCTGCTGAAGGGCAAGTCCTTCCTGGTATCCTTCTGGACCACAGTGACGATGGATGCCAGCCTCTCCGGCTGGGGAGAGGTCTTGGGTCACCTGAGTGCTCAGGGTTGGTGATCTCCGGAGGAATCCCTCCTTCCCATCAACGTGTTGGAGCTTTGCACGATATTTCATGCCTTTCGTCATTGGACACCCCAGCTGGAAGAATGCCCAGTCTGGGTCCAGTCCGACAACGCCACTGCCGTGGCTTACATCATCAAGCAGGGCGGGACAAGAAGTCTCACCGCTTGGATAGAGGTCAAGGCTATTTTGTCCTGGGCAGATGAACATGTTGCTGCCATATCCGCAGTGCACATTCTGCGTAGACAATGTCATGGCAGACTTCCTCAGTCAACACACGGTAGACAGCGGAGAGTGGGAACTGCACCCAGAGGTGTTCATCCTCATTGTTCAGAAGTGGGGTCTTCCTTGCATTGACCTGGTGGCGATAAGACACAACCGGAAGGTTCCAAAGTTCTGTTCTCGCTGGAGGGATCCTCTAGCTCTAGCGGTGGATGCCATGTCCATTCCTTGGTTATTTCCTCTGGCTTACATCTTTCCTCCCCTTCCCATGTTGCACAGGGTGTTATGGAAATTGAGACTGGATCGCTGTCCAGTCATTCTGATTGCTCCGTACTGGCCTCGATAGGCTTGGTTTCCGGAGCTTCTGGACCTGTCAGTTTATGAGCCATTCCGGCTCCCTTGCCGTTCAGATCTTCTTCTACAAGGTTACCTGTGGAAGGAGGATGTTCATCGTCTACCGTTGATGGCTTGGAAACTGGATCCTCAATATTGAAGAAGAAAGGTTTTTCTTTTGGTGTGGTGGCTACTGTGCTCAGTGCCCACAGACCTGTTTCTTCTAAGGCCTACCATCGTGTCTGGTCGACCTTTTGGTCTTGGTGTGCTGATAGGGACCTTTCTCAGGATTTTGATCTGCCTACGCTCCTCGCTTTGTTGCAGGACGGTGTGGATAAGGGCCTCAGTTTGAGTTCCCTTAAGGTTTCTGGGCAGTTTTACCCCCAGTGACTATTTCAACCCACAGGGATTCCACATGTTCACTACTGTCATCACATATATCTTCACGCAACTGAGGCAATAATGCTGGTTTGACATACAGACAGACCCCAACACCTCTTTTGTTTGACCTATCTTTTCTAAATAACATGTAGCCCTCCAAATTGATTGACCAATCATGTGTGTCATCCCACCATATTTCTGTTATGCTTATCAAGTCATAGTTTTCAATTTCAGCTACCAGATCCAGTTCCCCTATTTTACCAGTTAAACTTCTGGCATTTGCAAGCGTACAATTTATGCTTACCCCTGTTCAGTTGTTTTGTTGGGCTGTCTCTGATCTGATGGTTCATATCTGCTCTAGTGACTTGGGGAGCCTCGCTCCTGGTCCTTGCTTTACTTCCCGCCTCTGGGAAACTCAATGGTTGGACATCCCAAAGTTACCAGTAACCTGTATTGGACGACAGAGAAAAGAGGATTTTAGTCTTACCTGTTAAATCTTTTTATCTTAGTCCATACAGGTTACTGGTCTCCCACTATCTAGTCAATAGTTAGTGTCTCAAATCTTACTGGAGCTGATTGGCTAGCTGCAGGCAAGGAGGGAAGGTAGACTCCACCCCCTGCATTCACTTCTAGACTTGTTCCCGCCTAGTTAAATGGGTGGATCGCCTAACCCAAAGTTACCAGTAACCTGTATGGACTAAGAGAAAAGGATTTAACAGGTAAGACTAAAATCCTCTTTTCTCCAGGCGATCGTGTCTGTTCGCCATGTCGCCGAGTTACTATCACGGTGCCCGTGTTATTGCTGGCGACATTGTTACTGTGCTTCTTCCTGAGTCATTCTTTTTTTTTTTTTTTTGAAAAGTTTTATTAAAGTATTATGTTTATCATACATCGCAATATGAACCTTATTACTTTTCACATTCATTTAAATTACATAAAAGACTGGTACAATGACAATATAATATGATAATCCAGACTGGCAGGTATCTTCTCAAAAAAATCCTATACCGTTAATAACTTAATTAGAATAATTACTGTAAGTCTACCCCACTTCAATCTATTGCATCCTGTGCCATCTGCCACATTTCAAACCATCCTTTTTTAACCCCAACCCTTCTAGTAAGACTCTGCTCCATCTTAAAAGTATATTTACAGTGTGACTTGATAACAGCCCATGTCGGTATCATACTCGTTTTCCAGCATTTTGCCAATTCTAATTTTGTCACAATCAAAACATGGGTTATCATCATCCTATACGCTTTACACATATTTGGCCAGTTAAGATGAAGAAGAACCTGTCCTGGGCTGCAATCCAACCTTATCCCACAAATCTCCTCAATCCGTTGGATAACCTCCTTCCACATACGCTGGACTTCTCTACATGTCCACCAGACATGCATAACATCTGCATAAGCCGCATTACAACGCCAGCAATTATGCGGAACCGTATCAAAAATTTTATGCATCCTAGATGGCACCAAATGCCATCTATTTACCATTTTATAATGGGTCTCTACCAAATTTAAGCAGTGAACTGCCTGGTTAACCAATTTCAACATACGCAACCATTCCTTTTCCTGTATTTCCTGCTGTAGATCTCGTTCCCACAATTTCAACGCTGGAAATACGGATTTCACTCTCATATCAAATAATAACCTTGTACAGGAAGTAATCAAATTCTTATTAAGAGGATTTTTTATAATCTCTGTTAACTCCAAAACATTTTTTGATGGATGATCCATCCTATGCCTCAACAGGAAATGACTCACTCTCATATATGTATACATTTCACCTTCAAGTATACTATATTGAGCTTTCAGTTCTTGAAATGTTTTAACCTTATTACCATTAACCAAATCTCCTATATCGTTAACTCCCTTTGCTCTTCACCGATCTAATTTCAAATCTTGTATATTAGCTTCCAATATTCTAAGTGGTAGGCAATCCAGAATTTTTCCTTGCATATTTAGTTCATTTTTTATGTTAAGCCATAATCTATATAACTGTTTAAGTCCTCCAAATTTCACCTTCTTTATAAGACTATGAACATTCCAGAAAAAATCCTGTAAATCTATTTTCCCTAAGCATATTGATTCGATATAATACCACGCATCCTTCGCAGCATTTTCTTTCAATATATTAATTATATGTGAGAATAGACATTCTTTATGTATATCCATAATTATCGGCATCCCTAAACCCCCCTGTCCAGTTTTATACGACAACAATTTTTGATTAATTCTAGGGACCTTATATTTCCAAATAAAATGACGCAAACTTTTTTGGATCATACTTAACCAAATATGTGGGATCTTTCTAGGGACCATACGAAATAAATATACCCATTTCGGCATAATATATGCTTTAACTAAGTTTATTCTCCCTATCCAAGAAATCTCTGCATTTTTCAATTCCTTCAGTTTACTATTAGTCTGTTTTAACAATGATAGAACATTCACTTCTAAAAGTCTTCCCGGGTTTCTCGTTATTTTTATACCTAGATATACTAAGTCTCTTTTAACCCATGTAAACCTAAATTTGTCTTTTATCTCCACCTTCTCCCTCTGACTTAAGTTCTTATCCAGGACCATGGTTTTATCTATATTTAACTTATAATTAGAGAAAACAGCATAATTTTCAATAACCTTCATGAGCTCCTGTAATGACTCCCTAGGCTGTTCCAACAATATCAGCAAGTCGTCTGCATATAAAAATAACTTAAACTGTCTATCTCCAATATGGACCCCTTGTATTCCATCTGTAGATCTTATATCCATCGCCAGAGATACTATCGTAAATAGGTATAAGATAGGAGACAAGGGACACCCTTGCCTTACTCCATTACTAACTTGAAACCACTCTGACTTCAACCCACTTCCCACTATCCTTTCTCTTGAGGAAGCATACAGAGCCATCACAGCTTCATATATCCACCCCTCAAAACCAAAGGCCTGTAAAGAAGCCCCTAGGAAATCCCACCTGACCCTGTCAAAGGCTTTCTCTGCATCCAACGACAGGGCCAGGAAAGGGGACCCAGAGGCATGAACTATATCAATTATATCTATTAGGCCTCTAGTTGCACTAGCAGACGACCTACCTCTCACAAATCCCACCTGATCCGAATGGATCAGATCCTCTAACACCTCCTGTATCCTTCTTGCTAGAACACTAGCATAAATCTTAACATCCCCATTTAACAGAGATATTGGCCTATATGAGGTAACCTTGTCAGGGCTCTTCCCTGGCTTAAGAATAGGAACTATATTTGCACTCAACATTTCTACAGGGACCCATCTTGTATCAACCATAGAATTAAATGTTTTTAATAAATATCTTACTAAGTCCTCCTTAAACCTTTTATAAAAAAAGATTTGAATACCCGTCCGGGCCCGGAGCACTATCTACCCTCATAGCATCAATCACTGCCCTAATTTCTTCCTTAACAAACTTACGGTTTAATTTTTCTAACTGCATTTCCGAAAGATGTTGAAAATTTCTTCCACTAAAAAAATCTTGCATCTCAATATTTTCTACCGGAATATTATATAGGTTACTATAGTACTGCGCAAACGCTTCACTTATTTTATTAGGAGCTTGCTGAACACCCTGTTCTGTCACTATTTTATTAATCTTATTACGGGCCCTTTTACCCTTTACCCGATTAGTTAACATTTCATCCGCCCTATTTCCTTTATAATACCATTTAGATTTTAAATACTCTAAGTTCTTATTAGTTTGTTCTAACAACTCCTTATTAATTTTGTTCCTAATCACCGAAATTTCTTCCGACCTCTCAACACTAGGCTTTACTTTATTTAGTGTATTTTTATGATAGTACTCAATATACAAATCTGTCAAAGAGCTACCTTTCTTCTTTTTCTCTCTCGCTCCCATCTTTATAAAATGTCCCCGTAAAACCGCCTTAAATGCACACCATACCGTAGTATCTGCTACTTCTCCCCCCTCATTTTCCCTAAAATAGTTCCTAATAACCGTTCTTACACTATCTATATCTTCCTTTGTATGTATTAATCTATTATTCAGTCTCCAACTATCTCTTACCTTCCCCTCTCCCCCTACTTTCAAATCCAATATCACTGGACTATGATCAGACCATGTTATGTCCTGGATAAGAACTTTTTGGGTCACTTCCATCACCTGTCTAGTTACACAAAACATGTCTATTCTAGAATAGCAATCAAAGGTCTTTGAATAACATGTATAATCCCTTACATTTGGGTTAAATACTCTCCATGCATCATACATATCATATTTTTTTAATAAATTTTGAAAACATTGAGCATTCCTACCCCTCCTTAAGACTATCCCCCTTCTCCCTGAAATTCTATCCATTTTTCCATCCGATACTAAATTAAAATCCCCGCCAATAATAAGCATGCCTTTCCTGATCTTATCCACCTTCTTATATACATTTCTCATAAATTTTTCCGTAGAACTATTTGGGGCGTAAATATTTACTAACGTAAAATATTCATTCTGGATCTTCCCTACCACAATTATATATCTCGCTTCCTCATCTATTTCTTGGAATTCCAACTGGAAATCTATCTCTTTAGTTATAAGTATCGCTACCCCTCTTTTTTTATTTAATGGCAATGCAGCACACATTTTAAACTCAAATCTATCTGAGAAATACTTCTCAAAATCCTTTTTCAATAAATATGTCTCCTGTAGCAATATTATTTGAGCCTTCTGTTCCTTTATCAACTTAAAAACCATTGTTCTTTTTACAGGATGATTCAATCCCCTTACGTTACAAGTGATAAATCTAACCATTTGGATAAATAACACCCATCCTTCTTCTTATTTCCATTCCTCTATACCTGCCAGTCTGGAACACACTACATAAAACAAATACAACAACATTGGGTCTTCTCCCCCCTATTTCCTGGACCCAAAAACACAACTTTAACCAAACACAAAAACTGTAGTCCTTCTTGACCACAGACTGAAAAAACCTCCTCCACTTGTGAGGTTGCAAAGGAAGGAACAGTCGCCCCACCTGCTTCCATCCCTCCTCTAAGCCCCTTATCCTCCCCGTCCGTAGACACATTGACTAGTCTTCCCACAACTTCCTCCCAATGCCTACTTGTAATCAGCGGAGGTAACACAACGATGTACTTAAAACCAGAATTAAGCTATTGGCCCACCCGAAATATAAGAGACTAATCATCTTTCATCTCTTTCTATCCCTCTCCTAACTCTCATCACATTCATAAACCCCCCACCTTCCAACCCCCAAACATACCCTTACCCAAAACCCCCTCCTAAAACTTAAAAAACCACCCACTTTAATGCCACCTTTAATACCCATTCCCCTTTCCCTTCCACCTCCAAAGAGGATAGAAAAAGAGAGGGGAAAGAAAAAAAAAACAAAAACACCCCAATGTCTTTTGTGATCAAACTCTGCTCCATATAATCATTATAGTGCATTCTTACATTTTAAATATTTCTATCTCAATATCAACTCAAATATTTTCTTTTCTCTCTATCTTTTCCATCCTTTTAAACCTTTGTGTTACTGTGATCATCCTCTATTCCAAAAAACATCATAGTGCATTCGTGCTGTTTCTATCTAGTAACAGTTCTACATGCACTGTCTTAAATATCTTAATGTGTTCCTAATCCTAACCCACGTAAAAAAAAACAAAAAAAAAAAAAAACCCTAATCTCAACCTAACACCCACATTCACTAAAATCAGCCTCTCTCATCTTCTACATCTTAACCATTCTCATAATAAAAAAAATTCTATACCAGTTACTTCAACCTTTAACTAAAACCCATCAACCCTCTATCCTAAGGCCCCACTTCTGAATCTCCTCCCTAGCAATAACAGGATCTCTAAAATGAAAAGTTTTATTATCATGGGTCACTTTTATTGATGGGGGAAACCCCCATTTATATGGGATGTTTCCCTCCCTCAATACCCCTACAACAGACTCAAATTTTTTTCTCTTCTGGCGAGTAACTGGTGATATATCTGGAAAAATTTTTAAACATTTATATCTATCATCCTGTAACATCTGTTTTCTAAATTCCTTTGACAATCTATCTTTAACTTGACAGTTGACAAATCTAATGATGACATCTCTAGGTAAGTCTTCGCTTATCCCTTTAGGCTTCCTCAATCTGTGGAACCACTCCAGACTGTCCAGATTCCAGCCTTGTTGTGGTAAAAGACATTGAAAAATTTCCATAAGATAGGTTCCCAGATCCTCTTGATGGATCTTCTCTGATATTCCCCTTATTCGAACATTTTTTCTTCGTGACCTATCTTCCATATCTCCTAAATTATCCTCCAAAACTATAATTTTTTTACGTAGACTCTTGTTTTCTTCTCGAATCTGATTTAATTCTTCTTGGATATTCAATATCGTATTACTTTGTGTTGTAAGATTGACCGACATTAGATTAAGTTCTGTTTTCAACTCAGTCGTATTTTCTTCCAAATCTCTTTTAATCTTTAGATATAAATTGTCCATCATCGATGTCATTAAATCCTGCGTAACCGCCTGTAAACAGTCAGTCCCTCTATGCGGGTCATACAACCTCGCGGTATCCAAATCTTCATTGTGTGTCTCCAATACCATATTCTCTACGCAGGGGCTACGATTTTTACTTTGCTTTGAAGAGTCCCTAGGGGAATAATAAGTATTAATGTGTTTATTTTTCTCAATACTCAACCGCTTCTCTTTATCTTTATCCCTCTTAGGGCCCATTTTATCATCCAAAAATATACACCTATGGCCTAAGCGGTGGGCTCTTTACCCCTTAACCATGATAAAATCTTCGGCCTTATGTTATTTATATCACTCGATCCAGTACATCTTTTATTTTTTCCACCATCCAAGCTTATAGGAGTTTGTATTGTCTTTATCTTTATGCAGTGCGGTATTTTAGCTCAGTTGGGCTTTAAGCCTCTAAAAAGCCTTTGGAGTCAGCTATTTTTCTTCTACTTCTCTCCAGATCGCTTGCATTAAATTATTACTTATTTCGGGTCAAAGTCATTTAAACTTCTAATACAGAAACATAATGCTTTTCCTTCTGTTTAACGCCCAAATAGGCTACTCACTGCGGCCCGTTCGATTACATAATCATCCGCTCCATCTTTATTCCACAGCAGCCCGTTTATTGTTACTATATTCCACCATTCACCGAACGGATCTCTCACTTGACTTATAGGCCCTTAATCAGAATACCGCCTCAATTGCGTATCTTCTGCATGACCATGGCTGGCCCTCACCGGAGAGAACTCTGACTCCAAGACAAGATTTTCTCCATCCAACTCCGTCTCTTGATGTTCACCACAGCCTCCTTCCTCCCACTCCTTACATATTTAGATGGACCTCCGCTTAACAATGTCCAGATTTAACAACAAATTTCACACTAGGCCACCCAAAGCTCGACCCCACTGCCCAAAATCTTTAGAGTTCCCTCCATCGACTCGGCGTTCCAAACTCCATTACGTCCTCCTCCTTCACCTCCGCCTCCTCACACGTAGGCCGCATCTCCCGTTCACTACGTCATCACGTCTGATCCTTCCTGAGTCATTCTTATTGGCTACATGGTGTTGCTCCACCCAGTAAATACCTTTATATACTGAGCCCTGTCACTTCTGCAGGGCCCTTTCGTACTGTAACGGTTTTATTGACACTCAGGCACGGAAGGTTTGGGTAAAATGCAATTTTATTAAAGAAAACCGTAAATTAATAACCCTCGCGGGTCCAGTATGTATGCAACAGTATATTACTGACCCAGGACAGGTAGTAGTACAAAATACCCACACAGGTCCAGTATATATATACAATACAATACTATACTATACTATACTGACACAGGACAGGTTTCAGTTAACAGTACCCACACAGGTCCAATATATATATATATATATATATATATATATATATATATATATACAATACTATACTATACTGACACAGGTCAGGCACAATTCGTGTGAGTACAAAAGATACAGAGAATGATTACTGTTAGGCCGGGAGGACGGGTAGGCCCTAGTAGAGCAATGGCCCTTAATATACTCTCTACGCAGAGAGTGACACAATGGCAACCAAGGCAGCAACGGCAACGAAGGACCTGGACAGTGACAGACTACCGGAGCTGCCAGAGGAGGACTGCCACGGAGGCACAGAGTAACGCCAATCAGTGACTTCTAAAGCTGTACCCAATGTGCCAGGCACCAACCCACAAGGGGTTAAAGAACGCTCAGACCTAGAATCGAGTACCAGATGGAGAAAGCGTGAGGCGCCCAGGAGACCAGGCTTAGCTAGGACAGTATAGGTCAAGCGTACAGTGGTGCTACAGCGGGACACGCAACACCGGATGAGATCACAAGGCACAATACAAATCGGGTACAGTAACTGGCTGCCTGAGCAGCAATGGAGGCAACAGAAGATCTGTTCGTGGACAGAGAGAGAGACTGCCGTATGGCCCACAACCGGATGGGTAGGAACAAGGCCGGGTCGGTACACAGAGCAGGAACGTCAGCCAATCCGGGTTAGTACACAGAGCATGAACGTCAGCCGAGCCGGGTCGGTACACGGAGCAGGAACGTCAGCCAATCCGGATCGGTACACAGAGCAGGAACGTCAGCCGGGCCGGGTCGGTACACAGAGCAGGAACGTCAGCCAATCCGGGTCGGTACACAGAGCAGGAGCATCAGCCGGGCCAGGTCGTTACACAGAGCAGGAACAATTCAGGCAGAGTAGTCAGGCAGTCCGGGTCATACACAGGAAACACACAAATTCTGGGTGGAGCAACACCACGTAGCCAATAAGAATGACTCAGGAAGAAGCATAGTAACAATGTCGCCAGCAATAACAAGGGCACCGTGATAATTACATGCTCTGTCTTGTAAACTACCCTTCTTGGTGTTTCACAAGGACAAGGCGGTGCTTCACACTTCACAGGAGTTTCTCCCGAAGGTGGTTTCTGAGTTCTGCATTAATTAGGAGATTGTGGTGCCTTCTTTCTGCCCTGACCCTACCTCTGACAAGGAACGGGATCTCCACTTGTTAGATGTGGGGCACTGACTCAATTTCTGTGTGAAGTCTTTTCGCCAGTCTGACTCTCTTTTTATCATTCCTGAGGGTCCCAGGGCAGGGAGGCCTGCGTCCAAAGTGACCATTGTGTCTTGGGTTAAGGCCACTATTCGTAAGTCTTACAAAGTAAGGAAGAAGCCTGTTCCCTTTCGGGTCTTGGCTCATTCTACAAGATCCATTGGGGCATCTTGGGCTTACAAGCATCAAGCCTTGGCTGATCAGTTGGGCAAGGCTGCCATATGGTCGTCTATGCGCACCTTTTCAAAACACTACTGTGTTGATGTGCTGGCATCGGCCCATGCCAGTTTTGGGAGGAAGATCCTGGAGGCAGTCTTGCCTGTTTAGGATCTCCTTCGTCTCTTCAGTACACTTTCACTTTTGAGTCCAGTTGGCTTTAGTTCATTGTGCTGTGTAACAGTTTCTGGGGTGTTTTTCCCTACATAGTGTCTGTTGACACTTCGTTTGTTATTGTTGGGCTATCTCTGATCTGATGGTTCATATATGCTCTGGTGACTTTGGGGGCCTGTGCCTGGTCCTTGCCTTATTCCCGCCTCTTAGAAACTCAATGGTTGGACATCCCAAAGTTAACAGTAACCTATATTGGACAGAGAAAAGAGGATTTTAGTCTTACCTGTTAAATCCTTTCTCTTAGTCTATATAGGTATCACGGTGCCCGTGATTGCTCTCCTTTTGTGTCAATTACCTATAGGGGGCTCTCTATTAGCTGTCTGCTGTTAGCCCGCCCTGCATTGCCTATTTAGACTGAGCTTGGGCACCCTTTGGTTGCCCTTTCGTGGTGTCTCTATGCTGCTTGCATCCCTGGCACGTTCCTGAGCTTCCTGGGCCTTTAGCTGTGTTCCTGCTATCAGAATCGTCCGGTTCCTGTAGTTACCTGTCCAGTAGTTCCTGCTTCAGCTCCTGATCCGGTTTGATTCGCCATCTGATCTCCGCTTCCTGCTGCCAGTCTTCGCTGCCGCTCCTGATCCGGTTGACCGATTGAGTGCTGGTTCCTGTCTCCACCTGCCGGTTCCTATCCAGTTCCCCTGGAGCCCACTGTCGTTCCTGAGTCGCCTTGGCGACATTTCTACTCTATGTCGGTTATCCAGTATGCCGGTACTGGTTCGCTCCACAGCCATCTGGTCGTTATGCAAGTTTCAACTAGCGTCCCACGTACAGGGTACTGGTTCGCACCATAGGCCATCCGGCTGTCATGCAGGTTACGATTAGCATTCCACGTACAGGGTACTGGTTCGCTCTATAGCCATCCGGCTGTCTATGCAAGTTACGCTTAGCATTCCACGTACGGAGTACTGGTTCACTCCATAAGCCATCCGGCTGTCTATGCAAGTTACGATTAGCGTTCCACATACAGGGTACTGGTTCTCTCTATAAGCCACCCGGCTGTCTGTGCAAGTTACGATTAGCGTTCCACGTACAGGGTACTGGTTCGCTCCATAAGCCATCCTGCTGTTTATGATGGTTACTGTTTGGCATTATACATACAGGGTACTGGTTCGCTCTGTAAGCCATCCGGCTGTCTATGCAGGTCACTATTTGCGTTCCACGTGCAGGGCACTGGTTCGCTCTGTAGCCATCCGGCTGTCTATGCAAGTTACGATTAGTGTTCCACATACTGGGTACTGGTTCTCTCCATAAGCCATCCGGCTGTCTGTGCAAGTTACGATTTGCATTCCACGTACAGGGTACTGGTTCGCTCCTATAGCCATCCAGCTGTTATGCAAGTCACAACTAGCGTTCCATGTACAGGGTACTGGTTCGCTCCATAAGCTATCAGGCTGTTTATACAGGTGACATCTAGCGTTCTCAGTGAGAGGGCACTGGTTCGCTCCATAGCCATCCGGCTGCTTTGCATGGTACTACTACGCTTCCTGCGTGGACATTGGTTCGCTCCTTAGCCTCCTGACTGCAGTTGCACCTTGTTGACTTTCTCCCAGTACTAGGTACTGGTTCGCTTCATCATCTTTTATTCCATAGTAACATAGTAATTTAGGTTGAAAAAAGACTTGCGTCCATCTAGTTCAACCCTTTTCCTATTCCTGTTTACCCTCGCTGATCCAAAAGAAGGCAAAAAAAACCCCTCAATATAGCAATTTAAAATTCTGCCTTGAATGGGGGGGGGGATTCCTTCTTGATTACAAATGGCAATCAGATTTCTCCCTGGATCAACAAGCCCTAACTAAATATGAATCCCAGTCAGTTATTACCAAATCCAGACATGCATTCCCTCTGGTTGAGGTCTTCACTAGTTGTGACAAAAATTGTCATTCAACAAGTTCAGAAACTTGCTGCTTTTAGCAGAATTAGCTGTTACATTTTTCCAGTCTATTTCTGGATAATTAAAATCCACCATAATTATAGTTCTCCCTATTTGAGAAGCCTTTTCTATTTGCATTAATAGCTTTGATTCTTGAAGGTCACCAATGTTTGGTGGTTTATAACAAATACCCACTAATATTTTCTGGGCAGTTTTACCCCCAGTGACTATTTCAACCCACAGGTATTCCACATGTTCACTACTGTCATCACATATATCTTCACGCAACTGAGGCAATAATGCTGGTTTGACATACAGACAGACCCCAACACCTCTTTTGTTTGACCTATCTTTTCTAAATAACATGTAGCCCTCCAAATTGATTGACCAATCATGTGTGTCATCCCACCATATTTCTGTTATGCCTATCAAGTCATAGTTTTCAATTTCAGCTACCAGCTCCAGTTCCCCTATTTTACCAGTTAAACTTCTGGCATTTGCAAGCATACAATTTATGCCACTGCTGTGTTCCATTTGTGATTTAGTTTTGACGTGGTTTATAGGCTTCTCCCTATCATCTGTTATGCAAGTATTCCATTATCACATTGTGCAGTACTGTCTTCACAGTACACATGTACGTGTAGTACCTCGGAGTTTTGGCCTGCCACTTTGGTCACTTAGCTTATTATGTCATCCTAGTGACTGCTGTTGCCACCTTTACAGTCACTGAGGCTTTAGTGGTTGCCATTCACTCCTTACCAGGCTGCCCTGCCCAGTATATTGGTAAGGCCGGTAGAACCTATGCCATTATCATCTTGGGTTGCCTTACCCGGTATTGGCAGAGCCGGTAGAGCCTGTATATCACTGTCTGTCCAAGGGCTGCCTTGCCCGGTATATTGGCAAGGCCGGTAGAGCCTGTATATCACTGTCTGTCCACGGGCTGCCTTGCCCGGTATATTGGCAAGGCCGGTAGAGCTTGTTTATTCCTGTACCAACTTCCTGGCTGCCTTGCCCGGTATATTGGCAAGGCCGGTAGAGCCTGTCTGTTTCAGTACCAGCTTCTTGGCTGCCTTGCCCGGTAGATTGGCAAGGCCGGTAGAGCCTATCCATTCCTTGTGCCAACTTCCTGGCTGCCTTGCCCGGTATATTGGCAAGGCCGGTAGAGCCTGTATCGTTATTGTTATTACTACTTTTCCTGTCAATAAAGATATATGTATGAATGTGTATGATATCCTAAGGGGTTGTCTTAAACTTTTCAGTAAAGTTGTGATTTTACCTAACTCTGCGTCTGAGAGTCGTAACAAACCGTGACAATAGGTTACTGGTCTCCCACCCTGTCAAGGGACCATGCTTGGCTCTCCTGTGGCAGAATGTGGGGGTCCTTTCGGGTTCATGTTCACAGGAGTCTTCTTTCCCTTTTTACTACCTAGTCAATAGTTAGTGTCTCAAATCATACTGGAGCTGATTGGCTAGCTGCAGCCAAGGAGGGAAGGTAGGGTCCACCCAGCATTTACTTCTAGAATTGTTCCTGCCTACTTAAAGGGGTGTATCTCTTACCCAAAGTTACCAGTAACCTATATGGACTAAGAGAAAAGGATTTAACAGGTAAGACTAAAATCCTCTTTTCTGGTTCCTTCCCAGGTCCTTCATTTTCTAGGCATACAATTTGATACCCTACAGGCAATATCCTGGCTTCGGACACAGTGCGGGAAAACATAAAAGTTCTACGTTACCTGTTTCTGTTCTGGAGTTGTTGGTTTTTTTGGCTTCCTCTGGATCAGCAGGGGTGCTCTTCTCACCATGGGCTGGACTTGATGGACGCATGTCTTTTTTTTCAGCCTCGTCAACTATGGATGCAGTTCCCTTTGCACAGTTCTATTCAAGGCAATTGCAGCTGGACATTCTCAGAAACTGGTCCAGACATCAGTCTCCTCATGTCATGTTTCTGTCCCGTAGGACATAGGACATTCACTGTCAGCATCAGCGATCCCATCCCATGATGTTGGATCATACTTTTGTCATTCAAGATTGAACTGTGATCCCAGTGGCTGCCAGGCTGTTTTGCCGGGGTGCTACTCTGGGTCCTTTCACAGCCCTGGGCCTCAGGATAAAAGTGTTGGAATTGCGAGCGATTTACCTCATTTTATGTCTCTGGTTTCATGCCCTTCTAGGGTCCCCAGTAGAGATTCAGTCTGATACCATGAAAGCAGCAACTTACATCAACCACCAATGAGGAAACAGAAGAGTGTCAGCTTGGGCCGAAGTCTAGAAGATCGAGTTGTGGTCCCATTTGCTGACCCTGTCAGCAGTTCACATTACAGGGGTAAAAGAGGAGTGGCAATCTTTCTCAGTTGCCTGCATGCCATAAGTTAGGAGCTCATTATCCGCCATTGTTGCTGCCAACAATGGCCACTCACTTGAACCTCATCTGTGCCAGATCTTGAGATCATCTGGATCTCACGGTGGATGTGATGACCATCTGTCCATGGTGGAACCCTTTTGCCTTCCCTTATGTCCAGATCTACTGACTCAGGGCCAATTCTGCCACCCTTGGGTGGAGCAGCTAGCTTTAATAGCTTGGTTATTGAGGCCAGCATCCTGAAGGAAAAGGGATTTCTAGACTTGGTTATTCCTACTATGCTCCAAACTAGAAAGCTGGTTTCTTCCAAGGCCTATCATAGGATTTGGTCACTCTTCTACAAATGGTGTGCCATCCAAGTCTCTCACCAGTGGCCCTTATGGCTTCTGGCTGTGTTGACTTTTTCCGCGATGGTGTTCAGAAAAGCCTTGGCTCCATCAAGGCTCAGATTTCTGCTCTTTCTTTTCTTTTACAGCTGCACATTGCCTTCTGATGTGAAAAGTTTTGTCCAAGACGTGGTTAATGCCTACCCTATCTTTCGGGATGCCACTCCTCTTTGGGATTTCAACCTGGTATTGGGAGTGCTTCCAAAACCTCCTTTTGACCCTCTACCTTCAGTTTCTTTACATCTGCTGATGCTCAAGATGGTGTTTCTACTGGCTCTTGTGTCTGTTTGGCATGTACCTGGACTTCTGGTCTTGTCCTGAAAAACTCCTTTTCTAGTTTTTCCCCAGGACCAGGTGGTTTTGTGAGTTTTTTGCCCAAGGTTGTTTCAGATTTTCACATCAATCAATTGTCCTTCCTTCTTTTTTGTCTGGCAATTTGACATGAGCAGGAACTTCATCCATTGGATGTGATAAGATGCTTGTAGTACTAGGTTCATCACATGCAGCCTTTTTTAGAGATCTGACTAATTTGTCATTCCTGAGGACACGCTTATGGGCAGGGCTAAGGTTACTGTAACCTCCTGGATTATGGTGACCATTCACTAGGTGCATGCTCTTAGGAAGAAACATGTATCCTTTCATGCAACTGTTCTATACACCAGGTCGATGGGTGCTTCTTGGGCCTACAAAAATCAGGCCACTTCTGAGCAGTTATATAAGGTGGCAACATAGTTCTCTTTACACACCTTTACCAAGCACTACCATGTGAATGTGCTGGCTTAGGCTAAAGCTAGCATGGTCCTTCTGGCTGGGGTGCCTGTATAGGTGTTCTTATCTCCTTTATCAGATGTCAGAGCCTTGTTGGTTTTCTGCTTGTTTGCTGTTATTTGGTGTGCAGTTTTGGTGTCCGTTGAGACCTGCCATTAATATTGCACCTGCTTGATAAGTGATTTATGTTTTTTTCTCTTTTTATCTTCCATGGAATCTTGGTGGATGGCTTTGGTATATCCCCATGGTTTCTGTGTTCCACATTGAATGAAAGAGAAAATAGTGATTTATTGTTAAATCATTTTATAGTCCATGTGAAGCATAGAACTTTATCCCAGAGAAAAAAACATTGACTTGAGTCCCCCTCTTGGATTCTGGGTTCAGGGTTTTCCATCTCTTCTTTCACTTCTGTTTTGCATAATCTTGTCTTGCTATATGTTAGAACTGGATTCCAGCAAGCTGGGGTAAAGTGGAAGGAGGAGGGAGTCTCTACTTCAGAGGCCTTTTTTATTAGTGTCCTGCCATCTTGGAAGAGAAGACATTACCACATGGGTCCTGAGTTCCACATGGACTAATAGAAATGGATTTAACTATAAATTCACTAAAATCCTCTTTTATGCGAAGAAGTAAATGGAGGTTCTGTGCCACTAACATCAAGGTCAAGCTGTGTAGGGGTATATGGGTGTTTCAAAGCATTATAGCATGTGCTGACAACCTTCTGAGAAAATCAGGGCTACATTCTTCCATTTCTTGCACATGTTAAAGGGGCATTCACACCTGCTTACTTTAGGGATTCGCTTAGAAATAAGCCCACCAAATTAGCTGTAATGGAAGATTCATACATTTTCCTGACTGATGTCTTTGGTGTGTCTTTCCTTACCATTGGTGGCTTTTAATTTTAAATTGGGCATGTTTTGGATATCTGTTTGATACTCTGGAGAATGTACAAATATGTCTCTGTGTTAACATCTATTTATAAAACTTGCTCAAAAAATGCCTGCCTTGCACCTTTTGCAACAAGGGGTGGATATTCTTGGCATAAATGTGTGTTACACAATGTTCCATTCCTTTGAATCTCTTGCCTTACTCCATGGCTACAAGATACAGTCGAAATGAGTGACTAAGACTTCCCTTTTTATGACCAAGGCAGGCGTTTCAAACTTCAAATATAGTTCAGGACTACATTCTAGGGATGGGCAAAAAGTCCTGTTTCTCTTTTGTCCAATGTGGAACACAGGAACCATTAGGTAAATGCCAGGAGGGCAGGGAATTTGCCTTAAATGGCTCTCTGGAGGTGTACTTTATCCCCACCAGACATGCTCAGTTTTAAAAGTGACCTCAAAGGAGTTGCATCAGAGCAAAAATTCTCTTAGTTTGCCTTCTTTTATGCTTTCTGAACTTATATTGGGCTGTGTAATCCACTGTTATGTTTTTGTGACCACCTTCATTGATATGGATCACTGTGCAGACTTTTAAGGGACCTGGGACTGCTAGAGGATATCTTGCTCTCTTCCATTTTCCTCTTCCTTCTGTTTGGCTACAGCTGAATAAACTTACTTATAGGAGCCTGAAGACTGAAGAGGATTCCAGTTTTCAGAGTGCACAGCTCCTGTGAGTATTCCCCTGTATTATGTCTAGAAGCCACATTCTTAGGGTCTCTGGTAGAATCTCATTTTTTGCACCGTCCTCTTCCTTTCTGTCAGTCCTATTCTGCTTTGCCTTTCCGGAGATGATCTCTTTCTTGCCTTACTAAAATGTTACCTCATTTTACTTGGTTTGTGTTAAGGGCCAACTGTGCCTTTAAGGAACTGAAAAGCTAAGACGCACCTGGCCAAACCGGTGGACAAGGTGAGACTTAATCTTCCTCCCTTTCTCACTACAGATAAGGGATGAAATTAATTCTGACCAAATCCATTTACAGAAATGCAGCCCCAAACTTGCAAGAAACCTCCACCATGCTTCACTGTTGCCTGCAGACAATCATTCTTGTACTGCTCTCCAGCCCTTCTGCTGGGATGAAATACTTGAATCAGAGGCTTCAGGGACGATAAGTGTATTTAGAACTGCCCAGCTAAGACCCTCAGCAGATGACCCAGGGACTTCCTCAAACAAATCCGCAGGGGATAAAAGATGAATCAAAGTCATCCTCATAAGTTTCTCCTTCCTGAACAGAGAGGTCCAGGGGAAAATCACCCCACAAACTGATCAAAACATCTTTTAGGGTGAATGGGAAGATCCTGGATCCAAGACTCAAGGATCACAGTCCTACTCCCATAGCACAGCAGCAAGAGACTGGTGTTGGGGGTGATGATAGTGACAGTGATGATGAATCAGCTGGGAGGAGGATAGAATGAGGACCTTTTTATCAGAAAGAAAAAACAAATGGGAGACAGATAGGCAAATGGGGATGGGCATCACCACAACCACCAGCAGTGACATTGTGGAGTTTGCTGCTGCTGTAATTCCTGCTGCAACTGAGTCTCAAGGGCCAGATGTTGATCTGCCTCAGCAGTAGGCTAGATTCAAAGATGTGGCAGTTCGTGTTGGTGGAGGCTAATCACAAGCAGGGAACCAAGGAGCATCTGAACAGATTCCATCCCAAAAAATATGCTAAGCTGGTGGCAGGGAGGATTCATCATTATTATTAAGTCTCCTAGTTGTGAATCACTTGTCATTAGCTGAAAGAACAAGGGGCATAGTGACATTTCTACTTAGTTTCCAGGGGGATGTTTGATTTGACATTGAGGGTCAAAGCATCAAGGTGCTTGGCTGCAGTTGTGCCATTTGTTTGATATGAGAGCAGATGTGTACATTGTTCCCAGTCCTTTCCCTATTTCACAACTTTCTTACACACACTGTGCGCATTGCATTTGCTGATGAAAAGCACAGTTCCTTCCTGCTCTCAAGGTAAAAAAACACACCCATGATTTTGGAGAAGGTGTAGGAGGAGAAACAGTTCTGGCCACCTTGTTTTCTCCAGATACAACTGAAGTGTTGGCGGGGGCTAGTTGTGATGCTGCTACTGCCTCCGTACATCACTGAATCTAGTGGCAAGTGGAACTATCAACTCTCTATTTCATATCACTGCTGTTGACCGAATTCATTTGGAGCTGCTTAATCAACTTGCTACTTAGACAACTCAGCAGCTGCAATAACAGCACAGCAATCACAAATGCCACAATGTCACCATGACTTTTGTCAGTGGTCACTGGCCACCATAAAATGACCTGCTTGCACTAGGCATATTTTTTTTGTCTCAGAGATTGTTCTCGGCAAGCCAGAGGCCTATACAAACCAATTTTGAGGGGCTTATGCCTAACGAGCCTTAGTTTTACAAATCCTTTTTTCCGAAGGGCTTGTGCCTAACAAGTCTAAGTCCTACAAATCAATGTCTTCTCAGGGCTTGTTTGGCTAACCTGAGTCCTGCACAGAGCACACACAAATATCTTTCAGCTTTTTTAAACTTGCTGCTATGTTTCATATCCATTGTTTATAAGGAGAAATAATTAAAAAAAAAAAGGTTACTAAAATCCAAATTCAATGTAGCATATGTGTATGATGGTGGTGGACAAGTCTGGTGTGATTGATGTATCTCTCTCTCTTTCTCTCTCTCTCTATATATATATACATACTTAACATGATTACTACTGCAATTATTACCATTATCAGGTCTGAGTCAAATGTAAGCTATCATTATTCTCAGGTTATTGACACACATTAATCAGTGTTCATAGCAGTAACCCCTCAGTGGTAGATGGTAACAACCCTTCACATCCCTCCTCATCATCATCATCATCCACCTCATCATCTGTGCTGCTGTTAATAATATATGTGGCCTGGCTTTCCCTGTCATGTACGGTTTTGTCCATTCCTGTTGCCTAATACTTAGATGGTATTAAATGTTGGTTCCTTTTTAAGAATGTTAGTCTCCCAACACTGCTGCTTGATAGCTATGTCCTACTGTAATTTACATTATAGCCCGCTGCACTAAAAACATGCTCAGACTCAGCTCTAGCTGGTGGTGTCAGTGGCCACACACACATTGTTTTGTTTGGCAGTAGTCTATGGAGGTAATTTTTTCTGCTATCCCACAAGTATGCTGAAGCCATCTCACATGCAGTGGTACTACTTCAAGGAGCTACATGGTGTTCCTGTGTATCATGTACCAACCCATTGCCGCTCTTTACACCCACGAATTGCCCTTGTTCCAAATGGGAATGGGATGTTCTGGTTGATGATGTAGCTGGTGATGCTGGCATAACCCTTTGCTGCCTTCTTTTAACTTTGCTTTCTGCAGTTGTTTTGACCATAACTGTCTCTCTTTCATCCTCCACAATGCAATTCTCCACACAATCAATAAGCATATCTTCATATTTCTTGACGGAATCAGATTCCTCAAAGTGATGCTATTGATCACCATGACTCCTAGTTTTGACACACTGATCACGCTTTGGCAGAAATTCTTAAATTTTGTATTTAAAATGTGGGTCCAACAAAGTGGCAAGATTGTATTTCTCTTTGCTTTTAATGGACACTATGCAAGGATCTTACTCAAAGCAGTCTAACATGTAGGAGGTGGTGTAGATGGAGTCAGCATGTATGGGCATGGGTCAGTCTATGAGATGCTTGTCATCTACAACAAGCTCAGAGTCAAACTCTTCTGCACCAGGAGCCATAGATGTTATATCAAATGCTCAAACTCCTGGTACACTCTCAGCATCACTTCGCTTATGTGCTCCAGAGCCCTGGGAACTTTTAGGAGAGCTTCTGCTGCTGCTAGTTGTGGTACCTCTGACATGTTAATGGTGTGTCTCCCAGTCTGACCAGTGGTTGTGCTTTAGGTGGAATCTCATAGAGGTGGTGCCAAGGTGTGATCCTGCTTTCCCCCTGTTCATGCTGCCATGCTTTTTACTCAGACAAAGACAGCAACATGCTTAACCTTGTGTACTGCTGACTTCATAGGCTGAGGGGTTCCTTTGCTTGTCCAAGGTCAGACTTTTCAATTGTTTTCTCAGTTTAGAGACTGGCACTGTGCACCTTTTCAGTGGTGGAAAATTGAGCCTTTGCCTTTTAGCTAACTTTCTGGGCATGTCATCATCTCCCTCATTGTCAACTTCATCAGTATCTGAAGAAGAGGAGGATTCTGGAGGGATATATTCTACATAATCATCATCAGTAATTAGGTCATCCACAGCATTGCCCGCCTTTTCTTTCCCATTACTTTTATATTCCTATAGGTTTTAGAGGTCTCAAACAATTTTTTGTAATTTTATTTTCACAACATTCACTACTACTACTTTCAATAAGGACATGTGTTTTTGTGCTTGGTTGTCTCACTTTTAGATGCAACAGTTAGTTGAGCTGCTACACCTTCTTCCACTATGTCATCAGAAACAAGCACATGTAGGGGACCGTTTCAGTGAAATAATTATTTTTCACTAACGGGATCTCGGCTCATCTGCAGAGCTGCAAACCTGTCGTACAACAGACTTCCCCAGCAGTCAGTACAACGCTGACTTCAGGGAAGGGGGAGGGAGGGGGGAACTTTGCCTTCGGTTATCTCTCAAACCATAAAGGTTTGAGAGATGAACCTGGGGGCTATTACATTATTTTACAAATATGTAAATATGGGGGATAGTAAACATAAAGTATTACTATCCCTTTAACTTGGTACTAAGCATCCTTCATAGACCTTTCTTTGAACCCCTTTAATCTGTCTCCTTTAATAATCAACCTGTCCTTCCTCTTAGCCATTGGCTCCTTATGGAGAATTGCTGAAATGCAAGTCCTGTCTTGCAAACCTTTCCTGCTATTTCATCAGGGCAAGACAGTATTTTGTACATCAAGAGTTTCTACCCAAGGTTTTTTCAGATTTTCACATTAATCAGATTTCTTTTTGTACTGACCCCTCCTCCAAACAGGAGAAGGATCATCACCTCTGGGATGTGGTGCAGTGCCTTAAGTATTATGTGCTTAATACACAGCCTTTATGATAGGCTGATTCCCTCTTTGTCATTCCTGAGGGTCCTAGGGAGGGTCAGGCAGCATCCAAAGTCACTATTGCTGCTTGGATTAAGGCAACTATATGCCAGGCGGATGTGATAATAAAGAGACCTGTTCCTTTCAAAGTCACAGTGCACTTCACTAGGACTGTGGGTTCCTCCTGGGCATACAAAAACCAGGTCACTGCTGAGCAGTTGTGCAAGGCTCCTCCTTGCAAACATTTACCAAATATTACCATGTCAATGTTTTGACCTCAGCCCAGGCCAGCTTCCCCTGGTGCCACGTTTTGTTCAGTCGTTTGAGCCCAGTGGCCCATGTTTGGTTTATTGTGATAGATCCAGTTTAGTCCTGTGGGATACTGGTATCCTATGGGGAGAATGGATTTTTCACTTTTCCCTACCTGTAAACTTTGGGATGTTTTTGTAAATCCCCATGGTTCCTGTGTTTCATATTGGCCTTAAGAGAAATTAGGATTTATATTAATTTACCATTAAATCATTTTCTCTTCGTCCATATGGAACTCTGGACTCCCACACAGAGAAAAACCCAAACTGTATTCCTTTCTCCAGGCAGAGGAGTCCTCTTGGGGACTTTTTTAGGTGGGGGTTCATTTTCTTCTTCAAGCTTTTGGTTCTTTTCTGTGGTTCTTATTACACATGAATCTGTACTGAAGATGGGAGGTTGAGCTGGAAGAGGAGGAGGGAGTCTCAAACAAAACGACCTTGTCTTTTGGAAGTGCTGTGCTCTCCTGGAGGAGGGAGCTCAACTTCCCATGGTTCCTGTGTTCCATGGGGAATAAAGAGAAAAGGATTCACTAAAATCCTATTTTGGAGTTAGGAAGATTATATAATTTTCATTTTCTGGGTTATAATGAGGGAAAGGTTGAACTTGATGAACCTGTGTCTTTTTGCAACCTAATTTACTTTGTAACTATCTACCAGTATGGCATGGCTGAAAATCATCTCTGCCCTGGTTCCTGTTCAGTCATACAGAATACAATTAAATGGTTAACATAGGGGCCAAAAAGCACAGATTTGACAATGAGCAGCAGAAATGACAGCTGGTTATGAGCAATTTACTTGAGCACGTAGATTTGTAGCATTGAGTGAGTACGTGCTATACAGTATATGAATGCATGCTTTGATATAAATTAAGGAAAGTATTTTGATGATAATGGTTTTAAGACTATAGACTTCTTTGAAAAGATATGTTTTGAAGAAACTGTAAACTGCTCATAGACCAGGGGTAATTAGAGATGTAATTGAAGATTAATGCAGAGTAAAGTAAAAGGGGTCATAATTGCACAGGATATTGGAAAACAATGTAGTATAGAGCCTTCCGGAATGGGGCAACAGAAGAATAATAGTGAGCAAGATTAATTATTCTGGTAGCAGTCTTGATGATGCACTATTGTGGGACCATTTTTAGGAACGGAATATCAGTTAAGAAGGGGTTGCAGTAGTTGAGATTAGACAGGGTTGCAGTAGTTGAGATTATACATGGTGAGTGAATGAAAAAAAGTTTTAGTGGTGTCCTGTGTAACAAATTAATTTATCCTATAGATCTTGCATAGGTGAAATTGACATGATTTTGCAAATGACTGTACTGACTTATAGACTGATGAGAATATACTAATCTTCTAGCACAGTGCATGACATTTGATTATATAGAGGTTTTCTAATCAAGCTCCTGTACCTGTGCTTATATACACATAAAACCCGATTCAGGTATTAATAGGCATTAGTCTGTTGCCTGTTTCACTTGATGGAAAACCTGGCCCTGGTAATAAATCCCCATTGTGATACAACTACTATCACTGGAAGTAAGTATGCTTCAACAGGAACAGATGTAAACTGACATGGACTGTATTGTGCAACCACTACTCTGGATCTTAAAACACTGGCATCAGCATCTGTCGTCTTGAAAACTGTGTAACTGGAGTGTCAGAGCCTGCAAGCTCAGTTTTCCTTAGTCCATTAGCAAAGTAAGCTTAACCCTTAGAACTGGAGAAGACAGATGCCGCTTGTCAGAGTTAGACCCCAGAAGAAAAGGTGTTTAGGCCAGACTGCCAGCACAAATACATGTCCTGTAAACAAACTGCCTTCTCTTACTGAATGAAACTTATTTATGAATAATATATTCACTTTTAACTAATTTGTAGGGTGAAAATATGATAGTGAATTTTATATGCATAAGCAGAAATGAAACTATATGAGACTTGAAACAAATAACGATGTGGTGAGTTGACTGAGCACCCTAGCACATAGTGTTTACCTGTCTGACATTCCTACTGTCATGTCTAGTTAGGAGATATTTTGTACAATACTTCTGTTGCTATCCTGCAGGGGTGCGTGACGACGAGGCCGGCAGTTTCTTGAACATTTTCCATCTGGTTAATGCACAAGCAAATTTCCACAAAGAGATCCTGTATCTGACCCTAAACTGTCCTTCTGTCTGACAGAAACAGCCAAGGAAAAAAATCTTCTTAGCTATGTGCATCTTCTTATAAAGTCTAAAAAATATTCACTGATCATTTTATTTCTATTCTTTTTCATATTTTGACTAGACAATTTCCAGTTTTATATATATTATGTAACATGTTCATGTGTATTTAAAATGTTGTTATTTAAAACCACCCAGTGTTTATTCATAAAGAGATTGTTTACCATCTTGCCTTGTTTTTTTAGATTGTCCTTCATAGGAAATGAATAAAAATCAAATGGTTCATTAATTTTGTGTTCATCAAATTTTGTGTCTCAGTTCAATGTAACTGCGCGGATAGGATTAGTTTAAAAACCTATGTAGCAGAATATTGGATTTTCTTTACCCCGCACCCTTGGGAGCGATTTATAAATAACTTTCTTAATATACGTTTAAGAAATGTAGCTAGATGTGAAGTCAACTTTATAAATATGTCTGTCAGAATATTCTGAGAAAATTTGCTGGAGATTGACAACTGACAATATTTTTTCACATACATAACTTTCACTGTATGTGAAACATAGACTGGGATAAATTATTAAAATGCAAAAATACTGACGAAAAATGGTCAGAATTGAACCCTTTGAATGCCAGAGGGGTATGGAATGCATGTGTTCTGTACCCCTCTAGCACTCAAGGGGTTAAATTTCGGTTTCAGAAACGTATTCAGCAGTATATACCAGTGGGGAATAAATGCAAAAGTAGTAGATCACAGCCAATGTGGTTAACTGCAAATGTAAAGAATGAAATGGCAAGGACAAAAAAGGCATTTAAACCACTTAAGTTTGAAGGAACAGAACATTCTTTCTTGAAATACTGAATGCAGCAAAGATTGAACAAAGGCAATGAGGTTAGCAAAAACAGATAATGAAACTCAAATTGCAAGGCAGAGCAAGACTAATCCCAAAAAGTTTTTCAGATACATAAATAACAAAAATCTAAGAGGGAGTACACTGGACCTTTCAAAAATGAGATGGGTGAGTTGATTAGAGAGGATAAGGAAAAGACTGATGTTCTAAACACTTTCTCTGCATCAATATATACAAGGGGACAAGGAATGGTAGAAGAGCCTCAACAAGTAATGAATAAAACCATACAATTTTTAGATATTGGGTTAACAAAAGAAAAGGTCATGGGAAGACTGAACAACATTAAGAATGTCAGAGCTCTGGGTCTTGATGGTATACATCCAATGGTTCTTTAGGAACTCAAAGCAGTGTTAGCAAGAACCCTATTTTTTACTGTTTAAAGATTCTTTCATGACAGGCTCAGTGTCCAATTTGTTGCCTGCATTTAAGAAGGGAACTAACGGAACCTGGGAATTACAGACCTGTGAGTTTGAACTCTGTAGTGGGGAAAACTGCTAGAAGTGTTAATAAGGGTTTATATTCAGGATTACACCACAAATATTGTTAGCAGGAATCAACATAGTTTTATGAGGAATAGCTAATGCCATACTAATCTTTTCAGCTTCTATGAAGAAGTAAGATAATAGTAAGGCAGTTGATGTAGTATATCTTGATTTTACAAAGACGTTTGATACAGTGCCACACAGGAGATTGGGGTATAAAATAAGAATGTTGGGGCTAGGGGATAACCTTTGCAATAGGATAGAAAAGTGGTTGAAGGTTAGGGAGCAGTGTGTGTTTTTAAATGGACAATTCTCCAATTCAACTAAAAATGAAAGTGGAGTACCTCAGGGTTCAGTACTTGGTCCACTGCTTTTTACCATGTTTATAAATGACCTGGAAATAGAAAGCAAAATATGAATGTTTGCAGATGACACTAAATTATGCAGGGTAATAAATTCAGAACAGCATATTTCACAACAAAAATATGCACTCACACACTCGGCCAAATAACCGTAAACCTACAATTAAATCTCTAGTGACCTTAACGTTTCTACTGGAAAAATATAGAGCATTAGAAAAACACAAAAGACAGAAAATCCTGCAATACTAGCACACTTAATGGGCTCAACTAGTAATAATACAGATTTTGAAATCCAAAGGAAGACAAATCCTAAAAGTTAACATTTATTATAAAAACAAATAAAAATAACAATCAGATTTTTTCTTTGTAATCACACACAAACTGATTACAATCAGATTGTAACTATATAATAACACTTTAAGTGTTAATGGCAATACCAAAATAGGACTCTGAATTCAAATGTCATATCTAATGTAGCACAAATTTATCTTTTATCCTAATTATCATCATATAGATGTTCATAATGTCCTAACATATTAGACATGGGAGAGAGTATACTGCCGGGGCATCAACCGGCTTGCCTCCTGGAAGATACCAGGGATTCTTAGGTATCAGGATTTGTGAAAGATCAAGATGTGTCTTATATGATTGATAATTGAAGTCACTTTCGTGACTCAAGAACATAAATGGATTGAAATGTTTCAGTACTGATATAGCTATAATAATCACTAGGGCTTATTCCGGTTTGTCATAAGTTTTTAACTCTGGAGTTGTCAGAGTACTCTTACACAGCTACAAGATCAAATGGAATCACCTTACTGATTCGAGAACAGACACAAATGGTATCATACAGTGCCAATCTAAATATTATGAACACCGGGGCTCATTTTGGTTTGCCATAAATTTTAAACTTAAAGCTGTTGGAATATTATTTAACAGCTACACAGATTAGATTCAGATTCCCTAAATCTGAACTAAAGTTGCCGGAGCTCGTTCCGGTTTGCCAGAGTAAATTACCATCGCAGCTATCTGTCTGAGATACAAGTAGTTAAAATTACTGGGGCTTATCCGGTTTGCCAGTCCTATTAAAGTATATTCAGAAACTAATCTACTACAGTTAAAATACTGAGACTGGATCACCAATCTGAAATCCTCTCATGTACCATCTTATGCCAAGAATTGGCAAGGACAGTGGAGGACACAGAAAACAATATTAAAATATATAAGTCAAATTATGCTCGATGCACATTTTGTGTATCACTACATCACAGGCATGGTTTCAGAACAGGATATTTGTTCTCTACAGAGGAATTTACATAAAATGGCAGATTGTGCAAACAAATGGAATCTGAAGTTTAATGTGCAAAAGTCATGCATTTGGGAAGAAAAAACCTGATGCTACGTATGAACTTAATGGAATCATTTTAGCGGATTCTTTGCTAGAGAAAGACCTGGGTATCCTTGTAAACTGCAAGCTTGGAAACAGTGGCCAGTGTCAAATAGCAGTAGCAAAAGCAAACAAAGTAAAGTCTTGCATAAAAAGGGGTATTGAAGCAAGAGTGGATAACATAGTTTTGCCATTGTACAAATGGTCGGTAAGACCTCCCCTCAAATATTCAGTGCAGTTTTGGCACCAGTTCTGAAAAAGGATATTCTAGCACTAGATACAGTACACTGAAAATGAACAAAACTAATCAAGAGAATGGAGGACTTAATGTGTGAGGAACAATGAAAAAATAGTTTATTTACTTTAGAGAAAAGACGACTAAGAGGAGATCTTATCACACTGTACAAGTAAATGAGGACCTCTCTGGTGAGCTATTCATTCCAAGGCCTGATCAAATAAGTAAGGGACACGCCTTGAGATTAGAGAAAAGGACATTTTAACTTCAGCAGAGGAAAGGGGTTTTTACAGTAAGGTCTGTTAAATTATGGAATTTCTTGTCCAAGGAGGTGGTTATGGCAGATACAATTGGTACTTTAAGAGAAGATTAGATACATCTCTTTCAAAGGGAACATACAGGTTTATACTGTGTATTAATAGGCAAAACGCGAAGGTATTTGGCAGCAGGAAAACTATATAATCCTCATGTCTCTGGCTTATGAGGCGAGAGTTGAACTTGCTGGATTTTTTTTTCAACCTAATTTACTTTGTTACAAAATACACCCTACGCAACAACCAATTATCCTGGGGGTCATGAAAACTAGCTAAAATTAGCTTTCTCATACCTAATTACAAAACATATTTTCTTGAAATGAAACATTTCTCTGCTGTCCAATACAGGTTACTGGTAACTCTGGTTAGGCGATCTGCCCCTTTAATGGTAGGCGATCCACCCCTGTAATTGTAGGCAGGAACAATTCTAGAATTGTATGCAGAGGGTGAAGCCCACCTTCCCTCCTTGGCTGCAGCTAGCCAACCAGCTCCAGAAAGATTTGTTCCTTGGTGAAGACACAAGGCAAGAGAATAGTTCTGCTATAGCTTTAGAAGTTTTTTTTATTTTTCTGTTAGAAATGGAATACCACCATTAGGCAGATTACCATAAATGACAATGCCCTTAGATGTGGCTAGCTCAGTAACCAGGTGCTTTTTGTGGACCTTAAGCCCTGGGGGGAAAATCTTGAGTACAAGTTTTTTCCTCAGCAGTTGCCCACCGAGGCTTCTTCTTAATAAATGGTAGTCTGAAAACAGAAGATCTGAAGGAAAGATGAGCAACCCTTTGAGTGCTGCAGGTCCACATGTCCCACAGTGCCCCTCCGCACAGGGGTTTACCTTTGGAGTTCCTATTGCACACTCCTGCACTCATTGGGTATATCTGTATGTCTGTTGGGTGTTTGGAGCAGGTTTATGTGGTACTTTAACCCTTTAGCTGCTGGTTTTGCATCTTTTGGGGGCGGTTCTGACACTTTTCCTAATGGTTCATTGTTTTTTGGTAATCCTAACATGTTTTAGTGATGTTTCATGCATTTTTATTTTACTGTTTCAATTTTGTAAAATTTCTTTACCGCATAGGCGCCATTGCTCTATTCACTCCTATGGGACTGTACAGTTTGGGACATATCTCTGCAACCACTTAACCTAGTGACTTCGGAGATGGCTCATTTTTCTTGTCTGCCCTTGCTCTATCACCCAGTTCATGTTTTTAGTGTGTTGGGGGGCTCAGGGGGCTTCGGGCACTGTTTGGGTACTTTTTCTGTGAAAACTACATTTCCCATGAGGTTTGTGCGCTCATTTCTGATTGGTTCCCACCGCGGCAGCCATTTTGTGCCATTTCAAGAACGAGTAACCCTTCGCCTGCCAGATAAGTCTAGTTTAGCAATATCTGGGGTCAAACTTTAATCCTACACACTGTACTTGGGTGATTTCTTATAATGTAAGGTTATTTGACACTGTGAGAATATCTATACCGTTGGAGCTTGGGGCCAGACCTAAGACTAAGGATGCTGGGGTCTCTGTATCCCCTATTGTGCATTGCTCTTCCTGTCAGTCAGGGTTATCTAGAGAATTTATGCCCAGCATGTTCTGATTTCCCTGAGAGTCTCCCAGGGATCTCCAGCCATGCATTAGAGCCAGTTTGGGTGCAAGAGTTCAAGGCTGCTACCAGGGACCTTAGGTCTACATTGCAACTCTTTCCATCCCAGTTACAGGGGGTCTTCCATTCTTGTCAGACCCCCTCTTCCGTCAAGTCTTCCCTCCCAAAACCACAGGGAGTACCTGATGTATCAGATTCCTCCGAGGAGGAACTACTGATGGATTCAGATGTTGAGGAATGTTCTGCTGTGGGCTCCTCCCAGATTTTTCGGGATCCTTTTGAGGCTTATCCTGAGAACTCAGCTGAGGGCCTGATCAGGGCTGTTTTGAATACCCTTAACAATCCTGTAGTTCAAGAGGTTCCTTCTGATCCCTTTGATGTGTTTCAGGAGCCTAAAAAGCCCCTTACTTGCTTTCCACCTAACCCCACTTTTGACCGCCTTGTGTCTGAAGAATAGAAATCCCCGGACAGGAAACCTGCATCCAAGAAATTTGCCAAGCTTTATCCCTTCTCTGAGGCAGCGCTTACTCAGTGGGTTCATCCTCCCAAAGTGGATGCTCCTATCTCCAGGCTATCTACGTCTACTGCCTTACCAGTTTCTGATGCATCTACTCTGAAGGACTGGACTGACAAGAAACTTGAGGTCTCCATCAAGTTCATTTTTGCCACTGCTGGTTCTGCCACGCGTCCAGCATTCGCTGCAACATGGGTAAACTGGGCCATTGCAGTCTGAACTGAACAGCTCACCCTGGCTGTCCATCAGGGTGCTCCTACTTAGGATACATTGCGCCTCCTTGCCAACATTTCTGAGGCACAGCACTATGTTTCTGCTTCATTATTTGAAGGGTTTCCATCATGTCTGTGGTTGCCAGACCGGCTCTTTGGCTCAAGATCTGGTCTGCTGACACTGCTTCCAAGAAAGCATTGCTCTCCTTACCGTTTCAAGGTACTTCTTTGTTTGGGCCAGATCTTAAAGATCTGATCAGTAAGGCCATAGGGGGTAAGAGTACCCTTCTACACTTGGTTCCCAGGAAGAAAATGCCGCTTAAGCTTAATCAGTATTTTCGTTCCTTTCAGAACGAGACACGTCCGGCGAACCAGGCAGTTCCCTCAGCTCCGCGTGCCTCCTCCAAGCCCAAACAGCAATGGAAGCTCAAGGTCTCCTCCAAGCCTTCTTCGGCATGACTCGCCAAACCCAGGTCCCCACTCTGCTGTGGGTGGTCGTCTGTGTCACTACCACAGCATCTGGGAGGATTCAGTGGCGGACCCGTGGGTTTTACAGGTGGTGACGGAAGGGTACAAGATCCCTTTTGTCTCTCTTCCTCCCTTTCGCTACTTTCCTTCTCATACGCCTCAGGGTGCGGAGAAACACCGGCTGTTCAACGCCACTATTCAGGCTCTTCTGAACAAGGATGTTCTAGAGCCAGTTCCAGTTCAGGACAGAGGTATGGGTTTTTACTTAAACCTCTTTGTGGTCTCCAAAAAGGATGGTGGTTGTTGCCCCATTTTGGATTTAAAGGATCTCAAGTCCTTTATGATCCGGACTAATTATCACCAGGAGTCTTTAAGGACAGTGATTCCTGCTATGTGCCCAGGGGAATTTCTTGCATCTCTGGATCTTCAGGACGCGTATTTACTTATCGCCATTCATCCAGAGACACGGCAGTATCTCAGATTTGCCTGTGATTGAGGGCATTTTCAGTTTTCAGCTCTTCTATTTGGCCTGACTACAGCTCCTCAAGTTTTCAACCGCGTCCTGGGAGCCTTAGTGTCCATTCTCCATCGGGACGGCATCAGAGTTACTCCATACATGGACAACCTGCTTCTGAAGGCCCCCTCTGCGGATCTTCTTCATCAGCAGGTTCAGCAATACATTCAAGCTCTCACCCATCACGGGTGGATCATCAACATGGACAAGTCAGATCTTGTCCCATCCCAGCATGTGGTCTTCTTCGGCCTTCTCTTCGACACTCAGAAGAGCATGGTGATCATTTGTGCAAGGCGGCCACTTGGTCATCTGTGCACACCTTTTCTAAGCACTACCATGTTGATGTGCTTGCATCGGCTGATGCCAGTTTTAGGAGGAAAATCCTGAAGGCAGTCTTGCCTGTCTAGGATTTTCTTCAGTTCTTGGTGCTTCCTTGACTTTTGAGCCCTGTTGGCTCTAGCTCAGTGTGATGTATAACAGTTGGGGTGTTGTTACAACTGTTCAGTGTCTATTGACACTTCATTAGTTGTTGGGCTGCCTTTGATCTGATGGTTCATATCTGCTCTGGTGACTTTGGGGGCCTTGCGTCTGGTCCTTGCCTTACTTCCCACCTCTGGAAACTCAATGGTTTGACATCCCAGAGTTAAAAACCTGTATTGGACGACAGAGAAAAGAGGATTTTAGTCTTACCTGTTAAATCCTTTTCTCTTAGTCCATACAGGTTACTGGTCTCCCACCCTGTCAAGAGACCATGCTTGGCTCTCCTTCGGGGTCATGCTCACAGGAGTCTTCTTTCCCTTCAATTATGTAGTCAATAGTGTCTTAAATCTTTCTGGAGCTGGTTGGCTAGTTGTAGCCAAGGAGGGAAGGTAGGCTCCACCCCCTGCATACAATTCTAGAATTGTTCCTCCCTACAATAAAAGGGGAGGATCGCCTACCCAGAATTATCAGTAACCTGTATGGACTAAGAGAAAAGGATTTAACAGGTAAGACTAAAATCCTCTTGTCTTGAAGTGCAAGAATTCTACTAAGGACAATAGTTAAGATGCATGAAGTCATTACATTCAGCATGTACACACATTCCTTTTGTTAGTAAACACACACAGAGAAAAGAAGAAAAACACAAAGAATACATTCAAGTTGACTGTTAACCCCAGAGGCCCCACCTCAAGTCCATTTCTACCCACTATTTGCAGTTTCCCCTTTTATACTTTTCAGCATCCTTATGGAAAAATGTATAACCATTTCCACAGGACAAGTGGAGTACAGCTCAATTGTATGCTTCAAATATATATTTGGTAATATCAGGGGTCCTGTTGGTGGGATTTAAGTATCCTCTTCATGGAGGGGTATGGGTAGTATCATCAATCCAATATAAATGGAACTCTTCCATTATCCTTAAAAAAATAGGAAAAATGTGTGAGTAACATAAAGACACTACACAACCACATATACACCAAGATCACACCGCACATACTTTGCTGTATACTATAGTTCATTTATAATCAAAATGAGCCATTTTGCGAAACACCTGGCGTTCTGATTCTGAAGAGATGTTTATTGATTCCTGCTGCACTTCAAAGTACTCAAAAAGTTTTAGTATATATTTAGTATATATAAAGATAAACACCTTAGTCTAAGTTTTCTCTGAATTGCAATAATTAACAAGATAGCCATTATAGCAACTATTCCCACCACCAAACCATATAGTAATTTTGCCTCTAAATGTCCAAGCCACCCACTTAAATTCCAACCCATCCTTGTTTGTTGCAAACTCTTATCCCCATCTCTCATGTGTTGTATAGATGATGAGGTGTAGCATCCTGTATATAAGTCCAACACACAGTTCCAATAAGTTTACAGACTCACTCTTTTTCATCTAACAAAATATTTAAGGAGAATCTGTTTTGTGGTATCATGGTATACATTGCCTGCATCTCTTCCCCAGTATTATTAGCAACCTCTTCTATAAGGTCCTTAAGGGCTTTAACTTTAGTATTTAGCTCATAAATTCCAAGCCCTAGTATTATTTCCAAGGCATTTTCTATCCATTGTGCTGTGTCTCTTCTAACCCTGTGCACAACTGAGTTCTGTAGAGGGATATGTCTCATAGCTGGAATTACGTGGGCTAGATAACATGTACCTTGCCAACTATCCAGTAGTCTAGGAAAAGCTCTATTTCCACATACCTAATATAAACCTTACTGTGTGGGGAAAGGAGCATTGTAACAATTATACGATAACCATAGCCCATCCCAATGACTATCTGATTTACCCATGATGTTTAATTCAACTGACAGATTTCGGAAATAAGTTGTTAGGGTTGCCAGAATAGTCCCCAAACTCTTTCCTAAAGCCCTGTTAGTTAGATTAGTAGGGTTATCGCTACTCTTTCCCCCCTTTGTACACATGATAGTATGATTGCACTTACTGATACCCATGAGAGTGCTTCTACTGACATTTTGCCTCTCAGTACACAACCCTCTTTTCTCTTATGTCCAGTATGGAGCACAGGAACCATGTGGTTGAGTTCCTCCTCCTGGAGGGCAGGGTACATCACAAAAGACAGGGTCTTTGGGGTAGAGACTCCTTCCTCCTCCTACATTTTAATCCCCTGCATCCCAGAATTCATGTGTCCTACAAGCAAGCTGAATGTGCAAGGCCATCCTCTTATTTTTTCTTAAAATGTTATAATTTTTCTATTAGATATGGGTCTGTATAACCCTCATTGGACTCCCATTTAACAGGTTCCTTGTCAACCTATTCTGCCATGTGTAGGGAATCTTGCTACCAAGTTTTCCTTCATGACTGAGTCTCTTGAGATTCTGTCCTTTGCTATGGCAGTAACCTGAAGAAAGAAGACTAATGAGTAACCCTTTGAGTGCCTTGTCCATTTTATGTCCCAACTTGTGTTGCCTCTCGCTAAAAAGGCTGATTTGAGCTTAGTTCTGCTCTGGCATTCTTAATGGGTATCTTTACTAATATCTAAGAGGGCTTTGGTGTGAGGATGGCTGATTTTAATACATTATTTTATTGGATTAACCCTTTCTGTGCTGGTTGGGGCTCTTAGGTGTATTTGTGTGCTTTGGGGAGCTTATTTTCACTCCCTTCACTCCTCCTGATGTTCCCTGGGGGTTTTGGGTCTCTTGCAATGTTTTTAGTTGTTGATCGATTTTAGTGTGGCAGCCCCTTTAAGAAAAGGAGCTCGCCTGCAGCCATCTTTGCTCCATTGACTTTTCTGGGGAAAGCTTATCTGGGACATATCATGAGCCAGAGCCCACTCAGAGTTTGACCATCTTGATGGCGCGCCAGCTCCGCCCCCCGATTTTTTTACATTTTTCTGCAGTTTGGGGAGGTGATATAATATATAATCAATTTTACATTTTTATGCAGCTTGGGAAGGAGATATAATATGGGGATTTTAGGATGTTCACAGTATAAGAATATATTCATCCACTCAGATTATCTCCTCTTTTTTATATGTTTCTAAAAATGTTTTTAATTTCCTTATGAACGTAACAGTTGGATTTTACGTCTCTCATAAGTTATTCTATCTCCCAACAGTCATTCTGCCTCTGCTACATATTTTTCCCTGTCTTGTACAAGGTACTTTTTATTGAATGGTATAAAGTTTGGCTAACGTATAATTCTTTTTTAATTGAAGATCAATTTTATACACAGAAGCAGTACATGGCTATGGGCTGCAGCTCTGACCCTTCCTAAGCTAGTACATGGGGGGCATGGGAAGATCAATACATTTGGAGTAACAATTCATATAAGAGCAATCTCCTCATTTACAGGTGCTATATAAATGAAATACTTATCATCTGGGAGGGGGAGGATAGTCAGCTAAAGCAGTTCCTTGAATATATGACTAGTAAAACTATGGGCCTACATTTTACTTGGAACATAAACAGAGAACAAATGAAGTTTTTAGATATAGTTATTGATCACAGTAACAATAAGATTGCAGTAAGGAACCACAGAAAAAAGTGGTTAGCAATGGATATATCCATGCAGTTAGTAGCCGCCATAAACAGTGGATTTCCAACATACCTTATGGTTAGCTACAAAGAGTGAGGAGGAACTGCTCCCTAGACGAGGATTTTGAGAAGGAAGCAGATGTAATTATAAAGAAGTTTTAGAAAAAAGGTTATGATGAGACCAACCTAAAGGAGGCATACACTAGGGCGAAATCGCATTATTATCATTCGTAATGGATAATTATTGATTTCTATTTAAGGAGGTATTTTTAGGAGATAAGTAATAGGTTTTTTTTTTTGGGGGGGTTAGGTTATATTGTGGCTTTGATCTATTAAAAATTGCTGTTAGTGATTGAATTTTATGCTGGTTGTGTGTTGCACCTGGCCACCAGGTAGACCTAGGGTCTATATATGATGGTCAAATGCAACGCACTATAACCCCTGATGAAGTGGCAAGCTAGTCATGAAATGCGTTGGGTTGCATCACTGTTACTCGTTATGACATATATGGTAACTCCCAGTCATGCCCCTGTGAGATGCCCGTGTTCCAGGGGAAAGAACACTATAACATTGCACTGTGTGTGAGTTGCTCACTACTGTCTACTTCAACACCTGTTGCTCCTTTGACTCATTTAATAGAAGCAGGACCCAAGGATGGACATATTGGCTAACTAACACCGGACGAGTTTGGGGCAGACAGCACTTGGCTAACATGACTGGGGGCTTCAGAACTTGTTGTACATCTGTGATCTGGAAAGCGCAATTTGTATTCTTTGTGCAAGTTACACAAATAAAGATAATACTTTTAGATGACATTTCTTTGCACTCATTTTAGAATTTGTATCGTGTGAGAGGTAAGGTCCCTGAATTTGGAAGCTGCGGTGGAACAGCTATAGGAGAATATGGAAAATTGGAGAATTTGCTTCCCAGTCTCCATCACTTCACTGCTCATTGTCACCTTCATCATTCTCTTCCTCTATCATCCACATCATCTTCATATCCATCATAATTTTTCTGGATATGTACTGGCATGTTTCATTCATCTCCCTATACAAACTCCTGATGCCTTAAAGTATTTCAGCCATATTAGACTATTACTGTCAATTAAGTTTATTGAGTTTTTTCGTTTTAGAGAAAAATTGTACAGAATGAGATATGAAAAATCATAAAATACAAATGAAGAGTATATTACTCCAAAAAAAGAGAAAGAAGAAAAGGATAAAAGAGAGAGAGAAGGAGGGATGAGGGGTACATAAGACACAAGACACACGGCAGAAAAGATACACACAATAACACCAACAGAGTGTAATCCACTCAAGGACAGAGCAGTGTGAGTACAAGTAGCAACCCAGTTCACATGTAAATAAAACTGTATCCAGATAATGCTACAATAGGACAGTAACACCATATGCAATTTAAAGTGGAAACATATAAATCCTGGTAGTTCAAGGTCCTCTGGATCCTGGAGCCTAAGTAACCGTCGCAACCTCTCCGCTAAAATGATGGCAGAGAGGCACGAGGGAGAGTGTCAAGGTAGCAGAATGAGCCAGGAAAGTCTCAGGACACCAATATTGGAAAAACAGGACTCTCCAGAAACAACAACCATCTCAGCCATATCCCATTATATCTATCGATCTCAGCCGGGGAGGAAGAAGCCAGCTCCGCCATTGCCCTAAGTTCCTCCACCCAGGGAATGAGATTCAGAGGATCAGGCTATTGGCTGCTACCAGCAGATGTGGAGTCAGAGTTATCTTATATTTAGAAAGAGGCAGAGAGGTGTGATGCAATAGGAAATGCTCCGGTCTGAAAGCAGGAGGGTGATCAACAAGATTTTGAATTATCCCATGAACTGACCTCCAATAAGGTACAGTCAAAGGGCAGCCCCACCAAAGATGGAGGAGGTCACCATGCTCCCCCCCACACACCTCCAACAATGGTCATCTCAAGCAGGATCAATAGTATGCCGGAGTACCGGGGTCACGTACCATCTATTCAATAATTTATAAGCCGATTCCTGATATTTTGTGGCGACCGAGGCTTGATGAGCTGCGCACATAATCTATTCCCACTGACCCGGAGTTAGGGTAATTCCCAGGTCTGTTTCCCACGGTCGCACAAACAGTGGAGTCTCACGTTCTCCCCCAGATAGCAGCAAAAAGTATAGACGGGATAACCCACGTCAAAGTGGTTCAGACCGAGTGCACTCCTTCTCAAACAACGTGAGGGGCCTAGATAGTTGATGCTGCTGTGCTATGGAAGAAACATAACGACTCAGGCGATGTATATCGAAACTGATCTAGAAAAGTAAGAGGTCGGTCTCCCAAAACATCATGAATTGGTAACAGTTGGCCATCCACCAAAACCTGAAATATATGTGTGTAGGGCAGCTGAGCCTGAGGAAACACTCAGTTCCCCTATATGCTAGTCGAGAAGTCAGGGTTATGTACTATGGGAGTCAAAGGGGAGGGGAAGGTAGACAAGGCATGCTTAGCGACAGTTGAATTCCACACAGTCAAAGTTGCAGCTATAAAAGGACACTTTTTCAATTACGGGTCCCATTTATCGGGACATAACCACATAGAAGTTTGGATGGAACCCCCAGTCCTATCTCGATCTATGCTGACCCATTGCCTACACATTCCAGACGCTCCCCATTCCACCACCCGCTGAAGGTGACATGACTGATAATAGAGTTTAAAGTCAGGCAGAGCGAGGCCCCCCATCCGCTTAGGCCTAGAAAGTTGAGACATGCTGAGCCGCGGCTTCCTCCCACGCCACACATAAAGCAGAATGAAAGACCGAAGAGAGGAGAAGAACAACCGAGGCAATGAAATAGGTAACATCTGAAACAAATACAGGAATCGCAGGAGACGATTCATTTTAATAATGTTAATCCTCCCCACCCAAGAGATATGGGGAAATGCCCAGGATGATAAGTCCGTGCAAACCCTCGACAGCAGTGGAGTGAAGTTCGCCTGATAAAGCGACCCAGGGTCCGGCGTAAGCCAAATCCCCAGGTATTTAAGCCTGTGGGAGCACCACCGATAGGGAAACGAGTCCTGTATTAATTCCTATGTGCGTCGCGATACCGAGATCCCCATAACTTACGACTTTGACATGTTAATCTTAATCCAAAAGCGCACGCTGGAGAGGAGGAAAGGAAAGAAGGGGTCTAGTAACCAAAAACAGCATATCATCCACAAAAGTGGCAACCTTATAATGAGAATCCCTCATGCGAATCCCATGAATATCATCATTCTCCTAATTGCATTCAGTAGGGGCTCCAGAGTCAGCACAAACAAAGGGGGGAGAGGGGACAGCCCTGGTGAGTCCGATTCTGTATAGAGAAAGGTGTTGAGAGGAGCCCATTGACCTTCACACAAGCCAATGATACAGCAAAGACTGACCAGAGCTGAGCCAGTACCCCCTTAGGGTGATATAACGGAGGAAAGCCACTGCTGGAGCTAATGGGACCAGAACCTGGAACGCCCTTAGTTCTCTCAATAGAAGAAACCCTGCGTGTGCAACGGGACCAGAGCCAAGAACACCCCTTGGGTGCCACAACAGAGAAACACTGCACAAGCGATCTGAGAGCCAACGCACTGGTAGTGAGATAGGTAGCGTAACACAGTGAGCACTTGGAGACCAGAGCCAAGACACCCTTCCAGTGCCGTCACAGAGCAACACACTGCAAGAGCTAACAGAATGCCCACTAGCACCAGGCGGTGCAACAACTGAACGAGCACCGGAATGGAAACTGCTCTGCTAGTGTTTAATGGATAGGCTCGGTCAATAAGGCACATGATCAGTAAGTGTTAAATGGTTCGGATGGAACACAACAGGCTTGGCAAGTGTACAGACACAGGCTCAATATCGGAGGCAACCATTACAGCAAGGGTACCTGACAGGTTCGGTAACGGAGGCAACAGCTCAGCAAGGCTATGCAGACTGGCTCGGTAACGGAGGCAACAGCTCAGCTAGCAAAGTAGTGATTAGTCAGAGCGATACTATCAGCACAGTTCAGAATGTCGCCGGTAGGCGACTGAGATCTCACGGGAACACAGGAAACAATCACGGAGCAGGAACGTCAGTCGGAACCGGGTCAATCACGAAGCAGGAATGTCAGCCAGAGCCGGGTCAATTCACGGAGCAGGAACAACAGCCAGAACTGGGTCAATTCACGGAGCAGGAACGTCAGCCAGAGCCGGGTCAATCATGAGCAGGAACGTCAGCCAGAGCCGGGTCAATCACTGAGCAGGAACGTCAGCCAGAACCGGGTCAATCACGAACAGGAACAGCAGATTGGTCAGACGAGCCGAGTCGGTACACAGGAACGCAGGAACACAGCAACAAATGCGCAGGATCAGGAACACCATGAAAGGGCATCTGACAGGTGCCATAGACCCAGTATATAAAGGAACATCCTGGGCGGGCCAATCAGCCTCCTCCAATGCACAGGTATCATCACAGAGATTGACAGGGAATCACAGGGACCGTGATAGGTGCCAGATGAAGAGCCAACATCTTTGCCAATAACTTCACATCCGTGTTCAGGAGAGAGATAGGGTGATAGCTGGAACATAATTCCCCATCCCTCCCCTCCTTTGGCAGCACTGTGATGATAGCACTAAGAGTCTGCGTATGTAGACTGAACCCCCCTAGAACCAAGTTGAACATATCAGTCATAGGACGCAAAAGTACCGTAGAAAAGGTCTTATAATAGTGCAAAGTCAGCCCATCAGGTCCAGGAGCCTTACCCACCTGAGACACCTTAATAGCCCGTTCAACTCCTCAACAGTAAAGAGGTGTTCCAGTGACTCGGCCACCGCTGGCGTCAGCCTACAATGAACCTGGTGCACCAGGTGTTGGTGGATGGTTTGCACGCGGCTCTCCGCATCCCGGGCACCCCCTTGTAAATCAATATTATAAAGATCACAATAATATTCCCTGAATGCCTCCACAATCTGGGAAGGCAACCGAACCAAAACATTCCGCTTAGTCCAAATCTTGGGAACATGAAACTGTTGCGCGCGTCTGCGAAGCATAGGGGCTAGTAACCAGCCACACTTATTGCTATTCTCAAAAAAGAATTTTTTACACTGTTGATGAGCAAGACGATTCTTCATAGCTAACAAATCCGCCAGCTGTGCCCTTTTCAGCAAGAGCAATTGGTAATCCGCCGTCGCCAAGGAATGCTTATGCAGGAGTTCCAGTTGCAGAATATCACTGGTCATCGCAACAAGCGATCGGCGACTGCTCCCGCTTCCTCTCAGTGGCTATCGCAATGAAATGCCCGCGTACCACACTTTTATGCTCCTCCCACACCACAGGTAACGCAACTCCAGGCGTCATGTTTTCTGAAAAATAATATTTGAGAACCTCCACAGTCTGGGATGCAAGCACTGGGTCTAGCAAGAGAGATTCATTTAGTCTCCAAGTCCAGCGATTTGACCTAGACAGGGGAGAAGATAGCTGCAACTTGACCGGGGAGTGATCAGACCATGTCAAAGGACCAATATCAACTGAGAGCAAAGAATCTAAATCCCGATGAGACAGGAAAATATAGTCAAGTCTGGAGTAGGAACTATGGGCGGAAGAAAAGTAGGTATAATCACGTGCAGTTAGGTTAACCACCCTCCAACTGTCCATCAGCTGATGTCGCACCAAAGCTGACAGCATGCCCCTCAGTAGATTAGCAGGCACACACGAGACGCCAGAGGAGGTATCCAAATTGGGGTCCAGTGCCACATTAAAGTCCCTCCCCTAGCACCAACACCCCCTACTGAAATCCCTGGTGTTTCGACAGTACCATGGGTAGAAAAACAGACTCCCTAGTATTGGGAAAATAGACAGTTGCAATGGTATAATATCTATCTTGAATCCTACCCTTCACAAAAAGAAAGAGGCCCTCGTCATCAGTTAAAGATGCCACCTCAGTAAACGGCACACCCCTCGAAATTAAAATAGTGACCCCCCCAGCTTTCGACCGGGCATTACTACTATAAAAGACCTGAGGATAGTGTTTATTAGCGAGAGATGGATGTTTATTCATCAGAAAATGAGTTTCCTGCAACAGAGCAAATGACACATGATGGGACCTAAGATCCCTGAGCATATTGGACCTCTACTCAGGTGTATTGAGGCCCCTGGTGTTCAGAGAGTAAAAAGTCAGAGAAGCCTGAGAGATATCCATGATGCCACTGTGTGCCATTGGGTATGCGAAGGAACACAAGTAGGTCAAGGGATGGGGTAAAGAATAGAATAAGGGAACAAGATAGGAAAAGAAAGGAGAAAGACAAAGAAAAAAGTATCAGACCTAACCACTCCAACTACACTCAGTGGGGCGTTACGCCAAACACAAGGAAACCCCGGTAATCAGCCAGGACCCGATGTTTGAAAACAGGAGCGTAAACCCCGTGAGGGTATGCGGGTAGCCAAGATCCAAGAGCAATGCCATCACTCCGCTATACAACCAGTGCACAACGGAGCAGGCAAAGTATCAAGAAACAAAAAACAGTCCGTGCCTAGAGGCCGGCCGGCACATACATTGCAAATGAATAGTACAGAATCACCAACAAATTCAAAACACAAAGCCAAAGAACCACTGTAGTCAACAAATGACTCTCGCCCCAACTCCCCCCTCCCTACCCCCAGAATCCCAAGAGAAAGGATCCAAGATCCACCATATCTGCGCTTCAAGGAATACCCACAGCCCGTGTAGGCGCTTCTCGGGCCACAGCCCCTAAAAACATCCCCAAGGGCCAGGGATTTCCCCCTCACACACACACCTCTCCTCAATTAAACAACCTGGGCAGTGCAAGGGCACCCCGTGGGTCGCAGTCATCAGGAACACCATTCATGAGTTACCTCACCAGACACCGCTGTCTAGAGGCAGTTCCGAAGGAGCACGACCCATGGGGTCAATACAATAAGCGTAGACCCAGATCATAAAATTGCATACCACAGCAATGCCTGAGAGCCCCTCAAGAACAAACCCGAGAAACTGAAAGCAAACCTCTAGTCCGCAATAAAGAGTAGAAATCCAGATGTATGGAGGGCCCAGGGGTATCAACCACCCAACCGACACAGAGAGGGACCCATTAAGTAAGCTAACATGCGGGCAATGGAGACCGCAGGCAGTAGCATGTGAAACAATACCCACAATTGATACGCATAGGCCAAAAGTCCAAGCTGGCACGTACCCAACACAAATATCTACTGCCCGAGGACCCCACCAACAAACGGGCATGTCATTAATCGGGGCTGCTCAACATGAAGGCTCCCAGGCATGCCACCCCCCCCACAAACATTTCAAACATAGAACCAACAGAACCCCCCTGCAGAAACCAAGAATAAGTGAGCACCCACTAGAGCCCTCCAACCCACCCAAACCAACCCAGGCCCCAATACCAACAATAGCATGACCCATATATGTGTCCCTGAGTTACCAACAGCACAGGGCTCTCCCGTAGGCTCAACTAAGAGTGAGGGAGAGGCATACGAGGACCAGAAGGCCCCTCTCGCCTTTGCCTCGACTGGGAAGGATATTCAGGGTCGTCCCAGTCAGGTACCACAAAATCAGGCAGGTTGGCAGCCCGAGCGAAACCAGGTACATCAGCTGAACGCCTAATGACATGGGAGGTATTTCCAATCCTGGCCGTCAAACTAAAGGGGAAACCCCACCGATATGGGATTTCATGAGAAACCAGCGCCCGTGTAAGTGGTTGTAGCGCCTTTCTTTTTTGTAAAGTGAGCCATGCTAAATCCTGGAAGAGAATCACTTCACTGTCGTGGAAGACCAGCACCTCCTACTTCTTGCCTTCCCAAAAATCTCCTCCTTGAGGCGGAAGCTAGGCAGGCAACAGACGACATCTTTCGGGGGGCCCGATGCTGGACCTCGCTGCCGGAGAGCACGGTGGGCCCATTCCAGACCAACCGGTGTCCCTTCAGGTCTATCCAGGATCATTTTGAAAAGAGAGGTAAGTGCCATAAACAGGTCACCCGGGGCGATCTCCTCAGCAAGACCACGCACCCAGAGGTTGTTGCGCCATCCCATTATCCAGATCTTCCAGCAGGCGACGGAGTTCTCGTATCTGAGATGCATACTTGCGGGAGTGCGTCGACAGGCCCCGTAAACCAGCCTCAGTTTGCGCAGTCCAATGTTCCGACACCTTGGAGTCAAGGGCCTCCAGGCCCGAGCGGAGCCCAGCTATGTCTTTCCGAACTTCACAGACACCCTGCATGATATCAGCTGACAGGTCAAGGAAGTCCTCCTGAGTGGGAATAGAGTTCATCAGAGCCAAAAAGTTCATCGACACAGCAGGCTCGTGGGCATCTGCTGGGGTAGGCGAGGGTGGGACATAGGAGCCTCCAGATGATGTTGAATGAGAGGGAGACACCGCCATATTGGGCCCATCCCCACAGTGGGAAGTGCCCGCGTTCGTGGCAAAATAGTCCGAAACAGAGTGTTCTTTATGTTTTTTACCAGTCCCAGGAGTTCGCTGCTCATTGGGGTGGCATTTGGTCCGAACCATCCCAATTAAGTGTGTTCTGTTGCATACAAAACCGGCCTCCAGCGCGGAGCGAGTAATTCAAGCAGCCATCTCAGACCATGGCCAGCCACACCCCATATTAGACTATTGAACTGTTTTATATTTTATACTGTTTTATCATTTGATACTTTTTTATTATTTACAAGTTGACACTGAGCTCATTTTAGAGGATTTTTTCAGTTTATTTTCAGTTATTTTATACTTAGTTCATTTGTTATCCACATATTGGAGACCTTCTTATAGTGCGCAGGTTGGTAGGGTCTGGGTCCTGTGTCGGGGTGAGTGTGTCGGCCTTATAAGGTGGATTTACTCCTACTGTCCGGGGTCCTGGAAGTCACCAGCAATTCGTATTGTACATGATGATTTATAGCATGGAATCTACTTAATAACAGCAAATCCCACCAAGGACAGCATCTGCAATGAGTTTGTATGTTCTCACCTTGTTTGCGTGGGTTTCCTCCGGGTACTCCGGTTTCCTCCCACACTCCAAAAAAAAAAAAACATACTGATAGATTAATTTAGATTGTGAGCCCCAATGGGGACAGGAACCAATATGAGTGTAAAGCGCTGCGTAATCTGTGTGCGCTATATAAAAATAAAGAATTATTATTATCATTATTATTAAGATGCCTGTCATAAAACTATAGCGGTAGGCAGTTAATAAGGCCTCCCAGGTCCACCAGTTAATGTATGCTAGCTAGATTAATAAAAATTATTTGTTAAAAACATTTCAAGAGGGCTGCACCTTGCGGTAAAATGGGCCGCATCTGGCCCACTGGCCGCATGTTGGATGCCCATGCTTTTGATTCTCAATTGTAGTCTATTGGACTGCCTAGGTCACATTTCAGTACATAAATGTTTGTTCATAGGTGGGTAAATAGTGGCTCAGTCATTTTGATTGCACTACCTGTGCTTAATTAGGAATATGCTTAAAGTTTGACCTGTTAGGGTGCGCCAAGGACTGATGCTGAGAATCACTGCCTTAGATGCTGTTTTGTGTGACCACCCCAGCATGGTGAAATTAGTCTGATATCAACTCAACCATCAGTTGTACATGGTCTACCTCCACCACCAGTTAGACTTTGACTATCCTGTTCTCTGTCTACTCAGTCGAGCTCCAGGCTTCGCTGTTCCTTTACAACTACAACTATACTGCAGGTAGATTATTTGTTCAGCATCCTCTTCAACCTCAGTGGGTAACTGCTGTTCTCTGGATTGTCATCAGCGGTACAGCTGGCTCCTCCGGTCAGCACTAATCTGGACTTGCTGCCAGCATCTCTAACCTAGACTGCAGCAATAGGCAATCTAGAGAGCAGCCACCACCTGCTTTCAGCACTATTTCTTAGGGTGAGGTGCAGAACCTACTTAAGAGAAAAAAATGACACACTATTATTCTTTATGGCAATGATGAGCAATCCTCATTCCTAAGCTGCAGTCAACTTTTACAAGCTCCTATCAAACTTTAGTTGTTGATAATGACTGATGTTATGGGGCCAGGCTACAGATCTACTCAACTTACTTGGTGTGTGCCTGATACATGGTAAGACTGTACACAGTGTGTCTTCTCATTTCAGTGAGCAAACACTGGAGTGACAACCAGCCCGAAAATGTTACAGTAGGAAGACCGAATGCTTTTAAGACCTGATATACTAGCAGTTGATGAGGGCACAGCGTATAGACAAAGTAATGAAATGTAATGATCAATAGAAGGCTGCATAAATATCCCCATAGAATCCTGAGATAGTATTTGAACCAGCATAACAAGGACCCAAATCTTAGTGGATCAGAATTTCTATTGTCCCGAGAATATAATAAGTCTCTGAAACAGACCTGCTATTGCATTAATTTGATTATTTTAAGTATAGTAGAAGACATCTAACCCAACCTAGTTTGACAGTGAAATCTTAAATATATTTTGCCCCAGTGCACAAATTCAATCTTGCCTAGATGCTGAAAAAGATGCAAGACTTATAGCAATGTTTGATTCAGAGTGAAATGTTCAGTAGAACCGTGAAGAACACAAGGGCCTAGATTCACTAAAGGTCGGATGCAAGGGGAGGGTTGGAGAAGGTCCCTATTAGCATACAAATTGTCAGAGTGCTGTCGATGTAGAATGGATGTCCTCCCGTCACACATCACCAACACTATGACCATTCTGCTCTCTCTGATTCCCTATTTGGCCAGTGGGGGAGTGAACAGAAGGCTTTCAGTACCATGGACAGCATTGATTGCCATAGGGATGTGCATTGCTCACCACTGTGGCACTCAAAGAGTTAAAGTAAAAAAAAAAAAATTCCCAGGGGAACAAGACTGGGAGTCACGCAGCATCTATGGGGATTTGTGGCTACCACTTGCCCTCTCTGCCTTGTTCCCGTGCCCATTGGTAGCCATAGAACCCCATATACACTGCTTGACCCCTACACTTGTTCCCATGACAACTGGAAACCACATGTACACTGTCTGACCCTCTCCAACCTTTTCCTCTTACCCACTGCTAGCCACAAATCCCCATGGCCACTGCCTGGGCAAGGAAAAAAAGGCTGGGGGTTTCAGGCAATGTATATGTGGCTAACACACAATGATGTTGTTCCCCATGCTGCCCAACATGTTAGAAATCCGACATAGCATTCCCCCTTTGACATATTAACCCCCCTTAGTAATTCAACATATAGTGCTCCCATTGGACATATTAACTTTCTCCAACTTTTTTGACATACACTGTTAATTTTTGTATACTTAACCCTTTGAGTACCAGAGAGGTAGCAAATTATTGCTTTGCCAATTCATTTACTATCCCTCTGGTGCTCAAAGGGCTAATAGGCGTGTATATGTGTACTTACTGTTATTTTACGTTTTATTAAAAAAAATAGTTCAGACCTCAAAGGGGACATTGGGACCCCTCCTGTGCTTTTATGAATGAATCAGTCACCTGGTCATTCCAAAACTGGGTGATTGATTAATTCATGAAAGTGCAGTTCTGCGCTTCTCACGAATGAACTTGGTGACAGGGTTCACTATAAGCACTTCTACTGGAGCCGGCTTAACAGCGGCTCCAGTAGAAAGAAAGGAGGGCGGCAAATGCATCCCTTGTCGCCTGCATGGATCACCTGTCCTATCCTACCATTGTGTGTTAACCCCATATCTATATTGCCTGACACCCTCATTCTTTTTCCCTTGCCCAGGCAGTGTCCATGGGGATTTGTGGCTAGCAGTGGGCAATGGGAAAAGGCTGGAGAGGGTCAGACAGTGTACATGGGGATATGTGGTTACCAGTGGTCAATGGAACAAGTGTGGGGGCCAAGCAGTGTATATGGGGTTCTATGGCTACAACTGGGCAAGGGAAAAAGGCTGCGGGGGGGAGGGGGCAACTGGTAGCCACAAATTGCCATAGATGCTGTGTGATCCCCGGTCTTGTTCCCTTGTAAGTGCACAACTTGTATAATATATGATACATAGGGTAGGGGATAATTGTGCAGTGCTTGCTGTACGGTTTCTTTTTATTTTAACCCTTTGAATGCCACAGGGGTGAACAATGTATATCCCTATGGCACTCAGTGCTGTCCATGGTGCTGAAAGCATTCTGTTCACTCCCCCTACTGGCCAAGTAGGGAAGCAGAGAGAGGGAAAGCTGTTCAACTTCAGAATTGTTGTAGTGTTGGTCATGTGTAAAGGGAGGAAATCCCTTCCACACCAACAACAGGTCACAGCCCTCGGTGCTTGTGATTGCGTGAGGGCTGTTACTGCATAGGAAAGTACAGGGAGATCCCAACTTCGACAACCTGAAGTAGGTAAAGTTGCGACTGTGAACTCGACAGCAGAGGCTGCTATCAGAGTTTAGTGAATGTGTCGAAGTGTCACATTAACATATCAACACACCCCCTTGAATACAAAAGAGTCTCATGCTTCATTTAAATATGGAAATAGGCCATTGTCAAGGTGATGAATGAAAATTCATAAACCTGTCAGATTGTTGTTGATGTGGGCATATTTTTGTCGGAGTGCTGGTGATGTCATAGACACTTTAGTGAATAATACTATCAATATGCCTACCACACTGCTCCGACAGGACATCCACATCTTACGCCCTCTTCGAATTTTAGTGAATCTAGGCCTTTGAATTCGTAGGTTATCTTGTTATGTTAAACTAAACATATTTTACCCTGATGAAGTATCAAAATTAGATACAAAATGCATTTGAGACATCTTACGTGTATGACAGCATACTATTAATATTTCTGTTGGTATATTTGGCAATTCAGTTGCTGTTTCTTATACAGTAATAAAGCTGATGCCTATCACCTACTGATTCCTAACTGTTCATTGAGAAGATCTGAACTTGGGCTATCCAGAGGAGAATATACAGAAGATGTTTTTTTGATCTTATGTGCTGTTCCTTGATATATATCTGGTGAGCTCTGAATGGAAGGGGGCTTTGTATTACATTTTAAAGTGTATACAGATATGCTCTTACATAGGTCCATGCCTTTTTTTCTTTTTGTCTTTCTTAGAGTTGATGTTCAATGCATACACTAAGGGTAGAAACTGTCTATTAGAGCTACATATTTGTACTGAAAAAGAAAGATATTCCATTATTTCCCTTTGGCGAGAACTGAATTACTTTTATCATTCATGACCAGAAAACTTATTCCATCTACTCCATTTCATCAGTTGATTGTATATTCTAAGTATTTTTTGTACACATTTATTTTATCATATACTAGTTGAAGAGCCTGTTACACGGGCCACAGTGCCACTGCCAGACGGTCACAGGGCAGTCATGCGCAGTAGAGACTGCCCGCGCCACTGCTGATACAGAGCTGGACGCTCCTTCAGAGCGTCCAGCTCTGTATCAGCTGTGGCGCGAACAGTCTCTACTGCACATGACTGCAGCAGTCTCTACTGAGCATGACTGCATCGTTACACACCTTTTAGCAAATTATTATATAGGATTCCTTATTTGTATAATTTAGAGCCATAGCATTCTTTTGTTCTCCTTTGAATTCTTATGAATTTACCTCAGAACTCGGAGTGTGTAGTTTTGTCATCCCACCGCCTTTTTTACATATAATGAGATGCAAGTATCCATACACCAAACCATGTTGTATTCTGGATGAATGTTGGACTGATAGCCACTGCTAGGTTCTAGCAACTAAAAATAATTGTACCATATTAAAAGCTACGGGAATTTTGGGAACCTTTATTTGTCTCCAATGGTGCAGTTAGTTTGCGCCATCTTTTGTGTATAAGGACTTATGTAGAAAGGAAAACTAGAGCAACTTTGAAGCAAAACCACTTTACCACTGACGAATGGCTCTCTTATCCCTTTGAATGCCGGAGGGTAAAAGCAATGCGTTGTGTACCCCTCTGGTGCTCAAAGGATTAATGCGATTAGGTTGGGGTCCTTCACATAAAGGTCAGGTTTATGTGCTTAATTTTGCATTGTAACTGCAGTTTCCTGTACATAGTGATCCTACTGAAAGGGATAGTAATACTTAAAATGTAAGAAAAAAATATGTTTTAGGGTTTATCCCCCTGAGTAAACCAAGAGTTTGGTAAGTATGCATTGCCAATCCATTGACAAGCTATGATTGCGCATTTGTTATATACATATTCCTGATGTAGTAGATTGCTTTTTATAACAGCATAAGATTATTTTTAAACTTTAAATTGAGATGATATTGAGTGCTAGTGATGATTACACTGAGTGCTGTTCAACATTTTACATACACAGTGCTGTAGCATCTACTGTTTTTAAATGTTACTGTATGTATGTGCCATATTCCAAGTTATAATAAAAAAGATGAATATCCCTGAATAAGTGAGGGAAACATAATGAATTTATTGCCATTTGTAACTTTCCATTCTAGTCATTACAGATCTGCTCCAGCGCTAAATGAGCTCCTTCCCTGTTGATGCATAAATCTCAAAAGCTTGGTGTGATAAGTAAATGATAGGACGTACAATTAACAGAGAAGTTATTAGTAACCCTCTCACTTGCCTTACCATGGCCAGACAATAACTGGACTTGGTAATCATAACCTTTTAAGGACCAATGGGTGCGCAATTCATAGCTTTGTCCACTTTTCTGGCCCTTAAAAGGTTACTACATACCTTTCCTACTTCACTTTGAAAAAACTGCCAACAACTGTCATCTCTGCCTCCATAGACATGACATCCAAGACTGTTTGACCCATGAAGAAGTGACAATTTGGTCACTAAACCCATTGGGCCTATTGAACATTGAAGCTTTTAATAATAAAACGTATGATTATATTTATCTGGGTAACTTTAGTGATTACCTGTGACTGAGATCTTGTTCCCGGTGTGGAGCATTGCCAGTCTGGGGCATAATCCAGCTCATGTGTTTACTCTGAGAGGCACGACAAAGCCTCTTATTCTAGTAAGTACCACATAACAAGCGCGGTAATAATTTTGGCTCCTAATATTGCACTTAGAGGCTTATTGCGTGCTTTTGTATTGTGTTTTAGACATTATCATCTCTGGAAAAAGGCACAAAACGAAAAATGCATAGAAGCCATTATGATTTGAGGGCCGAAGTAAGATAAGCAGGGAGTGGGGGTTTAGATGAGAAAGTGTTGGTTTTCCTTTAAGGGGAAAAAAGAAAATAACAAGTTGAATCAAATACACATTTAGGGAAGACTGTACTGCAAAGCTATAAAGGCTTTGTCCAAGGGTGGGCAACCAGTGGCTCTATAGCAGTTGGACAACATCTTACATTATCACCTGCTGGTAGATGGAAGTTGTAGACCAACAGCAGCTGGAGAGCCATGGCTTCTTGGACTGACATCTGAACATTGTTTTCTTTCACAGAAGGTGTTAAATAATTTGGAAACCTGTATTTAATTGATATTTATTATTTCACTGAATCACTAAATGTAGAAAGCAAAATGATATTTGAAGTGCGGTTTTCCATTTGCAAATAAACAGTTTATGCCCTCAGAATGATGTTGTACTGGGTCTCCTCTGATGACCAGCATCGTCCTATTTCCTCTTGACTTTCCATGTCTCATAGCAATTTCTGCTCACTTTAAATCCACTTTTTGCATGACAAATTCTTCTGGTACTTGATGGGTTAAGAGGATTTATGTTTCACAAGAGCTTGGTGATCCCTGGACATCCATTTATCTGAATAAAAACAGATACAACAGTTGAGCAGAGCCAATAGACCCAAGATGAATGGTGTTAATACAATAATTAGCCTAGCAGTTAACCTGCACCCTTCATATTGTTCTTCTTTATACATAACATCATTTACTGCAATTACCAGGAAAATACTTTCTGACGGAGATAAATTCTTATCCATAGCTGTATCTCCTGTTATAATCTTTTACATTTTGGCCAAATCCAGAGACTTAAGCAATTCTTATACTAACCACACATCATAAGTAACCGCCAGGTATGCCTGGCCAAAGACCAAAATGAAATAGGCACCAATTTAGATTAGCCAGGCCTACAATTCACATTGGAATATACAGAGGTCCTACTTGATTCTTGGTAAAGATAGTTGGCATGCGGTATTTATCAATGAAGCAGCGTTATAATGTTATGTCAAAGCAACTTTTCAGTGTTTATCAAATATTAAGAAGTTTTTTATCATACCTCCCAAGTGTCTCTTTAACACCCGGATTGCTCTGTCCCTCTTTCCCATACTGATGTCCCTCTTGTTAAGGAGATCAGATTGTGTGGTGTTTGTATAAGTGTATCACATTGCTCCACAACAATAAAACTCACATTATTTTTTGTTTAAACTACAGTATACGTTTGTAAATTAGTCTGTGTAATTAAAATACTTTAGCTCTAAATCATTTATTCAGTTACTCAAAGTGGTGTCAATAGGTCATGAAATCACTTGGAAATTCTTGGTGATGTCCCACCTACCATCCACACCCCCAGCAACAACACCTAAAACAAAAGGGTCCATCTTTGGCCATCTGAAATGTTGGGACGTATTCAAAGGAAACCGTCCATTGCTTCTAATAAAGAGTTTATTTGATAAATATGGTGCAGTTGTTTTGTTCCAGAATAGCTCCTTGATATACCCCAAGTACATTAAAAATGTGTGAAGGAAGAGTTCATCTACATTCTGCCTTTTGCCAGAGGTGTCTGGCCAATACAGATAAAGCCAGAACGGTTTCTGACTTTGGACACAACATATAAGTGACTGGTTTTATACAAATTCACATTATAAAATGTAACTGTAGGGATAGTATTGTTAAATTTCTACATAAAGGTTATATATAAAGGTTTGAGAGATGGGACTGGGGGCATTTAGTTTAAGTTTTTAATGGCTGCAAGATTAATTGTTGTATAAAATTGACAATACCATCCCTTGAAGAAATTAGAAGCTGGCCATTATTGATAGTGTTGAAGAAAATATGGTAACTCTGATGTGTAACAGATTGTGATAGTGTTTAAAATATAACTAACTACACATAAAAAAAAATATGAGTTAAAAATATAATCTCCAAAAAGTTGTGTATATAATATTGGTAATGCATGTTCCTCAAGGAAGAATACTACTGTAAAGTAATAGCCTTCAAACCTTTCTGTACCTTGATAGGGTCTGGTTAAGAAACTTTACATATCTAATGGGATAGTTAGTAAGAGGTTAGTGTAGGGACCATAGGTTCAATTGAGAAACTCAGTAAATAGTTGTGGATAACCTTTTAAGAACAAGAGATGTGTACAATACATTACAAAGCAATGCAATGCACACCATTTTTATCTCTAAAAATGTTATGGGACTGCTGGCACACTGCAGTAAGTCGCTACCAGAAGTCAATTTGCCATCAGATCTCCTCCTGATTCTAACAAAACCCTTGACATGTTGGTAACCCCAGTAGCTCAGAAAATTCCAAAAGCTACCTATTAGCGACAGATATTTTGGTAAATATTGACTGCAACAAATGCTGAGGGGGCATTTACAAATAGAAATGTACTTTGAAGGTACGTAGATTTCAAAACAGTATTTTCTTTTTCTCAATAGTTACCACAGCTGTTTAAGTTACTGCCAGCTGAGAGATTAGGATAGACTCCACCAATAATCACTGAGATAATATTTACTTCTCAGTGACAGATACATTTATGGTTGAACTGATTACAGAGTAATCTCTTGTCTTTGCAAGGCTGTAGGCTTCAGAGTGCAAGAAATGATGAACTGTACTTCATAAGCTGACAACTTAGTTCCTGTGGGAAGACAATAAATATCTCCTTCTGTTTGAAAACCACTGTGGTAGAAGAACCTGCAAGAGAGCAATTTCTTCTTCCACAATGTCCTCCAAGAAGAGAGTTTTCATTTCAAGTGGAACTATCATATTATATATATGTGTGTGTGCGCAAAGAAATACATTTATAATCCTTATTAAGAGCCCGCATTATTTAGAAATCTAAGTTCTTAGGAGACCCACCGCCAGACGACAGCACAGGAATCTTGTCAAAGAGGCATATGTGCTCATGCGCAGTCCGTCCCTGTCTCATCACTGTTTGGCAAGTAACCTAAAGGGGAGTTTCACTGTACTGCAAGGCAGGGACAGACAGCACAGATGCCTCTTCTGCAAGATGTCTGCACTGTCGCCTGGCGTAGAGTCTCCTAAGAACTTAGCTTTCTAAACAATGACGGCACTTAATATAAGGATTATAAATGGATTTCTTTGCTTGCCGATATAGTAAAAATTAATTGGGAAGGGGAGCATTTATATATATGTGATAGTTCTGCTTTAAGCAAAGGACAAGTGTAAGAAAATAAAATGAACAAACATGGCTTAAAATAGGAGGTTTTATCTATGGGGATGTATATTGATATATGTGTTTGTATGTATGCATATCTGTTTATAGATTTATGTATGCGGGTGTATATGTATTGTAAGTGTTGATTAAAGGGAGAGATATAAGCGCTTATAGTTCCCCCCTCCTGCTGATGAGCTGTAAAGTGGTCAGCAGTGGATCTGAGTCGTGCAACTCTGCGGCTCTTCAGCAGAGCTGAATGAGCATTATCGTAAAACAGATACTTCACTGGAACGGTCTACAAAGCATGCTTGGTTTGCAAGCACACTTTGCAGACCATTCAACTGACGTATTTGTTTTTCGATAGCGCTCATTCAGCTCGACTGAAGAGCTGCCGGCTGGACTGGGATCTCATGACGTCAGCTACCTGCTGAGGTCTGGAAAAGAGGAGGGAGGGGGAACTTTAAGCACTTATATCTCTCAAACCATAAAGGTCTGAGAGATCCAGCTTGGCACAGTAAGATTATCTTTTGAATACCTTCAATATTAGGGTTAGTTAATGTTAGACATTACTAACCCTTTAATACAGTTAATATAAGAACAGTGGTATTTTGTTTCCTTAATTAAGAATTCAAGGGAATTTCAACCTTCCCAAACTCCAGGGGAACACACAATGACATTAATAAACAAAAGGGGCATCAAAAGGACTAAACTTCTAACAGTATGCACTTCCATAACTAAGCATGTGAGAACCAAAGGAAAGGTCTTATAGAATGATATATGCAAGGAGTGAGGACAAACAAACAAAAGACAGATGTCCAAACTGACAGTCACCTAAACAGAATTTAAATTAGACACAGAGGACTTACATTTGATAAGATGTCCCATGGGGATGTCCCAAAGAGGTCCCAAAATTTAAAGTGAGAGAAAGAAAACTGAACAATAGCCTACAAAACTTGGCAGCTAAGACTAGCATCTTGAGATGCAAAAATGTTAACTTTACAAAACTTTGTGAACGTGTGAACTGATGACCATATTGCAGCATTACATAGTTGGTCAACCATGGCTTGATTTTTCAGGGCCCATGAAGTACTGATGGAACAAGCTGAATGAGCTGTAATGCTGAAAGGAGCCAGAATAGACTTACATCTGTATGCTTGTCTTATAATCTTTCAGCCACTAAGCAATAGTTGTCTTAGACGCCCGTCTGCCCTTCTTTGGACCATCAGGAATGACAAACAATGGATCTGTCTGTCTAAAAGACTGATTGACTTGAACATGTTTGTGAAGATATCGAACTACCTCCAATGAATGGAGTATTTCTTTTTCTTTTTTTTTTTGCATAGGTTAGTAGACAATGAAGGAAGGAAGGATTAATTCCGATTAATGTGGAAAGCTGAAACAACTTTGCGTTAAAATTCAGGTACAGTCCTTAATACAACTTTGGGCTAGATTCTATTACAGGTGCTAATTTTATCTTTGCTTTTATCTCCAGTTTCCTCCATAGACTTCAATAGGAAAATGTTTGCTAAAATGGGTGTTAACATTTAGGAGATTAGGTGTGGAGATGTGTAGGATAAAGTGTTGAGTTCTGAAACTCTTCTACCTGACACAATAACAATGATAGAAACTGTCTTATATGTCAGATCTTTAAAAATACTGATGATGGTAGTTCAAAGGGGGAGGACTGAAGAGCCTCCAACACCAAATTTAGATCCTAGGGAGGAAAAGGAGCTCTATATGGAGGGAGTATACTATTAACTCCTTGATTGAACGTTTGAAACTTGTTTTTAAGTTTCATGCTGTCAAAGCAAGATTGTGTAAGTTGTGATGATAAATGGGTCCTGTGACAAAAGTGCTCTTTGGTTTTGTACCTTCTGTCCTTGGATCAGCCTGAACACATGCTCTTTTAGTTTGCCGAGATACTTCATACACAGGAGAAGTATAATTCAAGCATGTTTATTTGTCTCAAAGTGGTGAGCAGCAGCAAAAATAAATTAAAAAAAAAAATCCTTGCTCTACTGAGCACCGACTAAACATTCAGGACTGAAATTATAATGAGAAAGTACATTGTCTATTACAAGGCAATCATAGTTACTATCTATATCCAGAAACTAGAAGGATCCTACTATTAAACAAAATAGGACCTCTTGTGATAGAAATTTACAAGGAGTAAAGTAACTGTAATGTGTATCCTTTGTGGGCACCGATCAACATATTGCTGTATATTAGTTTCCATGAAGTAATGGACTTAATTTCAGCACTTCTTCATGGGAGGTGACCATAAAAGTTTTTTGGTAACAGCTGAGGTACAGTTGGTTTGCTTCAGAATTACACCTCTTCAGCGTATTGAATATGTCTCTTAGTGTATAGTCTCCTGTGACAATCAGGATTGTCACAGTTCACATGGCGCAAGAGGTGGAGCCTCTCCTCCCCCTGGCTGGGATCATGTGGACACTAATACTGAATGGTATAGGGAAAATACATAGTCATGGAAGCCTGTTTCAGCTTTTCACTGGGAATGTATGTTTGTGCTAACTCCATATCCCTCCCCTGGAGGTTTCTACAGGATGTGACTAGAGCCTTGTGTCCACCTCCCACCCCCCTTTTAGTAACCTTATCTGATGTTAAACCCAGCATGTCATGTTTTATCCATGTAGTGATTGCCCATTTTCTCTCAACTGTGTTAAAATGATGCGTTGGTTATAAATGGGGCAGTTTGTGATTTACCAAGAAGGAGTGTGATTGTCTCTCTCTGAAGTATCCAGGTGTATTGCTGTTTGTCGTCCACTATAGATCAGTTACTCATAGAGAGGTGCCAGGGGATACATGACTCAAAGTACCGGGTCTTAGTGCTTATTATAGTGGTTAGCTGTGCAGGTTGGCTAAAGAAACCCACGGTCGATAATGTGTCTGAACTGCTACACCTTCTGTGGCAGAGACACCAGAGCTGTATCGTCACAGCTCCAAATAACAGGGCTTGGAGAAATGTTTCTCACAGGAATTACTTTTCGCTAGCGTTATTGAGGGATACAGAGCGGATGGAGTTAAGCAGCGTGCGTATAGGAGGAAGGGCACAGAAATACTGCTCCCACTTCCTAGCTGCTAACCTCTCCACCCTGCCTGCCTTCAGTTTTTTTTAAAGTGTCCCTCAAGGAGGTCCAGGGAAACTTTTCTCCTGAGAGAACTCCGTTAGTTAGCTTGTTTTACCTTTCTCCTTAACCCCTTAAGGATCCGTGCGGTGCCAGGACCATCACAGGAGTCCAGATGTTAAGGAGCTGCTGCACACTGCTGTGCCATCCCAGAATGCTATGCAGGAAAAAAAATGTGCAGTGGTACTAAGCGACCGCCTGGTGGTCATTAAGGAGTTAAAGCTTCTGAGAGCCTTCAATTTGTAAGGCGAGTACTTTTATTTAACTGTGATTCCCGGCTTCCTTCCTTTGGGATAGCTTACAATCTAAATCACAGAAGCCCAAGCTCAGCGTTTTGATGAAAGGGAGAGAAGCTTTATAGTTAGTAGGTAATCTTAGTGTGACAAAAACCTGTGTTTTCACTGTTTAGTAATTTTACTTTATTATTTACTACATTTTAGTTTTTATTTATTTAAAGAAAAAAATTGTACTTGAATATTTAATTATTTACTTATTCTTTAATTATTACTTATTTTATTCTCTTGTATAGTGTTCTGTGTTCTCCTCAGTTAAATTTGGTGTTTACAGCATGCGAACACTAGAGGGCGTGCACATGCTCTTTACCTCACAAAGCGGCAGCCATTCTTTGCATTGCAGCTACGGATCTCATCCTGAAAGCAGCATTTCTTTGATTGGGAAACTTAAGGTTCCTCTAGTTCCATAGCAATAGGGCACTCTAAATATATAAGTCGAAAAGTTAAATTGGCTGCATTTACTGTGCTGACTCCGTAGAAACAGCGTTATTTAGTTAAACTTATAGCTGTACTGGTTAACCTTGTATTGCCAGCTCCTTTGGAGAAAAGGTCTTATATTGCTTACTGGGTTTATGCTTTGTGGGGAATCAAGCCTGTCCATTTAATAATATAACTGTAATGGCCCATGGGCCGTTACTATGGGCACTTGTAATTGCCAGCAAAAGGATCGCAAGAGACTGGATGGCACAGAGTGAAGTCCCAGCCCCTGGCAGCTGGGCAGCAACAGAAATGCAGCTGGACATGATAAATTCTCTGCCATTCATGTTGAAAAGTAGGCGGCATTCTAATCGGCTGCTTACCATTCTATGTTAAATGTTATGTGAAAGTTTTAGTGTTTTGTCATATATGTAAAAGATGCTGGACCCTAGTGTTAAATGTTGGTCTGCAATCTTACATGGGCCTGCAGGGGTTAAATGATTGTGTTTTTGTAATGCTATCCAAATTGTATTTGTTTCACTATCTAGTCCAGGTTTTGATTAGATTTCACTTTCCTAATCCCTCCACCTCTGTATTGTCTTCTGTGTGATAGGATTAGTCTGGTGTCATGACTGTCTGTAACACCTATTTCTATTGTACTGTTTTGTTGATTGTATCAATCATACTGCATGGCACATCCCCCTGTATTGCCCCATTGTGTCCCATGTTTACACCACCAGTGTGTATTGTACTTGGTTTTACTTTAAAATGTTCCCTGTCCCCTCAATAAAGTAGTAGTCGTTTTGGACTTTGTGTGTCCTGTGTCTTCCTTCTGAGTGGTTTATAGGGTCCCTTCTGACCCCCATTCAAGGAGCATGCGTTCCAGTCTTCCATGCAGCAATCTGAGATCAATGGCTCGGCTACCCACTTGTAGCCGTCTTCAGGAGGGAGCAACCCGGACAACCAGGTGCCTTGGGTTCCTGTTACAATAACTTTCACTGTGGTCATCCCTTTGGGACAATTGCACATCATTAATTGTGGTAAGTTTTGAAGGAAGCTGACCTTAAAGATCAATTTATCAATTTTACTTATCCCCATTGAAACTTTTTGTCAATGATTCCTTGGCTTCCTTACTACATTATGGTAAAGAGGAGAAGAAAACTAAGAGCATTAAAAGTAGTTCTCATGTAAAATCTGCAATTCTAAAGTCACAAACAATATGTCTGTGTGTTCTGAATGTATGGACTTGGAGGCTAATAGGGATTCTACATCTGCAGATGCACCCATTATGCTTGAACCAGAGTGGGCCAAGGCTTTACCAGGTTCTCTTGCCAAATTGAAGAGGTTTTTGGACAGATGGTTAACAGGAGCACCTCGTGCACCAGTTAAAAGACCAAAAGCCAAAAAATCCTAAAAAAAAATTCATTATTCACCCTCAGACTCCTCTGATGATGAAAATGAATTGGCTAGTCACATTTCTGAGTCCCCCTCATCCATTGGAGAGGGTTCCATATTAGAAGACGCAGATTCAGAATCCATGCATTCTTTAATTAAAACTATCTTAGATGTCCAGGAAGTTTCAGATGACCAAGCCTCTGAGTCCTTAGCCAAATGTCTTTTTTTACATGTAAAAAGAAATCTGCAGTTATTTTCCCTGACTATGAAGAACTGGTTAAGATAGTCATGTATGAGTTGGAAACTCCAGATAAATCTATGGATATTCCCAAGACATTTGCAAAGGTGTACCCTAAATCTAAGGTTGACCTTTGGTCTAAACCTCCAACAGCTGACTCTACGGTTTCCATATTATCCAAACATACCACTATTCCTTTTTAAACTGCAGCAGCGCTTAAAGATCCTGCTGACAAAAAGGTTGCATCTTAAAAAGACTGGACTAGGTGCAATAATTTGAGTTTCCTTTGTATCAGCCTGGGCATGCAGAGCTGCTGAGGCTCAGCAAGCTCAGATTATTCAAGCTTTGCAAGAGAATGTGCCTCATGAGGATATTTTGCCACTCAGAGGCTACCTCCATGAGACCATCACCTAAAATTGGGGAAGTTGTCTTGGAGGTGGCTAGGTTGGCATCTAAATGTTCAGCAACAATGGTTACAGCACCTCGTGCCTTGTGGTTGAAGATCTGGAATGCATAATCTTCTGCCAAAAAAGCTCTAATATCCTTGCCTTGCAAGTGATTCCCTCCTCTTTGGGGCAGAGTTGGACAAAACAGTCAGTCATGACACTGGAGATGGAGATTAATTCTCCAGTTCCTTTGTTATTCTGTGCTGCTTATTCTGTAAAAATTTGAAGAAATCTTAGTGCATAGGCTCCACAGAAGAAAATAAGAATTGTAGAAGTGATAAACTGGAGAAGTTATCTCCACCTTATCACCTCTTAGTGAATCCCCCCACACACACCTCCATGTCTTTTTACCTACAGAGGTAAAACTTCCTCCAGATACAATACTACTCATTCATCTTGATGTTCCTTTCATTTTTATAGGGTGAAACCTATTTGGGCACAAAAGGAAAATGTACTCAAGGCATCAGTAACATAGAAACACAGAATTTGAAGGTAGATAAGAACCATTCGGCCCATCTAGTCTTCCCATTTTCCTACTTTGAACACCTCAAACCTTTTTTGGGCCTTGGTCTTTTCTTATGTTAAAGGGATAGTAATACTTCATTTTAACTTTATTTTATTTTGTAGGCATTAAAAAAACATGAAGAATGATATAAGTCTTATCTCTGAAACCTTTATGGTTTAAGAGATATTCACAAACAAAGTATCCCCCCTGTTCAACCAGATAAGAAGGGAGATGCCCAGGTAGACTGCAGAGAGGGACAATCTTCAATTAAGATAATGGAAAAAGCTGAAAAACTTTTCAAGGGGGGAAGGGCTTTCATTGTTTTCATACAAAGAAAATTGTCCCCTTCCGTTATCTGTACTGTCATACAACCAGACTCACATCTGAGAAGAGATGTCTTACACTAGGAAAAAGGGGCGGGGAGGGGAACTTTGCTTGTGAATATCTCATAAACCATAAAGGTTTGAGAGATAAGACTTATATCATTCTTCATGTTTTTTTAATGCCTACAAAATAAAATAAAGTTAAAACGAAGTGTTACTATCCCTTTAAGGACAACCTTATGTCTATCCCATGCATGCTTAAATTCTGTCACTGTATTATCTTCTACCGCTTCTGATGGTAGGCCATTCCACTTATCTACTACCCTCTCAGTGAAGTAAAACTTTATTACATTACATCTAAATCCGTGTCCCTCTAGTTTTAGACTATAGCCTCTTGTCCTAACATTTTTACTCCTTTGAAATATAGTTCCATTCTGCACTTTATTGAATCCCTTCATGTATTTGAATGTTTCAATCATACCCCCTCTCTCTCTTCTCTCCTCCAAGCTATGCATGTTCAGATACTTTAGTCTATCCTGATATTTCTTTTCCTGTAAACCAGTCACCATTTTAGTAGCCCTTCTTTGAATTTTCTCTAGAGTATCTATATCCTTCTGGAGATGGGGTCTCCAGTTCTGCACTAGAGATCTGTAGAGTGGCATAACCACTTCCCTTTTTCTGCTACTAATGCCCCAAGCTATACAACCCAGTACCCTGCCTGCATTCCTCACTGCTTTATTACATTGCCTGCCTACCTTTAAGTCATTAGAAATAATTACTCCCAAATCCCTTTCCTCTGTTGTCTCTGACAACACATTACCCATAATAGTATATTTTTCCTTTGGATTTTTATGTTCCAAGTGCATTATTTTACATTTATCAACATTAAACTGCATCTGCCACACTCTTGTCCATTCTTCTAATTTACCTAAATCATTTGTCATTTGGCTTATTCCCCCTGGTATCATCTGCAAAAAGGCAAACCTTTCCTTGAAGACCTTTTGCAATATCACTAAAAAAAAAATATTAAAAATAATGGGCCCCAGTACAGATCCCTGAGGTACTCCACTAGTAACACTCCTTTCGTCCGAATATTCTCCATTGACTACCACCCTCTGTCTCCTGTCACTCAGCCGTTGCCTTATCCATTTAACTATTTTTACATTCAGACCCAAACACTGCAGTTTATTAATGAGTCTTCTATGAGGGACAGTGTCAAATGCTTTACTGAAATCTAGATAAGCTATATCTACTGCTCCCCCTTGGTCTATTATTTTAGTTACCCAGTCCAAAAAAATCTATGAGGTTAGTTTGACAAGATCTCCCTGCTGTAAACCCATGCTGTTTGGTATCTTGCAAGCCATTTAAATTCAGATATTCAACAATTCCTTCCTTTAACATAGTCTCCATTAATTTTCCCACTACTGATGTAAGACTTACTGGTCTATAGTTACCAGACTCTTCCCTGCTACCTTTTTTGTGAAGAGGTACTACATTTGCTAACTTCCAATCTTCTGGGACTATTAAAGGTTTTGCCAGAACACACTTAAGTTCTTTTAATAACTTTGGGTGTATCCCATCTGGTCCCATTGATTTATCTGTTTTACCTTAGAAAGTTGAAGTAGAACTGCTTCCTCTGTAAACGTGCATGTTTCCCATGTCTTGCCATTTAGTTTTTCTAACAGAGGTCCCTTCCCTTCATCTTCCTAGGTAAAAACTGAACAGAAATATTCATTGAGACAGTCAGCTAGCCCTTTATTCTCTTTTACATAGTTTCCATTTTTTGTTTTCATTCTAACTATTCCTTGTTTCATTTTCCTCCCACCACAACATGAAGTTTGGAGTATCGGGTCTCTAGGCACAAGATTCCAACAGTTTATTCAGCAATGGAGGATGTCAATTTCAGACAAGTGGGTACTTCAACTCATTCAAGAAGGGAATGGAATGTCTTTCACAACCCTTCAACCTCATCATATTTTCATGCCCAGGGTACCAAAAGAAGAGATGTTACAAGAAGCCTTTCATTGCGCAATCGGTCAGTTTCTAGACAATGGGGTGAAAATCCCAGTACCAAAAGAACAAAAGGTCAAAGGCTTTTATTCCAACCTTTTTCTATTACCCAAAATTATGGAGTATTCCATCCTATCCTGGACCCAAAGTTCCCAGGTTCGAGATGGAGCATGTTAAATCAGTGAGAGCAGCCATGGAACCCAAGGACTGTCTCACATCTTTAGACTTCAAAGATGTGTGTCTATATATCCCTGGCATAAACACTGGAAATATCTCAGGATTGCATAGCAAAACCAACACTTTCAATTTGTGGCTCTGCCTATCGGCCTAACCACAGCTTCAACAGTTTTAACCAAGGTGATGGCCTCTCTTATGGCTCACCTCAGATCCATGAGAGTAAACCTGACTCCTTACCTTGAGGATCTGTTGCTAAAGTCTCCATCTCAGGAGCTAATACAACAACATTTTCATCTCTGTTAGCTCTGAAGAATCACGGTTGGATCATTAACCTAAGCAATTCTCAGCTAGTACCATCTCAGTAGATCTTGTTTCTAGGTCTGATATTCAATACCAACCTTGAAAAGGTTTTATTACCTGAAGAGAAAACTTTGGATCTTCAGGACAGAGTTCAATCCTTCCTGTCCCTACCAGAAGTTTCTGTCAATTACTGCATGAAGATTGTAGGAAAAATGGTAGCCACAATAGAAGCAGGCCATTTTGCTCAGTTTCACTTGAGGAATCTAATTTGCAATTGGTGCAAACATCCAAAACATCTTCAGTACATGATGAAGATATCACAGACCACAATCCCTTCAGGGGTGGTTCATAAGTTCAAATCTCCTGACAGGGAAACTTTTCTCCATAACAGAGTGTGAGATTGTTACAACAGATACTAGTCTGTTCAGATGGGGAGCAGAGTACAAACATCACTCCATTCAAGGTCAATGGGCTTGGAGTCCTGTCTTCTCATAAACATTTTGGAGTTATGTGCAATTTACAATGCACTATCGGCATGGCTTCAATTCTGAAATTTCTTCCTATTTGGATTCAGTCAGACAATGCCACATCAGTGGCATACATGAACCATCAAACAAAAAAGCAAAGCTGCCTGGATGGAAAGAGAGAAAATTCTTCTCTGGGCAGAGAACTATGTTCCAGTATTTTCAGCCATTTACACTGCAGGAGTGGAGAATTGGGAGGCAGATTACCTCAGCCATCAGACTGTAGACCCAGGGGAATGGGAACTAAATCAGAAAATATTCCTTCAGATAACTCATCAATGAGGAGTTCCAGACATAGACATGATAGCGTCAAGAAGAAACCGAACACTACTAACATTCTGTTCAAGAGCAATGGATTCAAAAGCACTGGATGCCCTAATAATTCCATAGAATTACAGATTAGTATATGTCTTCCCTTCACTAGCTATGATTCCCAGATTACTCCACAAAATAAAGGAGGAGATGGTGTACACCATTCTCATAGCTTCATTTTGGCCTAGGAGGTATTGGTTTCACCACCTCAAAGACATGTGCCATGGCTTCTACCTTAGATTCCAGACCTCATCTCTTAAGGACCAATTCTCCATGACAACTTACTCAACCTCTCTTTGATAGCATAGAACTTGAGACCCAAATCTTGAAGAACAAAGGTCTCAGTTCTCCAGTAATTCAAACCATGCTCAGGGCTTACAAACCAGTGTCAGCTAAAATATATCACTAAGTTTGGAGAATCTATTTTTCTTTCAGTGCTATGAAAGATCTGGATCCCTCTTCTTTCCATCTTTCATCTCTTCTAGAATTCTTAGAAACGGGTATAGATAAAGACTTATGGGTTAACTCCCTGAAAGTCCAAGTTTCAACACTCTCTGAATGATTGCTTCTCTCCTAAAAATACAAACTTTTCTTTGAGGGGTCAACAGGATAGTCCACCCTTATAGATATCCCATTGCACCATGGAATTTGAATTTAACTGTTAGAGGTTATTCAGTCCTTTCCATTTGAGCCTTTGTCATCAACCTCATGGCAATCGTACTTGAACTCTGTGCAGTTTCTTGCATTTCACCAAACCTTATCTTTCATCAAGATAAAGGGGGTTTTAAGCGACTGTTCCAGAGTTTCAGCCTAAAGTAATTTCTGCTTTCCACATAAAGCAAGAAGTGGTTTTCCCTTCCTTGTGTCCTAATCCATCTAACTCTAAAGAGAAAGATACATGCTTTAGATGTACTGAAATGTTTAAGACATTATGTACAAGTCACGTAATCCTAGTTTGTGATTCCAGAAGGCCCTAAAAAGGGCAGACCAGCATCTAAGAAGACCATTGCCTCATGGCTGAAACAGGTTATCAGACAAGCTTACAGACTAAAGTCCCTTCAGAATCTCAACTCATTGTACTAGATCCATTAGTACTTCATGGGCCTTGAAGAAGCAAGATACTGTTTACCAGTTATGCAAAGCAGCTACATGGTCATCTGTTCACAAGTTCACAAGGTTTTACAAAGTGAAAATGTTTGCATCTCAAGATGCTAGTTTTAGCCTTAAAGTTTTGAAGGAAATTGTTTATTAGTTTCCTTCCCTCCCACTAATCTGGAATGGCTTTGGTACTGAATCCCTCAATGACGCTGGAGAAAACTGGATATTATTTACTTACCATTAAATCCTTTTCTCTTAGTCCATTGAGGGATGCAGGGTCTTCCCGCCTACAGAAAACTTGTTGGGGGAGGATCCACTCACTGCCTTTTCTGGCAAAATGGATTTACTGCTATTTCCTTACTCACTCTGCTAAACGAAAACTGAAGGCAGTTAGGCAAGGGGAGGGGTTAGCAGCTAGGAAGTGGGAGGTATTTTTTTTTTTTTGCTTAGAATGTCTTGCCTTCTAAAGGCACACTGCATAACCCCATGGTCCCTGCATACCTTAAATGACTAAGAGAAAAGGATTTTTTGGTAAGTAAAAAATCCCATTATCTTGGCCTTAGATAATCTTCACCCATATAGCTTTCTTCAGGCAATTAAGTAAGCATTGTATGAATTCATAGTTCAGCATTTTAGGCTTCAACAATATTGAAATATTTGAAAACACAGAGGACAATCTGAACATATTCAAAACAAGGAACAAAGATAGATTTTACACCTGTACATTGGTTTTTTTTTTCAGGCCTCCTTTGGTAGCACTGAGAGAAAAAGAGTCCACACCTTCCCAGATTGGACATGGAAGTTTTAAAATGGACCTCCCACCTCACCATTATCAGTTTGAAAAGAGACTAACTAGACAGCAAAAGATAAAGCAAACACCAAGGGAGGGAAGCTAAATTGCAGCTGCTTGAATGACTGAAGTTAAAAGTAACCTCCTTGGATGCTTAACCCCTTAAGGACTACATGACGTACTATGACCATCATGGTCCTTATACCCTTAAGGACCGATGACGGTCATAGTACGTCACGTACTTTTTATGTACAGCGCTCCACTAGGAGCGCTGTAAGTAAAAATAGGGCCTAAAATTGACCACTCCAAGACTGGAGTGATCTCCTTCAGGCCCCGAAGCGGCGCGCCGATACACGCAGCAGGTCACGTGTACCTGCGCGTCGGCAAGGATCAAAGCGGTCCTTATGGGACAGAAACGTCCCAGGACCACTGTTCCTTAAGGGGTTATAGAGTTAGTAGAATTCCACTCAGTGAAGTATTACTATGTGCTCTTATACTGAATACTATTACTCCAAATCAGTGGTAATTCTGAAATCGCTATATATTCTGTGAAATCATATTAGAAATTGTCCCTCTCCTGCCTCTTTTCAGTCCCATAAGCCATATCCCCTCAGACCTGAAAGCAGATAACAATGAGGCACAATCTTACTTCAGTATAAGGAAAAACCTGCCCTCCTTCATCAAGGAGGGCAGGGTTTTCCTTATACTAGATGAAGGAAGATAGTCCCTCATTGTGATCTGTCCGGACGAGTGACTGGATTTCAGATCTGAGGAGAAGTGGCTTACTGGACTGAAAAGGGGCAGAAGTGGGGACAATTTCTAATAGGATTTCACAGAATATATAGCAAGTTCAGCATTACCACTGAAGGGGAACAATAGTATTCAGTATAAGGCACATCATAGCTTTCCACTCACTGAAGTATTACTAACCCTTTAAAGATCAAGTCTGTCCTGTTTTGTAAAAAAAAAAAGTATGGACTTAGACAGATGGAAAACAGCACCAGTTCCTGTTCCTCTCTGCACAAAAAAAAAAGTATATATAATGTCCAATTTTATTTTCATTGCAAGACCCCTGACCAGAGGAAGGGCTGCTTTCAATATTCTCCAAACTGCCAGGAGATTGGAGTGCAGGGTTCTTTCAGAAGTGGTCCTTGAGTGTCAGAAGGAATTCCTTTGTATAACTGCAGCACAGCATTATCTGAATGCATCTGTGGTCATCACTGCCATTGCTAAACTGACCAGGGAAGACATTTGAATACAGTTTTCCTGTTCCACCATGTCAAGGGGATTTTAACTGAGGGAGAGATGGTAACATTCTGATCTAGAGAGTGAAGGTCCTTATTACAGCTTTTCAGTATAGATTATTGTAGAGGCCTTATATAGAGACTAGACTTGTGCGATTCGGTTCGGCCAATTTTTGAATTCGGATGAATAAGGCGTATTCGGCATCATTCGGACCTTCCGAAAGCCAAGGCCCGTCCACATTAAAAAAATCAGAATCTGAAACGGACCTAGTCCGAAATTTCGGTGTAAATTTCGGAAATTCGGACGGAGCTTTACAATGTTCTTACATGCTGCTAAAAATAGTCAACATGGTGCTTTCCCACCTGAAACTATTACAATGTTGCTACATGCTGCTAAAAATAGATCTGTTAAAACAGGTGTTTTACAGTTCATGCAAAGTGCAGAGATATTAACCCCTTAAGGACACAAGCAATTTTGGTATTTTTGCTATGTGTGTGTTCAACCATAATTCCTATCTTTCTCATTTATTGCACAAACACATATTATATACAATTTTTTAAAGGGCAGAAAGGGCTTTAATTTGATGTGACATATACATATATAAATTCTCATTTATTATTAAAAAAATTACAAAACAAAAAACGGGTTTTTTTTTACAGTTTTGGCAGTAATAATGTGTTACATAATGTGTGCAACTTAAGAAAATTTTAATTTTTATTGAATATTTTAAATTTTTTTTTTTTAAATTCGGCCAAATAATTTGGACTATTGCCAAATTTCGTCCGAATTGAACAGTTCCGGTCTGAAATTCAGATCCTCCAAATGGGGAAAAAAGAATTGTCCGAAATTTAATTTTATTGAAAATTTTTTGCCATGCACAAGTCTAATAGAGACTATCCAATGTAGCTGCCTCTATGGATGCAATCATCATACACCTGAATAGATATCAGGGGTCAAGGCAATAAAGATACGGCCGTCCTAAGGAGACATATTTGATGGAGAAATCTACCTATATCTCTGGTGGTAAAAAAAAAAAAGGTTTCCCTATTTTGGAATCCACAACCAATCCTGTTATATTTTTTTACTTTTCTGGAACCAAGTTGAATTTCCTTAGGCTGACAAGCCACACTAGAGACTTTTGAAGAGAAATCACTTGTGGAGTGTGGCTCTCTTGAAGCTGAATAGTAGATGTTGTCAGCAGCCGATAGGTTAAATTGGTGATTATGCCCAGACCTAATTTCCAGAATCCAAATGGAAGGGCTGCATACTGAAAATGATGTATGTGGAGCTCATCTTTGATGGCTAATCACAAGTATTGTTGACAGTCATGAATGAGAGGGCATGAAGGTATGACTCATTATAGTCTATTATTCTTATCATATTGGCTTGCTATAGTATAGTATTTTCACAGTAGACTTGATATCCATTTTGATATGTTCCTGACACAAACTGAGAAAAGCGAGGTTCCCTACAAGAAAACCTTTAGAGAGATTTGGGAATAGAAAGATAGTCAAGTATGTCCTTTTTGTGAAAAACAGGAATCAGATCTCTGAAGTCCACAAACTTGTAAAGCCTGAAGAAATGACAGAGTGGCACTTGACTATTTACAAATATGGTAGGAAGAAGTGATGAAAAATGGAATTCTGTAGCTGTCTTGGATGACACTGAATACCCTAAAATCAGATATAATGGTTTAATTTTACTCTTACCGGGATCTGAAAACTGGTGTCAGAAATGAGTCTTGGATTGACTGTCCTTATGGCTGGTCATTGGTGACTTGACTTCTGTTGCCACAAAGGGTTACTCGGCTTGTCTCTTGCCTTTATAACCTTTCTTAAAGTTCCTGTATGGAAGAAAAAAAAAATGCCTGTGAAAAGAAATGTTGATCTGGTGGCAAATAGGTTTTATCTTCAGCAACAGAATGAAGCAGGGAATCAAGCTCTTTCCCAAAAAGAAAATTCCCTTCATAAGAGTTCTTCATTGTCTGTTGTATCAGCAATGGAGTGCTGCTTCCTGCCATAGAAAGAGCAATGGTTCTGGTGGCCATGTGGACACCTTCCATCACAGCATAGCTGATATAATTAGCTGCAAGTCTAAGCAAGGAGACAAACCTTAATAACGTTGAGACAGACTTTGTTAATAACATTTTCTTGCAGCTATGTGGGCCAAGGATCCATTACCCTGGAGACACAGATGGTAGCCACACAAGGTCTAAAGGAAGTGTTTCCAGTCTCATACTGCATTCTGAGGGCCATATGTCTTTGTATTCATGGGATCCTTGAATACAATCATCCTCCATAAGAACCGCAGGGTTTTGGTCAAAGAAAACAAAAACAGGCATTAGGATTGCTCCATTCAAGCTTAATCAAATAGGTCAACTTAATGTTATTTCTTGTAAGCCAGATATGACTTGTCAGTTACAGACTTAAGCTTATGATTCTCGTTTATAGTCAAGAAGAGTGCAGATATGCTTGATTAGAACATCAGTGCATTCAGTTGGTAAAATGTTACATTCTTCCCTGTAGCCTACTTCTAATATTTCCTCAGAGTCTGATTCAGAAAATGTAACATTTTTCCTACATAGACATGCTACACTCTGTTCCTCTGCTTTTAGACTCTAAAAGATTCTAGTTATGCCCATGCGAGAATATTTTTGTGCTGGGGTCCTCCAATGACTAGTTACACCACTGCTTGATAGATAAGCAGTTATGAGTGAGTTTAAAAAAAAATCAAGGTGACAGGTCCAGTATAACAGTCTGACACAACAGCCTTTCTAAATAGAAGAGGGTTGGTTCTGATAAATGAACTGCCTTAGGTTGTATCTCTAACTATATTATTGCATAAACAAAAGTAATCAACCAATGACTGCAAAGAGCAGTATTAAAGCTGTATACACATGCTCGAGATAATTAAGGTTATAACTAGATTTTAGTGATCTAAAATTACATATAAATTTTTGCAGATGCTAAGTTAGAATACATAGCATGTAAACATATGGAAGCACATTGTTCTATGTACTCCATTACCAGTTTTAGATGTTACCATTTATTACCTGTTTTACAAACCAAAGCAACCAGCTGATGTGGAGAACAGGCGTTCTATAGGTACATATGCATTAGAAAAGTAAGGTTAGTATTACATTTTGGGGATCTATGTACATATTCATTAAGCTAAAAAACTTCAGTTCCGGAGCACATTGCTTTGCAATGTGTTGGACTAACCTCTGGCACTCAAAGGGTTAACTATGACTTTTAATCCCAATGCTATAGAGGTCTCTGACACATTACAAAGCAATGCTTTGGATAAGTCTGTAGCATTAACGGGGGAACTACCACCCCACATAAAGTTAAATCCCAAGAATTACCCATCTGGTGACTAGCTAATCAATAGTGCTAGTCGCCAGAATAATTACCTCCTTACAGAGAAATTCTACTGCTCCTGATACGGACAGCCAGGAAACAGCACAGACATCTTTGCATAGTGATATCTGTGCACCTGTGCTGTCAGTCCCCGTCCGCTGTAAGAGGCATTGCTTAGTACCTTAAAGGAGCAGTAAACTTTTTTTCTTTTTTTTATGAAAACACATATTTTACAGAGCATTTCCTGCTGAATAAAACAAGGTCATTCCCATCGCTGTCAGAGGTTTTATTCAAAAATTATAGCAGTTTAAATAATAAGGAAGTGAATTTACTGTGTTTACTTCCTGACAGTTCTAACTGACAGGAAGTGACTGGCAGTTTCTATCACATTCTATGGAGAACTGTATGTCTCTGACTTTTCTGACTTTCCTCTCCATTAGAATCTAACAGGAAATCTAATTAGAATTTGGCCACTAGAGGGCACTGCTAATGTAAAAAAACATGGGTTTAAACTATAATAACTCTGGAAATATAAATCTATCTGCATTGGGAGTACCCTTATTTTACTCAATAGGAAAATCCCTACAATATATATTTTTTCATAAAAAAACATTTACTGCTCCTTTAAGGTACAGAAGGGACTTACAGTGCAGACGTCACTATGCAAAGACATCTGCGCTGTTTCCTGGCTGTATCGGAAGCAGTAGAATTTCTCTGTAAGGAGGTAATTATTCTGGCGACTAGTACTATTGATCAGCTAGTCACCAGATGGGTAATTCTTGGGATTTAACTTTATGTGGATTGATAGTTACCCTTTAAAAGGGCAAAAACCTCTATTTAAAGCCACATAAAAATGTAGAATTATCATTTCAACCCACTGGCGCAGCTGGTTTTGCTCCCGAATTGTACAATATTTTTTTTTGGTACATAAACATACCTTGGAACTCTCAGAGTTTGATCCTGATACTCGTGGTTTTGACTCTAATCTCAGTGTCTCTGGATGCAGGGACAAATTCTCAGTGTGAGAGAGTCCACTGATGCCTAGTATAAGATCTGCTCCAATTAATTGTTTATTTAGACTCCACATTTGGTGCCATTTGTAGCAAAAAAGAAAAAAAGCAGACAGGTGGCTTACTTGTGTTCTGTGGGCTCCATCAGTGATATCACTAAGTTGGTTCGTTGAGGACAGACAGGAGGACCCCTGTGTTACACCATGGGGAATGTTAAGGGTTAATATTGCAAGATCTCAGGGTCAGCTCATTTTGAATGTTTCCAGGTATATGCATAAAGCATTATTCAGGAGGCTGAAGAAGAAGTGCAAATGTGGAGCAAACAGTTTCACCAAAGGGGACAAATAAAAGCTCCATTTAAAATGAGGACATTTTATTTTTTAACGCCATAAAGCAATACATTGGAGACCCCTCTAGCATTCAGTGGTTAAAAGCCCTATATAAAGCTAGAATTCTGGGTAATTTCTATTTGTCCCCTATGGTGCAACTGGTTTGTTCCAGTTTTCTTTCTTAAATATTACCTCAGAATCAAAGTAATCATTTTTACAGATGCTGAAGGAGTATATGATTTTTATATATTAATATAGCTATCTGTATCGATAAATATATATATTTGTGTGTGTATAAACTGTTTTCAGGTGTTTGATTCCTTTTATAATAGCTGTCGTCCGTATCTATCATGTCAGCCTTGTAATAATATTGGCCAGCAATGCATATAGATGATGGGTGAATGACTAGGACAGAGGATTTGTTAGTAATGGGAGAAAAATACATTGTGACAATGCACAGGTCTCTGTTCCCTGTATCTATCTGGCTATGGCAGAGGCAACAGCCTGACACTTATTGGAGGGAGAATCTGACCCTGATCATCAAAGGTAAAAAAATTAGAAAATACTCACCTCTGAATAAAGGGTGAAACCCCAACATGACTCCTCATAGTATGTAGATTATATATGAGAGTAAAACCAGGCCGATGATTGCAAAAAACATCAGGATGAAAATGTCCAGCATCTTGGAAGCCTAGAGGTGCAGATAGATGGGAGTGTTGTTGTGGAAGGGGGAGGGAGAGGCTGTTAGGAGAAGGGGAGGGAATAGGCAGCTGCTTTCTCTGTCATTCTCCTCTGTCTGTCAGACTCCTCCTCTTATAACCAACACATATTGATCTGTTTGCATGAGGGGAGAGTCTAGTGATTACAGCTGATGATACAGAGTACCAGTATCTTATTACATGTGCACATCTACCTATGGATAAAGAAAGATCATATTCATAGCATTATCTTCTGATGCCTTTTATTTCCAAGCATATTTTTGTGCTTAATTCCTGCTACCACTCTGGGTGTGTGTGTGGCATGGGAAGTAGGACTTATATATATATATATATATATATATCTCCTATATAATAATTCGCTAAAACATGTATAACAACCAGTCATGCACAGTAGAGACTGCCCGCGCCGCGGCTGATACAGTGGCACTGTGGCCCGTGTAACGGCCTCTTCAACTAGTATATATATAAATATATATATATATATATATATATTATATATATATATACGCAACAAAAACATGGAGAGCACTACAATCCACTGCTTAATAATGTAAATATATATATTTATTAAAGAAATAATAATAATATATAACAATTAAAAATACGCTGATATATACAATATGGGATAGGAACAGTACACAGATAAATCAACATAAATACTCCGGGGGAAATAATACCATGCACAGTACTTCTGTTTATACAGATGGAACGTTCCTCTTCCAACAAAGCAGAACGTTCCTTCTAAATAAATAGAAGTACTGTGGACAGTAGTATTGGATTTTGCTCATAGCATACAGCTTTTTGCATATAGCATATTGCATGATATGTATTGCCCATAGCATATTGCATATAGCATTTTACGTAGTGTTTTCCATATTTCGTACAATGTATTGTAGTGTTTTGAGTACTGTATTCTGTGTATAGCGGTTTGCCCATGGCTATGTGCATATAGCATTTTTCGTATAGAATTTTGCATATAGTGGTTTGCATATAGTGTATTCCACATAGCATTTTGCTCACAGAGTTTTGCATTTTGCATAAATAGTTTTGCACATAAGTGCTTGAGTATATTGTTTTGTGTATACCGTTTGTGTATAGTGTTTTGTGTATAGCATATTGCATATTGCGTTTTGCATATAGTGTAAAGTATGTTGCTTACAGAGTTTTGCATATAGCATTTTGCTTACAGCAGTTTGAATATATCGTATACACTATTGAGTATAGTGTTTTGCACGTAGCGTTTTACATATTGTGCATATTATGGGTGGCTCTGTGTTTTGTATACCTGGTGTGTGTGTGTGTGTGTGTGTGTATTTGCATGTATTGTGCCTGTGATTATTGTGTGTGTATTGTGCTTATTGTATGTGTTGTGAGTATTGTGTGTCTGTTTTGCATTATTGTGTTTGTGTGCAGTTATTGTGTGTGTATATACTGTGATTGTGAGTGTATGTTTATATTGCATGTGTATTTGTGTGTATTGTGTTTGTTGTGGTTGTGTGTACTGTGTGCGTATTTTTTTTGTGAGGCTGTGTATTGCTTGTGTGTGTTATGTGTGTTTATTCGTGGGTGTATTGTGTGCGCATGGGTATTGTGCGTGTGTTGTGTGTAATATATGCATGCTGTGCCCGCGCCGTGCATGTGTGGGTTGTGCTCATGCATTGTGGTGTACTGTGCTTATGTGTGTGTGTATTGCGTGTTTTCTTGTGTTTGCGTGTTGTATTTGTGTGTGGTTTGTGTGTGTGTGTTGAGTGTGAGTGTGTTGTGGGTGTCTGTATTGCATGTGTGCATTGTGCATGGGTGTTGTGCGTGTGTGTATTGCATGCATGAGTGTGTATGTCTTGTGTGTTTTGAGTGTGTGTGTGTGTTGTACATATGTGTGTATTGCGTGTATGTGTTGTAGTGTGTTTGTGTGTGCGTGTATGTGTTGTAGTGTGTGTGTTGTGGGCATATGTATTGTGAGTGTGTGTAAGTGTATCGTCTGTCTGTGTGTACTGTCTGTAATGTGCATGTGTATTGTGTGTGTTTATTGAAGTCCTCTGCAGTCCCTAGAAGACATTTTACCGAGTGGCAGGGGGTCAAAATGACATGTTTATATTTTGGAAGAGGAGATAGTGGGTGGAGGAGGGTCACCTCCTTGTCCTGTCAAAACCAAACACCCCTGTATCTCTTGGACAGACAGTATACAGAAGATTTGAATAATCATCTCCTTACTGTCTCCCCTGGGTGTGTGTGGCAGACACGCATATTTCTTATATAATAGTAATGTGGGACAGCATTGCCCATCATGTTATGACCGTTGGGCAAACGTGTGTGAAATGTAGACACACTGATACACCCAGACATATGCAGCAAAAAGACAGACACATACACACAGCGGCAGAAATATGCAAAAGACATGCGCGCTTGCACACTCACACACCGGAGATACACATATGTAACAGATGTACACACATACACATGCAACAGACACACAACAGACACACATGAGCACAACAGACATGCTCACACACAGGAAACAGATATGCGCGCACACACATGCAATAGATGCACACGCACACACGTGCAACAGACATACGCACACATGCGCAACAGACATATGCAAACACACACAACAGACATACGTGCACACAAACAGACATACACGCGCACACACACACGCAACAGACATATGCATACATGCACACAACAGTCTTGCTCACACAGGCAACAGATATGCACACACACATGCAACAGACATACGCACACACACACAAACATACAGGGGACACTGACACAGTGATAGAAGCCCCCTATGTGTGGAGGTTCCAGCTCTTGATGGTCCCTTGGATCTGTAGGTTCTGAGTGCCGAAGTGTGGACTGTGGCCACCCTGGGATTAGTGTAGGAGCTTTCCAATGCTGTTAGGTAACAATCTTGTGTTGAAGTGAATATCTGCAGTATTCAGAGAGTTAGAAGCCAATTTGTTTCCCTATAAGGACGAGAGGACATTTCTTCACAATGTGTTGCCACCCCCCCCCCGTGGTCTTGAAACCGTTAAATCAATAGCATTTGTTATGCCCTTTAATTTGGGGCAGAATTGCAGTATGTTTTTGGCATGTAGAAGTGGAAAGCAGTCAATATAAGGAGATTATGTGAGAGAGACTTATACCAGCATGATAAACCATGCAGAATACAGTGGTGTGTCATGTCAGAGTTAACGCTTTGAGTGCTGGAAAGGCATCCAATGTGTTGTGGTACAATGCATTAGATACCTCTCTGGCACTCAAAGGTTTAAATCGATTGCTGTTACTGTATAAATAAATTGTCCCTATGACATAATGTAGATTCAGAGCCCCACGTTATTGGCCCCAGTACAGCGGAGACACTCTTCTCCCTACAATGTGCCTTGCAATGTCCAGATCCAGTGCGGGAGGAAGAAACCGCTGTTGATTCTAAGGGAACAGGCCTGAGCTTAGGGCCTGGCAGGAGTATCGGCGGTGGAGAGGCCGTACTGGCCATCTGGGAGTTGAAGAAAGACCAGGGATCCTGGCCATCCACTGTCCATGTCCAAAATAAAAAAGGCTACAAAAAAACCCAACATGGTCACACCGGAAAAAGTCAAGAGTATATGTTTTAATGGGATAGTAATACTTCTATTAAAGTTTATCTCTGAGTCTTCTTTAGATATATTTTTTAACATATAGCTCTATATTTAAATACTGACTGTTGTAGTTCAAATGCTATTGAAGCCAAGAGAATCCCCCTCTTGCACCTTCTGGCCGCCTCCCATTAGATCTGTAATCTGGTTGTGGGAGAGGACAGATGCAGTGAGGGACAATCTTCATTCAGTAAGTATAAGGAAAACCATGCCCCCCCTTGACAAAGGAGGGCAGTATTTTTCTTTTGCTTACTGAAGATTGTCCCTTGCCGTGTTCCATCCAGACCAGACTGAGAGGCTAAGTGACGCAGGGAAAGGGGCAGGAGGGGGATCCTTTCGGCTTGAATAGTGTTTGAACTACAACATTGTAAGCAATTAAATCTAGCTCTACATTTTAAGAAAAATATAAAAAATATAAAGAAAACTCGGAGCTAAACTTTAATAGAAGTATTACTATCCCTTTAACCCTTTGAGCGGCAGAGGGTTTCTGAACGCATTCCAAAGCAATATGTTGCATACACCTCTAGCACTCCAATGGTTAACCATTTGAGTAGCACAGTCGTCCAACATCCCTCCCTCCCTCCCTTGTACATTACTTCCCTGCAAGTTAAGAGTCTATAAGGGTTATCCCTTTGAGTGCCAGATTGGTTTGAAAAGCATTGCAAAGAATTTGTTGCATACCCCTCTGGCACTGAAAGGATTAACAGGAGATGTGCAGGTGAGGGCATTGTGTGTGTGTGTGTGTGTGTGTGTGTGGAGCAGGAGGACATTTGGACAAAGAAGAGGCTCAGGTGAGGGCATTTTGTGTGTCTGGAGCAGGAGGATGTTTTTGTCATAGGAGAGGCACAGGTGAGGGCATTGTGTGGGGGGGCATGCTTTTTGGTTATTGAGGCAGATGTTGAAGGAGGGCAAAGTCCTTGCAGATATTTTGACCACTCCTGTCAAAATCATGCCCCTCTGATGAATATGTCCTCCTTGTAGCCGCTGTGGCACTGCGTTGGCTGTCATGTTATGACCATTGGACGTACATGCAACACACAGGCAGACACATGTACACAGTGACACACACACACACACACACACACATGGAACAGCCATGCACACAGGCACACTCAGGCATTACAAATACACACATATGCAACAGACATGTCCACATGCACATGCAACAGATATGGGTGCACACATAGGGGACACAGACACAGTTAAGACCTCTTTCTTTGTAGGCTGTGGCTCTTGCTTTTCCCCTGGATCTGTAGGTTCTGAGTGAAGAGGTGTGGGCTTTGGCAACCCTGGGATTGGTGTAGGAGCTTTACAGTACTATGTAGGTAAGAATCTTGTATTGGCTTGTACTGAAGTGAACATGTCCAGTACTGAGATAATTAGAAGCCAAATGTAGCCCTTTAAGGACCATAGCATATTGCTTCACAGTGTGTAGCAACTCCCCCCCCCGTCCTGAACCAATTACATCAATGTTATTTTTTATTTTTCCTTTACTTTGGGGCAAAATGTCAGGCCATGGAAGTACTGCACTAAAAATTCCAAGTGTGAGATGCAGTACTTTTGAATAAAATATCTCTCCTCAGTTTTACAAAGTAGGATAGATCCATCAATATTGGTTTTATATCTATAAATATCTATCTACATATTTATTTTTCTTCATATTAAGGATTGCTATCCTTTCAATATATACTTGCAAAATTTGTAAAGTTAAGGATTTCTATCCCTTTAAAAGCGTGCACTCATTCTTTACATTTTGTTGGTTTAAAGAGAGACTAGCCAAACTGGGTTTGTATACATTAGAGAAGAGACATATATAGGGTGATATAATTACCATTTACAAATACATTCAAGGTCAATACAAAGAACTATCCAATGAATTATTTATGCAAACAGCTGAGCTAAGAACAAGAGGTCATCCATTAAGACTTGAGGAAAGGCGCTTTCTACTAAAACATGGGCAGGGATTCTTTACAGTAAGGGCGGTAAGACTATGGAATTCTTTGCCTCGGGATGTTGTGCTTGCAGATAATGCAACTGCATTCAAAAAAGCAATGGATGCCTATCTAGCTCAGAACAATATTGACAATTATGACAGATGGCTTCAAAGCAGATAGGATATTGATCCGGGGAACTATCTGACTACCAATTGGAGTCAGGAAGGAATAATCCCCCCCACACACACACACACACTTGGGACTACATTGGAAATTGCTCCAGAGGATCCTTTTTTTGCCTTCCTCTGGATCAACAGGGGTGTTAATGGCATGGGCTGGACTTGATGGACGCATGTCTTTTTTCAGCCTTATCTACTATGTTACTATGTTTGGTTTATTATTGCTTAAAGTGGAGCTTTCACCTATTAATAAGTCGTCATGCAATCTTTAAAAAGTGGCAGATTCTAAAGAAATCTTTACTGTTTGGAGACTAACGGCCAGGATCATGCAGTCTGCGCGCCTGCACCGTCAGTCCCTTCCGATTACCATGTGGCACATTGCAATGCTTTACAGGAGACCAGGACTGACGGCGCAGGCACACAGACAAGATGTCTGCACTGTTACCTGCCTTCCGGTCTCCAAAGGGTAAAGATTTCTTTAGACTCTGCCACTTTTGATAGGCAAGACATGTATTTTCAAGCTAGTCATCATATGCTTAATGATTGCATGGCGACTTATTAATAGGTGAAAGTTCCGCTTTAATATCAGGTAAATTATTAGGTAAACAAGTTCAAAGAAAGATTTTGAACCCCCATTTTTGTGTCTACTACGAATCTCAGATGCATGAGGATCCCATTCATCAGTTGTCACCAAAAATGTGAAGAGACTGATTTCCATCTAAAGGGATAGTAATGTTTCAAAATAAAAGCAGCTCCAATTAATCTTCATAGTATTTGGGCCACGGAGAATGTTGTTTCAAAACTGTCAGACTTGTAGTTCAAGAGTAATTGAATGATAAAGTATCCCCCTCCCACTTTTATCTTGTGTAAGCCACCTGTTCTCAGATGTGGAATCTGGTCTTAAGATCAGACAGCTCACAACAAGGGACAATCTTCTTACTGTGAGAACAATGAAAACCCTGTCCCCCTTCACAGTTTTTTCAGGTTTTTCCCCTTATGCTAACTGAAGATTGTCCCTTTCTGCAAGCCATCTGGATACCACCTTTGAGCAGTGTTACATCAGTAAAAGGGGAGCGAGGGGATACTTTATCATTCAATTACTCTTGAACTAGAACTCTGACAGTATTGAAATAACACTCTCCAAGGTCCAAATGCTATGAATGTTAATTGGAGCTGCTTTTATTTTGAAACATTACTATCCCTTTAAACATTGCATACACCTAGTTAGCATTTTTGTACTTTTTTTTTTAAACTTTGGTATGAAAGATCTAAAATATGTCATAAGCAAATATTAAGAAAGTCTACATCAGTGTAGGCAACATGTGGTTCTCCAGCTGTTGGGGACTACAGCTCCCATCAGAACCAACCAGCCAACATTTAAATACTATAATTTAGCCACATTTGGTTTCAAACTAGTTAAAGAGACACTAAAGAGCATTAAAATTCTTCTAAATGTTGTATTAGTAATGATTTTATGTAGAAAAGTAGTTTTTGAGTTACTTAAATGTATATATTGTGCTAATTAATACTGGTCATAGGAGCACTTCCTGTCCTAGCCTTACATTACCTCTCCATTCACCCCACTCAGCAATGCATCAGAGTATCCACAGGACCTACAGACAGATTTAGACTCCCTACCCATGTGCAGGGAGTACAAGTCCGATAGCACACGCCTATTTCCTGCCTCTCTACCAGAAAGAGAGTGGAGTGTGCCGTCAGACAGACTCCCCACCCAACACACGCATACAAGCACCAAGCAGAGACCTCCAGTGCTGCAGAGAGAGGATAAATGTGTTAATAATAAGGGCACTCAATTTTATATTAATGCAAAATAGAAAAAGTCTTTAGAAAGATGCCACTCCTTGTACCACTCCACTTCATGTGCCTCTCTCCCCTTCATATGTCTACCTCCATCTCTCTTATCCCTGTTCTCTCCCCTCTATATGTTCTGTTCCTTCAGATTTAAATAATTTAATGCCTTTTATTCCTTGCCATTTCTTTCTTTACATTTGCATTTAACCATATTGGCTATCTACTTCTATTGCATTTGTATATAATGGTATATTTCTGCAACCTAAATTCAATTTCTGACCATTTTCCCCCTCAATATTTTTTCCTTTAAATAATTTATCCTATTTCATTTGTTGTATTGATGCTTCTAACATTTTGAACTTAGACTTTTTAAAATTAAGCATTTTGGTTGAACCTATACAGTTTTGCTTTGCCAAACTGATCATAAATGAAACCTTATTGTGATCATGGTACCCAAATATTCACCTACATTAATATCAGACACCATGTCTATGTTATTCCTTATCACTAGTTCCAATACATTGTTGTTTCTTGTTGGCACTTCCACCATTTGTGACATGTAGCTATTCCCAAGCATGCTCACAAACCTGTTTCCCTTAGCACTCTGACAGGTTGCATGTCTCCAGTTTATATCTGGATAGTTATTTCTCCCATAATTATAGTATGTCCAAGATGCACAGCTTTTCTCATTAGTAATAACAGTTGGACTTCAACAGTCTCAACAATATTAGGTGGTATGTATCATATAACCACCAACACATTTGTTAAAAACTTTTAAGAGACAATTGGCCTCAATTTCTACCACAAAAGACTCCATATTATGGCCAGTTTCCTCACAGATATCTCCCATTAAACTTGGATTTAGCTGTGGTTTCAAATATAAGCACACACCTCCGCTTTTTCTATTAATCCCGCCTCTCCTAAACAGGGACTAGCCCCCTATATTTACAGCCTAATCGTGTGAGTAATTCCACCATGTTTCAGCTGTACCAATTATGTCCAAATGCTCATTAACTGCCAGCAATTCTAGTTCTCCCATTTTACTTACCATACTTCTTGCATTCACCAACATGCAATTAATTTTGCTGTCTCTCTTTTACTCACTACTTGCTTTTATTCTATATTCTCATTTAGCTACATTTATCCCCACCCCTTCTCCATCCTCATATCCTAAATATCTGTTTTGGCTGTTTAGTAAAGCAGTTGGAGACGTTTAATTTAAAACAGCAGTACAGAGTTACATTACCTTGATTTGAATACATACTTATTACAACTCTGTTTTGAAGACAAATGGCATCATGAGTTGTTTGCACAGTATAATAGGGTGCACCACAGCTCGCTGCTGGGAAATAGTGTTGCCAAGGCACAATTACCAATGTGAATGTGTAATACATGCGATAGAAACATCTGTGATTTCTTTGATACTCATCTGTCGTTTTGTTCACATTTTCAAATATTTCATGAAAGTTACACATCATAAAACATTGTCAACTCTGGAATAAACTTCGTTCCAGCAAATGTATTCACGTATTTGACTGATACTGTATAAAAGTTTTCATTTCAAAAGTGGACCTTCTTCAGGGACCTTGCATGAAAACAATAGGCCAGATGAAGTAAAGCTACCTTTATTTTTACTTTGTGTGCTGTCTCCACTTGAATAAACCAGCTGAGTATATTTGTATGTATAGTTATGGGATGTTCTATGCTTTATTTTTTTAAAATTCAGGTTGGTAACTGATAGAGTGGCTGATAATAGCAGAACATAAACACACTGTCTGGTTACGCAAACAAAAGAAAGAAAAGACTGAAGAATTATTTCAACAAAGAGTTTTTAAGTCAGATTTTTAGTAAAGTTAGTGTCAGACTACCTGTAGGGAGGAACCTCAATCCCAACAACTATATTGTTAACACATTTGAAAAACTAACCTACACCAGAAATAGAATCTTTATATGCACATACAAACAGGTCTGGATTGTTGGTTTTGGAATGAGTAGGTGTGGCTGCCTAATTCTCTCACACCTGGTTGTTACTTTATTGGATATCTTAAACTACTTAAAGGAATAGTAATGTTTCATAATAAAAGCAGCTCTAATTAATCATCATAGTATTTGAACTTTGGAGAGTGTTATTTCAATTGTGTCAGAGTTGTAGTTCAAGAGTAATTCAATGACAAAGTACCCCCCTCCCGCCCCTTTTACTGATGTGACACTGTTCAGCCAGATCAGAAGGGAGGTGCCCAGGTAGACTGCAGAGAGGAACAATCTTCAATTAAGATAAGGAAAAAACCTGAAAAACTTGTCAAGGAGGACAGGGCCTTCATTGTTTTCATAGAAAGAAAATTGTCCCCTTCTGTTATGTGTCTGGTCTTACAACCAGATTCCACATCTGAGAAGAGTTGGCTTACACTAAGTAAAAGGGGCAGGAGGGGAACCTTTGCTTGTGAATATTTCTCAAACCATAAATGTTCGAGAGATAAGACTTATATAGTTCTTCATGTTTTTTTAATGCCTACAAAATAAAATAAAGATAAAATGAAGTATTACTATCCCTTTAAGAAAGGAACTGCAGGTTAAATAAGGTTTTGTTTTTTAAAGGAAAAAAGTCTACCTTTGTTATTCATTCAATGATGTCTGCAGGTCATGGAAAAATTACTTAATTTACATTCAATTTAAAAAATCTAAAAACAAAAGGTGCTATTATAGTTTTGCCACCTGTCTTCTGCAGAAACAATGGACTGTGCTGACCACACAAACAATTCTAAATTGCAGGTGTGTCTAAAGCAGAAAATGTGAATTAGCTGCTAGTAGGCAGCTGAGTATTCTGTGTACTGGGAAATCCAGCCCTGTAGGTAACTTAGAACCGTACTTGAAGTATAGTAGAATAATTCTGGAGGAAACCAACTATACCTTAGAGAACAAAAGGACATTCTTGTGTGCTTAATTGATGGATCCTTTTTCTTAGTCCATGTGGAATGCAGGAACCATGGGGTATTCCCTCTTTCAGGCGGGCAGGGTACTTAATAAAAAAAGCTTTCTGACACAGACAGGAAACTCCCTCCTATATCCACTTTATTCCTGCCTTGAAATAAAAACAGTAGTGTAACAAGAGTGTAATTCCCTGAACCAGAGAACCCAAGAGGAGCCCCCTGCCTGGCACTCAAACCATTGTTTTTTCTCCAGAGAGGAAAGTCATCTGTTCCAAGTGGAACAATATGAACAGTACAAGTCAACGGACACCAACACTGCAAACCAAAGAATATGAACCAACAGGTTATTGGACAAAATTAAGCTAAGAAGGATACCTAGACAGGCACAATAGCCTGTAGGACCTTCCTACCAACACTGGCATCAGCCAAAGACACACATTAACACAGTAGTGTTTGACAAATGTATGAAATGATGACAACGTTGCTGTCTTACACAGCTGCTCAGCAGAGGCCTGATTCTTGTAGGCCCCTGAGGCCCCACCTAAAAGGCACCATCTGCCTCTTAAGATCATATGCCTGGCTAATGGTCACCTTAATCAAAGAACTCTCGGGTACCGTAGGTGCACCCTGGCCCACACAAGCGCCCTCAGGAATGACAAAAAAGCAAATTAGACTTTTGAAAAGGCTACGTGGGATTAACATAGTACTTAAGTACCTGGCCACATCCAAAGGATGAAGCTCCTGCTCTCTATTAGATGAAGCAGGACATAAAGATGGAAGAACAGTTTCCTGTTTGAGGTGAAACTAAAAATACACTTAGCGAAAATCCCTATAGGATTCCAAAAAACACCCAATTATGGTGAAAGACCAGAAAAGAAGGATTACAAAACAAAGCCTGAAGTTCATCTAACTGAAGATCGGGCAAAATAGCCAGCAGAAAAGTCACCTTAAGTGTTAAGAAGTGTAGTGAAACAGAGGACAACTGCTCAAAATGAGCTTTCTGAAGCACCCCAAGAACAAGGTTCAAATCCCACAGGGGAGTGGGATCCTGAAAGACTGGGTAGTCATGAGCCACCTCTAGTAGAAAGGTCTGTATCGCAGGTAACAAGGCAATATGCCTCTGGAAAAGGACAGAAAGAGCTGAAATCTGGACCTAAATAGAGCTAGGACCAAGCTCTTTTTGAAGACCATCCTGATGATAGAAGAAAACAACCCTTGTCCTCACACCACTTCTAGAACAAGGATGATACCCTGTTTTATGTCTTAGAAGAAACTGGCCTTTGACCTGCAATATGGTAGCACTGACAGGGTCAGAAAACCCCTTCTTCCTAAGAATGCTTGCCTTATGAGCCAAGAGGTCAAAGTCAACCTCTCCCCCTATGGATGACACAACAGACCCAGAGTCAAGAGGTCTCCACACAGAGAAAGCTGAAATGGCTCTGTCACCTAATGTTTGAGAATATCTAAAAACCACAACATTGTCTACCCCTGGGAAATGAGAGGAGGAGAGGGCTGGAATGTGGGCCTCTGCCTACACAAGGATCAGACAAACTTCGCACCATGCAGTCTCACTTCTGGTCCCTTACTGGTGTTTGTCACATTGTCAGACTGGATCCACACTAGGGATCCCTGCAGGGTTGACAAGTTGCCCGGAGTTCAAGGACATTGATGGACAGGAGTCTCTCCACCCTGGTCCATAGACATTGAGCTGTTAGAGAATCCAGCGTGGCACCCAAGCTTATCATTAAAAAAAAAAAAAAAAAAAACATTTAGTAATCCTAATCAACCACTGGGAGAAGCAAATAACTATTGAACCTCCCAATGTTAATATAAACAAGTAGACATAGAGTCGTGCTAATAAAAAAAATACAAGGTATAAAATTAGTGACCATACCAATTCAAAGTCCACCAGAAAAAGATCAGTCCAATGGAGCAATCAGTCCTCTTGAGTCTGTGCAGCTCAGAAACAATGATATGGGCCGTCAGTCAACCAAATCTGGAATAACAGGTAAGACAAAACAGCGGTGCAAAAATTATCTCTAAGTGTAGAATTATAGAATCATCTCAAGGCCATCACCTTCACCCAAGTGCTCTCAAAGTATTATACTCACATTTAAAAGAGGCTCACAATACAGCCTCTGGTATAAAACACTTTCCTGGTTTATACCCCATGTCAGCACAATGAGACTTCTTCTTTAAGCCAGCAATCACCATGCATTTAGCTAACAGATTATGTAGCCCAACAATGGTCCCCTACAATCAGGAGAAAATCTGTAGGCTAGTCTATTATGAGGTCCCTCTAAATGTGTCAAAGCCACTACCGAGTATGATAGAACAGACTAAGGAGTATGTGCATTACTTGCTCTGCAATGTGTTGAGTAACCCCTGGCATAAAGGGTTAAACAATACACATTTCCAATTTATGTATTTGGGACATATGTAATGTTTAATTTTTTCTTTTTACAGGTAACTTTTTGAAACCAGGAAGATAAGAAGACAGAAGAGGAGAAGACAGAAGATGGAGAGAAAGAAGACAGAGGGTAGATGACAGGAGAAGATGGACAGTGGATGACAGGTATATGATACACAGAACTGTGTGTTAGGCTAGTGTTAGGAGTAGCATTGTTGCACTTCACTATTAGGCGTTAGTGTAAGGTTAGTGTTTGGAAGGGTCTCTGTATTGAGCTCACATTCAGCACTTGACAGTGTGTCAGGCACCAAGCTTTAGCTCTTTTCCTTTGATGTTCCCATTACTCACGCTATTTACAGTGCTTTTTAGGAACTAAAAACACAAGATGGACGTTTGGCCATAAGTCATATTTTTTGGCCCAATGTCCATTGTGGCTTCTGTTTCTAGGACAACTGAATACCAACACATACTTTTTGTGTACGGTCGATAGCTAATTTTGCGCTACAGGCAGTTTTACCAACCTCAGCTGAATCTAGGCCTAAAAGTGCTGTTTAATCCCTTTGGAAATGGACACAGTTAACGTTTCGGCTCATGCACAGAACCTTTATCAAGACTCTTATCTATCTACATACTATTTTATTACTTAAACTATGAATGTGTAAATAATATTTTTATTAAAAAAAAATTACATCTTTTACACAAATGTGAGATAACAAAATCAATACTAAGCCTACTTAGTGCCACCTATATGTACTAGATGGTTAATCTAATTAAAGGGAGATTAATACTTCGTTTTATCTTTATTTTATTTTGTAGGCATTAAAAAAACATGAAGAACGATATAAGTCTTATCTCTCAAACCTTTATGGTTTAAGAGATATTCACAAGCAAAGTATCCCCCCCCCCCCGTTCAGCCAGATCAGAAGGGAGGTGCCCAGGTAGACTGCAGAGAGGGACAATCTTCAATTAAGATAAGGGAAAAAGCTGAAAAACTTGTCAAGGGGGGAAAGGCTTTCATTCTTTTCATACAAAGAAGATTGTCCCCTGCTGTTATCTGTCTGGTCTTACAACCAGATTCACATCTGAGAAGAGATGGCTTACACTAGGAAAAAGGGGCGGGAGGGGGAAACTTTGCTTGTGAATATCTCTTAAACCATAAAGGGTTGAGAGATAAGACTTATATCGTTCTTCATGTTTTTTTAATGCCTACAAAATAAAATAAAGTTAAAATGAAGTATTACTATCCCTTTAAATTCCCAATTACCATTCATTTATATGTTAATAACAATAAAAAAAATAAAACTATTTCATATGGTTGTGAGAAAAGTAAATCAAAGTTAAACCTATTTAGTGCTACTGATATGTACAAAATGATTATGAAGACTATAGTTATGTGATAGGATTTTAGTGAACTTACTGTTAAATCCTTATTCTTAGTTTGCATGGAGCACAGGAGCCATGGGGTAAAGCTCCCCTCCATCAGAAGGCAGGTCACTTAAAAAAAGGCAGGGCCGTCTTGACAGAAAACCAGGAAAGGGGGTTTAGAAGACAAATCTTATAATTCAGCAACTCCTTACAAAGAAACAATGGCCAAAAGGAAGGCCATTTTCAACTTCAAAAAATACAAGGGAAGCAAAGAGAAAGGTTCAAAAGGAGGTCTCTGAAGAATGGTCAGCACCAGATTAAAGTACCACGGGGAAGTGGGAACCCTGGAGGGGAAGCCATGACCCACTCTTTGAACAAAGATTTTAACATCAGGAAGAAAAGCAATTTGCTACTGGAAGAGAACGGAGATGTTACGGTTTTCTGACACTCAGACCAGGGTATGAAGTAAAAACACAATTTTATTGAAAATAAAACAATGCCCCTAGAGGCCAGTACAGAAATAGCAATAATGGCAATAATGACAAAGTGAATGCACACAATGATAGTGATAGGTGCTATGAATGGATAGGGAGTATTCCCCCAAAGGGTTAACAAATGAAATGGGTGAGATATAACAAGATTGGCCAACGCCCGGGATAAATAGCAGTCTCTGGAACACAGTCTCTCAATAGCTGGATAGAGAAGTAACTGCACTGAATACACTCTCAAGTTGGTATAGTAGCGCAACAAAGTCCAGAGCTGAGCTGGTACCACCACCGTGGGCTACAGAGGAATGCTATTGCCACGCTGTAGTGATCAGAAACAAAATCGCCCTTAACTGGAAAAGTAGTAACCCTGCGTGTGCCACTTGGATTGTGCCTTGACACCCCTTGGGTGCTGTACGGATGGTGACTGCCCAAGCTGTAGTAGAGCCGGCGCCCTCTGGAGTGCAATGGGAATGTACCTTCAGAGTCTGTGGGCCTGAGCCCGAATATGAGCACGGAACAGACAAGGCTCTGATGGTGAATGAGAGACACACAGAAGCACTCAGAGGAAAGGCTCACATCAGAAAAAGTATGCTTGGCAAGATATATCGGAGGCACTAGACCGGAGACTACAGGCACTGCAAGGGTTAAGTGGTTCTGCACAGGAGCGAGTACCTAGGCAACCAGCAGCAGGCAAAGTAACCTCAGGCTACAGCTACTGACAAGTGAGAGGAACAGTGAGTCGCTTAAACAGTTCAGAATGTCGCCGAGGCGACCGGAATGATGCAGGAACACTGGAACAGCAGGCAAACCGGAACAGCAGGCAGAACCGGAACGGTAACTGGAACAGCAGACAGGCCGGAATAGCAACCGGAACAGCAGACAGGCCGGAATAGCAACCGGAACAGCAGGCAGGACCGGAACAGTACTGGAACATCAGACAGGACGGAATGAATCACAGAGCAGGGTCATCAGCCAGAACTGGGTCAAGTCACGGAGCACGGTCGTCATCCAGAGCCAGGTCAAATCACGGAGCAGGGTCGTCAGCCAGAACCGGGTCAAATCACGGAGCAGGGTCGTCAGCCAGAACTGGGTCAAATCACGGAGCAGGAGAAGAGTCAGACTAGCCGGGTCGGTACACAGGAGGCACAGGAATATGGCAACAAGGCGCAGCAACAGGAACACCACGAAAGGGCACTGACAAGTGCCCAAGCTCCAGCATATAACGGCACATCCTGGGCGGGCCAATCAGTCTCCACCAATGCACAGTCAAATCATGTCAGATTGACAGAACGACAAGGGAACCGTGATAGTACCCCCCTCTCAAAGACCCCCTCCCCTGCTGGGGGGTCTGGGTTTCTGCGGAAATTTAGAGTGAAAGTTGTGCAATAATCGTGGAGCATGGAGGTCCCTGTGGTCAACCCAAGAGCGCTCCTCAGGCCCATACCCTTTCCAGTGGACCAAATATTGCAACTTGCCTCTAAATCTCCTGGAGTCAATGATACTCTGAACTTCGTATTCCTCTTGGCCCTGCACCTCCACTGGCCCAGGAACCACAGGAGTGGTAGTATAGCGGTTGCAAACCAAGGGCTTTAACAATGACACATGGAACACATTGTGAATACGCATAGTGTTAGGAAGTTCCAAAGCGTATGCCACAGGATTGACTTTGCGAATAATCTTAAATGGTCCAATGAACCGGGGGGCCAGCTTGTTCGAGGGCACTTGTAAGTTGAGATTCCTGGAGGAAAGCCATACCCTGTCCCCAACCTGGAAGGAAACCGCTGGCAGCTGTCTGCGATTGGCATGCCGCTGATGTCTGTGGAAGGACTGACTGAGGGACCTTTGTACCTGTGCCCAAGTGGAGCGGAGCTGCTCCATGTGCTCATCCAGAGCCGGAATCTGTTGGGACTGAAATGAGTCTGGGAGCAGACAGGGTTGGAACCCATAATTAACAAGGAACGGAGAGCTCTCAGACGATGAATTAACCGCACAGTTCCTGGCGAACTCTGCCCATGGCAACAGGTCGGCCCAGTTATCATGATGATCAGTCACAAAGCAGCGTAAAAACTGCTCCAGTCCCTGATTGGCACGCTCAGCGGCTCCGTTGGTCTGGGGATGGTAGGCGGAGGAAAAGGACAATTGAATGCCCATCTGGCCACAGGATGCCCTCCAGAATCTCGACACGAATTGACTCCCCCGGTCGGACACTATCACTCTAGGAACCCCGTGCACGCGGAATACTTTTCTGGCAAAAATTAATGCCAACTCCTGGGCCGAGGGAAGACCAGAGAGGGGCACGAAGTGAGCCATTTTAGAGAACCTATCCACCACCATAAGGATGAATGTATAGCCCCTAGAATTAGGCAGCTCTCCCAAGAAATCTATAGAAATGTGGGACCAAGGACGGTCACCATTAGGCACCGGTTGGAGCAGTCCCACTGGGAGATGCCTAGGAGTTTTGGCATGGGCACAGTTGGTACAAGCAGCAGTAAATGCAGAGCAGTCGGCCTTCAGTGAAGGCCACCAGAATGTTCGAGATAATGACCATGCCAACTGATCTCTGCCAATGCGCCCAGCTGCCTTAGATGAGTGATAGGTCTCAAGTAATCTGGTACGGAAAGGCTCGTCCACAAAACACTTGCCAGCTGGGGTTTCCGGAGGTGCATGCCCTTGAGATGCCAAGATTTGCTCTCCCAGTGACGAAGTGATGCTGGTTCGAATAGTAGCCAGAAGCCTATCTGGCTGAATTATGGGGACCGGGGCCTCATTCCTCTCAATGTCTGTGCAGAATTGTCTCGACAGGGCATCTGCCTTAATATTCTTGGACCCAGGCAGATATGACACTATGAAATTAAATCTGGACAGAAATAGAGCCCATCGAGCCTGGCGAGATGACAGCCTTTTGGCCTCGGATAAGTAAATCAAGTTCTTATGGTCCGTGAGGATTAATACTGGGGTCCTTGTGCCTTCCAGAAGATGTCGCCATTCTTTTAATGCCAAGATGATAGCCAATAACTCCCTATCACCAATTTCGTAATGGCTCTGGGCACTAGACACTTTCTTGGAAAAGAATCCACACGGCCTCAGGTTACCCCCTTCCTTAGGGCGTTGGGAGAGAACTGCCCCTACCCCAAACTCGGAGGCATCAACCTCTAGTGTGAACGGTAGGGCGGGGTTAGGGTGGGATAATATAGGGGCAGATGCAAACGCCTTCTTGAGGGTTTCAAAGGCCATCTCAGCTGCCTCAGACCATTGAGAGGGATTTGCACCCTTATGCGTCGGGTCAGACAGAGGTTAAGTAATGGTGGAAAAGTTCTGAATAAATTTTCTGTAATAGTTGGCGAAGCCTAGAAACCTTTGAATAGCTTTTAACCCCTTGGGTCGTGGCCAACATAGGACTGCAGCCAACTTCTCTTGGTCCATGGCTATGCCATCCTTAGATATGACAAAACCCAGGAAGGGTACTTGGGAACAGTGAAATTCACATTTCTCTAGTTTGCAGAACAACTTGTTCTTGCGTAATCTGAGTAAAACTTCGGAAACATCCTGGATGTGTTGGGTTAAACTAGCAGAATGGATCAATATATCGTCCAGATACACGACCACACGAGACTGTAACAAGTCGCGGAGGATGTCGTTAATGAACTCTTGGAATACGGCAGGTGCATTACATAATCCAAATGGCATAACAAGATATTCGTAGAGGCCTGACCTAGTATTGAATGCCGTCTTCCACTCATCACCGGCCCTGATTCTTATTAGGTTGTAGGCGGCACGAGTTTCGTAAAGATAGAGGAGCCTTTCAACCTGTCAAATAACTCTGTGATGAGTGTAATGGGATACGCATTTTTGGACATTAACTTATTGAGTCCACGGTAGTCAATACATAGTTGTAACTCGCCACTCCTCTTCTTCACGAAAAAGAACCCTGCACCTGCCGGGGAGGATGATTTACGAATAATCCCTCGTGTGAGGGCATCCTCAATGTATTCCTCCATGGCCCTAGTCTCGTCACAGGACAATGGGTATGTCCTACCCCTCGGTGGCACCACTCCCGGGGGCAGATCAATGGCGCAATCATATGCCCGATGCTGTGGCAATGCGCTGGACTCACCCTTACTGAATACGTCGCAGAACTCGCTGTATTCTGCTGGCACAGAAGGAGAGGTACACAAGATCCTGACAGGACGAGACAGACCGTTATCAGAGCAATGATTGGACCATGACTTAATTTCACATGTTTGCTAGTCAAACTGGGGATTATGCAGCATTAACCAAGGGAACCCCAGAATGACCGCATGATGGGGTGAATTAATAATCTGAAAACGAACCTCCTCCTTATGGAGGGCCCCAACAGACATAACGAGTAGAGTAGTCTCCATGGTAACCAGAGCTGGTTCGAGGGGTCTGCCATCAATTGCCTCAATGGCTAGCGGAGTATCTCTTTTAGACAACGGAATATTGTGTCTTTCCGCAAATGCCCGATCCATGAAATAGCCTGCTGCGCCAGAATCTACCAGTGCTAGTACCTCCACAGCTTGGTCACCTAGGAGAAACCTCACCGGAATGGTGGGTTTCTTGTAGTCAGTATCGGGGGACGATTGTACACCACCTAGGGCATATCCACCAAGGTACCCTAGGTGCGTGCGTTTCCCGGACGTACCGGGCAAGTATTTAATAAATGCCCCTTTTTACCACAATATAGGCATAACCCTTGTCTTTTGCTGTGAGCCCTCTCCTCCTTAGACAGCCTGGTAAAGCCAATCTGCATAGGCTCCCCTGTCTCAAGCGCGGTCAGGAGGAATGGGAGGAGAGGGTGGGTTAAAAGACCTCTCGTGCCCATAGGTCTTGGAACTAGCCCTTTTAGACAATCGTCTCTCACGCATGCGGGTGTCAATGAGTATCACATAGTTTATGTACTCATCTAGATCAGTAGGTACCTCCCTGGCAGCAATCTCATCCTTAGTGGAGTCGGATAGGCCCTGTGAAAAGGCTGCCAGGAGTGCCTCATTATTACAGGCTACTTCTGCTGCTGCTAGAATCCGAAATTCTATAGCATACTCTGCCACAGTGAGGTCGCCCATCTGTATTACCATCAATTTTTTTGCCGCAGAGATAGCTCGCCCAGGTAACTCAAATACTCTGCGAAACTGTTTGACAAATTCGGTAAAGCTTAGAGTACAAGGTTTAGCCTGCTCCCATAAAGGATTAGCCCATGCCAGGGCTTTGCCAGTTAGTAGAGATATCATGAACCCCACCTTGCTGCGGTCATTTGGGAAAGCATGGGGTGTAAGTTCTAGGAATATCTCTAATTGATTCAGGAAACCTCTGCACAGTGTGGGTTCACCATCGTATCTTAACGGTAACGGCGCCGCCACCGTAAAACTTCTAGAGGGTGCCATCAATTGCCCAGTATTATTGTCCGGTGTCATAACTGGGGGGACCACCGGATTTTGATTCGATTTATCGAGGTGTACCGTACGTTCAAGCAAGGTTTGCATGGCCAGCGCCAATTGATCTAGGCGTTGCTCGTGAACATCCATCCTCCAGTGGAGGTTCTGTGTATTACTGTCACTTTTCCCGTCTGAGGTCATGGCCCTTTCGTACTGTTACGGTTTTCTGACACTCAGATCAGGGTATGAAGTAAAAACACAGTTTTATTGAAAATAAAACAGTGCCCCTAGAGGCCAGTACAGAAATAGCAATAATGGCAATAATGACAAAGTGAATGCACACAATGATAGTGATAGGTGCTATGAATGGATAGGGAGTATTCCCCCAAAGGGTTAACAAATGAAATGGGTGAGATATAACAAGATTGGCCAACGCCCGGGATAAATAGCAGTCTCTGGAACACAGTCTCTCAATAGCTGGATAGAGAAGTAACTGCACTGAATACACTCTCAAGTTGGTATAGTAGCGCAACAAAGTCCAGAGCTGAGCTGGTACCACCACCGTGGGCTACAGAGGAATGCTATTGCCACGCTGTAGTGATCAGAACCAAAATTGCCCTTAAATGGAAAAGTAGTAACCCTGCGTGTGCCATTTGGATTGTGCCTTGACACCCCTTGGGTGCTGTACTGATGGTGACTGCCCAAGCTGTAGTAGAGCCGGCGCCCTCTGGAGTGCAATGGGAATGTACGTCAGAAAACGTATGCTTGGCAAGATATATCGGAGGCACTAGACCGGAGACTACAGGCACTGCAAGGGTTAAGTGGTTCTGTACAGGAGCGAGTACCTAGGCAACCAGCAGCAGGCAAAGCAACCTCAGGCTACAGCTACTGACAAGTGAGAGGAACAGTGAGTCGCTTAAACAGTTCAGAATGTCGCCGAGGCGACCGGAATGATGCAGGAACACTGGAACAGCAGGCAAACCGGAACGGCAACCGGAACAGCAGGCAGAACCGGAACGGTAACTTGAACAGCAGACAGGCCGGAATAGCAACTGGAACAAAAGGCAGAACCGGAACGGTAACTGGAACAGCAGGCAGGCAGGAATAGCAACCGGAACAGCAGGCAGGACCGGAACAGTAACTGGAACAGCAGACAGGCCGGAATAGCAACCGGAACAGCAGGCAGGACCGGAACAGTACTGGAACATCAGACAGGACGGAATGAATCACAGAGCAGGGTCATCAGCCAGAACCGGGTCAAGTCATGGAGCACGGTCGTCATCCAGAGCCAGGTCGAATCACGGAGCAGGGTCGTCAGCCAGAACCGGGTCAAATCACGGAGCAGGGTCGTCAGCCAGAACCGGGTCAAATCACGGAGCAGGAACAGGAGAAGAGTCAGACTAGCCGGGTCGGTACACAGGAGGCACAGGAATATGGCAACAAGGCGCAGCAACAGGAACACCACGAAAGGGCACTGACAAGTGCCCAAGCTCCAGCATATAATGGCACATCCTGGGCGGGCCAATCAGTCTCCACCAATGCACAGTCAAATCATGCCAGATTGACAGAAAGACACGGGAACCGTGATAGGAGATTGCAGAGATCTGTACCTTGATTTAGTTTAAACCGAGACCTTTGTTAATGCCATCCTGAACGAAAGCCAAATTTATAGGTAGTCTGAAGGACAGTGGAGACACTTCCCTAGCAGGGCATTACTGGAAAAGAGAGATCAGATCCTATGGTAAGCTATAGAAATATGGGCTTCCTAGCTTGAATCATGCTACAGATAACATTGTCAGAGAAACTCTCTCTCTTCAAAATGTCAGCCTCAAAAGCCATACTGTCAAGGCCAACCTTTTAACTTGCTGGTAGCAGAGAGGACCCAGGGTTAGAAGATTCGGTTTCAGGGGGAGACTAAATGGCTCTTCCATGGACAGGTTGAGAAGATCCTCTAATCAGGCCTGATGGGGCTAAAAAAGGTCAGATCATGAAGACATGATCATTCTTCATCTTGATCTTCCTCAGAACCCTGGGACTAAGTGGAATTGGAGGAAACATACAGGCCATATTAAAATTCCATAGGATTGAAATCTCATCAGTCGCAAAATCTAGAGGATCCTTTGACTTGGCGCAGAACAGCAGAACCTTCCTGTTCTCGTGGAATGCCATGATGTCCACTGATAGAAGCACTGTCTGACTGAATGCCTCCTGGGAGAGGTCCCAGTTTCCTGGGTCCATCTCTTGAGGACTTAAAGTCTGCAACCTTTTTTTACTCAACACAATGTGGACTGATGGAATAAATGGAACATGAGCTTCCGCCCGTTGAAGGAGTTTTCAAAACTAAGTCCAGGCTGATTCACCCCAAGTACCTCACAAACGGTTGATGTATATGATTGTTGTTGCATTGTCTGACTGGATCCTCACTGGAGACCCTGTCAGTAGCTGGGACCAGTCAGTTGCAAACAAATGACTTAAATTTCCAGGTTGTTGATTGAAAGGAGACTCTCCCTCCTTGGCTGTGATCTTTGGGAATATCATTGTAGCTGATGCTAAGCCAAAAGGAAGGGCAGTAAACTGGTAGTGACTGCACTCAAAGGAGAAGCAAAGGAAATGCTGGCAGTCTGGATGAATTGTGACGTGGCTTTAAGTGTCCTGAAGATCTAGAGAGGCTAGGTACTATTCTGCTCACTTTGCTGAGATAATAGACCACAGGGATTCAGTCTTGAGTTGCATGGCTTACACATAATGAATGAGACATTTTAAGTCCAGACTAAATAAAAAAAAAAAAAGATTGGATCAAAAACCTTAGAAGTATTCCTGTGCCGGAACCAAATCCTGCTAACAGGGATGAGCAGGCACCTATGAACAGACTCACCTGGTCTGGATCTTGAGGAACACTGGACAAAAATAAATGGCGAGGTGGCAATAACTTTTACTCTATGTGGTACCCATCCAAAATGACTCTCAAAACCCACTGGCCCATCACAGAAGACTCCCAGGAATCTTGAAAAAGACAAACCCCTACAGGTAGGAACTGACCAGATGCCTGCAAGTCATGTGGGGTGGACTTTTCAGCCTTCAGCTTCTGAGCAGACGTCTTGTTCTTCCAAGATAAAAAGGAAGGGGAGACAACGCACCACAGACCTAAGTGTAGTATAGGCGGATGAGGACAGAAATGCAATAAATCACATAAAAATGTTTTATTAGCAAAAAAATATATAATAGTGAATGTAATGAGGCTAAAGGGAAATAATCCAATCGTTGCTCAGATTAGGATGAGCAGAATACTAGTATAAAAACTATGGCTGGTATCCATATATATATCAATAAAATAAAAATTAAAGCTAATAGTCACATGGTAATGTAAAATAATGCTAAATAAGTAAAAAGAAATTGCCCAAAAGTTGACACTATATTCAGTGCAGACTATTAAAGTAACCAAGATCTATGGTAGAGTCAGATGGTAGTGAAGATAAACATAGGGACAAGAGGGGAATGTATGTACACTCTTCGAATATCGAAAGGGCTCCCCTTCATCTGTATGCTCACCAGACTGTCCCTTGGGTATAATAACATCAGTAAAGTCACATTTAATCTGCTCGCCGGATAGCTTCTTGTTGGCATGCACATCAATCAATAGGGATAATACATCTGTTATTCCATCGTCGTACAGAACTGGATCATTAAATCCTCTGGGTACCTCAGGGGGATATACGGTACAAAGCGAAGATGGTTTTGGTGTTTCCCACGATTTAATGCTGTAAGCTGTGTCTTTAACTGTGGGTCAATCGGGGGTTCTTTCACTAATTCTCCCAGATCAAATTGGTCAACGCGTTTCAGAGCAGATTGGCTCCTTCCTCAGGAAAAATGGGATATAGTAAAAGAGGGACCCTTTTTTCACAGACATACACTTATATACACTAATATTAGCCTTGATTCAAGAAGCAATGATAACTTTGCAGACAGCCTGGCCCACTCAGGGACCCTCAGGAATGACAAAGAAAGAATTTAATTTCTTGGAAAGCTACGTTTGATAAACACAGTACTTAAGACAACACACCACACAAAAAGTAAATGGAGCTGCTGCTTGGTAGAGGGATCGGGGAAAAAAGGAGGAGGAGCAGTTTCTTGATGTGAAAATCCGAGACCTTTGGCAAAAAAACGGAGTATGAAGAACTGCTTTTCCCTTGTGAAAAACCAGGAAGGGTGGTTTTCAAGACAGAGATTGTAGTTTGGCCACTCTGCAAACAGAAACAATGTTCAAAAGGAAGACCATGTTAATCATTAAAAGACACAAAGAAATTGATGAAAGAGGCCCAAAAAAGAAGGCCTCTGGAGAATTCCTAAAACCAGGTTCAAGTCTCACTGTGGAGTGGGATCCCTGAAGGTGGGTTAGGTGTGAGAAACCCTGAGAACAAAGGTCTTGACATCAGAAAGAAAGGCATTCAACTTCAGAAAAGTAAGAGGTCTGAGATTTGAACCTTAATAGAATTCAGACTGAAACCTTGCTTGACAACACCTTAAAAAAAGGACAGAATAGTAGGAAGGCTGAATGACTGAGGGGACACATCCAAATAAGCACACTTCTGGTAAAACAGAGACCAGATCACATGGTAAGCCATGGACAAAGCAGGAGTTCTAGCCAGAACTATAAGAGAAATGACAGTGTCAGAGAAAGCATTTTTCTTCAGGATATTGATTTCAAGAGCCATACCAAGAATGGTAAGCACCTTTAAGAAATCAGAAATCATTGTCTTAACACAAACTTGTTCTGCAGTGGAGGACCTTGTAGGCATAGTGGGGGCCACAATGGAAGCCCAGTTTGGCATGAAGAACAGTGTGTGTGCTAAGGAAGTTGGGGAGCCTGCACCTTTAGATTTGGCTTTCTCCACGGGTCCCTTGGTATCTGAAATGTTCAGGAAAAAAAACTCTAAAGTAAGACAACATAGTATGAAAGTATAATGAAATACACAGGCATACCCAAAAGGTACATATCTGACTGCAAAGGGTTAAACTAGAATGGTAGATAAGAGAGTCCAGCCTCTGCATAGCCTATGCAATGGAAGCAGTAAGATGGCTGCCAAAGCACCACCCTGTCATAAGCAGAAAGCCCAGGAAAAAGAGGGGATTCTGGGTAGTGTAGTTTTTCATTTCATAAACTAAGCAAGCAGTTTATGGCGATCTTAAGTGGTCTGAACATTGCCCCATACTGACTAAGTGATAGAGTATGGTCAGCAATTCATTTTGAGCCAACTCTTACCCTTGTAGGTGAAACAGGTACAGAGGTATGTCCCTGTAAAGATTCTCCATGTATTCCGATGGAACAAAGATGGCCACCAAGCGCGATCCCATTCTTAAAGGAGCCGCATACCAAAAACAGAAAATAATGTATTAAAGAGGAACTTTCAGATAGTACTAAGTCGCCATGCATTCATTAAGCGCATGGCGACTAGCTTGGAAATCAAAGTCTTACCTTTAAAAAAAATAGCACATTCTAAAGAAATCCTTGCCATTTGGAGACTGACGCGCAGGTTAGTGCGGTCTTCGGGCCTGCGCCGTCAGTCCCATGTGGTATACTGCAGTGCTACTCAAAGGAGATCGGGACTGACAGCGCGGGCGTGCAGACAAGATGTCTGTGCTGTAGCCTGCGTTCCAGTCTCCAAACAACAAGGATTTCTTTAAAATGTACTATTTTTTTAAAGGTAAGACTTTGATTTCTAAGTGAGTCGCCATGCGCTTAATGAATGCATGCCGACTTAGTACTATCTGAAAGTTCTGCTATAAATAGAAATACAGCTGAAAAAATGCATATATCTATAGAGTGAATTAACAGAAAATATGAATAGAATAAGGCTAACTGTAAAGAAAAGAAGATAAAGCCTATAAACAGAGAATAAAGTATCATACATTGCAGAAAGGCTTAAGAGCCTACAGTATATTACTGAAGGTAGCCACCTTTGCAAGCATAGTGAGCATGAAAATATGAAGGACTGAATGCTAGACAGGCAATAGCACCACATTCTAGTGGATTAAAGAATGAACAGAGATAGCAGTAAGGTCTACATCACTCAAAAAGCTAACTTACTAGCTTTCTGTTGTCAGACTCCCATTATATCAATACAAAACAACAGAGAAGTTCAGTAATGAGGTACAGACTTGTAAAAAAATCAACCTCCACAGGGAAATGGTCTAGAAATACACCTGTGAATTGGGCAATCCAACTCCAGGGAAGCCAGTTAAAGGGAGCCACTTTGTGGGGGATTATACAGCCCCATGTGTAAGTAAAAAAATAAAAAAGAAGAGATCCAGCTTGCCCTTTCCTGAGGCTAAGTCACTTGAAACTGAGGTGCCAGGTTAAAGCTGGAGGGAAAGAATTGAGTCTCCATCTTGAAGGACCTGCCTTTTTTGATGTACTGGCATTCTGGAGGAGGGGACTGTACCCCCGTGGTCCTTATGTTCCACATTGTACTTGAGAGAAGTATTATTTGCACATTAATAGTGTAAATAACAAAATATTTAGATAGATAAGTTTATAAATAGTTTTATAATTGGTTAATAAATTGGGTGGCTCATTATTTTACACATTAATTAGTTCGAGTTATTTTCCTTTACCCGACTATGAAGCTCTTTACGTGGTTCCAGAGGCAATATGAGTATATTAATAAATTAGGAATTAATTCATACATGTTATTTATATTAATATATGTATAGTTGGTATGGTATGTACTTTGTGTTCCTCGAAGTGAATCTGAAGTGTTTTTAGGGTGCAGTTGAGGCATTTGGCACATTACTATGTAGGGTATGGAATGCCTTTCCGCATTCAGGGACTTAGTGCCATATGTATTGGGGATGTGGAGATAGTATAATATTGCTAGATGTATTGAATGTCTATGAGGTCTACCCGTGGAATGCAATTAAAGGGGACAGATAAGGATAGTGATGTGAACAGAAATAGCAGTAACATCATAGCTCAACGCTAGGACGAGGCTGTTAAATTAACCCCTTAACGACGGATGACTTACCAGGTACGTCCCGCAGAAACTGTCACTTAGTGACAGAGGACGTACCTGGTAAGTCACGGAAGTCCGGGTCTCCGTGCGGCGGCACGCCGCTCGGAGACGTCGGACTTGTTTGGAAAAAAAAAAAAATGTTCCTCGGGCGTTAAGGTGACAGCCGCGTACGAACGTGGCTGTCGCTAAGGGGTTAATTTCCGGCTCTAAGTTGTGGGCTGTACAGAGTGTGAACGCTAATGAGGAATCTCCTAAAAACAACAAAAAGAAGCACCCAATAGTGAAGTACATCAACATCAATATCCAATATATAAAAAAGTATTGTTCTCACATTTTTTAATTGTCAGCAACAAGAATATTCTAATGCTGACTTCAAAGCTTTTGGAGAATTCCCACCTTCTCCACTCGGTGTTTCTGTGGTTGCGCCACACTCCTCTCGTCATCCACAATATATAATGCACGTTTCCACTCCAAAAGTATACCAACAAGCTTTTAATAAAAAATATATAATATATGTAGCTACAATAGCAATTTAAAATGGCTACGCGTTTCACTGTACTCAGACAGCTTTATCAAGCCAACAAGCAAATGGTACATAGTCTACTAAGTAGGACAGTTAGAAAGAAGAAAGGGAAAACTCCTGTGAGCAACAGACCCAAGCAGACTCCCACATCCAGCTAAGTGAGAACAGCATGATCCCTTTCACAGGGTGTGAGACCTGTATGTCATATGGATACCAACAATAAGCTCCCAGGGTGGGAAGAAAAGGAAAGGACCAAGTGCCAGTTCCCTTGATACACGAGCTCCCAAGGGCTATCCATAACAAGGAACAGCCCAAACATAACTGTTAACGGACACTGAATAACAATATCACAGCAAACAAGAGCCAACAGGGCTCAAACAACGTTCATTATTATGTACCTGTTACAGTTTCAGCTTACCTTGTTTCCAGCAGCATCTACAGGCGCGAGGCTTCTAGCATGCAGCAGGCTTCTGTTTTATCTGTTTGTTTCCTGTAGTCTCCTCCTACCTACTTCCTCCCTCTGAGCTGCTCCTCCTACTTCCTGTGGAGGGGTTTAAAAGGCAGACTGTGTCCTGACTCAGTCGCCCTTGCGTTGTTGTTGTTATTAGGTGAAGTACTTGGGCTCTGTGTGTGACCTGGCTATCTACGAAAACCCGCACTCTGTATGACCTGGCTATTTATGAGAACCCGGACTGTGTATGACCCGGCTAAGTACGAGAACCCTCTCTGTGTATGACCCAGTGATCACGAGTATCCCTTATTGTGATCAATTTGTGCTATTGGCTTAAGACAGTCCACTGTTGTGGACAGGGTCTGATGGGTGACTGCAGGCGTGAGTCACAGGGTCTCTATATAGTGACTGCAGGCGTGAGTCACAGGGTCTGGTGTAGTGACTGCAGGCGTGAGTCACAGGGTCTCGTGTGGTGGCTGCAGGAGTGAGCCACAGGGTCTTTATATGTGACTGCAGGAGTGAGTCACAGGGGTTCGATATAGTGACTGCAGGCAGACTCACAGGGTCTCTTAGCGGTGACTGCAGGCATGGGTCACCGGGTTGCTGCAAAGGTGTGGTGTTGCTGGTTTGACTGATTGCAGGCGTGGGTCAGTTCTCCAGTCCAGCAGTCCTTGTGTTCCTGTTTGTCGGATCAAGATTGCTGAGCCAGTGTTCACAGTGGTCGCCTGTTCCAGTCGACGGATCAAGAGTTGGCGTTCCTGAATCCTGCTGAGACTAACAGGGGCTTCGGCCCAGTCTCTCGCATTGTGGTCTAGCAAGAGGCCTACTATTTCTGGTAGTAGTGTCGCCAGCTATTAACCCTTTGCTCATTGTACCACTTATTTATCGCTGTGATTTAGTCTAATAAATATTTTGCATTATATTACCGTACTGAGTTCTGAGCATTCCTGGGTGCCTGTGACAGTACCAGCCTGTTTTTAGTTGTTAACTGCCTTGTACTCTTACCATCATGTATATTTTCCAAAAAAGTCTGTTATTTTGTATTTTTGGGACTTATGCTCGCAGGGCCCCAGGGGCACCCAAGACACTGGGGAACTGGATCGTAGGGCAAGAGGAAACAAGAATGAGCCCTCTCACAACTCTGTATCTCAAATGGTTGCAGAGATAAGTCCCAAAACAGTTTGTTCCATAGAAGTCAATGGAGCAAGTGCTGCTGCGCGGTAAATGTGCCTTCTCAAAAATTACTAATTTTACAAAAGTGAGTGAATTTACCCAAATGAACATGTAGGGATAAATTAAAACAATCCTAAAGGGAAATGTCCAAATAAGCCCCAGAACCCTGAGAAACTAGCAGGGAAGGAGTTAATTATATAAATGCAGCCATCCAATCTCCAAAAACCCTGGGATCAAACTAAATAAGATACCCAAAATGTGTGCAGGAGTTCTAGACTCCAAGAAGGTCCCTTTATGGAGGGGAACACTGGGATAAGTGGACCATGGCACTCAAGGGGTTACTCCCTAAACTTGACTTCTGTCTTCAGATTACCATTGAGAGAATAGAACCTCAGAGAGATCCAGTCAGGAGAGAGAAACATGGGCTGCATGATTCTCTCCACAGGGCTGCAAGGGTCCACAACACCACCTGGAAGCCAGGAATGGTAATCCACCTAATGGGGGAATTGTGACACTCCATAATCTAAGATAGAAAATAAAAAATAAATCTAAAACCAAGCAGAAAAGTTCTCAGCCTTCATCCAGATTGCTGAAACAAGTCTAACTGGGGTGGGGCTAGCCTGATAAGGAGAAGGGGAGGCACCACCCACAACTTTTTTTATAGAAATGTTCCAGCCTACATGGAGGAGCTGCCATCTCCCCATGGTACCTGTAGGTCATACTGGATGACAGAGAAAAGTGCATTTTGGAGTGGGGTTTGCCAACTTGAAAATTAAATATAAATTACAAACTGCAGTCTGCATCTTTTGTACCAAGCCCTACATTTCCTCATAGTGAGGTAAGCTGCGTAAGTTGATCACATAGATCCACTCCCACCCATATGTTTGTTGTACTCTGATGCAAACTTGCTTTCTTAGTACCTCAGTTTTGCCATGGACTGAGACTGAACACCGTTCTCTCATCGTGCATGGTGGTCAGAACACACACACATACAGCATTTCGTTCCTGGACATTACATTGTGAAAATAGGGGTATGACAGATGGGATTTTTGCTCCACATTGACCTAATGCTTGTTTTTTTTTTTTTTTTTTTTTTTTTTTTTTTAGATATCCACAAAGCCATTGTTAGGGCCCACAATTGTTTAAATTCAATCAGATCTGTGGGTTGCTATGATTGTTACTTTGAAACGAAGGATGATGGAATTGCAGTAATGTAGTTGGCGGCAAACAGATTTGTTTCGGATACAATCTCCTGCAAAAGGTCTTCCCCAAATATTAATAAAAAAAATGCTCATAGTTAAATCCTGCCACATCCACTTGAATTTCTGGGTTGCCTATGCATTCAACCCCACTCTTTATTTTCCACTTCCTTCCCACTCCAGCCAACAGTGTCCTTCATGTTCACATATGCAGTGTCCTGCTGCTCCACAGTCACATGGACAGAAAGGATACCCAGTCATCCACCAAGACCAGTGGCACTGGTCAAGGAGCAGAACAAAACCATTAGCTGGGCAGGGTGTGAATAATGCAGAGAGAGAGGTGTGTGTGTGTGTAAGCAATGTCACCATATGAATTGAGAAGTGGAAAGACAGGAGTGCACAACTTAACCCTTTGAGTGGGAGAAGGCTATGCAACACATTGGTTAGCAAAATATCCCTCTGCATATGCTACCTGTTGCTGGACTGCAACTCTTGTTGGCCTCCGTTGGGTGACAGCAATAGCTTGCAAGTCTCCCATTTCACACCGGTACATTGTGCTGTCATCCTCCTGATCAGTCTACCCTTTCTGCATGACTGCAACCTGACACTGTGTCTTTTCTGCAGTGCTTCTTTGGCCAATTAAATATTCAGATTCTGGGCTATTTATGAATTTTAGGTTAATTCACTCTCTTAACTCCTTGGATGCTTACAAAGACTCCAACGCTTTGCTCCACAATGTGTTACATACATCCGTTGCAGGTAAGGGTTGTAATGGGCATCTGAAACTGAAAACAATCTGCATTTGAGCTCTCAGACTAACCACTTAGGAAAATAAACAACATGGGTGGACAGTATTGCTTTCATAAAGGAGCATTCACCCCGCTTCCTCTTGGTGGGCTGAACAAGAATAGGGCTGCCCATCACTAATATGCAAACATACAACTGGTCAGGGAAGGCAAACTTTCAATACAATATACAGTATAGGGACAGTAATATCCCATAAAAATTTTTTAGAGTTTGGTAGAGGTTCAAAAAAAGAAACTATTTTCCACAAATCCCATCTCTCAAACCGCTATGGTTTGAGAGATACAGGCAATAAAAGTTCCCCCTCCACCCTTTCTCCTGATGTCAGCTGTAAAGCTGACAGCAGGAGATTCTAATCGTGTGACTCAATGAGGCTCTTCAGCAGAGCCGAAATTAAAAAGAATTACTTAATTGGAACGGTCTACAAAGTATGCCTGCAAACAAAGAACACTTCGTAGACCTTTCCAGTGAAACAAATCGTTTGAAATAACAACATTTTGGTTCTGCTGCGGAGCCAACAGCTGGTCCCTGGAGCAGGATATCCTGCTGTCAGCACAGTGCGGACACCAGGAGAAGGGGAGAACTTTCAGTGCCTTTATCTCTCAAACCTCTATGGATTTGTGGCAAATAGTTTCTTTTTTGAACCTCTACCAAACTCTAAACATTTTTTATGGGACATTACTGACCCTTTAAAAATATTGTTTCAGTATGGTTTTTCTAAGAAACGGTGTTGTTTCACACCCTGAGTGGGACCTGTCCCTATTTCTGTGTGCCATGTATTGCCCTGACCTTTTGGACAGTATGTTTAAGAATGCAGTATGTAGAAGATAGGCCTGTCTTCAGTATGCCAGTAGGCACTAATGTGAGCAAATCAACTTCAGCATACGAAACAGAAAAATCCCCAATGATTTAAAAAGGGCTTTTAACCCTTTGCATGTTGGTGAGGTATACAATGCACTAAGAAGCAATAGGTTGAAGACCTGTAGCATTAAAATGATTAAAAGGCTGATATAAACCTTTGGCAATGTATTTCTCCCTTATGGTACATATGCTTTGCTCCACATTTGGAACTCTCTTACTTTTTAAATAGCATCTTTGTAGTCCTATTTACCAAGTTACAGATGTTAAATTCTGGAGAAAACTAACTGCACCACAGGGGTAAATGTTAAAGGGATAGTAATGTTTCACAATAAAAGCAGCTCCAATTAATCTTCATAGTATGTGGGACATGGAGAGTGTTATTTCAATACTGTCAGAGTTGTAGTTCAAGAGAAATTGAATGATAAAGTATCCCCACCCTGCCCCTTTTACCTAGTGTAAGCCACCCCCCTCAGATGTAGAATCTGGTCCACAGACCAGACAGCTCACAGCAAGAGACAATCTTCTTCCTTTGATAACAATGAAAACCCTGCCCCCCTTGAAAGGTCTTTCCCTTACGCTAATTGAAGGATATCCCTCTCTGAGATCCATCCGGACAGTCTTGCTGCTCTGAGGTGTTACATCAGTAAAAGGGGCGGGAGGGGATATTTTATCATTCAATTACTCATGAACTACAATATTGAATTAACACTCTCCATACTATGAAAATTAATTGGATCTGCTTTTATTGTAAAACATTACCATCCCTTTAATTCCTATTGATTTAAATTGAGGGCTCCACAAACACTATGGGACTGGGTACAGGATTCAGGTCACTTACAACAGATAGCAACAGTGTATTGGTCACAGAGGGACCCACACACTGTGGGAGAGCCCTACACTAATGCCCAACCTCTACATCTGTATCTACAATTTTCAGTGCAAACACCATTACATGCAAATCCCTTTTACATACACACACACAACCATACTCAGGCAATGAAGTGTTTCACTTTGCTAGTGTATAAGATATTAGGATTTTTGTGAAATTACCATTATATCATTTTCTCTTAGTCCATAGGGAACACAGGAACCATAGGGTTGAGCCCCCTCGTCCAGTGTGAAGAGCACTTAAAAAAAAAAAAAAAAAAGCCAGGTTCTTTTGGGTGGAGACTCCATTCTCTTTTTCCAGCACAACTCCTGCCTTTATTCCCAGATTCATATCTCGAGAAATCTTTGATAAAAAGAAGCAATGTGGAGGAAGGGACTTGAAATCTAAGTAGTACCCTACCCACTGGTCATCACGGAAGATCCCTAGGCATCTTAAAAAGACTGAAGCAACCCCCTACCAGCAAGGATGGACTAGGATTCCACGAAGTCATGTAGAGGATGGCCTGTCAGGCTTATGCTTTGGAGCAGACATCTTGCTCTGCCAATTCTCGTTGGGCTTTAGGTCAGGGCACACCTGGCTGACCTGAGGGATCTGTACCCTCTGCAACTCAAACTGGAGGGGGGAGGATGAAATCCATGCACGTCTTTCAAAAAAAAGGGACACTTACAAGAGATCTGAGGCAGAAGAGTACTCTTGCCTCCACTGGCGTCGCTAATGATGTTTCTTAGGTCAGATCAAAATACATTCTTACCTGCAAAGGGAAGAGACCAGTAATTTCTTTGAAGATTGTTCTGCAAACCAAATCTTTAACCACAAGGTTTGATGCAGGGCAACAAACAGACCCAGGTCCTCATCAGATAACCTTGCAGTGTCAGAGACCACTTCGTAAAAATATGCATATGCTTCCAAAACATTTGCGAGCATGATTAAAAGGTCCTCCTTAGGGACATCAGTGCTTATGGCTTCAGAAAGCTGCTAACCCCAGACAGGTAGTGCCCTATTTACCCAGGCAGAAGTGAAAATGGTTTGCAGAGCTGCCCCATGCAAAGCAAAATTTGGCTTTAATAGAGTAGGTGTTTGTCATCCCGATCCACTAAGGCTGCAGCATCTGCCAGTGGAAGAGCTGTATTCTTGGCCAGGTGTGAGATAGGGAGATCAATTTCCAATTGTACAGTGCTGCGGAATTAGTTGGCACTATATAAAGAAGAATAACAGGATGGAAGCCCACTATGCTAAAGCCTCAGCATTCCATTCCATCAATAGAACCTTGTCTAAAGTGCTAAGATATCTGGAGAGGCAGATCCTCCATCAGAGACATGGAGGGTCTCCAGAGCTGCTTATAAAACCCCTCTGCTGAGGGTCAGCCTCATAGGGATCCCCAAAAGATAAGGAAGAGTCCACATCTTCTTTCTATGAGAAAATTTCCTTATCAGATTTTTCCTTAACAATCTGAGATACTGGCCCCTATCCCAAGCTAGCTCTTGATCAGTGCTGGATGGCCCCGAGGATGTTGTAGCAGCCACAGTACAAGAGGGACCCTGAATATTGGTGTGTGTGGTCAGGGAAGCCCCTCAGTCCTTGGGTTTGGGTTTCCCCCCATACATTCCTTGGAGTCAGACATGTCCAGAGAAATTAGCAAAAAAAAACAACAACAATATTTATTCTATTTTAAGTGCTCATCCCCCATGTTTCCTGTGTTTCATACTGGGTGTTAGATGTATTATAATCAAACACACATGCCCTCTGAGTGTCACACAGTAGTCCAGAACATTGTGAAGCAATGCGTTGGACACCTCACTGGCACTCAAAAGGTTTAGCTAACCCCTTTTCTGTGAAGCAAAATAAAAGATGCCTCAAAATAAAAAAACAATTGACTGCACAGATAAAAATGATACTTTTATTTTAAATTTGAGTAAACCGAGAAAGCTTTTCTTGGTAGCGGCATGATTGAATTTTTTTTTTTTTACTTGATTATAGGCCCAAGCAATTTGATACATAGGCTTTCCAGCTGGGGAGGAGGGATTAAAAGACATTATCACATAACAACAACTTTGGTGATTTTGAAAGTGCATTAAAAAATTACCCATATATTGTGTTCACCACTGTTATTTATAAAACCAGTATTTTAGAGATTTAGATTTCTAGATTAAGCCAAGTAAGACATGCCATGCAGACACTTCCCGTCTTAGATATTACTTCTCCCACTCATGGACACTGCTCAGTAAGAACTGCCTACCTCTACTAGCATTGAAAGGGTTAAGTACCAATGTTATGTGAGTGGGGGGAGGTAATGTAGGGTTATCTTCTTTAAAGGAGCAGTAAACTTTTTTTTATGAAAACATTTTACAGAGCATTTCCTGCTGAATAAAACAAGGTCAATCCCATTGCTGTCAAATGTTTTATTCAAAAATTACAGCAGTTTAAATAACCAGGAAGTGAACTTACTGTGTTTACTTCCTGATTGTTCTGACAGGAAGTGACAGGCAGCTCCTATCACATTCTATGGAGAACTGTATGTCTCTGACTTTCCTCTCCATTAGAATGTAACAGGAAATCTAATTAGAACTTGACCACTAGAGGGCACTGCTAATGTAAAAAAAACATGGGTTTAAACTGTAATAACTCTGGAAATATAAATCTCTTGGCAGTGGGAGTACCATTATTTTACTCAACAGGAAAATCCCTACAATATATATTTTTTTCATTAAAAAAAGTTTACTGCTCCTTTAACCCCTTAATGACCCATGACATACATGTATGTCACGGGCTGGAGGTCCCTAAAGGACCAAGGACGTCAGGGCTCCCTGCATGGCTGCGGACCTGACCAAAAAAAAAAAAAAAAAGATCCTTGGTCCTTAATTAGTACAGCCTATAAATCTAAACAACCTAATTTAGTTTTATAAATTAAAGATTGGCTAACAAGACATACAGATTATTTGAATAGCTTTTCCCAAACCACCAAAGTTATTTTTAGTTGACAGAGTCCCTTTACAAACAATTCAAAATAAATGCAAACCACCAGGGAAGGGAGTGGGAGGTGTTTGATGAGTACACAAACAGGGAAGAGGTGAATGGATGGGAGGGGCTCTGACATCACAGCTGTTCTCTCTCCTTTCCAGCTCTAGGGCAAGAGAAAGTGCATTGATTGAGGGAAAGAGCAGAGAACAAAAGGTTTGGTCCGACCAGGTGCATTAGAGGTGGGTTACAAAGAATTCCGGTGATGTTTAACTTGGTCATATACAATGTAAATTATTAAACAAAAAAAAAAAAAATATTCTCTCCTCTCACACCAGATTCCAGTGAAATATTTTATTTGTGCAGTAGTGACAAATCTCTGCAAAGATGGTGGGTTCTCTGTTGAGGGATAAGCAACCTATATCTCTCCTGCTGTTGTTCATCTACAATGTCCATCTGAGGATGATGAAAGCTGTAATCCAACAACAGTGGAAAAGCCACAGGCTGCCCACCCTATAGTACCCGAGTAAGTCTTTGTCATAATGATTACACCCATCTGATGGAGAAAGGGGCCTAGGATGCCCTGTAAAGGAATGTATTAAGTAATTTTTTTACAGTATCTTGTAAGAAACCCCCAGTATTCACACTGTGATTTCCAGTTGCTTTTGCTCTATAAATTGTGCTTTGAATGTGATATGTAAGGTATTGCATGTGCTTGGTCCTCTACATTACACAGAATCTTCATACCATCCCCCTTCCTTTCCCAGTTTTCTTGTGAGGAGTTTCAGAATCTCCTCCTCTATCTCAAATGTCTAGGACCTACCTCTGTTCTTAAAGGAACACTAACAAATCAAATCATGACCTCTTACTTACATTAAAATGCTAGAACATCTTAAATGGCCACTATGAATTTTGCCCTTGCACCTTGGTTCATGCAATAATATCTACAATGAACAGTGGATGTCATGTCTTTTGAGGAGGACATGACAGTTTCTGGCAGGATTACTGATCCTCAGACTCTGCCCACAGTAATAATCCGTGGCTCATGATTTTCTCAGTTTAAAGGGATAGTAATGTCTCTATTAAATTGCAGCTCCGATTCTTCTTTAACCCCTTAACGACCGAGTAATCTGCGTGTGGATGCGACTGAATGACAACGGAGCATTTTTTTTTATTGCTCCGTTGCATTCCGGACTCCCCGAATGGCATGCAGCCGCGGGGGGAGCCCGGAATTCGATTGACGGTCATAGTACGTCATCGGTCGTTCAGTCAAATCGACCCTTGACGTACTATGACCGTCAAGGGGCTAAGCTTTTTCTAACACCTAGCTCTATTTTTAATAAATTACAGTTCTGTAGTTCAAGATATTCAAGCTGATAGGAACCCCTCCTGCCCCTTTCCCTGTATCACGCTGCCTGTAAGCATGGTCCGAGGCAAGGAACAATATTCAGTAAGCAAAAGGAAAATCCTGCCCTCCTTCATCAAGGGGGGCCAGGGTTTTCCTTATAGTTACTGTGTGAAGATTGTCCCTCGTTGCATCCGTCCGGTCACACGACCGCATTCCAGATCTGATGGGAGGCAGGCAGAAGGGGGATCCTTTTAGCTTGAATATCTTTTGAACTATAGACCTGAAAGTAATTAAATATAGCGCTAGGTGTTATAAAAAGCTTTAAGAAGAATCTGAGATACAATTTAACAGAGACATTTCTATCACTTTAAAGAGAAATATGTGGTACTCCAGTGGACGTAGTTTAAGGTTGTATAGTCCTGCTAAGAGCAATCATGTCCATATCCATCGAGGAAGATGCATCTCATGAACAAAAGTGCAAGTACAAACTTCATAAAGGCCAAAAGTATTTTCTGGCCATAGTATGTTAAGAGGGAGGTTGACATTCTGAAGTGCTACTGTTCCTTTAAAATGTATAAAGTGAGGGATATCAGACCATAAGAATATTTACCACCATGCTACCATTGGTCAAGGTGAGTTTTTGGGAAAGTCTATTTTTTTTTATATTATATGAGGGACTCCACATACTGGGCAGAAGGTTTAGGCTAAAGTGAATTAGGCCATTAAGATAAAGAGGCAGTGAGAAATCAGTTCAAGGCGAGTACATTTAGAACAGGGATAGCCAAATCCTGGTTATAAAGAGCTACCAGCAGTGCAGTGTTTCAGAATGTCTGTCATTGGTCCAACTGAGCTCAAGTCAAGTGACTGAGCCATTCGTCTGTCTGAATATAAGTAGGCATATCCTGGAAACATACAAAAAGGCTGCTGTACTAAGAAACAGGACCAATCATGGGCAGTCCAAAAGCACCACAGGGGACAAATAAAATGTCCTACTGATATAAATGGGACTTTTAACACCATGAATGCACAAAGCACTGAGGCCCTTTCTAGCATTCAAGGGGATTAAAACAATAGGAATTTGAGGGTTTTTTTTTCCTATGGTGCAGTTGATTGCTCCAGAACTGCACCACTTATTAGTGCATCGGTTTCAGTCAGGATGTTCATACATGAGTACAAGGGGATCAATCAGTGGCACAGTCACTATAATTGAACCACCTGTGCATTAGCAAAAAAAACTCAGAAAACCTGCAGTTACTAGCTCTTGACGACCAGAGTTGGCAACCACTGATCTGTAGCAAAATTGGCACCAGAAGACAGTTGTGCCTCTTTCTCATTAAGAAATGTTCAGAACATAAAAGTTGTTTGCACCAAGGGATAATCTAGTAAAGGCATTTTGCTGCCAAATGGTTAGGCACGGTGTTGGCACTATTGGGTACAATTGGGAAGAAGAGGATGGCAATATCAGAAGCAGTCCCCATTTATGTTAGCCAAAGCGTCAGATGAATGGACCAATCTGAAGCCACCAGGACCTAGTGAAAGGAACACTTTCTAATAAATAACCACTAACCTCTCACTTACATTCTTATGGCCAGAAAACTGTAATGGGGGCCAATTTTGCCTGTGTGCCTTGGTTCAAGAGATAACATCTTCAGTCACTCATGAAATCATGTCCTTGGAGGCGGACATGATAGTTGCTAGCAGGACAACAGAAACTTGATCTCTGCTCACTCTACATGGTCATATTCTGTCATGTCCACCTGCGTAGGCATGACATTCAAGACTGACAGAAGATCTCTCTTGATCCAAGACACACGGGCAAAATTCTTAGCAGTAATTTGGATTTTCTGGCCATAGTAAGGTAAGCAGGGAGTATTATCAGGAGTTGTTAGTGTTCCATTAAACCCCAGATTTTTAAAGCATTGCCTTATACCGTCTCTACAAAAGAACAAATGTCAAGGACCGTGTGGGCTGCCCCAGGAGAAGGGGGACAGAAAGTGCAGCAGCTGAAGGCTGAAAATGAAAAACCATGAAATGAATGAAACCGTTAACACTCCCCCTTTTCACAGTCTTTGTTCTGAATCTGTCCCTTCCCTAAATCCTCAGACTCTGTGCTTCCTTTCCAGCAATAGAACATGGGAAAAAATATATATATATATATATATAAAATATACTAAGGGGAAACAAGTCTCCAATGTAAAAATATTATAATTAAATCTTTTAAGCTGTTTACTAATCAACTACACTATATATATATATATCTTTCTTTTTTTATTCTTTTTTTGTTATACGTTGATGTTATGCATTTGAATGGCACATTTCTGGCAGGGAAAGGGTTTGTATGTTAAAGATTGGCATCGCTGACTGCAGGACGACAATTGATTGTAAAGGAGAATGTGTACATTAACCCCCCCAAATGCTACAGTGGTTTCCAACATATTGTGAAGCAATGTGTTGAACACCCATCTAGCATCTAACAAGTTGCACCAACTTGTAAAGATTATGATATTTGCAGGGTGCTGATTAAATGGAAGCTGATGTTTTGTTACCACCTGGCACCATCTGCAACCACTCCTTAGCCCTTTCTGTGCCAGATGGGGCTGTTATGCATTTTGTTTCATCGACAGACTTGAAGACTTGTTGTGGTACCTGCAGCTTAGTCCTGACTGATATTGCGCCTGAACAATAAGTGTTACCAAGAATAATGTAAATGAGAAAACAATGGCTGTAGGACCTGATAACAGAAACAAGGCTAGTTTCAGGAAGTGAAAACATGAGTTTGCTGAAGCTCAGCAATAGGCGATTTCAAGGTATCACATGCCTGCAACATGTACACCAAACAACAGAGGTCTCAAGCATCTATAGGCAATTGGAAATGTAAGCCATTTGTTTCAAAAAATAAAAATCAATTCAAATACAGAAAGAAAAACCGGGAACATATGGCCTTGTGGAGCAATTCCATTACATCAACTGTACTATAAGGAAAAAAATACAAATTCCCATTGATTTAAAGACCTCCAACATTCAAGGTTAAAATTCCCCTTTAAAATCATTAAGGAATTTCAGAATTTGTATTTGTCCTCTAGAGTACAGTTCATTTGCTCCAGAATTGTTTTTATACATAAGGCCCACTATCTTCATATGAAGCAGAACGGGCAGCTATTTGACCGATTTTGGACGTTTCCTGAATATTTATTGGATGATCTTTAGAGGGATGGAAGGAAACTGATCTCTGGAATGTATTAAAAGAAAAGAAAAAAAAAAAAGAATCAATTCCTGCCTCCCTCTGCCCACTCCTTGTAATCTAGTTAAAACGAAAAAACAAAACAAAACAAAAAAAAAACAAAAACAAAAACAAAAAAACAGTGCAAAGCGCATAAAGAGATGTCAATTAGACATGAAGGAGAGGAGGAAACGTGTGGGGAGAATGATAGATTCCCAACTTAATCCCTCCAGAATGTAAGAATGAAGCAAGAGGTAATTAGCTCCTCTAGAGCCCAGGGGCCAGCAGAGGGCTTGAAGAGAATGCAGAAACAGAGGGATGCGGGTGGAGCCCGTCCTTCTCTAAAATTTAGGAGAGGACTGCACTGGAATGCTTCATGATTTTTGGAGAGGAGGAGATGAGGTTATGTTCTCCTGTTCACATGGCTTCCACATAATTTGCAGGAAGCATGCCTGTGTCCCCCGTGCGTTCCACGGTTCCGTACATCCATCCATCATCAATCTGCTGCACATTTATGATAGTATCACCATCCTGGAAGGACACCTCATCTTCATCTGCTGCATTGTAATCGTACACGGCCCGGAAACGCTTCTGCAGATGAACAGCACAATGAGCTACTACACTTACACAGGATACATACACAAACAAACCCACTCTCTTGAGGATTATACTCACCCCTCCTGCAGGGGCGCTGCGCTGGGAGGAGACTGGGGCCGCTGGCTCCTGGTAGCCATATTTAACTTGCTGTTGCTGGTGTTGATAGGCTATAAAACAAACATGAGAAAACACACCAAAGGTGCATTCCATTAGCTAAAGAGGTACAATTCTGAAGCAACCAAACTACATCATACGGAGTGAAAAAATCCCCAAGTTACCACCGATTTAAATGGGGCTTTTAACTCCTGGAATGCAAAAGAAGTCTCGACTCATTGTGAAGCAAGGCATGGGTACCTCTCTATCACACAAGAGATTAAAAGCATCATTGAAATCAAAGGGGGTTTCATTCCTTGCCATGCACCATGAATTGCTCTCCATTGGGGCCTTATGTTCAGAAGAAAACTGAAGAAGTTCTGGGGAAAAGCAGCTGCACCACTACAGAGAAATAAAATGGTCCATTGATGTAAATCGGGATTTTAACCCCTTCAGTTGTAGAGTGGTCCCCAAATTATTGCTTTTAATGCACTGGAGACCGGTGAAGCAAATCAAGTGGTTAAAAGCCTTTTTACTCAAAGGGAACTGTATTTTTTTTAATTGAAATTGTCCACTGAGGTGCTGTTGCTTTACCACAGAATTTACCAGTTTTCTTCTGAACAGAAAGCCTTAAAGGAACCTGCACTGCAACCCTGCAGGGACATCCAGACTAGCAACCAATAAGGAACAGCGTCAAACCCAAAATGAAATTAAAAAGGAAGTAGTAAACATTTTTATGTAAACCTATTTGTTATAGAGCTTTTTCTTGAGGAGTAAAACATAGGTACCCCCACTGCTCTCAGTGGTTTTACTCAAATGATATAACAGTTCAAATAACCAGGAAGTGAATTTACTGTGTGTTTACTTCCTGAAAGTTCTGACAGGAAGTGACCTGGTAGTTTCTATCACATCCTATGGAGAACTGTATGTCACTGACTTTCCTCTCCATTACAATGTAACAGAAAAGCTAAATGGAATTTGACCACTAGAGGGCACTGCTAATGTAAAAAAAAAAAGCACAGGAAATATGCATCTCTCAGCAGTGGGAGTAACCTTTTTTTCAACAGGAAACACCCTACAATATATATTTCTTTAAATAAAAGTTTACTGCTCCTTTATAGAGAAGTCTTAGTAATGTGCAACCATATGCACAATGAAAAAGGGGAGACATTTTCGATTAAAGATGCAAAACAAGGGAGAAATACAAATTCTCATCGACTTAAATGGGGCTTATAACCCCCTTATGTTGTGAAACTCTCTAGCATTAACCCTTTGAGTGCCAAGCAATGAGTTGTGCACCACTCTGGCGCTCAAAAAGGGTTAAAGTGGCTAAAACCCCATATAAATCCATGGACATTTCTGGACTGTATTTTCTTCCTATGGTAAATGTGTTTTGCCCCTAAATTGCTCTGCATTGCGTTAACCCTTTGTGTGCCAGAGAGGTATCCAATGAATTATGTTGCAATGAGTTGGATAGCACTCATGCATGTAGATTTCTACCACTGGATGGACATTTGCCCTTTATGTTTGTGTCACAATTAGACTGATTTCTTTTGCATTCCCTATATTGCAAGTTCTATTAAACTAGTTCCGTGGATTGCGGCTCAGTTTAATAAAGGCTTGCCCAGGTTCATGATCTTAAAGCAATATAGATCTTTAATGGGCATGAAAATAGGATTTTAGTCTTACCCGTTAAATCCTTTTCACTTAGTCCATACAGGTCACTGGTACAATGGGGAGGCGATCCGCCCCTTTAAGTAGGCAGGAACATTCATCAAAGTGTATGCAGGGGGTGGAGCCTCCCCTCCCTCTTAAGCTGCCTTCAGCCAGAACAAGCCAGATTGATTTGAGACACTAAAACTGACCAGAGGTAAGAAGGAAAAGGAAGACTCCTGTGAGCATGCCCCGAAGGTCTCCCACTGAATGCCACAGGAGAGCCAAGCATGGTCCCTTGACAGGGTGGGAGACCAGTGACCTGTATGGACTAAGTGAAAAGGATTTAACAGGTAAGACTAAAATCCTATTTTCACTGTCGTCCAATACAGGTCACTGGTACAATGGGATGTACAAACATTGAGCTTTTCCAGAGGCGGGAAGTAAGGCAAGGACCAAGCGCAAGGCCCAAGGGTCACCAGAACTGCTATGAACCAATTAATCATAGAGCCCAATAACAGAAGTGTCAACGGACACCAACCAGGGGTAAAAACAAACCCCCGAACTATCACAGCACACTGAACTAGAGCCAACAGGGCTCAACAGCAAAGAAGCACTAAGAACCACAGAGTAGAAGATTCTAAACAGGCAAGACTGCCTCCAGGACCTTCCTCCCAAAGCTGGCATCAGCCGAGGCCAGTACATCTACACGATAGTGCTTCGAGAATGTGTGCACAGAGGACCAAGTGGCCGCCCGGCACAGTTGATCAGCAGACGCCTGATTCTTATAGGCCCAAGAGGCCCCAATTGATCTGGTGGAATGAGCAGTAACCCTGAAGGGAACATGCCTATTCCGCAGCTTGTAGGCTTCACGAATGGTAGATTTTATCCAAGATGCAATAGTCACCTTGGATGCCGGTCTCCAGCCCTAGGCCCCTCAGGAATGACGAACAGGGCGTCAGACTTCCTGATAGACTCAGTGGGATGAACATTAAATTTAAGACAACGCACAAAATCCAACAAATGGAGATCTCTCTCCTTGTCAGAGGAAGGGTTAGGACAGAAAGAGGGCACCACAGTCTCCTGATTGATGTGAAACTCTGAAACAACCTTGGGTAAAAACTCCTTGGAAGTGCGGAGCACGGCCTTATCCTTGTGGAACACCAAGTAAGGAGGTTTACAAGACAGAGCTTGTAACTCTGCTACCCGGCGAACTGAGACAATAGCCAAGAGAAAGGCCATTTTCCAGGTCAAGAGACGTAAAGGAATAGAAGCCAAGGATTCAAACGGGGGTCTCTGGAGAACCCCCAGCACCAAATTGAGGTCCCACTGGGGAGCTGGACTCTTGAAGGCAGGCCGAACATGAGCCACACCCTGAAAGAGAACTTTAACATCAGGAAGAATAGCAATGCGTTCCTGGAAAAATACAGACAGAGCAGAAGTCTGAACTTTGAGAGAACTCAGGCTGAGTCCCTTTTCAACCCCATCTTGCAAAAAGGCCAGGACCGTGGGAAGATGGAAATCAAGTGATAGATCCTTATCAGCACACCATGCAACAAAAGTTGACCATATGCGATGATAAATCTTGGAAGACACAGGCTTGCGAGCTCTAAGCATCGTAGATACTACTGAAGAGGAAAACCCTTTCTTCTTCAAAATTGAGGATTCAACCTCCAAGCTGTCAAATGGAGATGTTGAACATCCTCCTTCCACAGATATCCTTGAAGGAGTAGATCTGGATGGGCGGGAAGGGATCCGCCACTGACATGGCTAGCAGTTCCGGATACCAGGACTGACGAGGCCAATTCGGGGTGATTAGGATGACAGGACAACGCTCCATCTTCAGCTTCTGGATGACTCTGATCAGCAGAGGAAGAGGAGGGAAGATGTACGCTAGGGAGAACTCCCAAGGGATTGACAAGGCGTCCACTGCTAGAGCAAGAGGGTCCCTCCACCGAGAGCAAAACACTGGCACCTTCCTATTGTGTCTGGTAGCCATCAGATCCACAACAGGTACCCCCCACATCTGGGTTAGAATGTGAAACACCTCTGGATGGAGTGCCCACACTCCGCTGTCGACTGTATGACGACTGAGAAAGTCTGCCATGACGTTGTCTACGCCTGGAATGTGTACTGCTGAAATGACGGGCACATGAGCTTCTGCCCAAGATAAGATGGCCTTGACCTCTAACCAAGCAGTGAGACTTCTTGTGCCTTGTCTGTTTATGTAGGCCACTGCGGTGGCGTTGTCGGACTCCACTCTGACTGGACAATCCTCCAGCTGAGATTCCCAGTGTCTCAGGGCAAGAAAGACAGCACGAAGTTCCAGAACATTGATGGAGAGAAGAGATTCTTCCAGTCCCCATTTCCCCTGAGCACTGAAACGACCCAACACTGCCCCCCATCCCCGGAGGCTGGCATCCGTCGTGACTGTGATCCAATAGGGAACCTGAAAGGACCTCCCTTTCAGGAGGTGAGACAGGTCCAACCACCATTCCAAGCTCAACTCGACTTAGACCCTTGGGCTATTGAATAAATCAATCTGGCTTGTTCTGGCTGAAGGCAGCTTAAGAGGGAGGGGAGGCTCCACCCCCTGCATACACTTTGATGAAGGTTCCTGCTATTTAAAGGGGCGGATCGCCTCCCCATTGTACCAGTGACCTGTATTGGACGACAGTGAAAAGTGTGTTCTAGATTTCCATTTCACTATCTGACCCTTCTCATTTTAACAGAAAAACAGATGCACGGACCAATCCAAAAAAAGCATCAACGCCATCCACACTATAAAATAATCCCAAGATAAATCATACTGGCGTCTGATTTTCCAACAGAGTAATATAGGTCACAGGTTTAAATTATCAGCCTGTCTTTGCTCAGGCTATATGAAGATGTACTGCAATTGGGATAAATATAATAAAACAAGGGTACAACTCCATTTAACTTTACTGAAAAACACTGTTATAGGCAGGGCAAAGACAGGCCGCTAAGGTTAACCCTGTGAGCTATATTATTCCACAGGTGGAAAGTCAGGCGCCAGTGTGGTTTATCTTCTGAGAATAACAAACTCTCTCTCTCTATTACATATAGTTCCAGTGAAGATGGGCACTCCGAATGCCTTGGTACTACATAAATTAAGTATACAAAACATAGCAACCCAAAAGAATGATCACTCAAAAGGAATTATGAAACAAAAATATAATGTAATATTTTATTGTCAACATTTAAGCCCCTTAAAACCTCAAGACAAAGGAAGGCACTTTTAGGGGCCGAAATGTTGACAAAATATTACATTATATTTTTGTTTCATAAGTCCTTTTGAGTGATCATTCTTTTGGGTTGCTATCACAACTCATATTTTGTGTTTTATATTATATATACACACACACACATATACATACATACACACACTGCTGTGTAAAAGTCTTAGTCAGGTGTGTAAAAATGCTGTAAAGTAAGAATGCTTTCAAAAATAGAGATGTTAATAGTTTATTTTTATCAATTAACAAAATGATATTGAATGAAGAGAATAAAGCTAAATCAAATCAATATTTGGTGTGACCACCCTTTGCCTTCAAAACAGCATCAATTCTTCTAGGTTCACTTGCACACAGTTTGATAAAGAACTCAGCAGGTTGTTCCAAACATCTTGAAGAACTAACCACAGCTCTTCTGTGGATTTAGGCAGCCTCAGTTGCTTCTCTCTCTCTCTCTTCTTATAATCCCAGAAAGACTCGATGTTGAGATTGGGCCTCTGTGGGCGCCATACCATCACTCCCAGGACTCCTTGTTCTTCTTACGTTGAAGATGGTTCTTAATGATTTTGGCTGTATGTTTGGGGGTCATTGTCATGCTGCAGAATAAATTTGGGGCCAATCAGATGTCCCCCTGATGGTACTGCATTATGAATAATTATCTGCCTATACTTCACAGCATTGAGGAGACCATTAATTTTGACCAAATACCCAATTCCATTTGCAGAAGTGCAGCCCCATACTTGCAAGGAAACTCCATCATGCTTCACTGCTGCCTGGAGACACTCATTCCTGTACCACTCTCCAGCCTTCAGTGAACAAACTGCCTTCTGCTACAGCCAAATATTTCAAATGTTGACTCATCAGCCCAGAAAATATTTCTGGACCCCAGATCCTGTGTTTTTGTGCATAGTTGAGTCACTTGTCCTTGTTTCCACTTTGGAGGTATAACTCTTTGGCTGCAAGAATTCCACAAAGACAATTTCTGACCACACTTCTCTGGACAGTAGATGGGTGTACCAGGATCACACGGTTTTCTTCTGAGCAGATGGCACTGCTGGACATCTTCCGATTGCAAAGGGAAGTAAGCATGTGTCTTTCATCTGCAGCACTACATTTCCTTGGCCAACCACTGTCTCTATGGTCCTCAATTTTGCCCGTTTCTTTGTGCTTCTTCAAAAGAGCTTGGACAGCACATTTGGAAACCCCTGTCTGCCTTGAAACTACTGCATGGAAGAGACCTTGCTGATGCAGTATAACTACCTTATGTCTTTTTGCTGTGCTCAGTCTTGCCATAGTGTATGACTTTTCACATTAAACAGTCTTCAGCAACCTCACCTTGTTAGCTGAATTTGGCTGTTCCTCACCAAGTTTTATTCCTCTTACACAGCTGTTTCTGTTTCAATTAATGATTGTATTTCAATCCATATATTAAAATGATTGGTATAATTGTTTATTCATATACCTGACTATATGCCTACCAAATTCCTGATTTTGTGCAAGTGTACCGAGAAGAAATTATGCTGTTTTGAAGGCAAAGGGTGGTGGTCACGACGGTCCTAGAACGTCATGGAGTTCAGGGCTCCCAGCGCGGCAGCAGGCCGCTCCAGGAGCCCTGAACCCAGAAGTACTAAAAAAACCCCCCCCCAAAAAAAACCCCTGTGGTCGTCAAGTGCTGGCCGCGCATGCCGGTCCTTAAAGGGTTAAAGAACTTTATTGTATAAGTTCCCCTTTAAGGGTTATTATAGACATTCTATAGGCCCTACATAAAAAAAAAAAAAATTGGAGTAATTAGTCAAACTAACTGCATCATAGGATAAATAAAAATATTCAAACTAATTTAAATACAACTTTAATTTCTAAAGAGTTATCTAATGTGCTGCTTTGCAATGCATTGGAGACATATCATTTACAAGGTTAAAAGTTAATTTAAAGCAACTGGAATTGTAGGAATTCCCGAGTGTCTATGATTTTGGTTTACCTCAAATTACTCTAGTCTTCTTTAGAATGGAGGGCCCCATAAAGTGATGTTGAGAATCTTGTTTGCCAGTGAGACAGAGGTAAAACAAAAAAGGCAGATCTGCTGTGGTTACCTGAGCTACTGGCTGGGGGGGGTTGATGCTGCTGGATACCATCTGAGGGAGGTCTGCGGTAACTGGCACCATCCTCAGATCCCCTGCGTTCCATATCCCCTCCTTCCAATGATGGGTTCCCCATCCGGCTCCTCTCAAAGTCTTCATGATACTTTATCTGAAAGAGAGAGAGGAGACATAAGGTTAGAAATACCACACGTCACACCAAGCTCCTATACAGCCTTTAGGGAGGACCCACCAATGCACACTCCCGTCTCACAGAAACATAAAGGACGAATATTCTAACTAGTCACTACTGCAGTAAAGTATTATTAAAGGGATCGTAACGTTTCATAATAAAAGCAGCTTCAATTAATATTCAGTGTTTGGGCCAAGGGGGGTGTTATTTAAATTCTGTCAGTTGTAGTTCAAGAGTAATTGAATAATAAAGTATCCCCCTCCCACCCCTTTTACTGATGTAGCACTGCTCAGCTCAGAGCAGCAGGGAGGTGCCCAGGTAGATTGCAGAGAGGGACAATCTTCAATTAAGATAAGGGAAAAAGCTGTCAAGGTGGGGAGGGTTTTCATTGTTCTCACAGTAAGAAGATTGTCCCTTGCTGTTACCTGTTTGGTCAAGCAACCAGATTCCACATCTGAGGTGAGCAGTGTTACACTAGGCAAAAGGGGTGGGAGGGGGATACTTTATCATTCAATTACTCTTGAACTACAACTCTGACATCATTGAAATAACACTCTATGGCTCAAATACTATGAAGATTAATTGGAGCTGCTGTTTTTGTGAAACATTACTATCCCTTTAACTCAAATTTCAAAAGGGTTGAGGGTGCTTCTCCAAATAGTAAATAATTTTCCTCTGCACAATATATTGCCAGACCTAAAAATTGTAAATGAGATGTGAAGGATCTGTATCCTGATTACTTACCCCAAAGCCACAGGCCAATTTTAGGACTGCTTAATTCATTGTCCAGTTTCTTTACATGGCAATTTGTAAAAAGAAAGTAGTATCAAAGCTTGCATTTTTAGAAGGCTAATTGCTGCGGCACACTGTTAATCCTTCCAGTGCCAGTGGGGTATACAACTCACTGCATATCCATCTGGCACTGAAAGGGTTAAGAGGATCTTTTATTGCACCTGTATCATACTGTGAAAAGAAAATTGTCATTGTATGAAATGTACTCATTCCATGCTATTATTTTAACCTAGATGAACAAGGCCCCTAAAAGTTCAGTTACAAGAAGAGAATGCATCCGTATTTCATTGGTGCTTGTTGACAATGTTTATAAATTATTTTAAAGGAGCAGTAAACTTTTTTTAATGAAAAAATATATATTGTAGGGATTTTCCTATTGAGTAAAATAAGAGTACTCCCACTGCCGAGAGATTTATATTTCCAGAGTTATTACAGTTTAAACCCGTTTTTTTTTTTTTTTTTTTTTTTTTACATTGGCAGTGCCCTCTAGTGGTCAAATTCTAATTAGATTTCCTGTTAGATTCTAATGGAGAACAAAGTCAGAAAAGTCAGACACACAGTTCTCCATAGAATGTGACAGAAACTGCCTGTCACTTCCTGTCAGTTAGAACTATCAGGAAGTAAACACAGTAAATTCACTTCCTGATTATTTACACTGCTACAAATTTTGAATAAAACATCTGACAGCAATGGGAGTGACCTTGTTTTATTCAGCAGGAAATGCTCTATAAAATATGTGTTTTCATAAAAAAAGTTTACTGCTACTTTAACAGACTCAAAGAATATAATGATATTCGGCCATGTACTTCTTGAAAATATGATTAACAGAAAATGTCCCTATTTTAAAACATTGAAGGTAAAACAATTAATAGTCTGAATGTAGCGAGTGGAGGAGGATAAAAGAATTAGCTCCTTATGTTCACCTACCAGAACCTGATCCAACGTGGCGAAAAAAGTAAGATGTGTGTGCTATTTTGTTAAATCTGGGGAAACTGGGACATAGTGGAAAACCATCGAACTTCTGAAATTTGACGCACCAATACAGTATAAGAATAGCAATTAGCTAGAATAGGGGTCCATTGAGGTCCTGGGAAACAGAGGCCTTTGGTGGCCTACAGGACTTAACTATATATCTATCTATCATGTTAGTTTAAACTACAGTAGGACAAGTAAATCAAAAACAGCAGTAACTATTAATTCCAAAAAAGTGTTGCGTTCGGTTTAAGCTACAAACAAGTTTATTTTTAATTCATTGGTATGACCCAAAAAAGCCAGCCAATTTGTTTTTTTTTTGAAAACTTGAGTGTTTTCATTTGACAAACTAAACATGTCCTGGGTTTTAAAGAATAACTAATAAAAGCTACATTTTAAAATTTCTGCTGAGTATTTATGAACCCTGGTATTTACACTACAAAACTGTCCTCTGTCCATGTATCATAAATGTGCACTTTCCTTTCTTCTTTCCACCTTTTCCTTAATGTCAAAGGTTGTAAAGCTTGTGTATGAATATATACTTCTAACCATTATCTCTACAGTTGACTTGCCTGAAGAGAAATATAATTTAAGATATTAAAGTGACGTTAACCATTTTGACTTTACAGATTTGGTAAAAGCATATGTAAAGTTAAATTCCCTTTATTTGTTTTTCTACCTTCAATTTTTTTTTTTTAAAGGATACTAATGTTTAATTTTAACATTCTTTAATATTGTAGGTATTAAAAAAAGAATTACATTGATGTAAATCCTGTCTCTCAAAACTTTATAGTTTGAGAGATATAACCAGCTAAAGATCCCCCCTCTAGGCCGTTTCACAGAAGTCAGCGCTCTAACTGACAGCAGCAGGTTCTGGTCATTGGACCAGTCGGTGGCTCTTCATCAGAGCGGAAATTGCACTATTTAGAAATAAATACTTCACTGGAATGGTCTACAAAGTGTGCCTGGTTTGCAAGAACACTTTGTAGACCGTTCCAATTAATTATTTATCAATTTAATTCTTTTTTTAATATCTACAATATTAAAAGAGGATTTTAATCTTACCTGTTAACCCTTTGAGTGCCAGGTGGGTACGCAACGCATTGCAGAGCAATGCGTTGCGTACCGCCTGGCACTCAAAGGGTTAAATCCTTCTCTCTTAGTCCACACAGGTTACTGGTAAGTTTGGGTAGGCGATCCACCCCTTTAAGTAGGCAGGAACAATTCTAGAAATGACTGCAGGGGGTGGAGCCTATCTTTCCTCCTTGGCTGCAGCTAGCCGACCAGCTCCAGGAAGGTTTGAGACACTAACTATGACTAGACAGTGGAGGGAAAGACTACTCCTGTGAGTGTGACCCCGAAGGACCCCCACAGTCTGCCACAGGAGAGCCAAGCATGGTCTCTTGACAGGGTGGGAGACCAGTAACCTGTATGGACTAATAGAAAAGGATTTAACAGGCAAGTTTAAAATCCTCTTTTCTCTGTCATCCAATACAGGTTACTGGTAACTTATCCAAGCTGATGATCCACCCATGATGGGTGAGCGTGAATGCAGTCCTGAACCTGCTGCCGTAGAAGTTCTGCAGAGGGGGCTTTCAGAAGCAGGTCATCCATGTATGGAGTAACTCTGATGCCGTCCCGGTGGAGGACGGACACTAAGGCTCCCAAGGACACGGTTGAAGACCTGAGGTGCTGTAGTCAGACCAAAGGGAAGAGCTGAGAACTGAAAATGCCCTTGGTTGCAGGCAAATCTGAGATACTGCTGGCTCTCTGGATGAATGGCCATATGAAAATACATGTCCAGAAGGCCCAGAGAAGCAAGAAATTCCCCCGGAATCATAGCAGCAGTCACTGTCCTTAGGGACTCCTGGTGATAATGAGACCGGATCACAAAGGAATTGAGATCCTTCAAGTCCAAAACTGGACAACAACCGCCGTCCTTCTTGGACACTACGAAGCGGTTTGAGTAAAAACCCGTACCTCTGTCCTGAACTGGAACAGGTTCCAGAACATCCTTGTTCAGAAAAGACTTGATAGCGCCGTTGAAGAGACAGCATTTTTTCCACGCCCTGGGGTGTATGAGAGGGGAAAAAGCAAAAAGGAGGAAGAGAGGCGAAAGGGAAGCTGTACCCTTCCACCACTACTTGTAAAACCCCCAGGTCCACCACTGAATCCTCCCAAATGCTGTGATAGTGATGAAGAAGACCACCCACAGCTGAATGGGGACCGGGTTCGGCGAGTCATGCTGGAGAAGTCTTGGAAGCCTTGGGCTTCCAATGCTGTTTGGGCTCGGAGGAGGCACGTGAAACTGAAAGGGACGAAAAAAACCTGTTACGCTTGAGAGGTGGTTTCTTCCTGAGGACCAAGGAGACCCCCAGTGGCCTCACTGATCAGATCCTTAAGATCTGGCCCAAATAAGGATGTACCCTGAAAAGGCAAGGACAGCAAGGCTTTCTTAGAAGCGGTGTCAGCAGCCCAGATCTTGAGCCAAAGAGCTTGTCTGGCAACCACAGCCATGGTGGAAACCCTTGCCACCAGACGGATAGCATCAAATAAGGCAGCAAAAACATAGTGCTGGGCCTCAGATATGTTGGCAAGAAGCCGCAACATATCTGAAGATGAATCACCCAGACGTACAGCTATGGTGAGTTGTTCAGTCCAGATCGCAATGGCCCGGTTAACCCATGCAGCAGCGAATGCTGGATGCATGGCAGTACCAGCAGTGGCAAAAATGGACTTGAGGGAAACCTCAAGCTTCTTGTCAGTCCAGTCTTTCAGAGAGGACGTATCAGAAACTGGTAAGGCGGTAGACTTAGATAGCCTTGAGACAGGAGCGTCCACCTTAGGGGGATGAACCCATTGAGCAAGCGACGTCTCAGAAAAGGGGTAAAGCTTGGCAAACTTCTTGGAGGCAGAAGGTTTTCTGTCTGGAGATTTCCACACATCAGCCACTAGGCGGTCCAGAGTGGGGTTAGGTGTAAAACAAGTATGGGGCTTTATAGGCTCCTGGAATACATCAGAGGGATCTGAGGAAACCTCCTGAACTGGGGGAATGTTTAGCTTGTTTAAGACGGCCCTGATCAGGCCCTCAGCCGAGGGATCTGGATCATCCTCAAAGGGATCCCCAAAAAAAAAAAAAAAAAAAGAGAGGAGCCCACAGCAGAACATTCCTCAACATCTGAATCCACCAACAGTTCCTCTTCAGAGGAATCTGAAACGTTGGGTACTCCTTGCGGTTTGGGCAGGGAAGATCTGTCTGAGGAAGGGGTCTGCCAGGAATGGAAGACCCCATGTAACTGGGATGGAAAGAGTTGCAACGCAGACCTGAGGTCCCTGGTAGCAGCCTTGAACTCTTGCACCCAAACTGGCCCTAATGCATGGCTGGAGGTCCCTGGGATAGACTCAGGGACATGAGAACATGCTGGGCATAAATGACCTGAGAATTCTCTAGGCAACCCTGCATGACATGAGGAGCAATGCGCAATGGGGGATACAGAGACCCCAGCGTCCTTAGTCTTAGGCCTGGCCCTACGCTCCAACGGAGTAGACATTCTCACTGGGTCAACAACGTTCAGAATAATCACCCAATTTACAGTGTGTAAGGTTATAATTTCACCCCAGAAATTGCTAAAATACACTTATCTGGCAGGCGAAGGGTTAATCTGCAAAGGAGAGAAGGAGAGTCCAAGCCCTGCGTAGGATACTCGTTCTGTAAAGCTCACAAGATGGCTGCCGCGGCGGGAGCCAATCAGAAACGAGCACACGAAGCAGGCGCTCATGGGAAGTGTAGTTTTCCCAGAAAAAGTATCCCAACAGTGCCCGAAGCCCCCCAACACACTTGCAATGTGAACCAGATGATAAAGCAAGGTCAGACAATTAAAATGAGCCATCTCTGAAGTTGCTAGGTTGAGCAGTTGCAGAGATATGTCCCAAACTGTACAGTCCCATAGAAGTGAATGGAGCATGGAGTCTATGCAGTAAAGCGCGCAAACTCAATTTTGTCAAAGTTAGAACTGAGAAATAAAAATACATGAAACATCACTAGAACATGTAATCAGACCCAGAAAACACTGAACCCAGTAGGGAAAGTGCCAATAACCACCCCAAAAGATGCCAACAAGCAGTTAAAGGGTTAATTTACCACATAAAGTTGCTCCAAACACTGACAGACATAACAGAAATACCCAGTGAGTGCAGGAGTGTGCAATAAGAACTCCCAGGAAAAACATCTGTGAGGAGGGCACTGTGGGACAAGTGGACCTGCAGCACTCAAAGGGTTGCTCACCTGTCCTGCAGATCTTCTGTGTTCAGATTACCATCTAGTAAGAAGTAACCTCAGTGGGTAACTCCTGGGGAAGCACTTGGAATCAAAATTTTCCCCCTTAGGGCTTAAGGTCCACAAAAAGCACTTGGATACTGAGCTAGCCACATCTAAGGGCATTGTCATTCAAGGTAATCCACCTAATGGTGGTATTCCATATCTAACAATAAAACAAAAAAGTTTCTAAAACTATAGCAGAACTGTTCTCTTGCCTGTGTCTTCACCAAGGAACAAATCTTTCTGGAGCTGGTTGGCTAGCTGCAGCCAAGGAGGGAAGTTAGGCGCCACCTCCTGCAGTGTTTTCTAGAATTGTTCTTGCCTGCGTAAAGGGGCGGATCACCTACCCAAACTTACCAGTAACCTGTATTGGACGACAGAGAAAGGATATTAAAATTAAACATTACTATCCCTTTAACGTGTCTAGGACATGGAGAGCTCCAATTTTTTGTTTCCAGAAAGCTTTCTGTCAGGGATTGTGAAAGCAGGCATTGTCATACAATGTAACAATATCCATGAAGCAGAAAAAGCCTTCCTCCACTACACCATGAGTACTCAGTACTGCAGGGATTGTGCAACACTATCACGCCCCATGTTTCCACAGTCCCTGAGATATCCAGGAAGCTCCCTGTTAGGGATATAAAAGTCTAAGAAAAAAAGATAAGTGATGATAAGGGGGGAAAAGTATAGGTGATTTAACTTTCCATACTATGCACTTGCATAACTGTGTCACTGAGTACAAAGGATATACAAACAGATCACCTCTGTCTTGTACCAACTTAATTACCTTTATAGGAAGTACATGTACAGTTCTTTTGATGAAGGGTAAGAACCTCTTGGCTATTAAAGATGTCTCAATGCACTGTGTTGCAATGCACTGGAGAGGTCTTTAGCAGCCAAGCAGTTAAACATGGGTGAAATGTGAGGAGTGACTGCAGCAATCACAAGGACTCATGCAGGAGGAGGAATATGTGCAGATACTCAACATTACTGATCTGATCCTGCGTTTTCTTGATTCTCTGCAGCTCGGGTGTGTCAGCCACAACACTGAATCCTTTTCCCTTGTTCTTCTCAAAGTCCTCCTTGTAACGAATCTGGAGACAGTGGCATAAGACAAATATACCAGTTACCATGTGCATAGCACTATGTAAAACTCTACGCCACCCTCCAACACATTTACGTATACCACCAGACACATCATTTATAACCACCGTCACTAAACGAATTTATTTTTCAAATGGGAACATCTTCACATTAAATAGATTTTTATGCATGTACAAAGGGACAATACTTCCTAAAAAAAAATAGCGTTTACATCTTTTAAATATATATTCCTAGACAGAATCTGTTAAAAAAAACAATTTTAATCTTACCTTGTTAAACCCTTTTCTCTTCATCCATATGGAAGACAGGAACCATGGGGGTTGATCTTCCTTCCTCCCCTTTTGCAGGCCAACCTTTCCCCAACCTCCAGTTTATGATGTGAGAACCACACCAAGTAAGGACAGTGCGAGAAGAGGAAATCTTGTGTGAGTAAATACCTTAGAAGAACTCCTACAACCAATGGAGGTCCCGTTCTCTGGGTGGGAGACTTGTTTTTCATATGGACAAAGAGAAAAGGACTTAAGGCATCGGTCTTATGAAAAGACTCTGTCTGGTTCACGTAAAACTTAAGGCACCGAACCACATCCAACAAGTGGAGATACCTTTCCTGGTAAGATTTTGGTTAAGGATAAAAAGAAGGCGCAATAATCTCCTGATTGATGTGGAACTCAGAGACCACCTTAGGAAGGAATTCCTGAGAGGTTTGAAGAGCAGCCTGTGAAAAATAAAGAATGGCGACTTGCAAGACAAAGCCTGCACTTCAGCAACATTACGGACTGAGACCACAGCCAAAAGAAAGGTCATCTTCCACGTCAAAATACGCATGGTAGCAAGGGACTCAAATGGAGGCAGCTGCAAAACTCCCAGGACCAAATTAAGGTCCCATGGAGGCGTGCTAGCCTTGAAGGAAGGGAAAACATGAACGACTCCTTGAATGAATACCTTGACAATCAGGTAGAATGGCAATACGACTAGAAAAACACAGAAAGCGCAGAAATCTGAACCCTCAAGGAACTCAAGCAGAGTCCTTTGTTCACACCATCCTGAAAAAAAGGACAAAACCACTGGAAGGTTAACGTCCTGTGAAGATGGGCCCCTGTCCACACATCAAATGAATGGAAAATGGACCAAACCCTACTGTAGGCCTTAGAGGAAACAGACTTCCTAGCCTGGATCATAGTAGAAATGACATCAGGAGAGAAAGCTTTTCTCCTCAAGATGTGGGCTTCAACAGCCATGTTGCCTAAGCCAGTTTCTCCATGTCATCTTTCCAAAGGCAACCCTGAAGGAGGAGGTTCGGTCTGAGTGGCAGTGGAAACGGATCCTGAATGGAAAGACTCACCAGTTCTGCAAACCATGTCCTCTTGGTCCAATAAGGATCCACCACAATCACAGTTGCACCATCCATTATCTTCATGAGTACCCTGAGAATGAAGTGAATCGGAGGAAAGACATAAGCAAGGTGGAAGCACCATGGAATCGCCATCGTGTCCGTGGTAAAGGCCAGAGGATCACCCCAATAGGAGCAAAACACCACAACCTTCCTGTTGTCTCTCGTGGTCAATAGGTCTCTCTAAGGCAGTCCGTACTGTTGCACTAACAGGTTGAACACCTCCGGATGGAGTTGCCACTCTCCTGTTTCTACATCCTGGTGACTTAAAAAGCCTGCCAGAACATTTTCTACCCCTGGAATGTGAGTGGTGGAGATGGCCACAATGTGGGCTTCTGCCAGCCCAGAATTTACTTCACCTTGTACCAGGCAGTGGCTCTTCGAATGCCCTCCGACTTATGATGTAAAGCCACGGCTGTGGCATTGACCGACTGGACTCGTACTGGATGGCACTTTAACTGAAAGGTCCAGTACACCACAGAGAGATGGACCGCCCTGAGGTCCAGAACATTAATGGACTGAAGAGATTCCTCTGCAATCCACCTGCCCTGGATGCAGAGAACTGCACCTCAGCCACTCAAGCTGGCATGTCATTATCATAGTCCATTCCAGGATGACATATGGCTTCCCTAGGTCCAGGTTGCAAATCTGCAACCACCACTGCAGATCCCATCTGGTTTACGGAGAGCTGCCAATCCAGGAGATCCTGATTCCCATGCCATGTCTGGATGACAAGTCTCTGGTGTTCCCCGATGTGCACCTGAACATAAGGTACCACTTCTAGGGTTGTCAATAGGTGACCCAGAATCCTCATGTACTCTCTGACAGAGGCCGAGGGCCACTCCAGAGCTTGGGACACATGCTGCATGATCTGCAAGATCTTGTTCTCCAGCAGAAAGACTTTCCCCAGTGGGTGTTGAACTTCATGCCGAGGAACACCAGCTGATGCTATGGCACTAGAGAGAGGACTTCAACATGTTCAGTACCCAGCCATGGTGGACAAGAAGTCAAGCACATTCTTGGACCTGCTAAGCTAAAAGTTCCTCCAAAGGAGCCTTGAGCAAAAGATTGTCCAGAAAAGGGATCATAAAAATGCCCCCGAGTGTGAATGAAGGCCGACAAGGTTCCCATGACCCTGGTAAAAACCCCTTGAGGAGCAGAGGCCAGGCCAAAAGGCAGAGCAGTGAACTGGTAATGCTGAGAGTCAAAGGCAAAACACAGACAGAATTGTCCAGATCGGGATGTGAAAATATGGATCTTGAAGGTCTAGGGACGACAGATTCTCCCCTGGGCACATTGCTGCAATGACAGGACTCTACCTTGAAGTGAGCAGTGTCCACATGCAAGTTGAGACTTGAGGTCCAGGATGTGACAGCAGCCACCGTCTTTCTTCGGGACCACAAGAAGGTTGGAATACAAACCTGAACCTTGCTCCTGGGGAGGTAATGGAATCAGAACCTTCTTGTCCAGCAGGGACTGCACCACTTCCCGGAACAGCTGCAATTTGAAAGGAGCCGCAGGGACACTGAACTGGAAAAAATGAAATGGAGGAAAGGACTTGAAACCAATTCTGTACCCTTCTGAAGTCACCTGCAAAACCCACTGGTCTTCAAGAGAGTTTGCCCAAGCTTCCCAAGAGAGAGAGAACCTCCCACCTACAGGAACCTGCGGACCGGGATTCCCAGAGTAATGCAGAAGTTGGCTTGACAGACTTAGGCTTTGAAGCTGTTCACTTGGGCTGCCACTGCTGTCTGGGCTTGGCGAGAGTGTATGCGCGTTAGGGTGCGGGTTGAGGGCCTGAAAAGTTTGTGGCCTTTGCACCTCTGTTTGGCGGGGATGAAAAAGACATAAGATTCCTTGCCACAGTAGAGAGACTGGTGGACGTCTGAGGCAACAGGATGCTCATGCCCCCTGTCGCATCGCTGATGATCTGCTTTAACTCATGTCCAAATAGAGACTTGCCCTGAAAGGGTAAGGATACCAGTGACTTCTTGGGAGATTGATCTGTAGCCCAAATCTTAAATTGGATCTATCGCCTCTACAAAAGTTAGGCTTATTATGTAGAGGATATGTACATAATGGTGAAAACGTTATTGATTTAAAAAACAAAACAAAACGCTATTTGTGTTAAAACACTAGTTTATAGAGTGCCTTGCACCATACTTCCTCAAACTTCTGTTGCCGCAGATTGCCACACTGCCCCTTCTCATTACCCAGCCTCCTCCGATAACAGAGGCTGTCTGTCTGTAAACTGGAGCAATCTCATTGGCTAGATATTGATATCTGCCAATGAGATTGCTCCAGCTTACAGACAGAAGCCTCCGTCTTTGGAAGAGGCTGGGTAGTGGGAAGGGAGAAGGGGCAGTGCGGCAATGTAAGTTTATGAGGAATTAGGGTACAGGGCACTCTATAAACTAATGTTTTAACACAAATATTGTTTTTAAAACAAAAAAAAAAGCTAACATTTTCATCCTTATGTATATATCCTCTACATAATAAGCATAACTTTTGTAGAGGCGATAGATCCACTTTAAGCCACAAGGGGAGTTGATAAGTAACAGAGAAAGCCGAGAGGAGAGGATCAGCCTCATAAGAGTCCCCCCACAGGCGTAGGAAGAATCCATATCTTCACTCCCTTTCCTCACATTCATCCTCAGAACAGTCCTCAAGTGGATTCCCATATGAGAGCAGGCATACTCTGAGCCCTAGAGGCCACATTCCTAAAGGTGGTAGGGGGCTTCCAAGACTGAAGAACCCCTTGGATGCAGAGAGGAAATTGGCCATAGCGGACAACAATGTCTAAATCCATTGCTGGAGGGGCCTGGCATAGTAGTAAGGGCCACAGCACAGGAGGAGCAGGGAGATCCAAAATACTCTCTAGGGAGCCCCAATTTGACATGAGGAACAGTAAGAATAAAGGGGGGGGGGAGGAGTTAGGGTTGTGAAGGAGCAGAGCCTCAAAGTCCCTGCTGAGAGTCAAAACTTGGGTTTCAAGATTCTCTCCACAGGGCTACTAGGGTCCACACAGCACCGGCACTCTGGTCAATCCACTACAGGGGATGCCCAGTAATGGTAACCCTCCTAATGGGGGAATTGTAACAGCCTCACAAGGAAAAAATAAACTAAAAACTAAGTAGCAGGGTTCCAAGCCAGTCCTTACAGTCAGGAACACATCATAAAACTGGAGGAGGGGAGGGAAGACTCCACCCACAAGACCTTGTCTTTTTTTATGTGTTCCATCTTCCAAAAGAAGATCAACCCCTATGGTACCTGTGTTCCACATTGGACGACAGAGAAAGTTGTAATAAAGTTATTACAATGCAAGAAAATACCCCAACTAATCTGACATGCAAAGGGTTACGCTGGAAAAAGAGAGGAGGAGAGCCATTCTCTGTGTAGCATAAGCAATGGAGGAGTAAGATGGCAGACAAATTGCCACCCATCCAATCAGTAAAAAGTCCAAGACCTGGAGGATTCTGGGAAATGTAGCTTTTAAATGTACTACTTATACTGAGCAAAGGGTGGGTATTCAACAGTGAAACAAGACATACATTGCACTGGACATATAACATACTGTCCATGTGACAGAGCATACTCTGCCCTTCTGCCATAATTGGGGGCATAGATATTTCCCACACAACCGTCCCCGTTCATTTCTATGATGGCCGCGCAGGCTCCTGTGTACCAATAATTAAAATAGAATGAATTAAAGTAAAAAGTGATTAACAAAAACACTCAAAAACATAGGTAGAGTGTAAAAACAATGTAGCAATAAAGATAGGAAGTGTAGGTGAAGGAAGAATTCAGAAATAAGCCTGAAAGGGTTAATATCAGGAATAAAGTATAGCAGCCACCTTTGACACAAATGTGATTGGGAAAGTAAATTAACCCTTTAACATGTGCAGCCACGCCGACATCCCAGAATTTCATGATGTGCCAGGACCGTCATTCGATGTAAACAAGAAAATAGTGTCAAGAGCCTCCACCGATAGTGAAAGCCAAAGTATAGTGGGACACAGGACTATGTCACTCAATAACAGGGGAATTTTGACAGCCCCACATCTATTGGAAAACAATTAAACAAAACAAAAAAAAAAAAACACCCTAAGTGTTTCTGCTCCATGTAATGACCTCAGAGGACACATCATTTAGGGGGATGAAAGGCAGAGAGCTGGTTAAGCTGTAGGAGTATCTGGAAATCTCCACCAACAAGACTGTCTTCTGAGATGTGTCCTGGTTAGTTCTGAAGGCGGTGACAAGATGGCTATGAATGGGGACAAGGTGTTTGAAGAGTGCATACTGACATTGCCTTAAAAGTCAACACATAATTATGGAGACCATTGGTGTGTTACATGTCCAATAATTATTGGCTGGCTCTGAAACCAATGAGAGCGCTGTATTGTATCATTTAATTTACAAGTACTTGGTAATTTAATAGGACTTATCTAGATAAGTGTCAACCATACAGCTCTCTTGTATAGCTACAGTATTTGGCATTAAACTTTGCTGCGTGGAACTGTCCTTTTGAATGAATGAATAGGTTTATATAGCGCCAAAAGTTTACGCAGCACTTTACAGTTTAACAGTTTGTAACAACTATGTTTTTAAACCCCTTAAGGACCCATGACGTGCCAGGACTATCATGGGAAAACTCCACTAAAGGACCCATGATGGTCCTGGCAGGTCATGGATTTCATGACATGCCGATCGGGAAGCCTCAAATCTGATCAGATCCTTAAGGGGTTAGAGTTCTCAAAAGCAAACTATATTTATAGTAAGAATTTTTATTTAAAACAATAGTTTATAAGATATTTAGCTTTATTTTCTCAGTTGCAAGTCCTCCAGGCATGCTTTGAGGACGTAAGCATTCTACATAGTTCTGCATTACCAACTGTCACTTCCTACCAGGAAGAACTGGCTCATCTGCATAAACTGACAAATAAATAAAGCAAAGCATCTCAGAAACTACGGTTTAAAATTAAAAATGACTAACAAAGATGGATGATTTTGTCTCAAAGTGACAAGTCCAATGAACAGTAACATTTTATTATCCTGAGAATGTTTACACAGCCTTTTAGAAAACTGGTTCTCAGTCAGGGGGCTGTGACACTTCACATTGCTGTAGTGTAGTCATCCACTAAAGGTATCCCTTTTTATTTATGCTCCTCACCTGGCTCTGCAGTTCACTCTGTTGCTTCAGGCGGAGGTTTTCTGGAGTGTCAGCCACCATGGTGAAAGACTGCTTGGGGTAATGCCTGAAATGAGGAGGTGAAGATGCATAAGGGACATGGGTAATCAACTGCTGGACCCCCCGTTGCTGAAGACCACAATTCCAGTCATCACCAGTTAGCCTACAGCTGCTCTTTAGGGATGATGGGAGTTGTAGTTCCCAACAGCTGCAGAGGCAACAACTGACTAACTACGTAAAGGGTTACCTCTTTAGCATGCAATAGTATTAAGGCCCAGTATTACTCAGAACGTGCCACATACAGACCCCCTATAGTATCAGTCTTACTGTCTATCTCCTTTCTTACTGTCTCAGTCGGCTTATTCATGCTGTCTGTTTTACACATTCTCTCGCAGTCATGCACGCACGTCACGTCAGGCCTTTTGCAGGGAAATAAAAGACAAAGGGAAAAAAAAGGCTATTCTTGAGCACACCAACTACATCATAGGAAATACATAAAGGTTACCATTGATTATACCCCTTGAATTCAAGGTTTCCAATGCATTCCTTTGCATTTTATCAATCTGGCTGATTTTGTTTCTTATTCCCAATTGTACAGCGCAACGGAATTAGTTGGCGCTATATAAATAAAGAATAATAATAATAATAGTGCAGTTGGTTTGATCCAGAATTGCTAAGCTGTTATTTTGGACATAAGGTCCTAGAGGTGTAAATCAGTAATTCTGGAGCAAACCGAATGAACCATAGGTGACACACCAAAAATCCCACTGATCTACAATGGGAAGATGAATCCCATGAATGCTAGTGGGTTCTCCAATGCTTTGCAAAGCAATGTGTTAGAGACCTCTCTAGCACTGAATGGGTTAAAAGCCACATTCATAATTAATGGGAATTTTTCTCAGATACGGTGCAGCAGGTGTGCTCTAGAATTACACTTGTCTAGCTTATTGAATGGCACCTAAATAGCAGATGTCTCTGGGTCAGATATACTGAGAGGCAAACACAGCCACTCACTGTATTCAGCACAATTTAACTATTATGCTTGAAAAGAGGATTTTAGTCTTACCAGTTAAACCCTGTTCTCTAAGTCCATACAGGTTACTGGTAACTCTGGGTAGGGTATCCGCCCCTTTAAGTAGGCAGGAACAATTCTAGAATTGTATGCAGGGGGTGGAGCCTACCTTCCCTCCTTGGCTGCAGCTAGCCAATCAGCTCCAGAAAGATTTGAGACACTAACTATGGACTAGATAGTGGAAGGGAAAGAAGACTCCTGTGAGCATGACCCCGAAGGACCCCCACAGTCTGCCACAGGAGAGCCAAGCATGGTCCCTTGACAGGGTGGGAGACCAGTAACCTGTATGGACTAAGAGAAAAGGATTTAACAGGTAAGACTAAAATCCTCTTTTCTCTGTCGTCCAATAAAGGTTACTGGTAACTCTGGATGTCCAACCACTGAGTTTTCCAGAGGCAGGAAGTAAGGCAAGGAACAGGTGCAAGACCCCCAAAGTTACCACAGCAGATATAAACCATCAGATCAGAGATAGCCCAACAACAAGGGAGTGTCAACAGACACTGAACAGGGGTACAACACCCCAGCTGTTACACAGCACGCTGAACTAGAGTCAACAGGGCTCAAAAGTGAAGGAAGCACCAAGAACTGAAGAAGAGCCTAGACATGCAAGACTGCCTCCAGAATCTTCCTCCCAAAGCTGGCAGATTGGAGAGGTCGAGCCACCACGACAAACTCAGATCCACATGAAGAGGAAGTGATACAGACTTGTTCAGAAGGTCCGGCTAACCCCTACACACCGGGATCACAAACCTCTGGAGTTCCCTGGTGTGAGCCATGGCAAATGGGACCACTTCTATGGTGTAGATGAATTACGCCACTAGAAAGGAAAGCTTCTTGATTGGAACTGGATCCTGAGCAGAACAGCAGAAACCCTGTGGGCGATCTGGTGAGCTACCTCGTCCGTGAGAAACACCATGTTCTGCTGAGTGTCGAAGAGAAGGCCCAGGAAGACCAGACACTGGGATGGGACAAGATCAGACTTGTCCAAGTTGATGATCCACCTGTGATGGGCGAGTGCATGAATGCAGTCCTGATCCTGCTGATGAAGTTCCGAAGAAGGTGCCTTCAGAAGCAGGTCATCCATGTATGGAGCGACTCTGATGCGGTTCCAATAGAGGACGGACACTAAGGCTCCCAGGACACAAATGAAGACTTCAGGAGCTGTAGTCAGACCAAAAGGAAGAGCTGAAAACTGAAAGTGCCCTTGGTTGCAGGCATATCTGAGATACTGCCGGCTCTCTGGATGAATGGCGATGTATAGATACGCGTCCTGAAGATCCAGAGAGGCAAGGAATTCCCCCGAGGACATAGCAGCAATCGCCGTCCTTAGGGACTCCTAGTGATAATGAGTCCTGATCACATAGGAATTGAGACCCTTCAAATCCAAAATGGGACAACAACCACCATCCTTCTTGGAGACCACAAAGAGGTTTGAGTAAAAACCCATTCCTCTGTCCTGAACTGGAACCGGCTCTAGAACATCCTTGTCCAGAAGGGCCTGTATAGCGCCATTGAACAGAAGGCATTTCTCTATGCCCTGGAGTGTATGAGAAGGAAAAAAGCAAAAAGGAGGAAGAGAGATGAAAGGGATCCTGTATCCTTCCGCCACCACCTGTAAAACCCATGGGCCCACCACTGAATCCTCCCAGACACTATGGTAGTGATGCAGACGGCCACCCACAGCAGAGTGGGGACCTGGGTTTGGTGGGTCATGCAGAAGAAAGCTTGGAAGCCTTAGGCTTGGAGAAGACCTTGGGCTTCCATGGCTTGGAGGAGGCATGCGGAGCTGAGGGAACCGCCTGGTTCGCCGGACGTGTCTTAGTCTGAAAGGAACGAAAAAAACAATTATATTTGAGATGCGTTTTCTTCCTGGGAAGCAAAGGCAGAAGTGTAATTTTACCCCCTGTGGCCTCACTAATCAGATCCTTAAGATCTGGCCCAAACAATGACGTGCCTTGAAAAGGCAAGGAGAGCAAGGCTGTTTTAGAAGCGGTGTCAGCAGACCAGATCCTGAGCCAAAGAACTCGTCTGGCAACCACAGGCATCAAATAAGGCAGCAGAAACATCGTGTTGTGCCTCAGAAATGTTGGCAAGAAGGCTAACATATCCGAAGTAGGAGCACACTGATGGACAGCCAGGGTGAGTTGTTCAGTCCAGACCACAATGGCCCGGTTCACTCATGCCACAGCGAACGCTGGACACATGGCGGTACCAGCAGTGGCAAAAATGGACTTGAGGGAAACCTCAAGTTTCCTGTCAGTCCAGTCTTTCAGAGCGGAGGCGTCAGAAACTGGCAAGGTAGTAGACTTCGATAGCCTGGAAATAGGAGCATCCACTTTGGGGGGGATGAACCCACAGAGCAAGCGCCGCCTCAGAAAAGGGGTAAAGCTTGGCAAATTTCTTGGAAACAGAAGATTTCCTGTACAGGGATTTCCACTCATCAGACACAAGGAGGTTAAGAGTAGGGTTAGGTGGAAAACAAGCAAGGGGCTTTTTAGGCTCCTGAAACACATCAGAGGGATCTGAAGAAACCTCCTGAACTAAGGAAATGTTTAGGGTAGTCAAGACAGCCTTGATCAGGCCCTCAGCCGAGGGCTCAGGATCAGCCTCAAAGGGGTCCCCAAAAAACTGAGGAGCCCACAGCAGAACATTCCTCAACATCTGAATCCACTAACAGTTCCTCCTAAGAGGAATCTGATACATCAGGTACTCCCTGCTGTATAGGCAGGGAAGATGTGACTGAAGAGGGGGTCTGCCATGAATGGTAGACCCCCTGTAACTGGGATGGAAAGAGTTGAAATGTAGACCGGAGGTCCCTAGTAGGAGCCTTGAACGTTTGCACCCAAACTGGCTCTAATGCATGGCTGGAGGTCCCAGGAAGAGACTCAGGGACATCAGAACATGCTGGGCATAAATGACCTGAGAATTCTCTAGGCATCCCTGAATGACAGGAAGAGTAATGCGCAATAGGGGAGACAGAGACCCTAGAGACCTTAGTCTTAGGCCTGGCCCCAAGCTCCAACGGATTAGACATTCTCACAGTGTTAAAAAATGCTATAGAATAAAGAACCACCCAATTACAGTGCGTAAGATTAAAGTTTCACCCCAGAAATCACTAAAATACACTTATCTGGCAGGCAAAGGGTTAATCTGCAGAGGAGAGAAGGATAGTCCAAGCCCTGCGTAGGACACTCATTCTAGAAAAGGCACAAAATGGCTTCAGCGGCAGGAGTCAATCAGAAACGAGCGCGCGAAGCAGCATTCATGGGAAATGTAGTTTCACCAGAAAATGTACCCCAACAGTGCCCGAAGCACCCTGAGCCCCCAACACACTTGAAATGTGAACTGGATGAAAGAGCAAGGGCAGACAATTAAAATGAGCCATCTCTGAAGTCGCTACGCTGAGCGGTTGCAGGGATATATCCCAGACTGTGCAGTCCCATAGAAGTGAATGGAGCAATGGCGTCTATGCGGTAAAGTGCGCAACTGAAGTTTTGCAAAGTTGAAAAGTAAAAAATAAAAGTACATGAAACATCACTAGAACATGTTAGGAGACCCAGAAAACACTGAACCCAGTAGGGAAAGTGTCAATACCCCCCCCCCAAAGATGCAAAAAAAAGCAGCTAAAGGGTTAAGTTACCACATAAACCTGCTCCAAAATACCCAACACACATACAGATAAACCCAGGGAGTGCAGGAGTGTGTAATAAGAACTCCAAAGGAAAAACCCCTGTGCAGAGGGGCACTGTGGGACATGTGGACCTGCAGCACTCAAAGGGTTGCTCACCTTTCCTGCAAATCTTCTGTCTGCAGACTACCATGTATTAAGAGAAAGCCTCGGTGGGCAACTCCTGAGGAAAGGACTTGAACCCAAGATTCCCTCCCTGGGCTGAAAGTCCACAAAAAGCACCTGGATACTGAGGTAGCCACATTTAAGGGCATTGTCAGTCATGGTAATCTGCCTAATGGTGGTATTCCATTTCTAACAGAAAACTATTTCTAAAACTATAGCAGAACTGTTCTCTTGCCTGTGTCTTCACCAAGGAACAAATCTTACTGGAGCTGGTTGGCTAGCTGCAGTCAAGGAGGTAAGGTAGGCTCCACCCCCTGCATACAATTCTAGAATTGTTCCTGCCTACTTAAAGGGGTGGATCGCCTACCCAGAGTTACCAGTAACCTGTATTGGACGATAGAGAAAACATTCTTAAATGTACACATTTTTTGAGACAATGTTTTCAGATCAATGGGTCGGACTAAAATAAAATGGGGAACTGCTATTTCAAAGGTGCAACATGCTGATAAAAATGCTTAATAAAAATATGGTCCGTGGGAGCCTGAGAATGACTATGCATGAGCAAAATGTATGTAGGAAACAAAAACACAAGAACAAAGCAAAGACATCCTAAATTCTGCCAACAATTAGAACAGGCATCTTATCACTGTTTATGAATGATGAGGTTAAACGCCAACATTTTTATAGGTAAAGGTGGCGTGTCTTTGTTGAAGGGTCTTGCTTTCTTGGTCCATCTTTGTGTTCATCTTTCTTGCTCTATGTGTCTCTCAATTTGTCTTATTTATTCTTTATTTTTATATAGCGCACACAGATTATGCAGCGCTTTACACTCATATTGGTATTGGTCCCTGTCCCCATTGGGGCTCACAATCTAAATTCACCTATCAATATGTTTTTTTGGAGTGTGGGAGGAAACCCACGCAAACACGGTGAGAACATACAAACTCATTGCAGATGTTGTCCTTGGTGGGATTTGAACCCAGGACCCCAGCGTCTTGATGCGTTTATTACCTTTAGTAGGTGTCCATCTTATGTTTGTGTCTCTGAACCAGTCTCATCCCGAGGATGATGGGAATTGGTATCCTTTGAAAATGTTGCACGCATAATAGTGTGCGGGATGTTTTTCAAAAGTTAACATCACAAAAAAACAAAAGTATACAATTTGTTATGTCTTCTCAAAGAATGAAATTATATTCCTGATTAACACCTTCGATGCTAGAGTTCTCTAGATAGTGAAATTTACAGTTAAATCCTTTTCTCTTACGTCCAATATGGAACACAAGAACCATGGGGATATGCCAAAGCACAGATTACATGGAGGGAAAAAAAGAGAAAACTCTCCCCAAAGGATACCAGTTTTCCACAGCCCTAAACTGGATTTTCACAACCTCTAGTGTCAGACACCGAACTATTCACAGCAAAACAAAGGAGCCAACTGGGCTTAAGCTACTGAACAGGATGTGGCAGTAGGAGAAAAAAAAAGTCCTTAATCCCATTAATGACTGGTGATGTGTCAGGACAGTCACTTTTTTTTTTTCCTGAAGTACCAGTGACGGTCCTGGCACTTCATAGTTACATAGTTACATAGTAATTTAGGTTGAAAAAAGACTTGCGTCCATCCAGTTCAACCCTTTTCCTATTCCTGTTTACCATCGCTGACCCAAAAGAAGGCATCTGACTCAAAATGGCAATCAGATTTCTCCCTGGATCAACAAGCCCTAACTAAATATTAATCCCAATACTAACGTGCATAGCCCTCTATGTTATGCTCTTTTAAATAAGTATCCAGGCCCCTTTTAAAGGCATCACGTACTTTGTGCCTACAGTGCTACTGCGGGAGTACTGTAAACATTAGCGGGGTCTGAAAATGACAGCTCCAAGACCGAAGTGGTCTCTCTCAGACCCATGTTCTGTGTACCAGTACACGTCTTTGCTCACAATGCACCGGTTCGTTAACATGGATCAAACCGGTCCTTATTGGATGGTCACTTCCCTGGACCACTTTTCATTAAGGGGTTAAACAAGCACTACCACCTGAAGGACCTTGCACACGTTCACCAGCTTTGCTCAGCTGTAGAGGTCTGATTGTGGAGTGTGCAGTCACTCTGAAAGGAACAGGCTGCTTCCTGATCACATAACAAGGTCCAAAAGCGCTCAAACTACAGAACAACAAACAGGCAATAGGAGGAAAAGAAAAAAGATGGCCCTCAGACATGAAAGACTGCCTGAGGGACCTTCTGGCCAAAGTTGGCCTCAGCTGAGGTCTGGACATTGAAGTAGCAGTGTCTGGTAAATGTGTGCAAGGAGGATCATGTCGCAGCCTTGAACAGCTGTTCAGCGGAGGCCTGGTTTTTGTAGGCCCAGGAAGCAACCACTGACCTGGTCGAGTGTGCTGTGATTTTGAAGGGAAAATGCTCCTTCCTGATCACATACGCCTAAGGTATGCTGGCCTTGATCCAAGAGGCAATGGTAACCTAGGATGCTGCTTGACCCACCCTAGGTGCCTCAGCGAGGAAAGGGAGCCAAGCCTTGCGAAAAGGTCAAGTGCAATAAACATAGTATTACAACTTCCAAAAGATGGCGATCCCTCATGCTTGGATGCAAGGTAAGGACAAAAAAAAAAGGAAGAATGATCTCATGATTGATGTGAAAATCTGAGACAACCTTCTGTAAGACCTCCTGTGAGGTATGAAGTACCGCCTTTTCCTGGTGAAAATCCAGAAAGGGAGGTTTGCAAGACAGAACCTGCAGTTCAGTCACCCCCCTAACAGAGACAATGACCAAAAGGAAAGCCATTTTAACCGTCAAAGGGAGCATGGATGTACAAAGCTAGGGCTGCCATGATCTTCGTGAAGATTCTGGACGCTGAAGCCAGGCCAAACAGCAGTTCTGTGAACTGGCAGTGATTGCCTGAGAAAGCAAAATGCAGAAAGCGTTGCTGATCTGGGTGGATTGGGACATGCAGATATTCATCCTGAAGATCCAGTGAGGATAGGAACTCCTGCGGGCACACTGAGGCAATGATAGAATGCAAAGATTCCATCTTAAATCACGTAGAAATCACGTACCGGTTAGGACACTTCAGGTCCAAAACAGGACGGCAGGTGCTGTCCTTTTTGGGAACCACAAAAAGGTTGGAATAAAAATATGAGAAGTTATCTTGGGCTGGGACCGGCACCAAAACTTGTTTTTCTAGTACAGCAAGAGACAGCATCTGTGAAAAGAGGTGCTCCCTCTGGGCCTCGAACTTTTAAGCGATTGAGAGGAAAGAACTTGAAGTGTATGCAGTATCCTTCTGAAAAACCCAGCAGTCCATTACAGAGGATGCCCAGGTGTCTTAAAGGTGGAGACAGCCCCACTACAGACAAAAACGTACCAGGACCCTCCAAGTCATGAAGAGGCTGGCTTGTCAGACTTTGCAGAAGATTTCTCGTGCTGCCAAGTTTGTCTGGGCTTTGCGTCAGGGCAAGCTTGGGAGACCTGGGGGATTTGCTCCCTCTGTCCACTGAATTACCAGGTGTGTGTAGGTGAAACCCACGTGTCTTTCTTCGCAAAGAGGACCGTTTGGTGGAAATTTGGGGCATCAGGCTGCTTTTTTGTCACCAGTAGGGTTGCTAATGACCTGATTTAGGTCAAGTCCAAACTGAAAAGGCAAGGGCACAAGTGAGGCCATAGAAGATTGGTCAGCAGACCAAATCTGGAGCCACAGGGTGCTGTGTGCAGAAACTGGCTGTGGGTTTGCCTGAGAACCTAGTCGCATAAAAAGTGCTTGTGCAATATAGGCATAGCTTCCATGATGTTAGCTAGCAAAATAAACATGTCCTTGCTAGGAACACTGGAATACATGGCATCAGATAGCTGTTCTCCCCGCACAGCAATGGCTCTCTACTGGTCAAAGCAGCGGCAAAAATAAGCCGCAGCGGCTGCAAAGTTGGCCTTAATTAGGGAAACAAGCCACTTATTAGACTTCTCCTTCACCCCCAAAGGCATCTACCAGGGGGGAAGGGCTGTGTTCTTTGCCTGGTGTGAAATGGGAAGGGGGGGAGAGAAGTGAACTGTGTCAGAGCCACAGCCACAAAGGGGTACAGCTTAGAGACACGTTTACTGAGGAAAAGCCTCTTATCCAGAGGCTTCCATACTTCAAGAAGTATTTTGTTCAAGAGAGTTAAAGGGGGGGGGGGGGTAGTAGAATCTTTTTTTGCACCTTTGGAAAATGTCTGGAGAGGAGGAGTCCCCATCAGAGACCTCAGAGATCTGAAGGGTCTCCAACACTGCTCTGATGAGTCCCTCAACAGCAGGGTTAGCCTCATAGGAATCGTCAAAGGAGAAGGAAGAGCCCATATCCTCATCATTTTCTGAATCTAATTCCTCCTAAGAGGATACCCCAATAACTTGAGTATGACCCTTAAAGACAGGGTCAACCTTTCTGAAAGTGGGTAAGGGTTTCCAGGAATGGAGAACCCCCTGAACAGATGATGGAATAGCTGCCACATTTGGTAACAGGGTTTTAACCAAAGAGTGCTCTTGGTCAGTACTGGATGGGCCAAGAGGAGTGGTAGGGGACACAGAGACTCAGAATATTCATTTGGAAACCCAGCCTGGCATGAGAAACAGTGAGTGAGAAGGGTAAGGGAAGCCCCTGAATCCTTAAATTTTGTAATTCTCCATATGCCCATTAAGATCAGACATGACCAGGAGAAAGTGTTTAAAACTAGATAAAACTAGTTTAAAGTATCCTCAGTTTGCCCAGAAGGACCAAAAAAAGTACTCATCTGGCATGCAAAGGTTTGAACTGGGGAGGAGAGCACACGAGTCAGCCTCTGTGTAGGATACATAAGGGAGAGAGTAAGATGGCCACCAGCCAATTGAAAAAAATACACTGGAACCAGGGGGTTATGGGAAATGTAGTCTTCTCCCATTCTTGTTGCTTAATGTGTTGCTCTCCAGCGGCAGTCCGTGATGTGCTCTGTGAACACTCACAAAGTAAACCATGTGATAGAGCAGGAGGAGATGTGAAGAAAGAACCCTCTCTGACTGTTCTATCAAACAGTTGAAGAGATAAGTCCTAAAGAAGAATCTCCCATTAAAGTTTATGGAGCAAAGATGGATGCGAGTGGGCTCCATTTCATGCCCTTAAAAACAAACTCTGAAATAAGAATACAGAAAAGCCCAAAATACCCCAGAGGATACCAGGGAGGAGATGAATATTAAAGTGACGTGGTGGTGACTAGAAGTATAGAAGTAACCAAAACCTCCATAATCGATAGATAAGCTGAATAAAACAAGCACAGCAGAGAAAGGGTTAAGACCTGAAAAATACTGCAGCCATCTGTACACCAAGATTAAAAGAGAAAGATTAACCCCTTAAGGACCCATGACGGTCCTGGACTGTCATGACATGTTATACCCTTAAGGACCCATGACGGTCCTGGACCGTCATGGATTTCCGGGCTCCCTGCGCAGCTGCACGCTCTTCGGGGAGTCCGGAATCCAATTCTGCAAAAGTTAAACGTGACTGCACTATGCGTGCGCGGACGGTCCTTAAGGGGTTAAAAGCTAGACATGAGTGCACATAAAACAGTACGGGAAGGCTGAGAATGTCACTCAAAGGGTCACTCATCAGTCCTCCATCTTCAAGCTCCCATCTCAATACTGCAGAGTTCTTGTCAACTTTAGATAGGGACTCGCTTGATAAGAGGTACCATGACGGGGCAAAAGAGCTTAACATTTTGGCCAATCTATGCAACAAAAAGCTTATATTCACTAACAAAGTGGTATAATATATGCTTTATACAGGGTGCACACTGAAAACTTGTATGGAGGAAAGACAGGCGGTGAACCGTTTGGAGCACCCCGCTCCGGATCAGCATGTTCGGCCAGTCTCTACTGCGCATGACTGCATTGTTCCGGCAGTCTCTGCTGCATATGTGCTGTTACACACACAGGGAGCTTCGCAGCCAAGCAATTTATGCTATCGTCGTGAGTTTTTTTCCTTTTTTCTTCGCTTCGGCATTTCTTCTTTTTCGCATTCTAGTTGCATTTTCACTGAATTCTATCTAATTTCACAACAATAGGTGATAGAAAACGAAACTCACTTGAAATCAGTATTTTCATATTTCCTACCACTTGCAAAGAGATTGTTTAAAGGCATGGTGCTTGGCCATTTTGTTTGGCTTTTTGCAATTAATGCAACATGCAAACCCCGGGTGGCCTGTGGAAAGAACCTATGAAGGGAATGGATAGAGTTTTGGTCCTCTTTGCTTCCATCCATTCACTGCAGGCCACCACTGTTTTGTAAGCAGATGAGTCCCACCATAAAGGTATTAGAATTGTGTGTTTTTAAAGTTTTAATTAGGTATTAATTCCAACATGTTTAATATAAGTATTTGTCAGGGGAATTGTGTACTTTTAATGTGTTTTTAAATTTTTTAATTCAGGTATCAAGTCCAACTATTTATTTATAAGAATATATCAGGGTACTTTAATTTTAGATAGGGACTTGTTTGATATGGGGTACCTTGACGGGGTAAGCGAACGTAACATTTTGGCCAACCTATGCAAAAAAAACTCATATTTACTTGCAAAGTGGTATAATATAAGCTTTATACAGGGTGCATAGTTTGAAAATATGTATGGAGAAGCACAGGTCAGTTTTTTGTTTTAGCAATAGGGCAGAATCCCTAGGAGACGCAGCCATGAGGAATAGACTTCTCATAAAGCCAACCTCTGCGGGAAAAAGGGTACACCAAGCACCAATGAACTGGGCAATTCAACTGCAGGGAAGCAACTGATGGAAGCCTGCCTAATAGAGACTATACAGCCCCATGTATAAAGAAAAATAATAAAAACCTAAAAAAAAACTAAGAGAAGTTGCTGCAGGACACATGTTGGCGGAATAAGGAGGTTGTCTACACCCCAAAAAAACTTGTCTTTTTGAAGTGCCCAGTCCTCCTGGAGGAGGGAGCTTAACCCCATGGTTCCTGTGTTCCATACTGGAAGTGAAAATACATTAAACCTTTAAGGTATGTAGCCATACACATGACCATAGGCCGTGATTTAACTCCGATAGTCACACATCAATACGGGATGAGTAGTATTACACGGATGAGAGCATTGTCAGCAGTCAAACTGCTGCCAGTTTGTGAGCAGGAGACAAAAGCAGCTGTTTCAGCCAGCTGGAGTCTCCTGTCAGTGTACAAAGCCAATCCAGTTGGCTCTGTACACTTTAGATCTGAAGTTAACTCGCTGCAACCTGACTCAATGGTGGGGAGCAGGGTATAATATTGATATTGGGTGTGTAGTACTATTTACACTTTTCACCAAATCAAGTTATTGACCGATATTAAGTGGTGGTCGGCATATGTAACCTGAACATAGTGTGATGAACAACTTTACGCTGATCTATATACTCCAGCAGTATATGTTGGGGACAGGGATGGATATATAATTAGGCAGAGTAGGTATCTGCCTACAGGCACACCCAACAGAGGGGCGCCTGTCACTGGGATCATCCGAGCATCTGTGTGGTGGGATTTTTTTATTATTATTCGCCTCCCCGGCGCCATGAAGACAGGTCTGTGCCTCCTCCTTCTGCACAGACCTGTATCTGCTGCACTTCCTCGTCGGGTTTTTAGTAATACAGAACGCTGGGAGATGACATCATCTTCCCCCGCTCTGCATTACTGACGACCACGTGGGAGCTCCAGCAGCTACAGCTCTGTGCAGAAGGAGGACGCACAGAGCTCTCTTGCCACTGGACCACCAGGGAAGAGGTAGGAAACGGACACTGGGGCAATGTGAGGGCAATATTGAGCTGAAGGGGGGCAATGTGGAGCTGAAGGGGGGCAGCTGAAGGGGGCAATGTGGAGCTGATGGGGGCAATGTGAGGGCAATATGGAGCTGATCGGGGCAATGTGGAGCTCATGAGGAACAATGTGAGGGCAATATGGAGCTGATGGGGGGCAATGTGGAGCTGATGGGGGGCAATGTGGCGATGATTGGGGCAATGTGAGGGAAATATGGAGATGATGGGGGCAACGTGGAGATTAGGAGCATTGTGGAGCTGTCCAGTGCAGATGGCCCACGGGGGGGGGGGGGGGGGCTACAAGCTCTTGAGATGTAAATCCGGCCCTGGTTGGGGAACAAATTCCATTACACATGTTGGGGATGGTTCCGATGGAGTAAGTGGTAAAATATTGGCCAATTAAAGTATCAAGTGTATATATTCTACTGAATTACGTAGTGGGGCAGACACTAAGATGGGAGGTTTCCTATCACCGGAACGTTTATTGATTCATTTTTATCTATAGCCAAATTTAAAAACAAATTTTAATTTTTCCTTTGACCTGGTTTGTGGTGTAAATATTAGCGCCTGATACTTTTTTTTGAACATTGTGAAACAATGTATTTGAGATATTTGCAGTACTGAAAGGGTTAAATGCCCCACTCAAATTAATTTATCCCCATATGGTACAGCTGGCTCTTCTTGGTACATCAGCCTTAGTGTGTAGGACGTCGCCTACATTTAAAGGCGCAGTAATTTTTTTTTTTTTTTAATGAAAACTTGCAGATTATAGAGCTTTTCCTGCTGAGTAAAACAAAGGCACTACTGTCAGTTTTATTCAAAAGTTATAACGGCTCAAATAATCAAGAACTGAATTTACTGCACGTTTACTTCCTGATAGTTCTAACTGACAGCATGACTCAGCACTTTCTATCACATTCTATGGAAAATGGTTTGTCATTGATTTTTCCTCTCAAGAATGGAACGGAATAACTATTTGCAATACGACTGCTAGAAGACACTGTTAAAGGAGAAGTAAACTTTTTTAACGAAAACATTTATGTTATAGAGCCTTTTCTGCCGAGTAAAACAAGGGCAGTCTACCTGCTGTCAGTTTATTCAACATTTATACCAGCTCAAATAATCAGGAAGTGAATTTACTGTGTGTTTGCCTCCTGGAAGTTCTGAGTTTAAACCCTTAAGGACCAGCGGTCCTGGGACGTTTCCGTCCCATAAGGACCGCTTTGATCCTTGCCGACACGCCGGTACACGTGACCTGTAGCGTGTATCGGCGCACCGAGAGATCACTCTCGTCTCGGAGCGGTCAATTTTAGGACCTATTTTTACTTACAGTGCTCCCGGTGGAGCGCTGTAAGTAAAAAGTATGTGACGTACTATGACCATCGGTCCTTAAGGGTATAAGGACCATGACGGTCATAGTAGGTCATGTAGTCCTTAAGGGGTTAAACTGTAATACTGCTGGAAATATGCATCTCTCAGCAAAGGGATCACCCTTATTTTACTCAACAGGAAAAGCACTACAATATATATTTTTTCATAAAAAAGAAAGATCACTGCTCCTTTAAGGGGACAGTGCTACATTCTAAAAATGCAGTGAGTGTCCATCTAGCACGGGTACAATGAAACTGTATTAAATAAAAACATAGCAAGAAATGTTAACTTTTATACACTCGTGAAGGCGGGCCTTAACGGGTTAAAATATTTAGGAGCTGGAAATATATATATATTTTTTTTTGAGTCAAGAAGAATTTTCTAGAGCTAGTGAAGGACACAGCCAAATATACAATAACCATGAATGTAACCCCTTGAGTGCCAGAGTGGTACACAACACACTGCTCTGCAATGCTTTGCATCTCCTCTGGCAATCAAAGGGTTAAGAGCCAGAAGTGATTTTTAGGAGCCTTTGCTCGATCAGGCCCTTAAGAATTTCCAACCCTATTGTGACCCCTAGAGAACCAGATAGGTGAGCAATGCACTGCAAGGCATTGTGTTGCACTCCTTCTTTGGTACTCGTGGGGTTAACCCTTTGAGTGCCAGGGGGTATTCAATGCACTGCAAGAACGCCAGACTCATCTCCCCACCACACAAATCCACAACCCTGACCAGTATTCAAATTCCACATCCTTTCTTCAGAGCTCAAACAAGGTATCTGAAAATTCAGTAATGACACCTACATCAAAAGTTATACAGCTAGCGTTGGTCCCTAAGAATCAGTCACACAAAAGCAAGTCTGTGGGAGGTTTAAGTGACCACACAGAGCAACTTTTTGTATTCAGGGTGACAGGAAGTAGCTGGGCCTACACGCAGGTGACCGCTCTTTCAGGACCACAGCAAGAGAGCTGTTCATTTCTGACCACAGTCACATCCTCTCCAGAGTTTTATGACTATTTATAGACAATGTGACACAGTGGATGCTTAGTCAGTACGGCAGAGTCACAGCCCACAAAAATGCACATCCTGTGAGAGAGGGAGGGCAGGAGGAGACATACAGGTAGGAAGAGCTCTTTGATGGGTGCACAAATATTACAGGACAGAGTAGGAGACATGGCCCACAAAATGGTTAAGGAGTACCGCAATGCAGAGAAAGTGAGGAAGAAGAACAAGATGTTGTAATATTAGTAGACAAAAAGACCAGCAAGCAAAGTAACATAGTGTTGAGGACAGAGAAAGGAAGGAGAGAAGCTTGGGGGGGATTTCAGACAAGCTAGAGAGAGAGAGAGAAGGGGGGGGCAGGCACGAGAGAGAGAGAGAGAGGGAGGGGGGGAGACAGACAAGCTAGAGAGAAGGGACAGAAAACAAGTGAGAGAGAAGAGAGATAAGGACAAGCAAGCGAAAGAGGGAGAGAAAAGGACAAGCAAGCGGGAGAGGGAGAAGGACAAGCAAGCGGGGGAGAGAGAGAGAAAAGGACAAACGAGACAGAAAGAGAAAAGGACAAGCAAGCGGGAGAGGGAGAGAAAAGGACAAGCAAGCGGGAGAGGGAGAGAAAAGGACAAGCAAGCGGGAGAGGGAGAGAAAAGGACAAGCAAGTGAGCGAGAGAAAAGGACAAGCAAGCGGGAGAGGGAGAGAGAAAAGGACAAGCAAGCGGGAGAGGGAGAGAGAAAAGGACAAGCAAGTGAGCGAGAGAAAAGGACAAGCAAGTGAGCGAGAGAAAAGGACAAGCAAGTGAGCGAGAGAAAAGGACAAGCAAGTGAGCGAGAGAAAAGGACAAGCAAGTGAGAGAGAGAAAAGGGCAAGCAAGTGAGCGAGAGAAAAGGGCAAGCAAGTGAGCGAGAGAAAAGGGCAAGCAAGTGAGCGAGAGAAAAGGGCAAGCAAGTGAGCGAGAGAGAGAGAAAAGGACAAGCAAGTGAGAGAGAGAGAGAAAAGGACAAGCAAGTGAGAGAGAGAGAGAGAGAGAGAAAAGGACAAGCAAGTGAGAGAAAAGGACAAGCAAGTGAGAGAGAGAGAAGGACAAGCAAGTGGGAGAGAGAGAGAGAGAGAGAAAAGGACAAGCAAGTGAGAGAGAGAGAGAAAAGGACAAGCAAGTGGGGGAGAGAGAAAAGGACAAGCAAGTGGGAGAGAGAGAGAAAATGACAAGCAAGCAATAGAGAGAAAAGGACAAACGAGAGAGAGAAAAGGACAAGCAAGCGGGGGGAGAGAGAGAGGGAAGGACAAACAAGCAAGAGAGAAAAGAACGGACAAGAGAGAGGGAAGGAAGGACAGACAAGCGAGAGAGGGACATACACTCTAGAGAGAGGGACAGACAAGCTAGAGGGGAGAGGAATAGCTAAGCTGGGGGGACAAACAGGCTAGAGATGGAGTGAACAAAAATAGACAAATGATCAAGGCAAGAAAATGAACATCAAAACAATAGGAATTAAAAATCAGACACTGTGGATCTGGGAAAATTCTTAAGTATGCAAGCCCTCAAACCATGAATTCCTGCTGTGCCCTCTATGCACTGGGGTTACAATTCTACTACTAATGACTATCAGGAAGCTTCCCCTTGGTGACCCAGGGATAGACAGCGACCCAACATAACAGAGGGAGAAGTTATGTCATGCCTGTGGAATGTCTGGAATCTGTCTGACTGGTTCTACCCTCACCCCACCATTTCTCCCTTCATTTCCCTTGCAAGGCACAAACAGCAAGACCATTTCAAAGCTGTACCTCAACAATCATAATATTTCAATGCGTACCAATGAACAAGAGAGCTCGGCAATGAAATGTGTAGCTAGTGGTGAAAGCTCTGAACCTGTAGGGATATTATTAGCTCAACCAGAAAGAAAGACAAACACTTCCTGTCCTCAGTGTCCATTCCTCCCACACACTTCAACTGTCCACAAAACCACACTGCTTGGTGTTGTGTGTGTGTGTGGGGGAGACTGTTACTGCTGTTGCCTATACCTATACTATACCCAAGCTGTGTACAAGAACATAGCAAGATACTAATATAGTTACCATTTTTCTGCTCAGTTGCAGCAACTGGTATCTTATTATCTGTCCTAAGTCCAATGCATATAATACACAAATCTCTAAACATTCTGAAAGTCAGAATAATGTGCAATGCATTGTTCTCAAGCTGACTTCTCTTATAACCAAAGCCTCTTTCTCAAAATACTCCCATGATGGTTATAACAGCAAGTACATGTGACCTTCCTGTACCAGTGTGTGAGGGGGAAGCTGGTACTAAGCCTGGCTGTAGTGTAACCATACTGTAGAGATGGGTAAGGGGGAAGCTAGCACTAGGTCTAGATGTATGTGTATCAGTCCCACAGTGTGCAAGGTTAAATCTGGAACTAGACCTGGCTGTAGAGTTCCCATCCAGTACAAGTGTGTGATGTTTTTGTGGTATGTGTGCAAGCCTGGCTCTATGGTGTGGCTAATGTACCAATCCCAGAAGGAAGCTACCACAAAGTGAAAGAGGGAGGGAGTATTTATTGCTGGCACTAAGCCTGACTCCACAAGCATTTGGCCTGTACAAGCGTGTGAGGGGGTACGCTGAAGCTTACACTAGGCCTAGCTATAACATACTCATCCTTTAGCAGCGTGTGCGTAAGGGACTGGCTGGCATTAGACCTTGCTGTAATTGTTTTAGTCCTGAGGCAGGGTGCAAATAGAGAAGAAACGTTATCACTCACGCATTGCAGTATGGCTTCTTGTCGTATCCCTTGTAGTTCTTCATGTTTAGAGTCATCTTGCAGGTCTCGCAGTGGAAGCATGCTTTATGCCAGAACTAGAGGAGACAGACACACACACATCAGTCTACTGTAGAGTCATGTCAAATACAGGATTAATGACTGCAGTATCACCTACTTCAGAGGTAAGGGATCAGAGTGTACTTATTACATACATAGCTATATAGCAAAGCACTGGGTGAAGCCATACAAACACTGGGTGTAAAGAGACAGGCACTGCATCACAGACCACAGGGCATAATACGTGTGAAGAGAAAATGGAGTAATTCTAAAACTTAGTGAGGAGTTGGAGGCCTCTAGCATTCAAGGGGTTAAAAGCTCAATTTAAAATCAGTGAGGATTTCGGGGCATTTTAACTTGTGCCCTATGGTACAGTTGGTTTGTCCCAAGATTGCTCCATTTTGCTTTTAACCCCTTAACGACCGGACGATCGGTGTGGCGACTTGAGTTAAGGACTACAGAGCATTTTTTTCTTTTTCCGGACTCCCCAAACGGCGTGCAGCCACGGGGGGAGCCCGGAACTCCATGACGGTCATAGTACGTCATGGGTTGTTCGGTCAGTGTCGTTAAGGGATTAAACATAAGGCCCATATTATAATGTGATAACCAAAGGTGTCTGAGAATGTGAGACTGAGTAATATAAATCCTTGGATGGTAGAGACACCAACATATTGCCAAGCAATGTCCCCGATATGTCTGGCATACAAACAGTTAAAGGGTAAGTGCATCCTAGGATTAACTTAAGAGATTATTCATAAACCTCAACTAGTCTAGTGGGTATGCTATGTTTCCCAACTAACACCATACTATTCCAGTAACCGAGTGGTTAACACTTAAAGGGACGGTAATGTTTCAAAATAAAAGCAGCTCCAATTCATCGTCATAGTTTCTGAGCCGTAGAGAGTGTTATTTCAATACTGTCAGAGTTGTAGTCAAGAACAATAGAATGATAAAGTGTCCCCCTCCCGCCCCTTTTACTGATGTAACACTGCTCAGTTCTGAGTAGCAAGGTGGTGTCCAGGTGGACCGTAGAGAGGCACAACCGTTAATCAGCATAAGGGAAAAACCTGTCAAGGGGGGAGGGTTCTCATTGTTCTCACAGTAAGAAGACAGTCTATTTATGTATGCTGTCTGGTCTTAAGATCAGATTCTACATCTGAGGGGAGGTGGCTTACACTAGGTAAAAGGGGCAGGAGGGAGATACTTTATAATTCAATTACTCTTGAACTACAACTCTGACAGTACTGAAATAACACTCTCCATGGGCCAAATACTATGAAAATTAATTGGATCCGCTTTTGTTTTGAAACATTACTATCCCTTTAAGGACAAGAAAGACACAAGCAGCGATCAAACCCGCCACCTAGCGATTTGAGGTGAAGTCCGAGGATTTGCTAATGATTGGGTGAGACTAGACAATCAGCGGAGAATCAGAATCCCTCACACATACAAAGTGTCGGAAGTAGGGCAGAAGTCTGCAAGCCGGGAGGTGTTAAGAGCTTGATATTCGTTTTTATCTGGTGAGTGCAATTTGTGTATTGTACCACAGCATTTTAATAAAATAGTGCTTTTAGACTCTGTTTCATCTGCGCTCCTTTTCTTTAGAGACAAAAAAAGGCTGCCCCAATGACGTTTCAGTCCTCGCTGTGGCAGTCCACTGTTTCCTCCTGTTTAAACTGTAAGAAACGCTATTCTTCATGCTAAAAATGCGCCCTTTGCTATGGAAACATGCATAATAGGGTTAATAATTCAGTGCATATAGAATAACACATTTCAATCCATAAAGATTATGCAAAAAATGCCATGAGAAGGAAGCGGTACTTATGGGAAACAAAAAGATGAAAAACATAACATTAACCCCTTGTCTGCCACATATTACTGATTCCCACACAAGTGAAACATACCAAAAAAATCTGAGATAAATACAGACAATACTTAATAAAACTTAACCCTTTGAGTGCCAGGGGGCACACAACACATTGCGTACCCCACTGGCACTCAAAGGGTTAATGAGTAATAGCTAATCCTCTGAAAGTCACACCCCTAATATATGCTGCCTTACACGAGTTATTCACCTGTCTGCTCATAGATAGGTCTCTCTTGTGACACACCAGTGCATTGCATTATGGGACAAAAACATTTATTTGTTATGTTTCACTGGGGAGGGAACCAGTAATGTGGCAGGCAAGTAGTTAATGTTGTGCTTTTTATACTCCTTTTATTTCCCACATATTGCTACCTTCTGATGGCAAATTTTGTATAATCTATACTTTTATGAATTTAAATTTATTCTATCTGTACTGAATTAATTATTAATCCTATTATGCACCTTTCTGTAGCAACGGGTGCATTTTTAGCGACAAGACTAGCGTTCCTTAGGGTATAAGCCGTAGGGAACAGTGGACTGTCTTACATCTTGAGGAAGGTCACAGAGAAGATGAAATGTTGATGGGGCAGCCATTTTTTGTCTAAAATTTTTTTGGTTAAATTCATGTGAATGCAGTAATTCTTCCAGTATATTTTATATATCACAGACATACACTTTATATGGATTTTGCTACACAGTAAAACAAGGGTAGTTTTGCTGAAAAGACAGTTCCATTACAAGTGCCTTCTAGTGATCAAATGTCAATTAGTAATTCTTTTGCCTACTATAGGAAAGCCGAGTAACTGAAACAGTCCCCCATACAATGTGATGAAAACTGAGTCATGTTGTCAGTTTGAATTTTCAGAAAGTAGTCATGCTGTCACTTACTTCCTGTCAATTTGAACAAAACACCTAACAGCAGTTTTTTTTCACAGAAGGAAAAGCCCAATAACATACGCATTTTATAAAAAAAAGAAAAAAAAAAAAAAAAAAAAAAAGAAACTACTACTCCTTTAAGCAAAGAACATAAAACAAATCATTGTTTCTAATCTCAAGCCTCTTATGTACAATGTTCAAAAGCAGTTTTGTGTTGGTTCTGTGTTGCCATTTGACATAGGACTGTTGTTTCATCTGTGTTTTACTCATCTTCCAGAGTTCCACCTCTGATATGGACGTCAGAGAAATGTGTCCAATGACTGGCTCACTTAAGTGCCAGGGAATATTAATGGTAGGTATTAACTTCTGTCAGCTAGTAACTGAAGGCTGCAATGAGCAGCTCCCCTCAAACATCACTCACAGGAAAGGTTTGCAGGTTGCTCCACAGGCCACTGTGCGTTCCTTGCTTTCTGCATCTCTACCATGTTCATCTGTGAGAACAGTAAATATGCAGAATACACGACTTTGGTGCATTCACAAGAGGACACAGGTGCCAGTGTGAAAGACACCACAGCCCAGCATTACATCTCTCACAACAGGCAAAATAACCAAAGCAGCATATCTGCATTACTGTTGACTGTATGAATGAGGCTTTGCTCTCAATCCCTTCTTCCTTGGACAACTGCTGAATTCCCACCAGCCCTCTCAGCTCATGTTGCTCTTCCCATTTTCTTCAGTGGGCTTGCCTCTTATGTCAGTAAGTATAAGGAAAACCCTGCCTACCTTGACAAAGGAGGGCAGGATTTTCCTTTGCTTACTGAAGATTGTCCCTTGCTGCATCCGTCTGGACCAGAAGGGGCAGTCGGGGGATCCTTCTAAATGTCATATCTTGAGAACTACATACACGTAAGTGGTTTGAAATACTGCAATGAGTTTCTTATATTATAAAAAAGACTTGGCAATTTAGTTGTTTATTTTTTTCAACATTACAATCCCTTTAACCTTTTGAGTGCCAGAGAGGTATCATATCCAACACATTGCAATGCCTGCAGGGCTGACACAGCCCTCTGATTAATCTGATCTGACGCGTGGATCCTCAAAGACTGTGGTGGACATACTTGACACTGGGGCCACTACATGTGACCATCAGAGTCTTCTGCTGTAGCTCCATGTCTGTTCTCTGGTACAGTGGTAAGAGGAAAAAAAGAACAAACAAAAAAAACAAAACAAAACCCAAAACCCCTTCTTCTACTGCATCTCACACCCTATTTGCACCCTTAACATCTTTGGTGCTAGAGAGGTCACCAAGAAACTACAAAGCAATGTATTGGGGACCTTTTGCATCCAAAAGGTTCATTTACTTTTTTCAAGTCCACTTTAGAATTTTGAATCATAAAATGTATTCCAGTGGCGGACTTGAGGACTGAGGGTGAATCTGGTTGCCAGTCATTTCCCTAGGCTGAAGTAGTCTGGCTGACTCGGCCAACAGTATGCCACACTTCCTACAATGCAACAGTACATATAACCATTAAAGTGTCAGAGGTATGTCTAAATCAAAAAAAGTATTAAGACACCGCACTGGCATGCATGGAGTTAAAGTGAATTCAATAAAATCACAGCCACTGAAGGAACAGCTAACACCACAAACATATTTGTGGTTCCCTTGCCAATCACTACCCAATATCTTACATACAATGTTTGGCTACATTTGAAATATGTAGACAGCCACACGCATACATGTATTAATTAGAGTGTGTACTGTTATGCATCAGCTCATGATACTCTTTGGGTTATGCTAGCAGTGCTGTACCTAAATAGGGGAGGTTCTGTAGTATGCTAGTGGGGGATCTTTGGGTAAAGACAAATTCATGTCCCCACAGGTAGAAAAACCCCTAGTAATTATGCCATGGTGAACCTAAAAGTCTCACACTGTTCAGAAATGTAAAGTCAGATTTAGGTAATCGTGACTATAATAGGATCTCATTTGAAATTTATGAGTATTATGAGGATGAACAAAAATATTCCATTTTAAAAAGGCTAACGTTAGTCTGCTAAAAGCAACATAAAATGCATTTTAAATTGGAAGTAATCTTCAAAGAAAGAAAGAAAAAAAAGGAAGGAAGATTGGCTTTATTCAAAATGCTTTTGGATAAATATACTTATTAATATATACCACTGGGGAACACAAAGAAGGACAAATCAAGACCAATGCGGCTTAGAAATTTAAGAGGAAAATAAGGTAGCAGCAGCTGACATTTAAAATGCTAGTGAGAAGGGACAGATGCATAATTTAAAAACTATAAACATTAAAATCTGCAAAAGAGCAAGTGAGTTTGTTCAAATGAAAACTGAAAAAGTTACTGCAAAAGAGAGTAAGACAAATTACCCCCAAAAATCTATGTATTTTTAAAGCAAAAAGAATAAAGCCAATGTTGGACTTTCTAAAACAGCCAGGTAAGGTAATAAATTAAGAAAATTATATGGTAGATGCCTCAAACAAATAATTTTCTTCAATATATATATATATATATATATAAAGGAAGTGACAATGACAGGCTTTTGGCAAATGGAAAGAGCCACATCATTGCCTCCATCATGTGCTTTGCTTAAAGAAGACAAGGTCAGAGAGACTGGAAAAAGGATAAAATGAATAAGGTGCCTGGAACGGAGGTCACACACGTCAAAGTATCCTGTATATTTCTTGATTCACTCTTATCAGGCACAGTGCCATGGGTCTGGAGGAAAGCAGATGTAGTACTACTGCTCAAACACACACCAGATCAAAGCCTGGTCATTACATGTGTCCAGTCCCCAGGCAGCCAGACTCCAAAAGCTGCTACCCTCCCCCAGTGCCCCTCTACAGCCCTGCATGTGCAACCACCCCTGACCCTTCGCCAAATGCTCCCTTCCTAACCCCCCCCCAGACACCATCTCCCAGTAAGTTTAAACTGGAGAGCCAGAGTCCCCAGTCTAGAGCGCTCCAGCTAGAGAGAAGCACCAAAATCCCTGTCCTGTGGATCCTTTGATAAACGCGGCCACCAGCCTTCTATATAACGGAGAGTCACGTGTATTTCTTAGGGACATTGCAGACAGTACTAAGGACTGTGTGTGCTGAACAGTTTTGTTAGTAAGAGTGAAATTTGTTTTATTTGGGATAACTCATGTCAAACCTACTTGCATTTTAGGAAAGTAAACAGTGACTTACACTATTCAACTGCTGTGGATTTGGTGTACTTGAATTTTGCAAAATTTTGATACTGCACCTCACAAGAAGTTACAACTATTTTGCTGTGGGGGCCCATCTCAGTTCAAAAATACACACATACTTATGTAAATATTAGGGGTGCACCGAAATGAAAATTCTGAACCGAAACAGAAACCGAAACTTCAGGATGCTCTTGGCCGAAAACCGAAACCGAAAAATGACTTTTTAATTTATAGAGCGATGCCTAACAAAAGAAATAACAAATATAGTAGAGCAAGTGCCCCCACCAGATTTAACTTACCCCCTACCAGCACTACTTTGCCCATCAGCTCCAGGTTCCAACTTGTCCCCCATCAGCTCCACTTTGCCCCCATCAGCTCCAACTTGCCCCCCATCAGCTCCACTTTGACCCCCCACCAGCTTCAACTTGCCCCCCATCAGCTCCAATTTGCCCCCACCAGCTCTATTTTGCCCATCAGCTCCAAGTTCCAACTTTCCCCCCATCAGCTCTACTTTGCCCATCAGCTCCAACCTGCCCCCACCAGCTCCACTTTGCCCCCACCAGCTTCAACTTGCCCCCCATCAGCTCCAATTTGCCCCCACCAGCTCCAATTTGCCCATCAGCTCCAAGTTCCAACTTGCCCCCCATCAGTTCCAACTTGCCCCCCATCAGCACCAACTTGCCCCCATCAGCTTCAACTTGCCCCTACCAGCTCCAAGTTGCCCTCCCATCAGCTCCAACTTGTCCCCCCATCAGCTCCACTTTGTCCCCATCAGCTCCAACTTGCCCCCGAATCACATACCCCGCATTTGTTCTCTTTAGTAATGCAGAGCGCTGGGAGATTATGTCATCTCCCAACACGCTCTGCATTACTAAAGAGGCAAAGGTGACGAGGGAGCTCAGAAGCTACAGGTTTGTGCTGAAGACCACACAGACCTGTATGTACTGTGGTGCCGGGCGGGGGAGTCCAAAACGAATGAAGTAAAATCTGCAGCACAGCACACGGAGGCGCTTCAGCTGCAGCACACGGGGACATCACATCACTGCTGTTCTTGTTTAGAGCCTCCGTGTGCTGTGCTGAAGATTTTACTTCACTTGTTTCTGCTCTCCGTTTCGGTTTTTTTTTTTTATTTCGGCTTTTTGCCGAAAATGCCATTTTCGGCCGAAACATTTCGGCCGCCGAAATTTCGGTGCATCCCTAGTAAATATACATAACTTTTGGCAGGGGGATGTTTGGAGGTGTGATCGAGCAGCAGGTGAAGGACCACATAGTGTCCTAAGTGGCACTATAAAGTGCATTTGCTATTAAGCTCTGCATAACAACATACAAGATCCACTGGTAACAAAAGTGTAAGTGCGTGTGTGTGTGTGTGTGCGCGTGTGTGTGTGTGTGTAGAAATGTGCTCACATGGAACAGTGACCTGAAGGTGAATACTTCTATCCACTGAAAAAGCATGTATAACGTTTTTGAAATTGGCCCTAGACTTAGATATAAGCCATGAAACGCATAAGCGGCCATATTAATCCTTTCACTGATGTTTTTAATCCGATTTTATTACATTTTAAACTGTTTTATGAGAGGTGAGCAATCCTTTTTTTATTCCCCATGCATCTGATGTTACCTCTACAGGTTGCCAAACGGAGATGGGATATTTTCTGTGCTTAGTCAGTGGATTGGAGTATTCCACTTCTGAGCCCTGTTCCACGTGAGTAAATTTCTTATTTTATATTCTTGTTTAGAAGATATCATGGAATTGGATGCCCTCTCTTCTGTTTTTGTATGTTACTGCTGTTTTGAGAGAATGTGTTGTGCGAGGAGCTGCCAGATAGTTATCATAAAGAGGTGATCATCTACTTGGTTCTCTCCACTGTTCTTGTAAGTACCCACATGTGGGGTGATTCTGTGGTGGTGTAATTTGCAGAGATTTCTGCACTAGGGATGCCCTCCTCTCTCATTTTTTGTAACATCAGGTTGCGTGAGTATATGAGAACGCTGTCAGACTGAGTTATATCTTGCGGTTTGTACTTTAAGGAGATATACCGCCAGCAATATTGCCTAGCGCTAAAGCACATATTTGGGTTTATGCACAAAGGCGTGATAAAGAGGTGATAAAGCGGAGAGGACTTCTCCAGCGATATCACTTCTCCAGTTCCTGTGTGATTGTATAAAGCTTATGCACAAAGATCTCTAAAGTTGGAGAAATCTTAATGCATTCGCTCCATAGAATAACATAGGATTTGGAGAAATGATAACACTGGAGAAGTCATCTCTGCTTTATCACCTCTTTATCAGTCCTTAGTGCATCTCCACCCCACTGCGTTCTTCTAAACTATGCCAATCTAACAGGCAATTTTTTTTTATTCATGCTATACTGTGTGTCAGAGCTTCCTGGAGATGGGGAAGCTGAATTTCCCCACTTCCTTAAAGTGTTGCAAAGGCTGTGGCTACAACCCCTGTGCTCTCAGCTGGTGTGTACTCTTAAGGCACATTCTCACATGATGTCATGCACCATACTCACCGAGAGATATCATTTGGGATCTAAGATAGTCTAGCTTTATTTCAGTGAAGTGCAAGGCTGGGATAAGATTCACCAGACTTACTCTACCAGCAATGATTAAGTCACATCTGAAGCACCATTGTTCTGTCTCTATGTGGCGTGGTGGTGAAGGAGAGGTCTGCAGTCTTCTCCCTGATTTTCAAATCCTCCTCCTACCACAAGATGCTTCAACTAATGCCTACTAATAAGACCTATTTGTGTGTGTGTGGGTGTAGGATTGAGTGTCCCTTGAACTTGATCACTTCTGGCTCTCTGCACTGGTAAACTGATGCAAATGTATCAGTGTTGTGCCCAATGTTAATAAAGTGTTTCACATTCCCTCTGCAGATAATACCACAAGTGACTTCTCTCTGTGTAAAGTGTGCTTTGAAACACATTTAACAGACAACCCCATGGGCTGGATCAAATAAGTGAGAGGACCACACCCAGTCCATGGGCCATGTTCTACCCATGAGGTGGCTAACTTATGAATTAAAAGATATAATCTCTAGAAAAGATGTGTATACGTAAATAAAAAAAAAAACAGGCTGAATTACAATAATACTAATAATAAATAAAATACATTAAAAGATGGGTCTATCCATTAAAGGAACACTAAACACCAAAAAATATTACTAGCATGTGTACATTTTATTTCTGCTACATTCCTAAAATATAATCCAAATAACTTAATTCTGAATGCACGTGACAGAAGAGCTAAAGTCAGTTTACTGTGATTACTGACCAGAAAGGCTGTTTATTCTATCTCTGCAAATATACAGTTAATCATACACAATCCAAGGGAGCCCTGGAAAAGGTAGGAATGTCTGCTCCACCAAAGCATATTCAAGACTTGTAAAATATGCTAGCATGAAGTACAGGATAAATCACATGTATAACCACAGTTCATTTTTAGGTGTTTGTTTTAATTTAATATTAGAAAAAAAATTAGCTTTTGACTACAGCAAAGAGTACTTTTTACAGTAAGGCTAAGCTCACATAAGCAAATGTAATGCTCTGCATTTCAACGCTCTTATAGCTGTCCTTACTTTCCCATGACGTCACGTCCTGCATTCCTCAAACAATCCTCTAACAGGTGGAAGTATGGTAGGCAACTAAGATGTCACTGATGGCCAACCATGTTAACATTAGTCATATTTAACTGGTCAATGCCCACATGGGTTGGCCATTCATTTGAGGATACAAAGACCCTCATAATCTCCAATGAAGCCATGTGAATGCTCTGCATGGTGGTCCCAAGTAGACATTTTACCCTGCAAGCATCCTGTGTTGAACTCGGGCAACTTGCAGCATGAAACAATAGGATGTTTCACGAGGAGCATTATGTCATGTGAACAGCCTGGTAAGTGAAGCATATTTCCCTCTGCACAGGTAACACATCAGACATCATTACACTGATGTTGCCCATGAACATAGCCTAAAAGCATGAAGGATGTTTAATTCTTTGATTCAGGAGACTGTTTAGGCACAACCAGTTCAGAGGTTAAAAAATGTATTGAATAACTTTACAGCAATGAACAGAGAATTATGACAACTCCTTTACACATATGTAAGATGTTGATCCTGGGAGAAATTCAATAGCCATTTTGGAGTCCGGAAGATTTTTTGACCGATTTGATGCAAACTGGAAAAGATTTCAATGGGGCTCTGTTTGTCTCTCTGGTTCAACAAAGGAGATCTGGCAAAAGTTAAACTTTCTGGACTTGTGTCTTTCTGCAACCTCATCAAACTATGTAATTATGTAACCCAGGGCGCACATGAGGATATGCCTAGAATTTACACTAAATTAGTGTTTCTCAACGTTGAGCCTCAAATACCCTTAGAAGTGCAGGTTTTCAAGGATTTCCCTGCCCGGGTATAGATGAACTAATCATAATGAAACATCCACTAATTATACACTTGTACTCAGGCAGGGAATTCTTAAAAACTACACTGTTAGGTGTACATGAGGACAGCAGCTGAGAAATGCGGCTCAAAGAAAGCCCTTTTGTCCATGAATCCAAACAGAACTATAGCACATCTGTTACACCCTGTTTTACACTAAATAGAAACAGATTATTTCATGGTGATAATTTCCCCTTAGTTTCTGGCCACAGCATGGCATCAAGAACATTTGTCAAAAATTAAATGAAAAATATAATTGAGGTCACTGACAGACGAGTGATGTCCTAAAGGGTCTGGAAATAACATTATTTTATCCCAGAGTAAGCACGATTCTCAAATTGCTAGGGCACGAATCACAGAGGAAGAGCATTCAGTATGCCCAGTGTCTGTCTTGGATATCCAACAAAACTACTTTGGTAAAGCTTACAAGAGAATCGCTGTGTGCCTGCGCAGTCAGTCCCTTCCAGTGCCTTAAGGCATCAAGGAACATTACCACCAATGCTGGCAGTGAAGGGGACAGACAGTGCAGACTCAGAGGTACATTTCCTCCAAGATGTCTGTGTTGTCTGTCCTCTGGCTCCTGCCGAAGAGGAGTTTTTACTGAAATACCATGGACTTCTTGAGCTTAAGGATAGTATAACTTTGCATATCGCTAGGTTAGTAATATATTCTGGGACAAAGTTATTAGCATGAAAGTTCCCCTTTAATGTTTACAAGAATGGAAACACATAGTGAATACAATGGGGGTCACAGAAAACAGACAGGGCTCATTCTCGGGGTGACAACCATTCCATCACGTTGCCCACCCCCCCAGATGGGAACCCCAGAGATCAGTCCACACAGACGGATCATTGGGTAAACCACTTATTAACTAATGTACTATAATTCTATCAATACAGACATTAAGCCTACAAAGCCTTTTTATATACAGTACATCATGTGTATGTTTATCTGCGATAGTACCAAAGCAAAGTCCAGGGATTTGGGATTACTCCAAGACATACCAGATTAGGGTGCAGGAAACAGCAGACACAAAATATTTTAAATAGTAGATCTTGTGGTCTGGCAATGCATTTTCCTCATACACTAAATAGCATGCAGCTATCAATATTAGGAGACATTCCCAGAACACCACCCCTGCCAAATCAGTCCAGCATAAATAATCAGAACCAGAAGATGTAGAAACAGGGACAGGGCCTATCCAGGATGCAGAGAGGCCTGTGGCCAGTCTGGATTTGGAATGGCCCATGTGCATGCTAAGGCAGCATGGAGGAAGCAGGGACTGGTGTGTGCCCTCTTCGGAACAGTTAGGGTGAGTAGGCACTGAAATGGCTGGGTTCCAGTTGTGAGCTGTAAGCCAAGCTGTGGCAGCTGCAGCAATATGAAGTGCCCTGATGTTCTCATAACAGGGCTGGGGGCTGTAAAGCTACATGCAAGCCAGCACGTGGTGAAAGTGCAGTGGGCTGTGTGCCCCATCCCTGCCTCTATTGGGACAGTGTTCAAGCTTCAGAATAAACCTAAAGTGGTCAGGGAATATTAATTGGTACTCCTGCCAGTGTGAAGTTTTTATATTTTACCCCTGTTTATTCACTTGCAGATGTTGTCCTATGTTTGCGTGCTGTGACCCCTCTAATATGAAATGTATTATCTTTTGGTCTGGCTGGATAATCGTATCCTCTGTGCTTAACCCCCTGTCTCTCAATCAGCAACCTCTGTAACCATCACATGATCTTAGGGAGGTAAATAATCCATTATGTACAGCAGTAAGAGAGAATGGGAAACCCTTTCTTAGATGGCCCACTAGAAGCTTCACGGATCTTTAGAGTTGTAGCGTATGAAGTGAGATATAATTAAAGAGCTCGGGTCTAAGTGATGATACGGAGTTCCCTGCTCTTTTGCATAATAAGCTCCTTTAGTCTAAAATATGTAGAAACCCAAAGAAGTTGAGTGGTTTATCCTCCGGTCTGCCAAAGGATCTGAGGATTCAATGGGCCCTGTCAAGGAGGATGGAGTCCTTATGCAAGTCATCCATGAGGGAGGTGAATATAGAGCAGAGTGAGGCCATAAGTTTTTTCAGTGGGACAGATTAAGGATAACTATTGATCCTGACATTACATCTATGACCTCTTTTACCCAAATCATCGAGCAGAGGGTGGGTTTCTGAATTTTTACTTCTTATTCAAGATAGGACACACTTTGTCCTAAATGAGTCAAATCCACCCTGATAGCTGAAAGTTCTGAGCAAACAGTTAAATTGGTGTCCTGCATAAACCCTTTGAAGTCATTCTTGGAGGCCAGATCAAACATCAGGTCTATTAGGTAATCTTTTGAGCTAAATGTTGAAATATACATATCTGAGGTGGAGGTAGATTTGTAGAAAAGCAACTGTATCTGGTAATTTTGCGCCCGGAGCAGTCTCGACTAGGGCTGCACTTAAATTTCAGTAGCCGAAATGTTTCGGCCAAACAATGGCATCTTTGGCAAAAAGCCAAAATAAAAAAAATGGCCGAAATGGGGGAAGCGCTCTCATTTCTCCGTGAGCTGTCAGATGTTCTCTAGCACATCCTTTTGGCATGTAACTACATGTAATGTAGTACAAGTCCCATTATTTTGACATCTTTAAAAGTTGCTGCCTTCAATTTACTACAAGTTTCACCATCCTTACCTTGCCTGGTGGTGCGACTGCACTTCACAAGTGGCTGAACATAACTTTGTTTGAGTGCTAGAGAGAGGCGTGAATGAGCGCTGCCGCACTCTCTCATCCCACCCTGTCATTCTGGATGGTTGCACATTAAACCTGCTCCGTGACTTGGCCAGTGAATTTATGTGGGTTAAGAGGAGCTGCCTGAGCCCTTTTTCTGTTGCCACCACTTCAGCAGACCTCTTATGCCGCCTGAAGCCAGAAGGGGGAAGCCCAAGGCATCTAAGGGCCATGGAGATCTACTCCGCAGATGAGCACAGCAGACCGCGTGTGAGAACAGAGAAGGATGGAGAATGTGATAAAAGGACTCTCCCAGGTGTGCTCCCAGATCGGTGGAACTAGGCACTATGACAGAGGACGGGGAAAATGCGGCCTTGAGGGACCTGCTGACAAAAGCGGACCTCCGCACTATGTTTGAAGACATGAAGGCCTCCTTCCGACGAGACATGGCAAACCTTAAAACGGAGGTGGCCAGCGTGTCCACACCTTGGAATCGGATACTGATGGTGTTGCAGTCCAGGTCCGTTCATTGGAGCAGTGTGTCATGGAACAACATGACACTATCGCAAACCTCATGTATCGCCTAGATCTTGTGAAGTGCAGTCGCACCACCAGGCAAGGTAAGGATGATGGGACTTGTAATAAATTGAAGGTAGCGACTTTTAAAGATGTAAGTATTGCCACGGTAGTGCTATGGAACTGCATTGTCTGGCATGCTTCCTGTGGATGGGACTTCTGGCAAGTTGCTTCACCTTTCTATCCGCCTCCCTGCTTCAAGTCCAGAATGCCAATAAACAGACAGCGCATAGTAGTCTTCCATTAGGCACTGCAAATTATGCTGGAGATGAGGGTGATCGTTCCAGTACCACAATAGCTTTTATTACAGTTTTTTCATTCAGCCAAAAAAAGATGGAGTTCTTCATCCTGTCCTGGACCTGAACAGATATCTTTTTTTTTTTGGACCCACGTTCAAGATGAAGTCAAACAGATTTGTGTATCAGCGTAACTCCAACTGTACCTTTCTAGTCCTTTTGTACCTTATAAAATTGCAGTAGAATTGTTCACCTTTTTACTAGAGTAAAGTTATATTAAAGCAATGCACCCTGGGACTTGTAGACCTGTTCAACAAGTAGTATTTTTTCTCCTGCTAAGGCTATTGAACTTACAGACTACAACTACCAACCTCTTAGCAGCACTGAAGAATTTGTTCGGAAGGTAACAGGTACTCTGGATGTGTGTGTGTCTGACTCATGATCAATATGTTTGGCACATCAGTAAAAAAAAATGGGACTTGCGGATAATGTAACCGCAATGGAAAGGTCACCTTTTTCCAGGCACGTTGGTAACCTTCAGTTCATGGGACTTTCGCTTTGACTGCACCATGTGCACTTGCTCTACTATATTTTTTGTTTCTTTTGTTAGGCATCGCCCTATAAATTAAGAGTCATTTTCAGTTTAGGTTTTTGGCCAAGTGCATCCTGACGTTTCGGTTCAGAATTTTCATTTTGGTGCACCCCTAGTTTCGACATGAATCTGATAAGATAAGGAAGTAGGAGTGCAGCTCTAGATAGGTCACTGTGCCGTGTCTTCTGGGCCCAGGGGGGTAAGTAATGGGTGATTTTCCCCGATATAAAATTCCTATCTGTTTCTTCATGGTTATTAAAGTTTATAAGGCAAAAAGCGCAGATTCTCATGCAGAATTTAGTTTTAGATGGACTGTCTGGTAATAGTGCCTAGAGCAGTCACAACACGAGTAGGTGTGCAGCTCAAGCTAGGCCACTGTGTTGGGTCTTCTAGGCCCATGGGATAAGTAATGGGTGATTTTCCCCCATATAGAATTCCCTCTCTCTGGTTCTTCCAGATCATTGAAGCTTATAAGGCAAAAAGCAGAGCTTTGCATGCAGAATGTATGCCCTAAGTAACAATTTGAAAGCTCATTAGCGCATACCTTTTCTGGAACACTCAACATGCGGCCATCTCTCTTTGCAGTCAAGCACAGCCCCCCTCTCTTACACTTTTGAGTCCATTTCAACATTCTTATGTATGCAATCATGATTTTCACTCTCAACATGAACCTTTTTCTTGTTAAAGACAAGTAGAGAGCAAAAAACTTTGAATCAGAACATAAACACTTGAATATATTTCTATATCATTAAGCCCCCACAAAAGCTCCAGTTCTGAGTAGTGGACTTTCTTTAGACAAGCTATGCTGGAACTGATAATGGGGATTCTGCCTACCAATGATGTGCAATTCTGTAGCAAATCAACATATTTGGGGAAATAAATTCCCATTGATTTAAATGGGGCACTGAATGCTAAAGAGGTTTCCAACACATAGGAAAAACTCAACATACAAAATCCGTTAAAAGGGGATCTATCACCCCTATACAAGTTAGTCTTATTAGATTATTTAACAACTATGTTTAAAACTATTTATTTATTTTTTTTTCTTAAATGCTATTTGGGTGAAAATGAATGTTTAAGAGTGCCCTGCACCCTGCTTCTGGACAGACCTCGGTTACCTGCTCTTTACCGCACTCTAACGTTACCTCTGCTCCCCTCCCTCTATCCATCCTCCTCTATTGACAGAGGTTTTCCGTCTGTAAGCTGGAGCAATCTCATTGGCTAGATATTGATTTCTAGCCAATGAGATCACTCCAGCTTACAGACTGAAAGCCTAGGTGGCAGACTGCATTACAGAGCAGGTAACCGCAGTCTGTCCAAAAGTAGGGTGTAGGGCAGTCTTTAACCCCTTAAGGACCAGCAGTCCCGGGTGTCTGGTCCTTTAAGGACCAGATAGGAGAGTTCGATGTGCCGTCCCACGTGACTGATCACATGTTCCGGCACGCTGAACGAGGGACAGAGAGATCACTCCAGTCTTGGAGTGATCAAGTTCAGTCCCCGGTATTACTCACCTCGCTCCTGCAGGAGCGCGGTGAGGAAAGATACGTGATGTACCAGGACCGTCACTGGTCCTTAAGTGCCGGACCAGCGTGACGGTCCGGGTACGTCACAGGACGCGAAGGGGTTAAACATTCATTTTCACCCAAATAGAGAGTTTTAAAAAAACAAATGAACAGTTTTAAACATAGTCTTATTAGTTAGATTATTTTGTGACTAGCTTGTGTAGGGGTGATATAGATTCCCTTTAAAAGCCCCTTTTACTTCAATTGGGACTTGCAGATTTTTCATTTGAAAACCTATGGTGCATTTGGGTTGCTCCTGAACTTACCTCTTTAACTTGATGAAGAAGAACCAACATGAGATCACAGGAAACCAGACCCTATGTGACACCTATTCAAACGGACCTTGCTATTGTATCTCAAGCTGAAATTGAATAAGTAACTGTAGTATAACATGACAAGGAAAATGAGTCTCTTCTACCACCCAATCTGCCAACCTGAAGCCTATTCTGACACCTCTGAATCTACTTAAAGGGGAACTTTACCTTAAAGCAGAACTACCACCTCCACCAAAGTCGCCCTGCAATACTTATGCAGATGGCGAGTAGCTTTGTAATCATTATTTTACCTTCCAAAAGTGCCCACAAACAAAGTTATCCTTAAGCTTCTGAGACCGAAAGCCAGGCAGCACCGTGGACATCTTGAATGCGCGCCTCCGCTGTCAGTCCTCTTCACAGGCATTGCACAGGCCCGGACGGCTCCGGAAGAGACTGACGGAGCAGGAGCACAGCCTGGCCGTCAGTCTCGGAATCTTAAAGGAATAGTAATGTTTCATAATAAAAGCAGCTCTAATTAATCATCATGGTATTTGGACTTTGGAGAGTGTTATTTCAATTCTGTCAGAGTTGTAGTTCAAGATTAATTCAATGACAAAGTATCCCCCTCCCTCCTCTTTTACTGATGTAACACTGTTCAGCCAGATCAGAAGGGAGGTGCCCAGGTAGATTGCAGAGAGGGACAATCTTCAATTAAGGGAAAAACCTGAAAAGCTTGTCAAGGAGGGCAGGGCTTTCATTGTTTTCACTGTAAGAAGATTGTCCCCTGCTGTTATCTGTCTGGTCTTACAACCAGGATTCCACATCTGAGAAGAGATGGCTTACACTAGGTAAAAGGGGCGGGAGGGGAAACTTTGCTTCTGAATCTCTCTCAAACAATAAAGGTTTGAGAGGTAAGACTTATATCGTTCATGTTTTTTTAATGCATACAAAATAAAATAAAGATAAAACGATTGAGAGGTAAAATAATGATTACAAAGCTAGTCGCCACCTGCATAAGTACTGTAGTGCGACTTTAGTGGAGGTGGTAGTTCCGCTTTAAGAATAGTTGTTCAAATTAACCAGCAGAACTTATCTAGGTAGTGTCCTAAAAACTGACAGGTATTTGTATCTACTGTTTTCATTTGCATTTGATCTGTTTTCCTCTTCTGATGTTATTACTTTAAAAAAACTAAGAACTAACGAAAAAGTAGTAAAGACTATGTTCCTTATAAGGCATTTGAGTCTATTGTTTAATATAATATACACACGCATACATACACTGGGCTGCTTTCTATAAAGGACACCTAACTAGGCAAGTTGATGTGTTAACCCTTTGATGACTAAATGGTTGTGCAATTAATTGCTCTGAAATATGTGATAGCCCCCCCAGATCCATTAAGTGTTAAACTAGAGTCACTTATTCCTAGGGCACGGCCCTCTTTTATGCAATGTGCCTTATGTATACAAGAAAAGTATAGCAATTCTAGCACAAACTAAATGCCATAGAGCACACAGAAACTGAAAACCAAGAATCTACACACACAGCTCCAACATTTCCTGTGTCAACGTTTCTGTGTATAAACTCACTCCTTCGTCAGGACAGAGATTCTTTGTCTTGATGAAGGTGCAAGGTAATATGTCAAAACACAATTGACACAAATGTTGGAGCAGATGTGAGAAGCTTAGTGTGCTGTGGAATTCTTGGGTTTCTATGTAATTTATGGGTTAGCAGTACCCATGCTTGCTAGGCACACAAGTAGTGATCTGAGAACGAGTCCATTTTTTAACCTATTGTAAAGTACATACAATTGCCCTGGACAACTTCAGCACTCAAGGGGGTAAAAGGAACCATTTAAAATCAATGTCAATTTCAGGAATTTTTATTTGTCCTCTATGACGAAGTTAGTTTACCAAAGAATTGCACCATTTTGCCTTAATGTATAAAGACTCAACGTCTCTTACATTCCAATTTCCTAACAAGAATAGCATAGCTTTTAACATATTTTCCGGACATCTATTTAACAAAGCGAGCATGTTTCATGCTTAAACAAGCATCCCAAATGTCTCCCTCTGATTGGCGCTGGTATGTGGTAATGAATGAGTTACATATAATTAGTAACCTGAACCTCAGGGTTAAAGTTTAAAGGGCAGTCAGGTTAACTTTCCTCCCCTCCCCCACACATCCTGTGTCATCTGCCTCTCAGGTAAAAATACTTTCTTATGTCCATAAATGGTAAGCAACTCTGCATACATTTACTTTGCATTGGTACACAAAGAGCCTTATGCACAAGTCACTTAGAACAATTCTGGAGCACACCAGCTGTACCATAGGGAAGAAATAAAACTACTCTTAAATTGGGGTTTCTAATCCCTTGAATGCTGCAGGTCTCCCCAGTGCATTGTTTCACAATGCACTGGAGACTTTTGTAGCATTCAAGAGGTTAAAAGTCCATTTTAAATCAATGGACATTTGGGTTCTTTTTATATCACCACTATGGTGCAGTTGCTTTTGCTCAAAATTATTCCAGTTTTCTTTTGTGTATGAAGTCCAAGCCCAACATTTAAAGGAGCAATAAAATGTTTTTTATGAGGACTCCGGAAGAGAAAAAAAAAAAAAAAAAAAAAGTACCACGGACAGTCACTAAGGGGTTAAAGTTCCCCCTTCCCTCCCCTCTCTCATATGTCAGCGCTCTAGCTGACAGAGGCAGATCCTGATCCCGGGACCAGCAGAGGCTCTTCAGCAGAGCCGAGATAGCACTACTTAAAGGAATAGTAATGTTTCATAATAAAAGAAGCTCTAATTAATCTTCATAGTATTTGGGCATTGGGGAGTGTTATTTCAATTCTGTCACAGTTGTAGTTCAAGAGTAATTAAATGACAAAGTCTCCCCCTCCTGCCCGTTTTACTGATGTAACACTGCTCAGCTCAGAGCAGCAGGGTGTGTCCAGGTAGACTGCAGAGAGGGACAATCTTCAATTAAGAGAAGGGAAAAACCTGAAAAACCTGTCAAGGGTGGGGAAGGGTTTTCATTGTTCTCACAGTAAGAAGATTTTCCTTTTGAGGTTATCTGTCTGGTCAAGCAACCAGATTCCATATCTGAGGTGATTAGTGTTACACTAGGCAAAAGGGGCGGGAGGGGTATACTTTATCAATTACTCTTGAACTACAACTCTGATAGTATTGAAATAGCACTCTTTATGGCTCAATTACTATGAAGATTAATTGGAGCTGCTGTTTTTGTGAAACATTACTATCCCTTTAAAATGAAATCATTCATTGGAACGGTCTACAAAGTGTGCTTGCAAACCAGGATTTTATACAAAGTGACAGCATCTTAGTCAAGAAACAGGAGTGTGGAAGACAACCTCCAGTTATTGGTGTAGTTGGGCAGTAGTATATAAGCCTGGATTTTAAATTATTTAAAAGAGGGCAAAAGTGCAGTACCTTTTAAAGGGAAAATGCACACTTGGAATACATAGTTCCTAAAGTAGACCTTATTCCCTAAAATAAAGTTTATTTTATTTTATGGTGAACTAGAAAATGCCAATATGTCATGGTAGCCACTTGTTTGGAATATACATCACATCTGAGAAATTACACTCTGTGTTAGTCGCACAATGTGGTATTTTTGTGGTAAATCTGTGATATATCACCACACATTGTGCCATGAATTAATCTAGGGGGGATCTGAGGTCATTTCTAATACCACAGGAAGTAGCAAGTTTGTCCTCAAACAGAGCTAACTGGCATATTGTGCTAAAATGAGTATAACGTGGCAAACTGTGCCTTCAAAATATACAGGTTAATTTCTCAAAGGCTACATTACAGAAAAATGGCTATACCACGTGCTTAGGCAGTCTCTAGTGTCCAATTACCTTTTTGTTTTTGTTCCCCTTTAGAACTCTGCTGTAGTCTATAGCAACATTATATTGAGAGTGTGTACATCATTCTAAACTGGTACTATGGAAATATTTAAAAATAAAGAAAAAAATTAATATAAAGAAAAATACACACACACATAATATAATACTGTCATCTTGTCAAAGAGAATTTGATCAGAATAGAGCTACCCAACTTCCTATGAGAGCCACATGCAGACATCTAAGGCACTTCGCTGAAAGGTTGGCATACCCATGAAAAGAACAGAGAGAGTTTGATCCCTGGCAGTATAATGAATATCTCAAAGCAGCCAAAAACAAGAGAATATAAACATGAAAAAAGTATAAAAATAAAGCACACTAAAAATTACATTTCCACTAGTGCTACTATTCAACAGCAGTTATACAGAAATAAGCAAAGAAAACATGGTGATCGACTGTCACACACTACAAATCCCTATGTCCCTGTTTCCTAATGTGTTGTCCTCCTATTTCATAGATCAGAATAAGTAATGTATAAAAGGATCATATTACTTCACAGCAATAAAACTCCTATTAATATTTGTATTCTGTATACAAGTTCATACATTAGTCTGTGTAAATAAAATACTTTGCTTTAAATAATTTATTCAATTACATTAAGAACCGTCAATAGGTCATGAAGTAACTAAAAATTCTCCATAATGCCCTGTTACACCCACAGCAACACCAACTAAAACAAGAGTCTCTTTGGCCACCTGAAATGTTAGGAGTTATAACTTCTAACAGTAATCCTCAAACTGTGCCCTCAGACCACTAACAGGTCAAGAACTTAAGTGGATATGTCATCTTGAGGCAAGTTTAATTTGTTTTAAACAGAATTAAATTCTACGTATATGTTGTAAAGTAATTTTCCTAGAAAATAAAGTTGAGAAATAAGCCTTTTTTATTTTAATGGACCAGTGTGGCAATTTTGCTAAATTCCTGCTAAGCATGTTCTGTTTGAGGCCAAATGTACCCATTTTCTGCACTATTAGGTATACCCCATGCGAGGGCTCTGCCTGGATTCATTCATGTAGTAGAAATATTGTGTATTCACGTGTAGTAATGTTGGCCTGGAACAGAAACTAACCAGCATAACTTGCCACACTGCCACCAACAAATAAAGAACATATTTTCAAAACTATTCACATTACAAGCCAATGGCTACCATAATGTACTACATATACGTTGCTAGCAGTTTTGTGTGTATGTTATTGGATGTATATGTGTTGATGTGTGAGTATGTTATTGGATGTATATGTGTTGATGTGTGAGTATGTTATTGGTTGTATATGTGTTGGTGTGTGTGTGTGTTGGTGTGTGTGTGTGTTGGTGTGTGTGTGTGTGTGTGTTTGTGTGTGTGTGTTGGTGTGTGTGTGTGTTTGTGTGTGTGTGTTGGTGTGTGTGTGTTGGTGTGTGTGTGTGTGTGTGTCCGGCTACTAACCAGTACGAATACATTTATAGAATACATGTAATCAGTACAGTAAATGTAAGACATCTTTATTTTCTTTAACCCTCTGAGTGGCAGAGGAGAATGATAAGTAAAAACTGGTTAGACGAGAGGCAAGGGAGATAAGGATTTAAATGGAGCTTTTAACTATTTGAATGCTATTGAGGTATTGTTGCATTGGAGACCTCTTTAGCATTGAAGGCGTTATTAGCCCTATTTAAATCAGTGTATACCGTCCTCTGTGTCGTTTGTAAATGTTTTTTTTGTAGAACTGGCCCACACACAGCTGACCCCCTACACCAGGCCAAGTGTGCTGTCCTCATTAGGAGGCTGCAGAAGCCGCAGCTCTGGCCTCTATCATGATGTTAGGATGAGCAGTGGCAAACTTTGGACAGAGAATGGCCCTGCAGGGAGGTAGAAAAGCAGAACTTTTAGAGGTGTAGATGGAAGTGGGGAAGAGACTGGAAGGGAAGAGTAGGAATGAGCCTGTCCGTTCTTCATGAAGGTGATGGAAGAGCATTTACCAGGTTATTGACTAGTATGATGCAGAAAGAGGGGACATGCACATAACGCACGACCATCCAGAGCCTCTGGCATTGACCGGACGAACGCATCAGTTCTTTAAGGAAAATGTGCAGCAAATCAACTTGTGTGACCTCTACCAGTTCCTGACTGACTTTATAATTATTTTGGTGACAAGTTACTCGTTAGTTGTTGGCTGGAGGTGTGGGTGTAAGGATGACTGGGACAATTACAGAAAAAGAAAAAGCACATTGAGATACACAGGTTGCCCACCCCGCTAAAGTTTGTCTGTGTTCTGCAGGAGGGTTCACAGTGGGTTCCCTATGTATATCATACTTGCTGCTATTTGTAAAACATTCATGGGAACGTTACCCCTTGGCAGTCACAGTACAGCCTCGTTAGTGGTCCATACTACCGTGTAATGCAACGTCAGCACGAAACTTTGTACATCAGACACATCAAACCGTGTGAGTGCCAGAGGGGTACGCAATGCATTGCAAAACCTTACGTTCCCCTCTAGCACTCAAATGGTTAAAGCTACACTTGCATGACAGAACAGACCATGACAACCAAGTGTCCCTCTTCGAGACCAGGGTCTCCGTGTCCCTCTTTCCCACCTTGGTGTCCCTGTTTTTAGGATAGCAGACTATGTGGTGTGTATGTAAGTGTATGACTTTGCACCACAGCAGGTTCTGTTCACCGGAAGATAAGCGTTGAAGGTAGAATAAGTAACACTGAATGCGTGAAGCCTCAGTACCGATCCTGGAGTAGGCGCTTGTGTGGGCCAACAGCAGACAGTGAGTAGGCAAAGTTTGTTGCTCAAGTGTGTTGTTGCCGTGCAAGTCCACCATGTTTTTAGTTTCTTCCAAGAGGAGATAGTGGGGAGGGGCATAGTCCACCCCTGTGTATTTCTGACTCAGTGCAATGTGTAGGAGATTTGGTAATCTCCTCCAAGCTGCCCCTGGCGTGTGTATCTTGGCAGTCTATAGGATATCTACATATGTCCTCTTTGCAGCCAGTCCTGGGGTGTGTTTATTATAATTTAGTGTGAAAGTCAGGCTCAGGCAGTGTGAGGACATATGCAGATCTCCTCCTAGCTGCCTCCCTGGGGGTGTGTGTGGCACAGACATAGAATTTGTGGTCACATGACCACTTCTTTTATAGTATAGATATTTAAAATAAATTTAACTTGCCCTAGAGTGAGAGATATATTGAGGATCTACCCAGCTTAGGCACAGATGAGTTAATTAAAATGATCAAATCTAACCTGTAGTGAAGCAGTGAAATCTTCAAGTCCTGGTCTATTAATGGTCACTAAGGACACAGTTTGAAAAGCACTGTTCTAGAGTGGTTCCCATGGATACAGGTTAGTAGCAAAAATATAGGAAATAAATATATAGGGGCAGATACTTTACCAGCCCTTTAGTACCTGTTTGTAAAATACAGAACTGGTTAGTTTGAGACCCGTTTAGGATTTTTGGTTTGGGAGCCCGTATCACATACTGTTACCCAATGATTTTTGATGGCAGTCCGGTGTTTCCCTTCCAACTGGTAGCTCTGTATTGTTTCTGCTTTTCGATTTTTTTGTTGAACGCAGTATAATATTTGAATGATGAAGATATATATAGTATAATTACTCTGGTGCTACATTGCCTCAGAATGCTTTAATAGAAGTCTAATTACCAGTACTAGTATAAGAGCCAGCTTGATTCTATATCACAACGAATGCAGTGTTTCTTTTAACTCATGGGCACTGCGCTCATATGTATGGACGATATAGTGATTCTGCCACTTACCTACCTCACTGTTTAATAAGTGGGGTGTTGATCATTTATATTAACACAGGAGACGCTTAGACTATCATGATGGATGCAGTGTCTCACTGAATTTGTAAGTGTGGCGGCTGTGTGTATCGGCGATTGATCAGGTGGGAGAACGATTTGCTACATTGTGTCTCCAATTAGCTGATACATATGCCGACTACACAGCTTAGGAAGTCATTAATCTAGATGCCTATCCGTTCACAGAGGGAAGGCATCGGAGGGGTAAGAACGAATGTATTAACTCCTTAGGCTCCTATTTCTAATGACTGCACAGAATATGTATGGGGTATAATCCTCTTGCGTCTCTACTGAGAATCATTTAGCGCATTTGCTCCTATGAGTAATTCTATGAAGCCCACTTTATAGGGATCACATATTCTACTATCAGGGTCTGTATACTGATATACACAGTAACGGGTACTGTATTCAGACATGTTCTAAAATATACACATCATATTTAATTTGCTACTTTCATTTTGTTTTTAAACATTTTATTTTAGTGTATAATAAAAGTTAGGTTATTTATTTATTTTATATGCTCCTTTGTGTAATTTCCACTGCAGACTATTGCCCATTTGGACGCAGTGAGGGGTTTTGGTGCCGATAGGGAGTTTTATGTTTTCATGGATACAAGTTAGTTTATCAGAGACCCAGATACTTCATTAACTCACCTGTGCGCAAACAGGCAAATCACTTAGGGTTGGGAATCATTTTTCTACAGAAAGCCGCTGCACAACAGGGGAGAAATAAAATGGCTACCAGTTTCAATGAGGACTTTAACCCCTTGAATGCACAGTCTCCAAAGCATTGCAAAGCAATGCGATGGAGACCCTCTAGCACTCAATGGGCTAAAGGTCCACTTTACCCTCAGAGTGCCAGAGGGGTATGTTGTTTTGCAATATGACGCGTACCCCTCCAGCACTTAAAGGGCTAATCAATTGGGATTTGTGGAGTTTTCATTTCTTCCCTACAATGCAGTTGGTTTACCCCAAAACTGCACCTCCTCAACTTCTTGAATACAGCTAGGATTGCCACATCATCCATTTAAAAACGGACGTGAGAAAAAATGTCAGCTGCATAGCTGAAGTGGTTCCCATGTATTCATGCAAAAGGCATTTTTCATGTGTGTCTAATGTTAAAGGGCTGATCTGGCAAACCAGACTAGGGATAAACTGAGCCAAATGTCAGGCTAGAATTAAAGGCGTTGTGCAGCCTTGGACATACCTCCAACCAATCAGGAGTGAATATAGGTCCTGCTTGGCCGGAGTAGTTAAGTGTACTATTTTTGCGACGGTGAGGTAAACCTCTCTTTTTTAATGGATAATACATGTTTCTGCCTGCACCCTCTTTAGTAAATATGCAGCCAAGGATGATGAAAGCTCTATCTCAAAAATAGTTGGATGGTAACACATGCACGCATGCATACAAGGACATTCAAACATCTGTTTGCAAGCATTCATGTGAACACACATTTGCATGTATATTCACAAGGGCTTGTGCACATACATGCGAACACATTTGCATATGCATACACATTCCTATGTGCACATGCACAAACATTTGCATAGGTGAATATATGCACATTCACACAAAATGTACTTGGCATATTTGCTTGCACACACATTTGAGCGCACAAACATTTGTATGGGAGCGCAACTGCACATTCACAAGAATATACAACTGAGAGCGCATACATGCATGAACATTCATATACATATTCATAGATACATCCACAATAGACTGTAGATAAAAACAAGGAAATGTAGCAAGGAAGGAGGGGTCATACCAGAAAGGGCACTGCTGTAATGCAAGAAAACTCCATCAAGTGATCCACTTTACATACATCTTTAGTTTACTCAAACAATTGGCACTGTGAGTTTATCAGCTAGATACAATGTCAAAAAATAAAATGGAAAATGCAAGTTTTAAACCAGAAAATGTATGAAATATTCAAAAACTAATAATATTTAGTGGATAATTACAGAAATGCACAGCCTTTCCCTACCTGCAAATTCAACCTGGCTTTCTCTCAACATTCAGGTTGAGTCTGAGGACCTGGAATACCCAACTCTCATCATCTCGACGATGTGTGTGGGAATTCCAGATCCTCAAATTCAACACAGAAGGACTAAAATGCCAGGTTGAATTTGAAGGTAAGTGAATGCTGCTTTCATGTGTCTTACAGATCTTGATACTGACGATTACATGATTGTGTAGTTAAATCGATACTGGATGGGCATTAAAGGGATAGTAATGTTTCATAATAAAAGCAGCTCTAATTAATCATCATAGTATTTGGACTTTGGAGAGTGTTATTTCAATTCTGTCAGAGTTATAGTTCCAGAGTAATTGAATGACAAAGTGTCCCCCTCCCGCCCCTTTTACTGATGTCGCACTGTTCAGCCAGATCAGACGGGAGGTGCCCAGGTAGACTGCAGAGAGGGACAATCTTCAATTAAGATAAGGGAAAAACCTGAAAAACTTGTCAAGGGGGGCAGGGCTTTCATTGTTTTCATAGGAAGAAGATTGTCCCCTTCTGTTATCTGTCTGGTCTATGGACTGCATTCCACATCTGAGAAGAGATGGCTTACACTAGGTAAAAAGGGCGGGAAGGGAAACTTTGCTTGTGAATATCTCTCAAACCATAAAGGTTTGAGAGATAAGACTTATATCATTCTTCATGTTTTTTTTTAATGCCTACACAATAAAATAAAGTTAAAATGAAGTATTACTATCCCTTTAAGGGAGTATGGATGCCCCACCAACTAGTGTGGACAAACACACACACATTATATATATATATAAATAAAATCATCTTCAGCCATTGTCGATCCACTGCAGGATGAAGGCCTCCTCAGCAAGACAATAACTTCAGTCCTGTGCCTTTTGTTTTGTGTACAAACAAATCTGATAATTTCATCTACCCATCTTGTCTTTGGTCTTCTTCTTGGACGTTTAGTATTGAGTGGAATCCATTCAAATATTTGTTTGGTCCATCTACCATCAAAGCTTGACAAATTTTGGTTTGAATCTAGGATCCAGACTCTGCATCAGAGGAGGTCCTTCCTTTGTGGCCTGTTGGAACAAGGCTGGACTGCCAGAATAAAGTGTTGTTTTGTGGCTACCAGTGAAACTAGGCAGGGGGGTCTGTGGCTACCAGGGCAGTGTAGCAATGCTAGGGACACACTCAGTGTATATGGGGATCTCTGGCTACCAGTGGGCAAGGGAACAAGGTGGTGGCAGTATTAATGGTGGTGTGTGTGTGGGGAGGGGTCAGACAGTATAAGTGGGGATCTGTGGCTATTAGTGGACAGGGAACAAGACTGGTGGGATCCTCTGTGTATATGGGGATCTATGGCTACCAGTACACAAGGGAACAAGGCAGGTGGGAGGCATCTTATTATTTCTTTATTTTTATTTATTTATTTATTGTTAAAGATTTGGAGGCTATGCTCCTATAGCCTCCAATGTGAGATCTACGTTTTTAAATTTAAAAATGTATCAGACCTCGTTGGCCGGCCTCAGGAACCCTCCTGAGGAGCCAGGAGACATGAAGAGGCTTCCCCAATCCCTCCCACTCCCACCCAGACGTTCAGATAGAAGTGAAAGCAAAGGAGAGTCTTGCTCCTTGCTGTCACCTGAAGAGGGCTGGGAGATCAATAGCTGTGGCGGGGAACCTCAGGATAGGTCATGAGACACCCCAATGAAGTATGATTAATTTTTTAATAAAAAAATAAAAATAAAACCCAAACATGTCTGCAGCAAAGTTAAAAGAACAGATGCTAAGAAGCAATTCTTAGTCGGTATGGTGACCTGGAACCAGGGTTAGTTGAGCCCTGCCACATGGCAAGTCAACCCACACAAAAAGGGGTACCATTTTCTAAGGCATTTGTAACACAAACTTTAAATGATTATCATATTAGCGTAGAGATGGCTGGGGGCAGTGATTTTGACACTCGTGTCAAAATCCTTACCGCAGCTGCCACCTTACACCCTCCATAAAACCTCTCTTGTGTCATGCGCTCGCCCCCCCTACCTTCACTGTGGCATGAAAATGGTTAATGAAGTATACTCTATCACTCCACTAACTTGCATGAACTCTGCTGTGTTCTCCGCCCAGTGAAACTGTGTTCATGCTGAGTGAACAGTAGGGCTGCAACTAACGATTATTTTGATAATCGATTAGTTGGCCGATTATTTTTTCGATTAATCGGGTAAAATAACCAATATGCTAATTTTTCATTATTTAAACTGATTTAATATTAAAAACAAACAGCAGAATAAAAAACTTTACACATTAATATGTGTCATTGTTATTATTTTATTATGGGGTCTATGAGGTCTCTCTGCCCCCTTGTGCCTCTTTCTCCCCCATGTACTTCTCTCTCTCTCTGTCCCCCATGTGCCTCTTTCTCCCCCATGTACTTCTCTCTCTCTGTCCCCCATGTGCCTCTTTCTCCCCCATGTACTTCTCTCTCTCTGTCCCCCATGTGCCTCTTTCTCCCCCATGTGCTTCTCCTCTGTCCTCCTTGTGCCTCTTTTTCTCTCCCCGCCCTTGTGCCTCACTTTCTTCCCCCATGTATGTCTCTCCCCCGTACCTCTTTTTCACTCTTTCCCGCACTGATGACATCCGGAGCGCAACCACGCCAAACGCGGAGACGCCGCATGGAGCGTGCAGGGGTTTTCTTCCTCTGTCTGGGCGCCAGTTTTAAACTGGCCTCAGAACAGAGGAAGAAAATACCTGCACGATCCACGCGGTGTCTCCGCGTTTGGCGTGGTTGCGCTCCAGATGTCATCAGTGCGGGCAGTAAGAAGACAGCAGCATCCGGCAGAGATTAAGGCGTTCAGCCTTTCAGAACATACGGCGGCTGGGGAGCTGCTGGGCGGCACAACTAATCGCTGCACAACTAATCGATAATGAGAATCGTTGGCAACGATTCTCATTATCGATTTTTATCGATTAGTTGTTGCAGCCCTAGTGAACAGTCTTTGCAAGTTTGTCCTACCATAAATTTTTGCAACTTCCTGTCTCTCCACAAGACCCAACAGTTCACTGTGGGACAGACTCAGAGTCTCCTCACCAGGCATGGTCACAGGATCAATAGGTGGACAGAAAAGTAACATTTACCTCATTCAAGTTTGCAAAGTAACAAAGGATACATCATTAACACCAGCAGTGCCAAAGGCCCAGATGCAGGATCACCAAGCAGAAAGCACAGTGCATCTCATGCAAGCTCATGAAGAGGTAAAGGATACTTCATTAACCTTGAGTAGCAAAAGGGTAAACACACATTGCAAAGCGATGCATTGGTAACTCCTATGGCACTGAAATGGTTAAGACTGGCATTCTGAAATACACTTCCAGAAGGAGGACAAGACAGAATCTTGGGATTGCCATACAGCTTTGAGCAGGTGGTGGCATTTATTTTTTTTTAACCATTCCTGGAGCACACACAGCGGACTGCAATATCCCATGGCACAGAGAATAAAACAATAAGAATGTGGTTCTGTGACTATCAATGTACAATGGAACAAGGCTGGGGTGTCAGGTAGTGTGTGTAACACTACCGGTGTTCTGTGACTTCCCTTACGGACTAAAAATTCTGTAATTGTTCTACCATGTGTGTGCTCAACTTTCAAGTTCCAATCTTAAAGGGGATCACCCCACAATGCCCCCCCCCAAGAATTACCCATCTCGTGATTAGCTGAAAAATAGTACTATTTGCCAGAATAATTACCGCCTCATAGAGAAATCCTACTGCTGCCGAGACTGAGCCAGTAAACAGCACAGACATCTTTGCTTAGACGTCTGTGCGCCTGCACTGTCAGTCCTGGCCACCTCTTGTAGGTGTTGCTTGGTACCTTACGGAACCAGAAGGGACTGACGGTGCAGGAGCGCAGATTCCTCTAATGCGCTGTTGCCTGGCCGTCAGTCTTGGCTGCAGTAGGATTTCTCTATAAGGCAGTAATTATTTTGGTGAATAGGACTATTGTTCGGCTAGTTGCCAGATGGGTAATTCTTGGTGTCATGCCAAGGTATGATTTGGGCCTCTGGTTTGTATAATTCGTGTATTTTGTATTTGTATGTTATTCAAATTGCACCAGCCCTAGGCCATAAAACTAAATGAGCAGATAGCAATCAACACCAGAGCAGGACGTAACTGCCATAAAAAAGGTCCTGGGCCCTCTGCTTTGATGGGGGGTTATCCAGAGAACATGGGTAAACGGTGAGGCCAAACCTCCCCCCAAGGTAACACCCAAGGGGTTTGGCCTCTTAGAAGGAACGGTGGAAAGTATTTAATATGGGTTTGTGTATAAAAGAGGTAAATTTCTTTGTAACAATTGGAACTGAGAACTTTTACCATCTGAAGTTCCCACAAGGGCTCATATATATATATATATATATATATATATATATATATATATATATATATATATATATATATATATATATATATATATATACACACACATACACACACACACACACACTCACACACACACACACACACACACACACACTGGTAAATGTATGTAGGGATCTCTTGTGTTTCTCCCATTTCATTTTATGGACTGTTTTCCCAATGTGTACCGTAAAATCTCAGGTATAACACGCACCTGTGTATATTATGCCGCTTCCTTCAATGGACTGTCAGGGCCTTCAGCCTATGATAATGCAGGTGCATTATCATTGGCTGGAGGCGGAAGGTCCTGAAAGTCCATTGAAGGAAGAGGGCGGCAAATGCAAGCCTGCCGCCCGCCCGCAGGGAAGATGGGACAGAGCTTCACCCAGGTACAGCGCAGCAAAACAAAGTAAGGATTCTTTTGAAATCGGGTCGCGTTGTGTGGGGAGGGAGGGAAGGTAGCCGGCAGCAATAAAAACATTTTTAAGTCAGCAAAGAAAAAACTTGTGTATAATACATAAAATTGTGCGTATTATACCCGAGATTTTAGGGTAATCTTTATTTGTGCATGTCCTTTATTTCTGTCTTTTTGTATCCAGCACTGTGAAGCCTTTTTTCAGATTAAATGTTCAATTAATCAGCTCTTGTCTCTGTTCTCTATTGTGAACTCACTACTCTGAAGGAAGCTCAGGTAGCACACATTATTAAAGGGTTAATTATATATGTCTGATTATTAAGGCGATTTTATACTGTATTCTGCTATGTTTGGGGTAACCTAAGACATCCAGATATAAAGTCTTGGTGGGGGCAGCAAATTGTAGTGCTGGGGTGATAGTGCAGGAGGGTTTTCAGGGGTTAATTTGGTGGTTGCTAGGAATAGTAACAGGTAACCAGGGGTCTGGTATTGTTAACCCTTTCCCTCCCACACTCTCCCCACTGTATCAGCAGGGCCTATAGCCTTCGCTTGTGACACTTGAGGGAAAACTTTATTTGGAGCGATACTTCACCTTTAAGCATGAGACAGCATACAACAAGAGTGAAGTAATGCAATACATTATATCATTCCATCAGTCAAAAGTTTCTTATGCATTACAATTTGGAAATGTGCTTTTCCATTCAAGGTCTAGCTGTATTTTAGTGGAAGGTCCCGTTTTCACTAGCAGCACCAATGCAGGGATAATTCTGTACAAAGTCTCTCCTGCAGAACTTGACGCATTGACCCAATCTGCCTGTACATATGAGTGACTATCTCCTCTTCTGAAGCAGCCTGCTTGGCTGCATGCAGCTGCCAGCGAGGCCACTATATGGAGGTCTCTAAAATCCAAGAATGGGTTAGCACTCTACATAAAATTTTCTCCCTTTGACTATAGTATTCTCTAATGTCACTAAAATGGATAGCACATTATTGTGTACACAACACTATCACAACTTGGAAAATGCAGCAGAGTAAAAGATGACATGCTAGTGGGATTGTGGTTGCAAGGGTTATACAGGAGGTGGATATGATGCCCCATAATACTTGGCAGAGACAAAATTATGATAGAGTGTTTCAGTTGAACTGTCGAAGGAAAACACACCCAAAAGACTAACTTTATCCTGAAATTGGGAGGGGGCAATTATTTCTCCTATTTACAGACAGAGAAGGATTAGCTAATGTTGATGAGACAATCCCTTATTAATAGTACAAATAGGGGATGTGGTGTGCAGAGATAAAAGAGCAAGTCCTCTTGATTGTTGGGTGAAGGACAGTCAGAGAGAGTGTGTGTAATTGTTACTATTCCTAAAAAGATCAAAAAACATTCATGTTTCAGAAGATCTGTACATTGAAGGGATAGTAATAATTTGTTTTATCTTTATTTTATTTTGTAGGCATTATAAAAAAATATTAAGAACTATATAAGTCTGATCTCTCAAACTTTTATGGTTTGAGAGATATTCACAAGCAAAGTTTCCCCTCCCGCCCACTTTACATAGTGTAAGCCATCTCTTCTCAGATGTGGAATGCAGTCCATAGACCAGACAGATAATAGAAGGGGACAATCTTCTTCCTATGAGAACAATGAAAGCCCTGACCGCCTTGACAAGTTTTTCAGGTTTTTCCCTTATCTTAATTGAAGATTGGCCCTCTCTGCAATCTACATGGGCACCTCCCTTCTGATCTGGCTGAGCAGTGTTACATCAGTAAAAGGGGCGGGAGGGGGATACTTTGTCATTGAATTATTCTTGAACTTCAACTCTGACAGAATTGAAATAACACTCTCCATAGTACAAATACTATGATGATTAATTAGAGCTGCTTTAATTATGAAACATTACTATCCCTTTAAGGTAGGGAAGTAAAAACGGAATGGTTACAGGATCTTAATGACTGGAATGGAGTGGGTGTGTAAGCATGTATTTGTAATGTACTTCATACTTTATGGTGTGAAAAGATTTGCATCTATGCATGTTTTGTAATGCATGCTTTTGTGACAGTGACCAGGACTTCCTAAAATGTGAAAATAGCTACAAAATGTTCTTGTATTTTTCCAACACAAAACGAGATTAGAAACAGTTCTCGTTAACCCCTTGAGTTGCATACCTCTCTAGTAATCAAAGGGTTAAAGGGATAGTAATGTTTCACTAAAACAGCAGCTCCAATTAATCTTCATAGTATTTGGGCCATGGAGAGTGTTATTTCAATACTGTCAGAGTTGTGGTTCAGGAGTAATTGAATGATAAAGTATCCTCCTCCTGCCCCTTTTACCTAGTGTACACCACCTCCCCTCAGATGTGGAATCTGGTTACAGGACCGGACAGGTCACAGCAAGGGACAATTTTCTTACTGTGAGCATAAGGAAAACCCTGCTCCCTTCACAGGTTTTTCCTTATGCTCACTGAAGATTGTCCCTCACCATTCGGACAGTCTTGCTGATCTTTACATAAGTAAAAGGGGCGGGAGGGGGATACTTTATCAATTAATCTTGAACCACAAAATCGGACATGCCAGAACTGACATGACGATCAGTGCATTAACACCCTGGTACATCATGAATTGTTTTGATTAAAATGTGCCTGCGAGCACGATGTAATCACGGTCGAGTCTAAAAGGGACTGATCCAAGACTCTCCAGTGGTATGCCGGTACGTGTGATCGCTCACACATACTGGCTCTCCAACCAAACAAAAAACATGGCATTGGTCCTCCGGTGCACACAACCCCTTGTAGGGTCAAGGACAATGTACAAAAAAGAACAAATGGAACCATTCGGGAGCACAAAAGAGACAAACAGAATTTGTAAAAAGATTTCAACTGGGCTTTTAACCCCCTGACTGCTAGATGTCTCCACTGTATTGATTTGGAGACTTCCAGTATTCAAAGGGTTAAAAGAACTAGGGTTGCACCGATACCGGAATTTGCGCGAGTACTCGCATTCGCGCAAATGCGGCCGATGCCAGCACCGATACTCTGTGTCCGGGTCGGTGCTGCAGAGAAGGAGCCCGGGGAGCTGCTCACAATGCTCCTCGGTTGCCTCTCTCCCTCCTGCAGCGTTGGAGCATTGCTGCGGGTTACCATGGCAATGTTCCGACGCTGACCTCTGCCGGAGCTCACGAGAGAACAGCGAGCACCCGGCAGAGGAGGGTAAGGCAGGCAAAGGGGGATCAATAGAGGCCAGATGGGGTGAAGAAAGAGGCAGAGAGGCGGGTCAAGAGGGAGAAAAAAAAAAAAGAAAAAAAAGGCAAAAGGAGGAAGAATCAGGAGACAAAAGGAGGGGGCCAAGAAGAGGAAAAAGGAGGGGGGATCAGGAGGGAGAGAGAGAGAAAGAGGTAAAAGTATGGGATCAAGAGTCAAGGAGAGGAAGAAAGGGGGATGAAAAGGGAGAGAAAAAGCCAAGGAAAAAGGTGGGGGCTCAAGAGGGGGAGAATGAAGTAAAAAGGAGGGAATCAAGAGAGGGAGAATAAAGCAAAAGGTTGGAATCAAGAGGGGGAGAATGAAGTAAAAGGTGGGAACCAAGAAGGGGAGAAAGAGGCAAAAGGGGAGAATCAAGAGGGGGAGAATGAAATAAAAGGTGGGAATCAAGAGGGGGAGAATGAAGTAAAAGGTGGGAATCAAGAAGGGGACAAAGCGGCAAAAGGGGAGAATCGAGAGTCAAGAGGTGGTGTGTATGTATGTATGTACTTGGAAAAATGGCAAATAACCGAAAAAAAAAAGTATCAGTAATTGGTATCGGCAAGTACTTTAAAAAAAAGTATCGGTACTCGTACTTGGTCTTAAAACATTGGTATCGGTGCATCTCTAAAAAGAACCAAACGTTTAAATAAAAGGGGAATGTGAGGAATTTGTAGCTGTCCCCTATGGTGCAGTTGGAATGCCTCCAGTGCTGTTACAGTTCGTTGTACGTCAATCGTAATTAGGCACTGTATAAGTTAACTAGCTTGCTGCAAGACATTACTATAGTAGGCTGAAAAAGAAAAAAAAAAATCTGAAAATGATCATCTCACTCAAGTTCTTTATCTGGGGGGAGGGCTTTTGGTCTGTTAGTAAATACCTGTGAATATGTGTTTTCGGTTGAAATGCCTATGAGGGCAAATCAGATATAAAAGTTGCAACGTGCATCAAAATGATCTGTCACTCATCTGAAACATGTAGACACTCCATACTACAACTGTCTTGTCATGATCTCTGGAGAGTTGCAACACGCAGAACTGGGCTTTCACACAGCCACATAAGTGGCAATGTTAAATAATGTAGGGCGATTACATTATGCTTTCATTTCTATTATCTTGTAAACATAGGATTAAAACTCTAATTATAGAAAGCAGCCCCATAAATATTGACATGGTGAAGGGGACCTCTGTCTCACAACCTGTTCAGAACAGTGTTTCTCAAACACTGGCCCATGGACCTATGCAGGTATAGGGCAGAGTCAATTTTTGCCAAACCTGCCTTTATATGCAGTGAAGTATGAGTGATTCTAATACACCAAGGTTTTGGACGGTTTTGGACAGTTTTGTTCATGTGTCCTTCCAATAAAATATGTATTTTTACTAGTAGTGATGGAGAGAAAACAAAAAGAAAAAGCAAACAAACAAACTACCCTTTACAAGAGGAGTTACTGACAGTCCCTGCCGGCTGGGGCGGAAAGAAAGGAGTGCGGCTCCCTGCCGGCTGGGGCGGAAAGAAAGGAGAGCGGCTCCCCGCCGGCTGGGGCGGAAAGAAAGGAGAGCGGCTCCCCGCCGGCTGGGGCGGAAAGAAAGGAGCGCGACTCCCCGCCGGCTGGGGCGGAAAGAAAGGAGCGCGACTCCCCGCCGGCTGGGGCGGAAAGAAAGGAGCGCGACTCCCCGCCGGCTGGGGCGGAAAGAAAGAAGCGCGACTCCCCGCCGGCTGGGGCGGAAAGAAAGAAGCGCGACTCCCCGCCGGCTGGGGCGGAAAGAAAGAAGCGCGACTCCCCGCCGGCTGGGGCGGAAAGAAAGAAGCGCGACTCCCCGCCGGCTGGGGCGGAAAGAAGCGCGACTCCCCGCCGGCTGGGGCGGAAAGAAGCGCGACTCCCCGCCGGCTGGGGCGGAAAGAAGCGCGACTCCCCGCCGGCTGGGGCGGAAAGAAGCGCGACTCCCCGCCGGCTGGGGCGGAAAGAAGCGCGACTCCCCGCCGGCTGGGGCGGAAAGAAGCGCGACTCCCCGCCGGCTGGGGCGGAAAGAAGCGCGACTCCCCGCCGGCTGGGGCGGAAAGAAGCGCGACTCCCCGCCGGCTGGGGCGGAAAGAAGCGCGACTCCACGCCGGCTGGGGCGGAAAGAAGCGCGACTCCACGCCGGCTGGGGCGGAAAGAAGCGCGACTCCACGCCGGCTGGGGCGGAAAGAAGCGCGACTCCACGCCGGCTGGGGCGGAAAGAAGCGCGACTCCACGCCGGCTGGGGCGGAAAGAAGCGCGACTCCACGCCGGCTGGGGCGGAAAGAAGCGCGACTCCACGCCGGCTGGGGCGGAAAGAAGCGCGACTCCACGCCGGCTGGGGCGGAAAGAAGCGCGACTCCACGCCGGCTGGGGCGGAAAGAAGCGCGACTCCACGCCGGCTGGGGCGGAAAGAAGCGCGACTCCACGCCGGCTGGGGCGGAAAGAAGCGCGACTCCACGCCGGCTGGGGCGGAAAGAAGCGCGACTCCACGCCGGCTGGGGCGGAAAGAAGCGCGACTCCACGCCGGCTGGGGCGGAAAGAAGCGCGACTCCACGCCGGCTGGGGCGGAAAGAAGCGCGACTCCACGCCGGCTGGGGCGGAAAGAAGCGCGACTCCACGCCGGCTGGGGCGGAAAGAAGCGCGACTCCACGCCGGCTGGGGCGGAAAGAAGCGCGACTCCACGCCGGCTGGGGCGGAAAGAAGCGCGACTCCACGCCGGCTGGGGCGGAAAGAAGCGCGACTCCACGCCGGCTGGGGCGGAAAGAAGCGCGACTCCACGCCGGCTGGGGCGGAAAGAAGCGCGACTCCACGCCGGCTGGGGCGGAAAGAAGCGCGACTCCACGCCGGCTGGGGCGGAAAGAAGCGCGACTCCACGCCGGCTGGGGCGGAAAGAAGCGCGACTCCACGCCGGCTGGGGCGGAAAGAAGCGCGACTCCACGCCGGCTGGGGCGGAAAGAAGCGCGACTCCACGCCGGCTGGGGCGGAAAGAAGCGCGACTCCACGCCGGCTGGGGCGGAAAGAAGCGCGACTCCACGCCGGCTGGGGCGGAAAGAAGGGAGTGCGAGTCCCAACTCACTAATGAATGAAAAAGGGAGTGAGTTTCTGTGCACTTTAGGAAAAAGAGTATGTGTCCCAATGTATTTCACTGTTATTCCAGGCAAGCTCTACCATGTCTCAAGAGATGGCTAAAGAATGCAGAGACAGTGAGCCTTCAACTGAGGAATCTTACTGTGCAACAAGTCTATTACACATATATCCATACTTGGCGACTTACACTGATATGCGCTTCCACACACACACACACGGCTCTATTCAGATGAACGGAAGCCAGGCACAAAAGGAGACCATTTAGCAGAGGAGGGGGGGGGGGAGTTAGCATCAAGGTTTTTAGTCCTGGGAAAATGAACTCCAGGGGTCAGAGCAAGACAGGGTGGGGTCTCTAAATCAGGTTAACCCCTTCCTCTATCAACAGCAAGGAGTTCCACGCCCCCAAGAAGGAAGTCAGAAAATATTGTGTTGTACCCATGTCTTGATTCAAGGGAGCGGACGCTTGGAGAGAGGAAAAAAAAAAAAAAAAACAAAACCTTTTCTGCTTCATTTCCAAGCACTCTTTTTTCTATCAATACAATTTTACAAAACAGAACAAAGAGCATTTAAGAGTGTCTGATTCTCTAAAGCATTTTAGTTTAATCTGTGTGTTTGGGGGGAGGGGCAGAATTCCAGAGCACTGACACACAGGGGAGAGGAGAGGGAGGCAATGAGTTAATCCTGAGAAAATAATATTGTGCAGTAAATGCCAGGATTGTTGGACTTCCGCATACATGGCGGCTGTGAAGGAAAGGGGGGGCAGTATGGAAACAAGGCAAAGCTGCATGGCATATTAAGTACAGAAGGCACAGGCAGGAAGATGGGGTAACATATAGGAAGAACACAGATGGGGGAAGGGCACATTTGTATAAAGGATATGGCTGCAAAAAGGCACTAAGGTTATGCACCACCCACTAGCAGTGTGTACAATACAAACAGTACGCTAACCAAAGACTATCCGACTGCATTGTGGGTCAAAGAACTGATATTAATAAGAGAATGGGGTGTGTATCACCACATTTCCCTTAAATAAACCAGTTACACACAAACAACATTTACATGCAGAGATACAAGTGTATATATATATATATATTTTTTTTTTAATTATTATTTAACCCCTTGGATACTAGTGTAGTCTGCAATGGCTTAGAGACCTGTCTAGCATCCAAAGCATGGATGGAGAATGAGAGGTCCTCCAGTTGCTTCCAGACTACAACTCCCATCATTCCACACAGGCTGAATGATGGGAATTGTAGTCTGACAGAGCTGTTAGACCCCATGCTGTCCACCACTGACCATGATAGCTAAATGGATATAATTAACTCTAAGAAGCAGATGAGCGTGCACACACTCTGGTAATTAAAGATTTAAAATAATACTGAGCCCCGCCCCATGTGCAACTGACAAATAGTGCTGAGAAACATTTCCCACCTCTCAGGCAATCAAATGGTTAATCACATACACAAACATTTTTCAATGTGCATAACTATCAAGGACTTAATGAAGGGGACAAAAATAAAAATATAGTTACTGTTAGGCCTCACAATCAGAATGAGAAAACAACCATATTCTGCAAAAGCAATATATATATATGGGTGAACTAGTTATGTTCATCTTAATTGATAAAGATTATGGATATCTTCCATACACTATATTTTATTACTAGCCTACAAGCCCGTGTACACGGGCCATGGTCCGGGTGATGTTAACCCTTTGAGTGCTAGAGGGGTACGCAATGCATTGCAATGCGTTGTGTACCCCTCTGGCACTCAAAGGGTTAAGAGGCTGGTCCTGATGCAGTCATGCACTGTAGAGATTGCCCGAAAGCACAGAATGCTCCCAGCATTCCGTGCTCCCAGCATTCTGTGCATTCAGGCAGTCTCTACTGCACATTACGGCTTCTGACAAACATTCTAGCGAATTATTATATAGGATACACAGACAAAGCTCGCTAGAAATAGACTGGCAGCCTTAGCTGGTGCTCAAGCCTCAAATAAAGGGTTAGTAATGTATTTTTTAAATAAAATATAATATTGTAGATATTAAAGGGATAGTAATACTTCATTTTTACTATCCCCCATGTTGTAGCCCTTAAAAATCGGAATTAAACGAGACCAGCGGCATCTCTCAAACCTTTATGGTTTGAGAGATATCCACATTCAAAGTTCTCTCTCCCCTGAATTCAGCGTTGTAGCTGACTGCAGGGGAATCCGGTCTGTGAACAAGCAGCGGTTCTGCACTGCCGGCGGTCCCGGGTCCGGATTCCCCTGCTGTTAGCTATAAAGGGTTAGTATTATCCAAAAAAAAAAAGTTTTTTGCATTTAGAAGAGCTTAAAAAGCTGAGCTCAATGAAAAAAAGAAAAAAGGTATCTCTCAAACCGCTATGGTTTGAGAGCTACAGGCATTTAAAGTCCGATGTCTCCTACTGACAGCTGTAAAGCTGTCAGCAGGAGCGGAGGCTCTGCAGCAGAGCCGCACTCACGTTAGTTACAACAAATCACTTCATTGGAATGGTCTAAAATGTGTGCCTGATTTGCAAGCACACGTTTTACACCATTCCAACGTAGGGATTCATTGTAACCAACGAGATTGCGGCTCTGCTCAAGCGCTTCCGTGTCGATAGACACGGATCTCCTGCTGACAGCTTTACAGCTGTCAGTAGGAGACATCAAACTTTAAAACGCCCGTATCTCTTAAACCATAGCGGTTTGAGAGATACGGTCTTTTGCATTTAGCTCAGCTTTTAAGCTCTTCTAAATGCAAACAACTTTTTTTGAACATTACTAACCCTATAACGCTGACGTCAGGGAAGAGAGGAGGAGAGGGAACTTTGAATGCGGATATCTCTCAAACCATAAAGGTTTGAGAGATGCCGCTGGTCTCGTTTAATTCCGATTTTTAAGGGCTACAACATGGGGGATAGTAAAAATGAAGTATTACTATCCCTGTAAAAAAATAAACTTACTGATGCAAATCCCCTCTCAAAAACCTTTATAGTTTGAGAGATATACGATGATAAAATTCCACCCTTCCTCCCCTTTCACAAACGTCAGCCTCTAGCTGACAGAAGGAGATATTGGTCCCGGGACCAGCTAGCGGCTCTTCAGCCGAGCAGAAATAGTGCTATCTAAAAAGAAATACTTCACTGGAATGGTCTACAAAGTGTGCTTGCAAACCAGGCACACTTTGTAGAACATTTCAATGATGTACTTTTTAGTACAGCTCTGCTGAAGAGTCGTTGTTGGGTCACACTACTAGAGTCTCCTTCTGTCAACTAGAAAGCTGATGTCTGTGAAAAGGGAGGGAAGCGGGAAATTTTTCATTGTATATCTCTCAAACTATAAAGGTTTGAGAGTTGGGACTTGCATCAGTTAGTTTATTTTTTTTTCAATATCTACAATATTACATTTTATTGAAACAAAACATTACTATCCCTTTAAGTGCTACGGCATCCTGGTAGAGAATAACTGGGTAAATCTGTTGTTGGACTGCAAATTCTATCATCCCCAGCCAGCCAATGGCCTTTTGGAGAAGATGGTATTTCCAAATCTGGAAGAGCTGGACAGCCACAGTTTGCCCACTACCTACATAGGAGGAATGTAGAATTTGGAAGTTTTGTTACAAAGTATTTTGTTATGGACTGAGACTAAAGTGGAGACACAGCATTTGTCTATTGAATAGCAAATAAATTAGGGAGTATATGTAAGGGCACAATTATTGAATATTGAGTGGAAAAGTTATGGTACTGTACATTTAATTAGGATGAAGTATAACAAACATTTACAGATGTATACTACAATTTGCGTGCTGAATGTTACAACAGGTGCTTTAACACTTAAAAGATGAGAGGGTTGACATTGCATTGAGTTCCCCTCGAGTCAAAGGGTTAAACAGGCAATGTAGAGTGGCACAGCCACATCACCTGTGGCTATTCCCCTCAACATTGCCCGTTTTAGCAATGAAAGGCTCTGTATGCATTGTGACCATCATGGCCCTACAAAAATAAACCCTTTTCGTGCCAGAGGGTTACACATTGCAAAGCAATGCACTGCATACCCCTCTGCCATTCAAAAGGTTAACCCTTTGAGTGCCAGAGTGGTACGGAATGCATTGCAAAGCAATGCATTCCGTGCCACTCAAAGGGTTAAACCTTGACTAAAGCTATATATAATTATTTAGAATATATACAGGGTTGCAAGCTTCAACTGGAAAAGTTTATGAACACGTATTTTCAGGCATTTTTGTGTACCATTACAATACTACTAATGTCACAATTTTATTTAGGAACATTGCGCAATTTTAGCTATTTTTTGCATTCAAATTTCCTAACAGTTGGCAGTAATGAATATGCGTAACTTGGGCCATTTGTGAACCAGAGTCTACATATAGAATGTTGGGTGTGAGAGTACAGTGTGCTTGTGGCCAACATGAGCCCAATTCATTAAAGAGATAGCTTCTCTGTTATGAAAGTATTACTATTTTTGATTGTTGATGTCTATCTCAAAGCACCGTGCTATTGAATTCTCATTGAAAACTATAACTTACAAGATTTTTAACTTTAAAGTTTTTTTTTTTTTTTGGTTATCGGTTGGCCATCTTTGAAAATCCCCTAGGAGGCGCGCGCTCCCGTCTGTAGTCATCCTTTCTGCTCGCTGCAGACACCGCGGCACTAAGGAGTAGCTCCTTTCGTCAGCACTGACGTAGTAAAGAGCCTCCCCTCCTGTCAAGCTATTTTCTAAATGGCTGACAGTAGGGATCAACGTGCAGTAGTTAGTCTTCAACTATTGGCTCCTTGATGTAGTGTACAACATTACATTATCACATGACAGTAAAAAGATCCGTCTGAAGGGGAGTGGATTACAGAATCTTCTAGGTGACGACAGCGCACACAGAGGGCATGGCTTACAGTTATAAGGCTGAGGAAGCTTGTCCCTCTAGGCAATCTGTCCGGTCCCGGGACCAGAATCCAGATCTCAGAGACAGAGCGGTGACGTATTGAAAAGGGGCAGGAGGGGTAAAATTAAAATGCGTTTTTCAAAGTAATTAGACAACTCTGAGTAGAGAGACATGGATGGTTAGATTTTTTTCCTTTTTTTTTTCCAAGGACAACAATATCAGCTTAGGTAAAAATGAAGTAAGATTCTGGATGGTGGGATTAAAATTTAGTAGAGCAAGGCAATGGATAGCCCTCTTACACTCAACAATTAAAATGAGACTTAAATGGCGGGATGCAAGAAACGTTTGCATTGGATAAAGGCATTTTTGTGTGCAGATAGATTTTGCGCATGTTCTAATCCAGGAAGCTAAATACCGAACGCTTCTTGAATTGCGCATAAAAAATTCCATTTTACGACAACACTACACAGATGTATAAATTAATTCGCAACAGCAGTTCTTGTATTAGGCGCATTCGCTATTCCACTCACACAGAGTCGTTAATCTTAGCCACGCCCACAAAAAAAAAAAAATATACACAGCCGTTCGCTAATCTTGAATTTTCATGCGCAATTCAACAAAATCATGTGCAAACCTATTCCCTAGTGGTTTTCACACGGGAAATAGCGTTTGCGCACGTTTCCTGCATTGCGCCAGAAGTCCCTTGAATGTTAGGTCTCCAAAGCTATTCAGGATACTTGAAAAAACAGAAATCACATTGTATTTATTATTCCTTGTAAACAATTCCTAAATAACATTACCACTGAAATCAATAAGGATTTTCATTTCCCCTCTGTTGTGCAGTTATTTTGCTCTAGAATTACACCTCTTTACTTGATGAATAAAGCCTGATGTATTTGTAAAGTAGATTACGTTTAAAGTTACATGTTGCGCTAATACAAATCAGATGAATTAAAAGTCCCAAACATTTGTGGGGTAGTATTACTAATTTTTAGATATGAGGAGAAGAATAAAAAATATAGTATATAGACTAATTTTTCATGTCGGGGCATAGCATATTCTGGACACAAACATCTTAATTTCTGACCACTGCATAAGTGATATAGTAAATCAGGAAGTGTCTGATGGGTGCAAAGTATGAGTGCAAAGCATACATATCAATAAGGTATATGTTTAACCCTTTGAGTGCCAGAGAGGTACAAAAAGCATTGCTCCGCAGTGTGTTGCATAATCTTCTGGCACCCAAAGGGTTAGGATTTATACCACTATATACGAAGGGTCAGTTTCATTGAACTAATAAGGTGATGTTCAGGAGGAAATCAGCTACACCAATGGAAGGTCTTAACATTCTCAGATTTAAATGGGACTTATGGCGCGATGCAAGAAACGTGCGCATCTGCTAAAGGCATTTTTGTGCGCGGATAGATTTTGCGCGTATTCTAATCCAGGAAGCTGAATACCGAACACTTCTTGAATTTCACATAAAAAATTATTTTTTACGGCAACACTACACAGACGTACAAATTAGTTCACAATAGCACTTCTGCATTAGGCGCATTCGCTATTCCACTCACACAGATTTGTTAATCCTGGCCACGCCCACAAAAATGAAATGCGTGCAGCTGTCTGCTAATCTTGATTTTTCATGCGCAAACCTATTTCCTAATGGTTTTCACATGGAAAATAGCAATTGCGCACATTTCTTGCATCGCGCCATTAATACCTTGAATACTAGAAAGGGCTTCAAAGTATTAAATGGCCTCTCCGGCATTCAAGGGGTCATACAAATAAAAATGTAGCTGTGCAAGTCTGAGTTAAACCATCTACACAATAGGGGACACAACCACAGAAAAAAAAAAAAATCAGAATTAACCCTTTGAGTGTTGGGAAGGAGTACAATGCATTGCGCTGCAATGCACTAGATACTGCTCTGGCACTCAAAGGGTTAAAATGGGCTTTTTAAGACATTGGTTGCTAGAGAAGTATCAAAAAATACTACAAAGAGGTGTGCTGGCGACATCTCTAGCATTCAAGGGGTTAAAGCCCCATAAAAGTCAATGAGAATTTTTATTTGCCCTCTGTGATGGTTTGTTTGGCCAAGTTTGCACTTCTCTACTCTTCCACACATGGTCTAAAAAGGGTTGGTTTTACACGTAGCATATCAATAGGAAATATATAATAAATACATAAATGTGTGATATATAAATAAATGGGAAATTTGTGGAACTATCATTTTGCCCTGTGATGCAGCTGGTTTGCTCCAGTATTCTACCTCTTTAACTTGATAAATAAGGACCTATGGGCCTTATCCACAAAAGGGAAGCGGAACAAAAAGGGAGAAATAAAAGTTTCCAAAACTTGAACTAAATTAAATTTGGATTTTAACCCCTTGAATTCAGAGTGACTACAGAACACATTTAGAAGTAATGTGTTAAAATAAAAATCTCTAACAATAAAAGGGGTTAACATGGAAATCAATTGACATGTTTATGTGTACCCAATGTTGCACTGTGCCCCTGAATTGCTCCTCTTTCTCTTGTGCATATGGCCCCATGGTTAACTCCTTAATTGCCAGATGGGTACAAAGCGCATTGCAGCGTACCCGTCAGTCAGTCAAAGGGTTAATGTATGTAAAAATCATACTCCAGATTCAGAGGCCCGCGTATGAACCAGGTGTATGAATATAGCCAAATACATTAAAGGTCAGGGTGTATGTGTGTCAGCTTGCAGTATTCTGTATCACATGGGTATGTGTGCCACTGGGTGTCTGCACACAAACGGATATATAGGTGTTTCCCCGGAGATGTTCCAGTATAAATTATATATAATTACCTTGTCCAGACAGTTGACTTTCTCGGTTGGGTAGACGATCTTCCCGCAGCGGGCACAGCTTGGGTTCATGGTGCCAGTGCAGTGTGTGCCTACCTAGCTGGATGTCAGACAGACTGTATCTCTAGCCTGGTGCCTCTCCCAGCCTGTCCGCGGCGATCTCCCACAATATCTGTATTACTAGGCTGCTCTTGATCCTTACTGTGTCATAAGCTCTCTCCAGCTCACTCGCGCCCCTACTATTGGGTTTCCTATACCACTGCGCTTGTAGACCTGCCTGTCTGTCTCTAGCTGTCTCTCACAAGCTGTCTCTTGCAGACCCTTTGCCGCGCTGTCGGGTGACAAACACAGGAGGGGCGGGGGCCTCGGCGGCGCGCACAAGCTCAACCCGCTGGGTCAGACACAGGAGGCGGGCTCTAACGAACGCGCGCAAAGCGCGAGCACTACCGCGGCGGCGTGCATAAGAGTATAACTGTGTTGAACGTCTGTAGTTACATAGCAACAGGCTGAGCCAGATGGTAGATAATCTGTTGGTAAAGTGAAATATGTGCTCTGTGCATTACAAATAGGACAAGGTCTTTATTATGCAGACATATACCGATATTTAGAAGACAACAGTTCACAAGCACTCGTGATCAATCGTGTTGCCATAGTAACCACCGCTGTCTTCCATAGTAGAGATGGGAACTGAGGCGGAGACAGAAGCGCGCCACCTGGTGATAATGGCTAGAATTGGCAGAAATTACCCAATGCTGCAACAGTACAGTAGCGAACTAAATCTAGCTGAGGGTGATGGGATTGCAGGCCGTCAGCAGCTAGAAGAGCAATCATTGACATAGGACAAAAATGTTTTTTTGGGGTTCACACATTTACGTTCATGACTGACGAATGACTTTGACACATATTTTTAAAAGCTAACGAGTTATTCTAGAGTACACAACTGCATCGTACCATTGAATTGGAGACCTATTTAGCATTCAATAGGTTAACAAAATATATGATTAAACAGGATTTTTTTAATTTTGTCTCCCGTGGTGTAGTTGATTTACTCCAGATGAACCCCGGTTTCTTTGATACATATGGTTCTTAGTAACTTGAGTACTTGTAATCCAAGTCATGTAGTGATGAGCTCTCTTCATCATCTATTGAAATACGAACACACATTTCGATAACGTGGAATTGTATTATGGTGTTAAACTCCTAATGTTAATGCGTTTAATGGGCCAGAGATGTACAACACATATTTTAACCCTTTGTGTGCCAGAGGGGTAAAGAATGAATTGCAAAGCAATGCACTCCGTACCCTTCTGGCATTCAAAGGGTTAACCACTTTGCAATGCTTTACACATTCCTGGTCAATCCCCACCCCCTTTTAGGACCAAAGGCGTGTGTACTAACTTTATTTAACCCACTGAGTGCCAGAGCGGTATTGCAAAACCTGTCTGGTACTCAAAGAGTTAACCTCTTGATGATCAGACGCATGTGAAAAGAAGAGATGCAACTTTAGGTTTAAGTTTTCTACTAGCCAAAACATGTATTTGTTTAAGATGTTGGTAAGACACATAAGGATGTTTAAGAGGCGTGAGTAAAACTACACTTATATTATGGGTATCAAATGTTGGAATCTGAACCCTATGGGTGTTATGGACTATGATTCTCACAATCCCCTGACAAACGGGGATAATGGGAATTAAAATAAACAATACCTTAAGAACCCCTATTTACACACCCATGTACCAATTGCGTCATTTCCGTTACAATGCGGAAGTGAGTAACATCCGATACAGATCCTTGGCTGAGGATGTGACAACGTGGGGGTATAGCTCAGTGGTAGAGCATTCGACTGCAGATCGAGAGGTCCCTGGTTCAAATCCGGGTGCCCCCTTAATTTGTTTTTTTTAGGTTAAAAAAAAGTGCAATGGAATGCATACAATCTGATGTTTCATGTAATTCAAAATTTACACGAATACGTGCTATATGATGGAAAAAAAATAACTCTTTACAGAGAATTAAAAAAAAAAATGATGGGTAACCACTGGTCATAGAAGGAAACGAGTAAGCTAATTGTTATAGGGGGTATAGCTCAGTGGTAGAGCATTCGACTGCAGATCGAGAGGTCCCTGGTTCAAATCCGGGTGCCCCCTTCAAGTATTTTTGTTTGTAGTGTAGGAGAAAAGACCTCAAGTATGCACACTAATAGTCACTGTAGCGTTTTATAGGATGCCAACCAACTACAGCCTTGTTCCTACACACACGTATATCCACAAGATGATCTCTCAGATTTGTTTCACTGCCCACTGGCAGATATATAGTCACAGTGCACCCAACCCTTGTTTCTATGTCCAATGCATCTGATCTGAATTTTTATTTTACCACTTTGATTGGTAGAAAGTTATGCAACAAATTGCTGAACAATGTATTGGATACTTGTCTGGAAATCAAGGGGTTAATACAATTCCCATGACCAAGCAGCCTTTAATAGAAAATTAGGAAAAAGAAAAAAAATACATTTAAAGATTTGTGTTCACAGAAAGAAGTAGCAGTAGAAAAAATATTTGCTGTATAGTACAGTAGGGGGTATAGCTCAGTGGTAGAGCATTCGACTGCAGATCGAGAGGTCCCTGGTTCAAATCCGGGTGCCCCCTTCAAATTTTTTATCAGACAAACACTACTTTTGTGTATTTTCATTAATAGTAATTAAGTGGCAAAATTATGCTGTTAAACATACCTCAACTTTTTGTAATAGCAACTTTTTATTCTATACTTTATGGAAATTATGAAAAAACAATACTTGAAAACACTCCCAATGTATTCTTCCAGGTAAACACTTTTTCTAAATAAATAAATTATGGAGCAAACCAACTGCACAATGGAGGGGGGTTGCAAATACAATTTCCACGAATTCCATTTGATTTAACAAGACATCTTCAATACATTCCAAATCATTCAGTGGGTTAAAAGCCCAATTTAAAGCAATACAAATTTTTACCCCCTACACATGTTGCTGCTGGTTTTCTACATAATTTAATCTCTTTACATTCTGTAAAAGTCCCTGTGGGGAACATGGGTATAAATGTGCAGACATATATCTGTCCCTGTTTTTAACCTTTTGAGTGCTAGAGTGGTACACAATGAATTTTTTTACAATGTTTTGCTTTACAATGTATTGCACACCCCCTGGTACTCATGTTAAATATTCACAGCACACATGTACAAAAATTGTTTCATAGCTGGCAACTGTCCTGATTTAAGCAGGACAGTCCTGAATTTGGGGCCCCGTCCCTCTGTCCCACCGGATTAACTGAAATGTCTGCTTCCCAGGCTTCTGCCTGGTCAGCTTCTCATTCCCTCAGCCACACTGCTCAAGGGGTGACGAGATGGAGAAAATTGATTGGAACATACATGCCTGAAATGTGAGGCGCATGCACTCAGCGAACACTATAATCCACCCTTGCCCTTCTGAGTAGTCTCTACTAGCAGCAGAGTGAGTGAGAGAGGAAACACGCGGGCAGTGCTGTGATTGAAATTACTGAGTCAGCGGGAACAAAAGTGGTAACGGACTGGCAAAACAATTGTGAGTCTGTACTCATCATGATTTAATCTAAGTAACTTGCAATGCCGAGAGAATAATGTCAACCTCCCCCCCACCCTCCTGTATCATACACCCTCCGCCTGTCCCCTGTGCATAATACCCATTCTCCTCTTCACCCCTTCCATCTGCCTGCTGTATCATGTACTTACACCCTTTCCAGTACTAACACCCTCCCTATGTGTATCATGTCCATTGCCCTCTATGCCTCTGGCAGGCAAAGGGTTAATGTTGCTTTCATTGCCTCAAGTCTTGTATGCTCTATCTTTCCACACACACCACTGAGATTGAAAGGGATAGTAATACTTCGTTTTATCTTTATTTTATTTTGTAGGCATTAAAAAAACACAAAGAACGATATGTATTATCTCTCAAACCTTTATGGTTTGAGATATATTCACAAGCAAAATTTCCCCTCCCGCCCCTTTTACCTAGTGTAAGCCATCTCTTCTCAGTTGTGGAATGCAGTCCATAGACCAAACAGATAACAGCAGGGGACAATCTTCTTCCTATGACAACAATGAAAGCCCTGCCCCCTTGACAAGTTTTTCAGGTTTTTCCCTTATCGTAATTGAAGATTGTCCCTCTCTGCAATCTACCTGGGCACCTCCCTTCTGCTCTGGCTGAGCATTGTTACATCAGTAAAAGGGGCGGGAGGGGGATACTTTGTCATTGAATTACTCTTGAACTACAACTCTGACAGAATTGAAATAACACTCTCCAAATTCCAAATACTATGATGATTAATTGGAGTTGCTTTTATTATGAACCATTACTATCCCTTGAAGGGAAAATTATATCAGTTAACCATTATTTTCCTTTCGTGGCCATTTCCCATGGTAGCATTCACCAAGGGTTCTGCCAGCATACTCCAGGACAGGAAACCAAAAAGGTATAAATGTCAGTCTTCCACCAATCCCTGATGACTAGGTTTCAAAGCAATACAGAGGGTGGGAAATTGTTTGGTGAATGCTGCCATGGGAAATGACCAGGGAAGGTAAAATAATGGATTAAAGCAAACCAGGACAATTAGTTGATATAGCGTATTGCAGGTCTGAAATTAAACATATAACCTCAAGAAAAGAAAGAAGATAGAACAGATGTGGGTAATATCCCACCTAGGAAAAGACCAGTTCAATACTGTATCAAAATAGGGTCACTACCTAGAGAAACACACTAATGACGCCATAAAACAAATATTTATTAATACTATAAACAATAAAAAAGATTAAAACATACGAGATCCTACCAACCTTAGTGACCAGATCCCTAAAAGAACACACTCCGTGTTACTATGAGACCGTCCCTTACTCCGTTGCCTGTTTAACCAATAAGTGTAACTGATCTAATGCCTTCGCCAAAGCTACACTTATTCTCTCCCCAACTTTTTTATAAGTGTAGAGACGAACTCTTTCCGATATATGTACTGATATTATGAAAAAATGTGTCTAATCAGTACCCCCTTAGGTTACTGGATGTCTTGCCTTGTAAAAAACTATATAACTGAAGCATTTAAAGCACTTCACAGTCGTACCCAAGTACGGAAACTCTTGCAAAGCGCCGCTTCAGTATGGACTAATATCGGGCGGACAGCGGTCTCATGCCAACTGCCACCATAAGTCCAACTACATTTACTTAACCCAAGTTAATAGCCCTTAATCTTAAAGGTCTATTTCTCTAGTGGTAAGTGTCTCATATATTTAAACACTTCGCCATAGTCCCCAAACTAGGAAACGTAAGCGAAGTATAACCACCAGATGGACTGTATTCGGCAAACAGCGGTCTCGTGCCAACTGTTTACCTAAGTCCTAATATAAACAAGTATCATCCCTACCATGTACTTCATAATATAAATAGACTCCTAGATATTATAGTCAGAGCCGTTAGATAGATAGATAGACTATAATATCTAGGAGTCTATTTATTTTTTTCCTAGTTTGGGGACTATGGCGAAGTGTTTAAATATATGAGACACTTACCACTAGAGAAATAGACCTTTAAGATTAAGGGCTATTAACTTGGGTTAAGTAAATGTAGTTGGACTTATGGTGGCAGTTGGCATGAGACCGCTGTCCACCCGATATTAGTCCATACTGAAGCGGCGCTTCGCAAGAGTTTCCGTACTTGGGTACGACTGTGAAGTGCTTTAAATGCTTCAGTTATATAGTTGTTTACAAGGCAAGACATCCAGTAACCTAAGGGGGTACTGATTAGACACATTTTTTCATAATATCAGTACATATATAGGAAAGAGTTAGTCTCTACACTTATAAAAAAGTTGGGGAGAGAATAAGTGTAGCTTTGGCGAAGGCATTAGATCAGTTACACTTATTGGTTAAACAGGCAACGGAGTAAGGGACGGTCTCATAGTAACACGGAGTGTGTTCTTTTAGGGATCTGGTCACTAAAGTTGGTAGGATCTCGTATGTTTTAATCTTTTTTATTGTTTATAGTATTAATAAATATTTGTTTTATGGTGTCATTAGTGTGTTTCTCTAGGTAGTGACCCTATTTTGATACAGTATTGAACTGGTCTTTTCCTAGGTGGGATATTACCCACATCTGTTCCATCTTCTTTCTTTTCTTGAGGTTAAAGGTAAAATAATGGTAAGCTGATATAATTTTCCCTTTTCCTGGCCATCCATGCCAACGACTCAACAAAGGGTTGTACCAAAGCAGTGTATTAAAAATAGGGAGGACAAACAGAAAATATCACAACACCTCAGATACGGCAGAAATATATATATATATATATATATATATATATATATATATATATATATATATATATATACATATAATTATTAGTCAAGAAAAGTAGGATTTTAAAACTCCCAGCGCAAAGGAAGATGAAGACTTGAAGTGGAAATCCAACTTGTAGTGAATGATAAAAGTCCTCGCTGATGACCAGGTTGCTGCCCTGCAGATGTCATCCATAGAAATGTCTGGTTCTGCGGCTCATGAAGTAGCAACAGCTCGGGCCAAATGTGCTCATATATTCTGGAGAACCGGCAGGTTCTTGAAATGGTAGGCTTTCACAGGAGTGGAAATGATCCATTTACTAATTGTAGACTTGAATGCGGCTTGCCCTTTTCTGAAACCTGATGGAATAATAAATAGTCTGGAGCAGGATCTGATAGGTTTAGTTCTTTCAAGGTAGATCTTGAAGCATCTTGTAAGGTCCAAATTCTTGCCTCTGGATTCATTGATTTCGCCATCTGATTGGTCGAAGGCAGAAAGGATTATGTCCTGGGGGAGATCAAAAGTGGATATCACTTTTGGTAAGAACTATAGGACTGATCTTAATACCAATTTTCCATGTAAAAATCTGAGATAGGGTTCGTTATGGAGATTGCTTGTAGCTCTGATTGCCATTGTATCTGCAAGGAGGGTATCAGAAAAGCTATCTTCATAGTCAAGAACTCCACTGAAATTGAGTCAAAGAGCTCAAACTGAGAGGTGGTTAAAGTATCCAGAACCACTGGTAAGTCCAAGTTGGAGAAAGATTTCATACTGGTTGACTTTAGATGATTAGTTGCCAATCTGATCCCTGTCAATACCAAGACTGTTGAAACTTGGACTCTAAGAGAGTTGCAGCTAAGGCAATTGTTGAAGCCTTCTATTAGGAAGATTAATAGCTGATGAGCCGTCAGGGAGTTGACCGATATGTTTCTCTGAGTTGCTCAGAGAGGAAAAAAAATGAACAGATCCTATAATAAGAATTTGATGTGGATGGTTTTCTAGCTTTTAAGATTAGGGACACTTTATCTTGGCCCAGTCCCATGTCTTTTAGCTTCGGCCTTTCAATTTCCAAGCCACTAGATGCAGAGGCCGAGGGTTCAGGTAGAGAATTGGACCCTGTGTCAACATGTCTTGGACCAGAGGAAGAGTCCAAGAATCTTTGCTAAGGGCTCTTGCAGGTCTAAAATTTGGCGAATCACCTTAATGAAAGGCTCCACCAGGCTTACAACAAAACTTGTTAAATTCTCAGTTTCTTCTTTGTCTTCTGAGGACAGTATGGTAGGTCAATAAAAAAGGATTCATTGGCCCTCTATCACTCTTTTTTAAAATAAAAAACAGGAAATCAACTTCCATTTACCTCCCACTCCTCCTCTTCCTCAAGCCTATTCCTAATACTTTTTCACATGTCTGTGAAGCCCCACCCCCTTTTAACCCAAATCACCTCTTTGATCTCCCCCCAGCAGCACCACAGGAGTCCCCTCTAGGGACTCCACAAGATAAAGTTCCCAGTTATGAATACGCTTCCCACTGCTATTTAACTCTGACATGACACACCACTCTATACTGCATGCCACTCTATACCTTAACCCTTTGAATTCCAGAGGGGTGAGAAACACATTGCAAAGAAATGTGTTGCAAACCCCCTGGCACTCAAAGGGTTAACATGCTGGTATAACGCTCCTTTTTTTTCTGCTTTCCATTTGCACAACCAAAACACACACAGGCGTAATACTGCAATTCTGCTCCAAAGAAAAGAATAATTTAAATATAACTTTGATGTAATGGGTTCATGACTGGGGTAGTTGCTACATATTGTAGAGCAATGTCCTCTGGTCCTTAGAGGGCTACATTTATCTTCTAACTCTCTCAATACTGGACATGTTCACTTCAATACAAGATTTTTACCTATACAGCACTTTAAAGCTCCTACACCAAGCCAGAGCCCATACACTCAGATCCTCAACATCCAGGGAACTAGCAAGACCCGCAACCTACAGAGACAGTGCTCCTATCACTGTGTCTGTGTCCCACTCTGTATGTGTGTGTGTCTGCATATCTGTTGCGTGTATGTGTGTGTGTGCACATCTCTGTTGCATGTGTGTGTATGTCTGATGAATGGGTGTGTCTGTGTGCATGTTTTTTTCCATGTGTATTTTCATTGTGTATATGTGTCTGCCTGTGTGTTGCATAGGTCTGGGTGTATCAGTGTGTGTACATTTCAGACACGTACAACCAACAGTCATAACATGACAGCCAAAGCCTTCCCACACCGGCCGCAATAAGGAGGACATATTCATATCTCCTCTATACTGCCAGTTCTGAAGATACAGGGGGCATGATTTTGACAGGAGTGGTCAAAATCTCAGCAAGGACTTTCCCCTCCTCAACATCAGCCTCAACATCCAAAAAACATGGCCCAAACACACACAAAATCCCCTCACCTGCACCTCTCCTATATCCAAATCATCCTACTGCTCCACACACACACACACACACACACACACAATCTGCCCTCACCTGCGCCTCTTCTATGCCCAAATGCCCTCCTGCTCCTCACATACACACATAATGCCCACTTCTGTTAACCCTATCAGTGCAGCAGGGTATGCAATGCATTCCTTTGCAATGCTTTGAAAACCAATTTGGCACTCAAAGAGTTAAACCCTTATAGACTCTTGACTTGCAGGTAAGGAATGTACAAGGGAGGGAGGGACGTTGGACGCCTATGCTACTCAAACGGTTAACCCTTGGAGTGCCAGAGGGCTACACAACACATTGCTTTGCAATGCGTTGACAAACCCTCTCCCACTTAAAGGGTTAAAATATTATATACTCTTGACGTTTTCTGGTGTGACCATGTTGGGGTTTTTTGGAGCCTTTTTTTCCTTTCAGATCCCCGGTCTTTCCACAACTTCCACATGCCCAGCTCCATGGCCGCTACCCCCTCTAGCCCCTAGGCTCAGGCCTCCTCCCTCAGTCTCAACAGTGGCTTCTTCCTCCTGCACTGGATCTGGACATTGCAAGGCAAATTGTGGGCGGAAGAATGTCTCCGCTGTACCAGGGTCAGTAACATGGGGAGCTGGATCTACATTATATATGTCATCAGGACAACTTCTTTATACATTAACAACACTCTATTTAACCCTTTGAGTGCCAGAGAGGTTACTAATGCATTGCACCACAATGCACTGGATACCTTTTCAGCACTCAAAGGGTTAATTCTGACATGACACTCCACTGTACACTGCCTAGCACTCTATGGCTTAACATGCTGGTATAAGCCTCTCTCACATAATCTCCTTTTATTTTCTGCTCTCCACTTCTACACACCAAACACACAGAGACATAATACTGCAATTGTGCCCCAATGTAAATACCACTGATTTCAGATTTTCACTTCAATACCAGATTGTTACCTACACAGCCTTGTAAAACTCTTAGACTAGTCCCATGGTGGTCACAGCACACACTTCTATACTCAGAACATACAGATCCGGGGGACCAGCAAGACTGCTCAACTGCTGCTCATGTGCAATTTGCTAGGAGGCATTTACTAGTTGAACAGCCCGTTACACGGGCCACAGTGCCTCTGGCAGCCGGTCGCGGGGCAGTCACGCGCAGCAGAGACTGCCCGCACCACTGCTGTATCAGCCGCGGCGCGGGCAGTCTGTACTGTGCATGACTGCCGCATGCGCAGCAGTGTCTACCGCGCATGTCGGGCGTTACACACAACTTAGCGAATTATTATATAGGATATATATATATATATATATATATATATACACACACACACAAATACATATAATTCTTAGTGTAAAGGGGAACTATCACCTCTACAAAAGTTTGCCTCTATGTATTCTTCCAAGAGAGTTAATGTAATCTGTGTGTTTTTATTTAATGCATGCCATGGGAAATTTACCATTTTAAAAATGAGCCAATTACATCACTTCAGGACAGGCTGTAGGTCACTCTGCCCCTCAGCCTGTCAATCTTCGTCTGGGGTTAAGAACTATCTTCAGCGTAAAGAAGGACAAGGAGTCCTGGAAGTGATGGTATTAACCCCACAGATCTCTGATTGCAACATCATCGAGTCTGTCTGGGATTACATGAAGAGAGAGAAGCAACTGTGGCTGCCTAAAGCCACGGAAGTATTTAGTTCTCCAAGATGTTTGAGAACTTACCTGTCAAGTTCCTTAACAAACTGTGTGCAAGTGTACCTAGAAGAATTGATCTGTTTTGAAGGCAAAGGGTGGTCACACCAAATATTGATTTGATTTAGATTTTTCTTCTGTTCACTCACTATAATTTTGTTAATTGATAAAAAAATAAATTATTAACGTAAACTATTAACCTGTCTATTTTTGAAAGCATTTTTACTTTACAGCAATTTTTTCACACCTGGCTAAGACTTTTGCACAATACTGTATGTAGATGTATGAATATCTTTATTTATACAACTCCACCCAGTGTATGCAGCGCCTTACAATAGAAGTATGTAACAATAAATAAAAGTGGATAAAATAAATATTACAGTTATAGAAACAGTTTGGAGAGTGGTCCCTGACCCAAGGAGCTCACAGTCTAAATGGGTAATAGGAGACAGACAACAGGGTATGAGTGTGTTAAGTTCTGTGATTACAAGTGCTGGGTTTGCCAAAAGTTAGTGCATGGTACTAGTGCTCCAGAAGGTAAGATTTTTGGGTAGACTTAAAGACAGAGGGGGATTGTTCTAGACGTAAGGAGAGAGGTATGGTGTTCCATAGGTAGGGAACGTAAAGTGAAAAAGGTATGAGAAGGGAGAGGGCAGATGGTGGGGATAGTGCAACAAGAAGGGAATTGTGTGCTGAGTGAAGGAGGTGGCAGGGAATATAAGAGGAGTTGAGGGAAGAGATGTAAGGAGGGGCAGCAGTGTGGAGAGCATTAAAGGTAAGAAGAAGGACTTTGAAAGTGATGCATTGCTGAATAAGAGCCATGTTAGATGTCTAAAAATGATCTGCGCAGGTTCAGTTTTTGGGGAGAGTACAGTGATTCGTGCAGCTGAGCTTGACAGATAGGAAGCTGGTAGGTCAGTTAGTAGGACGATGTAATAGTCTAAGTGGAACAGAATGAGGGTATGCACAAGAGTTTTACTAGCTTTTTGGGAGAGGAATGGGTGGATTTTAGTAATGTTGCGAAGAAAGATGTGACCTGTTGTAGCCATGGAGTTAATGTGAGGGGAGAAGGAAAGCAAGGAATCAAATGTGACCCCAAGGCAGCATGCTGAGCCAACAGGATCAATGTCAGTTCCATCAACTGTAGTGGTGAAGTTGGGTGTTGGTCAATATTTTGGAGGGATGAGACTTCGGTTTTGGACATGTTTATCTTCGGCTGACAGTGGGGAATCCAGAAGGATATGGCCAAGAAGCAGTTGAAAACTTGTGTCTGTATTTGAAGTGAAAGATCAGGAGTGGACATGTAAATTTGGGCATCATCAGCAATGGCATATAGGTAATACTTGGAGACAAATTCATTAACAAAGTTTACCCTATGAAAGGGTGTACAGGGAAAAAAGTAGTGGACCCAGAACAAAGCCTTGAGGTACTTCCACAGAGGGACTGTAGAGGAGATGTTATTGCCAGAGGGCACATAAAGGTACATTGTGAAAGATAGAAGGAGAGCCATAAAACAGCTTGATTGAGAAACCAAGAATGTGAAGAGTCAAAGGCAGAGGAAAAGTTGAGCAGTATAAGCATAGAGAACTGGCCTTTGGATTTTGCAGTCTAGAGATCATAAGCCACTCTACAGAGATATAAAATCTTCAGATAAGGTAGCGCAAGACAATGGATGATGGAGACAAAACAAACTCTCCTCAGCTGCCAAGAATATGGAATCCCACCTCCAGATTCCCCAAAAAAAATGAAACAATGAAATACAACACTATTCTGTGCTAGAGGTACAGTTATTGAGCTGACATTAATGAATCAACAAATCTTAAAAAATGTTTATTACCATATATACCACAGTGGATCATGCATTCATGTCCAACAAACAACTCTTATTCAAGTATGTGATATGTCATATATACCACAGTGGATCATGCATTCATGTCCAACATGTTACCAAATAAAATTTGTTTGTATAGTGTACTTGAAAAGATGCTCATATCACATCCTTGAATAAGAGTTGTTTGTTGGACATGAATGCACATTTCACTGTGGTATATATGGTAATAAACATTTTTTAAAGGGATAGTAATATTTCGTTTTAGCTTTATTTTATTTTGTAGGCATTAAAAAACACAAAGAACAATATAAGTCTTATCTCTCAAACCTTTATGGTTTGAGGGATATTCACAAGCAAAGTTTCCCCTCCCGCCCCTTTTACCTAGTGTAAGCCATCTCTTCTCAGATGTGGAATACAGTCCATAGACCAGACAGATAACAGCAGGGGACAATCTCCTTACTGTGAGAACAATGAAAGCCCTGTCCCCCTTGACAAATTTTTCAGGTTTTTCCCTTATCTTAATTGAAGATTGTCCCTCTCTGGAATCTACCTGGGCACCTCCCTTCTGATCTGGCTGAGCAGTGTTACATCAGTAAAAGGGGCGGGAGGGGGATATTTTGTCAATTAATTACTCTTGAACTACAACTCTGACAGAATTGAAATAACACTCTCCAAAGTCCAAATACTATGATGATTAATTAGAGCTGCTTTTATTATGAAACATTACTATCCCTTTAAGTTTTGTTGATTCATTAATGTCAGCTCAATAACTGTACCTCGAGCACAGAATAGTGTTGTATTTCACTCTACAGAGAGCTGTCTCGGTTGAATGGTCACACCGGAATCCAGACTGAAAAGGGTCCAAAAGATTTTTACAGACAAGGAATTTGATTATTTGGGAGAAGACAAGGTGTTCTAAGAGTTTTGAAGTAAGATGTAGAAGGGAGACAGGTTGATAGAGAGACAGGAGAGGTTGAGGTTAGCCTTCTTGAGTAGGGGTTTGATTTGTGTCTGCTTGAATGAAGATGGGAAGGTGCCTGTGGAGAGAGAGGTGTTAAAATGTGTGTTAATATAGGTGTAATAACTGGTGCAAGTGGTTTGAGTAAGTGGCAGGGCATACAGTCCAAGGAGCAGGTAGTGAGGTTGGTGGAAAGGACAGGTTGAGAAAATTCTGCCTGCTGATGGAGGGGGTTTGGGGAGAGAGAGTTTAGAGACTGATGGAATAGTAGGAATCTGTTTTTGAATATATTCTACCTTGTCTTTGAAGTGCTCAGCAAAAGCATGTGGTAAATGTATGGAGTGAGAGGAAGCTATGGAAGGATGGAGCAAGGGATTAGACTGCAAAGAGTCGGTGAGGGTTACATTTGTTGTTGTGGATTACTGTGGTGTAGTATTCCTGGTTAGCCTTTGACAAGGCAGAATGTAAGCAAGACAACAGAAATTTAAAGGGGATGAAATCCACATGTGAGCGAGATTTTCTCCAGAGACTTTCAGCAGAAAGAGTACAAGAACGTAGGAAACGAGTGTGGTAGTTAAGCCAGGGTTGTGAATTGACTCAACACATTTCTGGGGAGCAAAGGAATCAGTTGCAGAGGATAGTACTGAGTTGTAGAATGTCTATGTCAGAGATGGACAAGATAGAGGAAAAGGATGGAGATAAATAAGGTACTCATCCCAGGGAGATAAAGTGAGCAGATATACCTTATAAATCTGTTGAGAGGTGCAATGGGGGAAGGGGCAGAGTAGGAGAGAGAGAGAGAGAGAGAGAGACAGAGAGAAGGATATAAGATGGTGGTCTGATAGAGGGAATGAAGAAACTGTGAAAGAGGCTCTTAGTAAAGACAAGATCCAGTCAGTGACCAGCTTTGTGTGTGGCACAGTCAGTCCACTGATGGAGATCAAGTGAGGAGGTTAGCTCAAGAAGTCGTGAAGCCCAGGGAACAGCGGGCTAATCAATATGACAGTTAAAGTCACCCAGAATAAGGACAAGATCGAAAGCTTGAAGGAGGAGTTAGCAGGTAGCCTGTATATTACAGCAACTCACATAGATAGAGGGTAATATAGCTAGATTGCATGTACTTCAGAGGAAGCAAAGTGAACAGATGGTGGGATTCAGAGGGTTTGGAAGAGGCAGTGGGAGGAGAGAAGGATGCCTACACCCCCACCCTGACTAGTAGAGCAGGGGGTGTGTGTGTGTGTGAGAAGCAGAACCCTCCATAAGAGACTGCAGCCTCCACCACAGTGTCATGTGCAGAGGTTGAAAATTGAATCTTTTCAGGCTGATCTAAAGTCGTAAATTGGGTCACACAGTGTTCAGTCCTGGGCCCAATGCTTTTCATTTGATTAGTAATGATCTAGAAGTGAGAATTAAAAGTAGTGTCTCAATCTTTGCTGATGACACTAAGCTGTGTCAGGCAATACATACAGAGCTGGATATTTTTTCTCTCCAGAAGGATTTAGATAAATGAGTGAATGGGCAGAAAAGTGGCAGATGACATTTAGGGCAGCCAATAGCAAAAAAGAAAACAAAACAGGTGACAACGTTTTTTCAAGAGCTGTAAGCAATTTAAAGGGATAGTAACCCCCCAGAAAACTTGAAGACAAATGCTAGTAAGAAGCACAACATACCTAACTCCTTAATCCCCATCTCTCAAACCGTTATGGTTTGAGAGATGTAAGAGAAGAGAGACCTCCGCTCCCTCCCCTTTCTGCCTGACGAGCTGTAAAGTTCATCAGTATGGTCTACAACATGTGCTTGCAAGCCAGGCACACTTTTTAGACCATACAGATGAAGTAATTATACAGAGATATCGAGATGACAGTGCTCCTGCACAGCCTCCGTCTGGTCACGGAAGCAGTATCTCATGACGTCCGCTATACAGCGGACGCATGAGAAAGGGGAGGGAGCGGAGGTCTTTCTCTTCTTACATCTCTCAAACCATAACAGTTTGAGAGATGGGGATAAAGGAGTTAGGTATGTTGGGCTTCTTACTAGCATTTGTCTTCAAGTTTTCTGGGGGGGGGGGTTACTATCCCTTTAAAGATCAGAGCTATTAAAAAATGCTGTAAAAAAAACCCTACCAGCCGCTAAATTTAGATGTGTTTTGGTCCATTGAAAAAAAAACAAAAAACACTACAAGTTGCCATATAATTGACTGTGTTAGCTGTTAAGATCCGATAAGGGACTCACTTTAGAGCATAAAATGGAGGCATGCTGCTACAATTTATCCCATGACGTTCCAGGTGCGTCATGGGTCCTTAAGTGGAATCTACCCATGACGTTCCTGGACCGTCATGGGTCCTTAACAGGTTAATATCTACATTGCTTTGTATGGAGTTAATTTGAATACTTTGCATTCTGCACCTCATCGTAGCAGGAGTAGACCCGCCTCTTTACGTCACTTTCACACGCCTCGGATGCAGGGTATTTAAACCCGGTTAAGACATACAACCAGTAATGCTTGCCCCTGACGAAGCCGTGTGTGCAACGGCAAAACGCGTTATCTATGCACAGTGAAATGGGGGGTTGGGTGGAATGGGGAATGAGAAATGAAGATTAGATAGTAATATTTATTTTTGAGGCAGGAAGTCTTGTTCATTTACATCATAGCACTAATAGCAGAAATACTTAATAACGCTAGCAGGTACCCTTTATGGACATCATATGTTAAGTTCCAAAGATGAATTACAGGTTGTGCAAATCTTTGTGAAATGATCTATCTAGCCGTTTTAACTACATATAATGGCTCAGGGCTAACACCATATTGCACTAAGATACAAAGTATTCTTGTTAGCTAGGCAGACGGACAGTCCTTACTTGATCAAGGAATGCTTGATTTATAGTCACTTCGACCACGTATAATGGCTTACGTCTAACACTACATTGCATTAAGATACAAAGTATCCGTGTTAGCTAAGCAGACACACTGTCCGTATTTGATCAAGGAACGCTTAATTTATAAATAGTGTGTCTGAACTAACGTTAATACGTAACGCTGATTAGACGCTGGATACAATTTAACACTGACTGATAGGTTATATAGGAAAAGACCAGTCTAAGATTTAAACAAGACAACGGCTTGACTAGCCTCAAAGTAGAAGACTGAATAGCGCAATCATTGTTTCTGATTTACACCTGTTACTAACTGAGCGTTTAAAGCTATAGATCCTGATATATTCTCTGAACAGCTACTTATAGAGTCTGATAATGAGTTGAATCTCACAGCCTACGGATAGGTGACACTAGATATAGATTGTTATAGGGAACGATACCTAGCACAGTTGTGTTTAAATCTATAGAGAGATTTTTATGGCGAGTTGCAAGTGAGTAAAGAGAAATTCACCTGGCCTAATACTTTCTACCACTGTGTTATTACAATCTGGGTGTCATCAATCTATTTTTGTAGCTTTCTTGATACAAGCAAAGACAGGATTATAGACAGAAGTCTAATGCTCTGAAAATATGATATCAGAACAATTAAGCTAATATATTCAGTTTCTCCTCACCTCACCTCATCTAGGGAGTTTTCTCCCTGAAGTTGTAAGAAAATATTTTCATTACAAAAAGAGAAATTTCACCCCATACAATAGCAGGTACCACTTGGGTCTACTTTTTAATGATATCTCTATGAACAGCACTCCTGTTTGCAGCGAGATCAATTACATGTATGTCTGTTGTGTACCATTTTAAACAAAATAATACATTTTGAACTTTTACGTGTGAAGATCTGCATCCAACTTAGGACACCTAAGGGAGCTCAACTGATTTCTTGACTGTATGGTGGTGGGAACAAAAATAAATACAATGCAGTGTCCCCTGACCTCGCAGTAGTTCTTTTGGTTTCACTTGTATATTCTATATCAAGATCTGCAGCTCCGTGATATATATCATTTTCAGCTAATATTACATATCTACTGGTTCAGACAAGCCTGCAGTGCATTTGTTTTCAGTGACCAGTAGATATTTGTCTTTACACATCCTTTAATATCCGGTATTATCTGTACAAGCTTCTTTGTTACCACTGACGTGTCATTTGTTGGCTTCCTTCCTGAGTGTATGCCACAAGATCAGACTAGAGCGACAGAACTGCAGACCACACTAGGAAGCAGTAATATTAAAGGTAAAGATCTGCAGCCAGCTGCATCCACTGTATCTTTTTCCAGAGGTCCTGCCAGTGTATAAGGAAGATGATGGTAGGATGCAGCAAATTAGAGACTAGGGAAATGGGGTTAAGAACATGGATCTGGTTTTGTTTCTCATACCAGTCGTATTTGGTGTAATACGAATCTATGAAAGAAAAAAAAAAGAAAAAAAAAAGGTGGTTTGCATCTTTCTCAAAAGGGAACAGAGGTTTTCAGTTAGGAAACTGTATTAATAGGTATATAAACTAGTAGAGGTGGGGGGGGGGGAGATAGAATGATACAGGTTAAAGCTCACACACATACACAGCACTGTGCAGATGAACTTGGACAAGGTATGTCTCTGACACATAGATAAAAAAAACACCTGGGGAGAGATTCACTAAAGGTCAGTGCTGTGGCCATATGATTTTGTCGACGGATTTGAAGCACTTTGACATTTCGATGTACATATACATGAACATATTCACTAACATTTAGAGATGAAAGGGGAGATGAAGGTCCTTATTAGCGTACAGGATTGTTGAACTGTTGTTGATGTGGAAGGGATGCCCTCCCTCACATATCACCAGCACTACCACAATCCTGAAATCTAAGAGCATTCTCTTTGCTGCCCCAGTAGGGGAGTAGAGAGAATGCTTGTAGCATCATGCACAGCATCACTCCCTTATCTCATTGAGTGTCATAATCATGTGCATTGCTCACCCATGTGACACTCAAAGAGTCAAAAAAAGTACACCAAGCACTACACAATTATCCGTTCAGCTCTGTATTATATTTATTTCATACATGTTGTGCACTCCCAAGGGAACAAGGCTGGGGGTCAGGCAGCATCCATGGAGATTTGTGGCTGCTAATTGCCCCCAGACTTGTTCCCTTGCCCTCTGGTAGCCATAGAACCCCATGTACAATGTCTGGCCCCCAGACTTGTTCCCTTGCCCACTGGTGGCTACAGATCCTTATGTACACTGCCTGACCCTCTCCAGCCTTTTCCCCTTGCGTACTGCTAGCCACAAATCCCCAGGGCACTGCCTGGGCAAGGGAAGAAGGCAGGGGGTATCAGGCAGTGTATGTGGGCTAACACACAATGGTGATGTTCCCCCACAATACGTATATTCAACATGCTGCCCCGTAGTTCAAATTTAACACTAGTTTGATGGAATTTGTCAACAGTTAACAACCCTTCCTTCTTCTGATTCAATGAGGGCTGTTACAGCATAGGAAACTACAGGGAGATCCCAAATTCACCAGCCTCAGGTAGGCGAAGCTGAGACTGTGAGCTCCAAAAGCAGATCCTGCAATAGCAGTTTAGTGCATGTGTCGAAGTGCAATATTAACATATCATACACACCCTTGCATATGATACTGGCTCATTATCTTGCACTTCCATGTGGAAATAAGTCATTATGGTTCATTTCCATATGAAAATAGGCCATTGTTGATGTGATGAGTGAAAATTCATAAACCTGTAGGATGGATGTCAATGTGGCCAGATTTTTGTTTGACTGATGGCGATGTGATGTCGAAGGCACTTTAGTGAATACTTTTCATGTACCATTGACATTGCTCCTACAGGACAATGACATTTTCAGCCCTCTTCGAACTTTAGTGAATCTAGGCCCTGCAGTTTAAGGAATAAGATCCCTGAATTAACAGCAATAATAACTAGTGTACCAGGGTACTCTGTATTTAGAACATACAGAAAAGGAGGAGGAATTGCAACTTATGTCAAAAATAGCGTAAAGGTTAATCTTATACAGGGTATGGAGGAGAACACAGAGATAACTTTAGAATATGGAAATAAGATGGTCCCTTATTTAGGTGTGATCTATAGACCCCCTGCTCAAGCAGAGGAGTTAGATCAACTGCTGATTGAAGAAATAATTAAGATGACTGTGAAAGGTGAGGCTATTATTAAGGGGGACTTTAATCTGCCTGATATGGACTGGAAAAACCAAGCAGCAGGTTCAACTACATTCTTTACAGGAAGATTTCTTAGTCAATTAGTAGAAGAGCCAACTAGAAAGGAAGCCATATTACATATATTATTTACAAATAATGTGTTAGGGACCAGGAACCAGACAGACCTGAAAATCCGAAATGCAAAACACCTTTATTAAAGTAACAAAAAACAAGCGAAGCAGAATGGTGATCCAGGAGCATAAACCAAAAGACAAGCGGGGTTCAGGAACCAAGGCTGGTACTCAGCCAAGTCAGAGTCAGGAACACAGGAGTCAGCGATGTCAGGAAAAAGCCAAGAGTCAGGAATACAGGAGCCAGCTACATCAGGAACAAGCCAGGAGTCAGGAGCCAGAAGGATCGTCAGAGGAAGCTAGGTCATACACAGATCAACAGGAGCACAGAAGAATCCACAGCAACAAGCACAAGGACAATCAGGAAGTGAACCAAGATGCTTTAAATATTCTGGGAGGGTTGGCTGATAACAGCCTGATCCAGGAAAGGGAAGGCAGCAGCAATGGATAGCTGTAACGGTTTGTTTGACACACAGACACAGAAGGTTTGGATAAAACACAGTTTTATTAAGCAATAAGGAATACAATAACCCTCACAGGTCCTGTAGTATATTCTCAATATAATACAGACACAAGACAGGTTACATATACATATGCCTACACAGGTCCAGTATAAATACAGAGTCCATAACAAGTTATACTGACACAAGTCAGGCAGATCTTGACAGAGTCCCAGTGTATCGGTACTGCATGGGTTAATGGCCTTCAGCAAGTGTAAACAGTCCCATGTGTGGTAAGGCCTGTTAAGAAGCTCACCTAGGATAGAGAGCTTAAATACGAGTAACGCCCAATAATAGGTTAGCAGGTAATAGTGAACTGCCCGAGCAGTAACTGAGGCTGAGTAACACAGAGCACAGCCGGAGCAGTAACGGAGACTAGGCCACGTGATCACTGCCGTAGCAGTAACGGAGACTGAGTAACGTGGACACTGCCGTAGCAGTAATGCAGACCAGGCAACTTGCACTCTGCCGTAGCAGTAAACGGAGACTAGGCCACTTGCACTCTGCCATAGCAGTAACGGAGACTAAGTGACTGGAGACTGTCGTAGCAGTAAAGGAGACTGAGCAACTGAACACTGCCGTGACTGTAACGGAATGAGCAACTGAGCAACTCGCTCTGAGGTGGCAACCAACCGGGAGCGAAAGGAATGACAAGCCAATAGGAATGTCGCCGGAGCAACACAGAGGCAACCGAGACCAAAACTGCACAGCTGTCACAGACAGCGAGAAAGGATCATCGCCCTCAACTGGAGACCGGGCTGGTACAACCGGAGCAGGAACATCAGCCAATCCAAGTCGGAACACGGTGCAGGAACGTCAGCCAAGCCGGGTCGGTTCACGGAGCAGGAATGTCAGCCAAGCCGGGTCGGTACACAGGAGCAGGAGAAGCAGAATGGTCAGGCAGTCCAGGTCGGTTCACAAGCAGGAGACGAGATGAAGAGTAGTCAGGCAGGCCGGGTCGATACACTGAGAACAACTGAAATCAGGAACAAGCACTGGTACTGGAACACCACGAAAGGGCACCGGAGTGGTGCCAGAACCCAGTATTTAAAGGCCACAGTCAATAGGAGTAAAACAGGAGTGTAGGCTGACAGTAGGAGTAAAACAGGAGTGTAGACTGACAGAATGTCGCAGACAGAGCACGGGCACCGTGATAATAACAGAGCTCTAGTTAGCTCAGACAGCAGAATCAAACAGCAGAGTAGAGCAGCTCAGCCAAACCTTGGCATAATGGTATTAGATGTAGCTGTTGGACTAGTTGTACCACACTAAAACAAAGGTTCTAGAGTTTAGAAAAGCTGATTTTTCTATAATGGAAACATATTTATGTCAGTCTTCTCCACAGAAGTGGCAAATATTGTACATGAGAAAAAGGTAGCATTTAGGAAAGATAAACAGACACAGAAGGAGGATGATAGGTGTCTGTACAAGTCTAGACTGAAGGTAGATAAATGCATTGTTAGATGTGCCAGAGCACATGTAGAGGAGAATACTACCCAGTCAATAAAAAGGCTGACAAAACATTTTTCAGAGGTATATGTAAGACTTATACTATAAGTGAAAGAAGTAAAATGAAACAAGGGATAGTTAGACCGAAGATAAAATATGCAATTTATGTAAATGAGGATAAAGGACTAGCTGACTATTACAATGAATACTTCTGTTCAGTTTTTTTACAGAGGAAGTTGAAGGGATGGGACTTCAAATAGCAAGATATGGGATGCCGCTTGGGGACCCTTGAATAAATTTTGTGAATAAAAAAAAAAAAGGTCCGTAACTGCTGGCCATGCGGCTGTCCTTTAACAGGGAAAGGGAGAAACAGAGAATGGAGTTCCCAGTGCCTCAAATAGCCAAATACGGGCATTTTGTTGTACTGGGAGCAGGACAAGGGGGGAGGAAAAAATGAATAAATGATTAACGTGTTAGTAATGTCCACAAAAAAGTGTTTTGCATTTAGAAGTGCTTAAAAAGCCGAGCTAAATGCAAAAAAATGTATCTCTCAAACCACTATGGTTTAAGAGATACAGGCGTTTAAAGTTTGATCTCTGCTACTGACAGCTGTAAAGCTGTCAGGAGGAGATCCGTGTCAGCCGACACAGAGGTGCTTGAGCAGAGCCGAGATCTCGTTATTTACCACGAATCCCTTCATTGGAATTTACAGCTGTCAGTAGCAGAGATCAAACTTTAAACGCCTGTATCTCTTAAACCATAGCGGTTTGAGAGGTACGGTTTTTTGAATGGCCGACACGGATCTCCTGCTGACAGCTTTACACCTCTGGGAGGAATAGTATTAAAAATGTACAGTCCTCATAGTATAAATGCATCCCTGAGCTTCTTGTCCCAACTACTACAAGAAATGAAGCTGCCAAGAGGCAGACTCATTTCTATTGTTTGTGTAGACGGGTTTCAGGTAACAGGAAGCGGGGGGAGATGCACCTAGGTCTCATAAAAAATGACAGTAAAGAGGTGATAACTTCTTCAGTGAGAAGAACGCTCCTATGTTATTTCGTAAATCCTGTTCACTAAGATGTCTCAAGTTGGAGGGACCTTAATTCATACGATTCATAGGGGGAGATGCACTAAGATTTGATAGGAAGGTGATAAAGAGGAGATGACTTCTCCCGTGATATAATTTCTCAAATTCCTAAGTTATTCTATGGAGCAAATGCACTAAGATCGTTCCAACTTTGGAGATCTTAGTGTATCACCTCTATATCATGCCTTAGTGCATAACCCCAACAAAATAACAATGCCCCCTTCATCTCCACAATGCCCCTTCCACAATGCCCCCCTTCATTTCCACAATGCCCCTTCCACAATGCCCCACTTCATCTCCACAATGTCCCCTTCATCTCCACAATGCCCCTTCCACAATTCCCCCTTCATCTCATCTCCACAATGCCCCCTTCCACAATGCCCCCTTCCATCTCCACAATGCCCCCTTCATCTCCACAATGCCCCCTTCCATCTCCACAATGCCCCCTTCATCTCCACAATGCCCCCTTCATCTCCACAATGCCCCCCTTCATCTCCACAATGCCCAATGCCCCCTTCATCTCCACAATGCCCCCTTCATCTCCACAATGCCCCCATCTTCACATTTCCCCTACCTCCAGTCCCTGGTGGTCTAGCGGAGTGTCTTTACAAATCTGTGCCTCCTTCGGCACAGATCTCTGCAACCGGAGCTCCCGCGCGCCACTGTAGTAATGCAGAGGTTGGGAGATGATGTCATCTCCCAGCGCTCTATATTACTACAGTGGCGCGGAGTGGGAGATCAGGTAAGTGACTGCTGCGGGCGAGGGGGTCGCAGGCGGTGGCCGGGCCCCTGGAGTGACGGGCCCGGTCGCATGTGCGACCGCTGCGACCCTTATTGTTACGCCACTGGCAGAGACCTGGGGGAGGGGATGCATACTGAGGCTGTCAAATTAAATGTGGCTATCCCCAGAGGTGAGGTAGAAGTGATTAACTAGTAATATGCTGGGCTTTAAATGGATAGTAATGTTTAAAAATAAAAGCAGCTCCAATTAATCTTCATAGAATTTGGGCCATGGAGAGTTGTAGTTCAAGAGTAATTGAATGATAAAGTATCCTGTAACGTGACGCCTTGTATCATAAGCTGGATACCTCTTTTATAGTTCCTTTCTCCCTCAGAATAACACTCCAATAGTAAACTGAACCTCCTGTTCCCAAACATCAGCTGAGACTTGATGAAGGGAAGAACTCTCTTTTGTTGACTCAAACACACAGCTTATATACACTACAGAGACTCTTATCTAGATCAGCATGCAAACGAATACTTGGGACAGTGTTTCTATGCTTGACCAATCAGTCACCAGCATCCTTATCAGGATAAGAATGCAGATTAAGACTTGAAATCATACATTCTTAACTGGCTCATCAATAACCTCCTCTGATTGGTCAAGGAAGCACAGCAGGAATCAATTAACATTCCTTAGCACAGAACTGTAGTATAGTGGAAGCCAAGCCCAACCCCCATCTCTGCATTCCAGCAATGTATTGAAAACAACTATGGCTAAGCTCAGTTGTCTTTTGGGTAGAAATAGTCTGAAGACATGAGATCCCATATCCAAAACACACCAATATCTCCCATGGTCGCCACAGTTCCGTCACATATCTCCCCCTTGTCCGCCTCCGACAGCCACAGCATGATCCAGACGGGTCAGCTTGCTGCTGTCCGGAGTGGACACATAATCTGGTAGTGCCATGTCCACAACAGTACTTGTCCCAAAAGTCTTGTCCCCAGCCAGCCCCTACAGTCCTGGGGTCTGGAAAGAAAAAACAAGCCCCTTGTCCGGGGCCAGGAGTAAAACTGGGGTCCTTGGTCCTGGGCCAGGGAAACGTGTACCTCTTGGTCCTGGCTATCACCAAGTTGGGAGGCCTCTCCTGGGCCAGGCTCCACGCAGAGCTGGGGTCAGACCCTCCTGGGTCTGGGTCCAGTGGCTCAGGGTCCATAGCCAGTCTATAAGGTGGACCTCCTTTTGGCAACAGTGTCTCTGGGTTCCCAATGGCCTGGGGGTCACCTTGGTGGACGCTGGGGACATCTCCCCCTTTTGGTTGGGCAAGTACCCCACGGGAACAGGAGAGGATGCTGCTCTCACTCTCCTGGGCTGAGGCAACATCCAAAGGGCTACTGGAAACACTGGGGACTCTTTTGCTCAGGGTTGGGGCATCCAGAGGACCGGTGAGGAGCACACTCCCACTCACCAATCCAGGACAAACAGACTGTGGGCTGCTGGCAAAACTGGGGCAACTCCCAACTTCCTTAAGAAGCACGGTGGTCCCCCTCCCTCGGGCTGGATCAACAGTTGGCCTGGTGGAGAATGACTTCCCACCCAACAGGCTGGGGTCAAAAGATCCAGGGGTAACAAGGGTATCCCTGGTGAGGACCGTGGTCCCACTCACCAAGGCTGGGGTATCAGGACAAGGGGCAACAGGCTTGGGACTGCTGATGTTGTCCCACTCATCACAGACAAGGTTTTACAGGGCCTGGTGGGCTCGCTCCCAACCACCAGGTCAGGGGTCACATAGGGGCTGGTGGGCTCGCTCCCACCCACCAGTTCACAGTCTAGAGGGACAGCACAAGGGGCAGCAGCACTGCATTGTGGCAGTCTGCTGGGGTCCTCTTCTTCCAGGCAACAAACTCCAAGGCCATTCTCTGCCTTGAGGAAGACCGCAATCCCATTCCTCAGGGCCATAACATCCGCGCCCCTGGAGAGCACACATTTCTCTTTCTCCAGGGCAGTATCCAATAACAAAGGAATAGGACAGGGGCTGCTGGTGGGGACCTGTGTCTCATCCACAGCAACAGGGGTTTCCCAGGCCCTGGGGAGCTCGCTCCTACTCACCAGGCCAGGGTTCACAGGGGGGCTGGTGGGGAACGCATTCCCACCCACCAGTTCACAGTCCATGGGGTCAACAAGAGGGCCAGCAGCACAGTTCTCCTTCAGTCTGCTAGGGTCCTCTACTTTCAGGCCACAAACTCCAAGGCCATTCTCTGCCTTGAGGAAGACCGCAGTCCCATTCCTCAGGGCCATAACATCCGCACCTCTGGAGAGCACACATTGCTCCTTCTCCAGGGCAGTGTCCATTAACAAAGGGGAAGGACAGGGGCTGCTGGTGGGGACCTGTGTCTCATCCACAGCAACAGGGGTTTCCCAGGCCCTGGGGAGCTCGCTCCTACTCACCAGGCCAGGGTTCACAGGGGGGCTGGTGGGGAACGCATTCCCACCCACCAGTTCACACTCCATAGGGTCAACAAGAGGGCCAGCAGCACTGTTCTCCTTCAGTCTGCTGGGGTCCTCTTCTTCCAGGCAACAAACTCCAAAGCCATTCTCTGCCTTGAGGAAGACCGCAGTCCCATTCCTCAGGGCCATAACATCTGCGCCCCTGGAGAGCACACATTTCTCTTTCTCCAGGGCAGTATCCAATAATAAAGGGGAAGGACAGGGGCTGCTGGTGGGAACCTGCATCTCATCCACAGCAACAGGGGTTTCCCAGGTACTGTGGAGCTCACTCCTACTCACCAGGCCAGGGTTCACAGGGGGGCTGGTGGGGAACGCATTCCCACCCACCAGTTCACAGTCCATAGGATCAACAAGAGGACCAGAAGCACTGTTCTCCTTCAGTCTGCTGGGGTCCTCTTCTTTCAGGCCACAAACCACAGGGCCATTCTCTGCCTTGAGGAAGACCGCAGTCCCATTCCTCAGGGTCGTATCAACCATGCCCCTGGAGAGCACACATTGCTCCTTCTCCAGGGCAGTGTCCATTAACAAAGGGAGCATCTTCTTGGGTCTGCTGGTGAGCGCTCTATCACAACAGTAGGAAAAATAGGGGAAGGGGCCAAAGGTCCACCAGGGGGGACCGTTGTCCCACCCCCTGGTACAGGGGCATTCTTGGGGCTGAGGAGCAGCGAATTCCCACTCCTCAGGTCCGGGGCAACAAAGGGGCTGGTGCGTATCACTGTCTCACTTCCCCAGCATGGGGCAACCCAGGGACTCTGGATGTCTTGAAAGTACTGTTGCTTGACCGACAGTTTAAGTTGGGCAACCGTCTCTTCCGACGGATTGGGTCCTAGGTGGGGCAGTAGATTCCTCATTCCCCACCCCACCGGGTCGCAGGACTCAAAGGACTGTTCAATTCCAAGGTCGGAGCCTCCATCCCAGGGCGGGTTGGCCAGCCAGGCCACATCTTTCTGCGGTATAGTATATGGGGGGGCCGCCCGTGGTCCCTCCCCCGTATGCCTCGCAACTTTCCGGATAAGGCCTTGGTAAGCTCGCTCCAGATGCCACTCTTGCTCCACCAGGTCCTCCAGCTCCTCTGCTAGCTCAGGGATATTCTGGAACCCCATCATCTCCTCCCGGGCATCCCTGATTTCCCAAAACCTACTCTCCTCCTTGCTGCCAAAGTTGGGGTCGACACAGATGGCCTCCCATCCTACTCCTGGGCCATTGTATCCATTGCCCGCAGCAGAACAAGAGGGGCGGATCATGCTGTAATACTTCTGCTCCGCTTTCTGGTACAGGGCGATATAATGATCCTGTAGCTTACTTTCCACCTTCACAAAGCAGTCCATGCTGTCCTCCCAATCCCGCAGAGGATTGTCCCCCAGAAGCGGCCATCGCAATGCCACCAGCTTCTCAATCCGTCTCCAGTTGGGCTTAACAGCGCCCATTGGTCCTAGATTTGCCATATTCCACAGGCAGGATCCCAGGTACCTCCTAATGCAGTGGATACTAGTACTCCAAGTTCCAGGATATCCAAGTTGCTTTGGCCATCCACAGGTTGGGGCCCCCTTGCACTCTGGACTCCAGCAGATCCTCCAGGGCTTTGCTAAGCCCGCTGCAGCACTGCTTCCTCCGGTTCAGATGAACCAACGCTCTATCCACTGCTCACTGCGTTGCTGAGACCGGGGTCAAGCCAGTGGCTATATCTCCCCCTGGATGCTGGTCTCAGTTTCGCTGTTGCTCCATCCACTGCTCGCTGCGCTGCTGAGACTGGGGTCAAGCCAGCGGCTATATCTCCCCCTGGATGCTGGTCTCAGTTTCAGTTCCTTGGGATAAGCCGAATCCCGCCGCTTGCCACCAGTTGTAACGTGACACCTTGTATCATAAGCTGGATACCTCTTTTATAGTTTCTTTCTCCCTCAGAATAACACTCCAATAGTAAACTGAACCTCCTGTTCCCAAACATCAGCCGAGACTTGATGAAGGGAAGAACTCTCTTTTATTGACTCAAACACACAGCTTATATACACTACAGAGACTCTTATCTAGATCAGCATGCAAACGAATACTTGGGACAGTGTTTCTGTGCTTGACCAATCAGTCACCAGCATCCTTATCAGGATAAGAATGCAGATTAAGACTTGAAATCACACATTCTTAACTGGCTCATCAATAACCTCCTCTGATTGGTCAAGGAAGCACAGCAGGAATCAATTAACATTCCTTAGCACAGAACTGTAGTATAGTGGAAGCCAAGCCCAGCCCCCATCTCTGCATTCCAGCAATGTATTGAAAACAACTATGGCTAAGCTCAGTCTATGGTTGTCTTTTGGGTAGAAATAGTCTGAAGACATGAGATCCCATATCCCTAACACACCAATATCTCCCATGGTCGCCACAGTTCCGTCACATATCCCCCTTCCGCTCTTTTTACTGATGTAACACTGCTCACTTCAGTACAGAAAGGTGGTGTCCAGATGGCTTGCAGAGAGGGACAATCTTCAATTAGCATAAGGGAAAAACCTGAAAAACCTGTCAAGGGGAGCAGGGTTTTCAGTGTTCTCACAGTAAGAAGATTGTCCCTTGCTGTGAGCTGTCTGGTCTTAAGGCCAGATTCCACATCTGAGGGGAGGCAGCTTACACTAGGTAAAAGGGGGCGGGAGGGGGATACTCTATCATTCAATTACTCTTGAACTACAACTCTGACAGTATTGAAATAACACTCTCCAAGGCCCAAATACTATGAAGATTAATTGGACCTGGTTTTATTTTGAAACTATCCCTTTAAGAAAGTACCATTTTTATTTCATGTTAGTAGCCCTTTATACAAGCAGGACAATTAAATGCTGTGCCATATTCATAAGTCAAAAGTGGAGCAATTTTAGGGCAAAACCAAAAACCCAGAAAAAAAGAAACAAAAACATATTTAGAAACATATCTAGCATTTGTGGGGTTAGAACATATAAGCAGAATGTGATTCAAAACCACAGAAAACTAATAAAGGTATAGAAATGTGGCTTTAAAAGTTGCTCGCCGAGTCTTCTATATGTTAAAAGTAACCAATTGCGCTATATCTAATGCCATACTTGTTTGTAGTTCAGAAGTTATGAGGCGACAAAGATCCCCCACCTCCCCTTTCTGGCCTCCTGTCACAGTTACCTTAGATCCAGCAATGCCTGGTGGGTTGATGCAGGTAATAGATGGCCTGAAATGTTGCCGCGGCATCATCCCATGCATCATTACGAGGACTGGGACTAGGCACGATTGGCATTCTCAGCGGCCGGCCGTGTCCTTGTGCTAACCGGGCCTGCTCCGTAGAATGACGCGGAGTAGGGTCTGTGTTCTGATGCATCTCATGGCCATGTGTCACTTTCGGGCGCGGGGGTTGATATATGTTGCAGGCCTCCAAACTTTTCATGAAACTGGACTTAAGGGCGGCCTACAATCTGGTCAGAATAAAGGAGGGCCACGAATGGAAGACAGCATTTAACACCTGGAGCGGGCATTATGAATATATTGTCATGCCCTTTGGTCTTTGCAATGCTCCTGCTTTCTTCCATGAATTTATCAATTATGTATTGAGAGACCTTTTGTCAAGTTGTGTTGTGGTCTATCTGGATGACATCCTCATTCACTCTCCTACATTGGAGACTCATTGTTCGGATGTATCCAAAGTCCTAAGTTTGTTAAAAGAAAACAACTTGTTTTGCAAGTTGGAGAAATGTGAATTTCACAAAAACCAGGTTATCCTTCTGGGCTACATCATTTCCTCTTCTGGGTTGGCCATGGACCCCCAGAAACTGTCCGCTGTGCTACAATGGCCTCGTCCTGAGGGACTCAAATGTATTCAAAGATTCCTGGGCTTCTCTAACTATTACCGACGGTTTATTAAGAATTTCTTGACTATCGTCGAACCTATCACCGATATGACCCATAAGGGTGCTAAGGTTACAGAATGGTCCCACAGTGCGTTACATGCCTTCAAAGACCTCAAGGCTGCATTTGAAGCTGCTCCTATTTTGGTGCATCCCAATTCCGCCCTGACCTTCACACTGGAGGTTGATGCATCTGAAATTGGAGTAGGCACCCTCCTTTCTCAACACTCGGCCCCAGAGGAGGCCTTACTCCCATGCGGGTATTTCTCTAAGAAACTGTCTAAGGCAGAGACGGTATACCAGATTGGGGACAGAGCCTTATTGGCTATTATGTTGGCACTGAAAGAATGGTGACACCTCCTGGAGGGTACTAGTTCCCTAATCTTGATTCTTACTGATCATAAGAATCTCACTTGTTCAAGGCTAAACGCCTGTTGCCCCGCCAAGCTAGATGGGCGTTGTTCCTATCAAGGTTCAATTTTGTGGATTCATACCTTCCGGGCTCTAAGAATGTGAAGGTGGATGCCCTATCACACCAATTTTGCAAGCTATCTAAGGAAGAGGTTCCTCCCTCACCTATTATTCCAGCTGATCGTATTTTGGCTACTATACGCACATGTATTACGTCTCCTCCGGGAGAACAGAAATTGACCACTAAGACATCTGCTATGGTGGAGAAACCTAGCGGGAAATGCTTTGTTCCCGCTAAGTTGTGTATTAAACTACTTGAAACCTATCATGCCTCCAAAATCGCTGGCCACATTGGTCGAGACCAATTGATTTGGTCCTTGTCTCGATTGTTCTGGTGGCAGAGCCTTCCCTCCGATTGTGCGGCTTTTACCACAGCATGCACTACTTGTGCCCATAACAAATGTCTTGACATTTGCCTGTCAGTCTTCTTCAACCTGTGGCAAATGGAGAATGACCGTGGTCCTATCTGTCCATAGATTTTATGGTTGATTTACCGGCATCCTCTGGTTTCATGCTCATCCTAATGATCGTAGACGTATTTTCAAAGATGGCTCATTTTGTACCACTCAAAGGCCCACCATACACGCAGGAATTGGCGGTGATCTTCGCTAAAGAGGTCTTTTAACTCCATGGCATACCCAGGGTTATTGTCTCAGATAGAGGTAGCCAGTTCGTGTCTCCGTTTTGGAGATGCTTTTGTGCCCAGATGCGGATTCAGTTAGCATTCTTCTCTGCCTACCACCCACAGTCAAATGGTGCAGCTGAACGATCCAACCAAGCCGTAGAACAATTTCTCCATTGTTATATCTCTGACCACCACGATAATTGGGATACCCTGTTACCTTGGGTGGAGTTTGCTCAGAATTGTGCCGTGAACTCTTCTTCACAGAGTTCTACTTTTCTGATTAATTATGGGTTCCAACCCCATGTTCTTCCTGATGTGTTTCAGGCACAGGAAATTCCGGCTCTGGATGAGCATTTAAGGGCGCTCCGTTCCTCTTGGGTTCAGGTACAGCATACCCTACGTGGTTCCATGCAGTGGCAGAAGAGGCAGGCTGACCATTGGCATTTGCCGGCACCTACCTTCCAGGTGGGGGAGAGGGTATGGCTGTCATCCTGAAATCTGAAACGCCAGGTGCAGTGTAATAAACAGGTTCCTCGATTTGTTGGCCCTTTCTGTGTGTTGCGCAAAATTAACCCTGTGGCGTATGCTCTGGAGCTTCCCGCTTCTATGCGCATCCACAATGTGTTCCACGTTTCCTTGCTCAAACCTCTGGTTTGTAACCGATATACCACCAGTACAGTTCGGCCAGCTCTGGTGAAGGTTGGCAATCACAAAGAATTTGTGGTACAGAGCATTCTGGACTCCAGATGGGTCAGAGGGCGCCTTCAGTATCTAATTCACTGGAAAGGGTATGGTCCTGAGGAGCGCTCCTGGATACCTGCCAATGATGTGCATGCTCCTAGGTTGGTGCGCAGGTTTCATGCCCGCTTTCCTGACAAACCCCAGGTAGACCCTCGGAGGAGGGGTCTTTGAAGGGGGGGTACTGTCACAGTTACCTTAGATCCAGCGATGCCTGGTGGGTTGAGGCAGGTAATAGATGGCCTGAAATGTTGCCGTGGCATCATCCCATGCATCATTACAAGGACTGGGCCTAGGAGAGCTTGGCGTTCTCAGCGGCCATCTGTGTCCTCGTGCTAATCGGGCCTGCTCCGTAGAATGAATGGGTGGGGTCTGTGTTCTGACGCATCTCGTGGCCATGAGTCACTTTCGGGCGCGAGGTTGTTATATGTCCCAGGCCTCTGTTTTGTACAGTTTGGGGCTGAGAGCTCCACCCATCTGCTTCCTGGGATTGCCTTTTTAAAGGGAACTGGACTTAGTGCTGTTCTAGTTCCAGTTGTTCCTGTATCCTGTGTATGACCCGGCTAGTCTGACTATACATTCTGGTGCTGACCTGTGGCTCTGTCTGACCATTCTACCTGTGCACTCCTTTGGCTATAGACATCCAGTCTGGTGCAGACCTGTGGCTCTGGTTGACTACCCGCTCCGTGTATGACCCCGGCTTGTCTGGCTATCCTAGCTGGTGTTGACCTGTGGCTCTGTCTGTTCATTCCTCTGTGTTGCCCATTTCCAACAGACATCCATCTTGGTGTGGACTTGGGACTCTGGCAGAGTCTGGCCTAACTGACTGCAGGCGTGAGTCAGTAGTCTCCATTGTTGTGACCCTTATTGGAGACAAGCTCTTCCCTACTGGCTGCAGGCGTGAGTCAGTGTTCTCCCTTGTAGCTCCCTGCGGGAGACTTTGGGTTCTATCCTGGGCTCTACTGTTACCTTTGAGACTATCAGTTGGCACCGGCCTAGTCTCCAGCAGTTGTGGTAGACATTGTGGCAGCTCCTATTCCTGATAGAGTTTCTAGCGTATCTAGTCACCCTCTGCTCTGTACTACTGTTAATATAATTTCTATTATCATTCAAAATAAAGGTGATTTTAACTATAACATCTGACTCCTTGTCTTGCTTGAAAACCGTAACACCGTCTCCCTCTGAATCTCATATCTGGTTGTGCGACTCAACGGCTGCAGTGAGGGACACACTTCAGTAAGTATAAGGGAAATCCTGCCCCCCTTGACGAAGGAGGGTAGGATTTCCCTTTGCTTACTGAAGTTTGTCCCTTGCTTCATCAGTCCTCACCAGCCTGCGTCTTCAGCATGATGTGCCAGAAAGGAGCGAGCGTGGGTTCTTTATCGCCTCATAACTTTTGAACTACAAACAAGTAAGGCATTAGACATTTCGCGATTGGTTAATTTTAACATACAGAAGACTAGGCAAGCAACTTTTAAACCAACATTACTATCCCTTTAAAAACAAAATCCAGAGTGAATTATACCAGATGTATCATTTGTTTACTGTGTCCCCCTAGTGGACTAAATTAATATTACATCTCCATTTTCTCTATAATTCTTCTAAAGGTCTTGTTATGCTTACTTTAACCCTCTGAGTACCAGAAAGGTATGCAATGCATTGCAAAGCAATGTGTTTCATACCTCTCTGGCACTCAGACTCAGAAAAGAGCAGAACATGTTTTTTTTAATTAAAATATATATGTCATGTGGCTTTTCCTGATAAGTAAAACAATGGTGCTCCCTCTCCTGTGGGATTTTTCATTCATAAATGATCATATCTGGGAACTTACAAACTGGGTTGACACAGATCTTTGAAACATTAACCATTACATTTCTCCACCAATGTAGATTTGGCACAATATGTCACTACTTGCAATAACTTAGAGGTGCTCTAATCCATCAGCAAGGAACACTTAAAGGGATAGTAATACCTAAAATGTAAAAAAAAATATGTTGTAGGGTTTATCCCCCTGAGTAAAACAAGAGTACTCCCACTGCTGAAAGGTGTTTCATTCAAAAGTTATTAATTTTCAAAGTTTAATTTTTTAGGTGCAATATCACAGTGGCCTGAAATTTTACAGTGGCGCTGTTGCTACACCATCCTATGGAGATTTATGGTCCTGAGACCAGAGCTGTCCATAGGATGGTGTAGCAACAGCGCCACTGTACAATTTCAGGCCACTGTGATATTGCACCTAAAAAATTCAACTTTGAAAATTAATAACTTTTGAATGAAACACCTTTCAGCAGTGGGAGTACTCTTGTTTTACTCAGGGGGATAAACCCTACAACATATTTTTTTTTACATTTTAGGTATTACTATCCCTTTAACATCCTACATCACACTGCTTGGACATGCCCAAGGACAGCAGGACCTTTCTGGTAGAAATAGCTACAATTTAGAGACTTAAAACAGAACCATGTGCTCAGGGTCAAACCATGAGAGTGCCCAGGTATGTAAAGTATTACAGTTCAAACTTTTTCTTTATGTTAACCCGAATGTTTCTTATGTGGTCACCTGCTATTTCAATCACATACTGTGAAGCAGAGGTGATGTAGTTACTCAAGGAATACAAACAGTCAGTGGTGGAAGGATTTCCCTGATTAAGTACAGGCGAGTTAATCAGTGACTCATTAATTCTATCTACTTCATCTGTGTTCAGACTGGGAAATCCTTAAATCCTGACATATTTGCAGCTGTTAAATACAGAACTTGTATAACCCTGCTATAGAAATCCATAGACCAGGTCTGTCCAAGTTCAGTATTCAAGGTCACAACGGGTCATGATATAAGGATTTTCCATGATTAAGCACAGGTGAGTTAATCAGTGTCTCATTCATTGTGATTGACTCACCTGTGCTTAATCATGGAAATCCTTACATCCTGGCCTGTTGGTGGCCCTTTAGGACTAAACTCTAATAGGGAGGTGCCAATGTTGCAGCCTGATGAAAGGCAATACATTTTACAATTGATGTAATTTTTCAGAATGGCAAAAAGATAAAATGTTTGCATGTAAATGCTTCTAGTCTAGCTGTTAAGATGGGGGAACTAGAACTGATTGCAATGTATGAGCAGTGTGATCTATCTGGTTTGTTTGTAACCTGGTTAGATCATACATATGACTTGGCAGTCAATCTAGAGGGTTATTCAATTTTTAGGAGGGACAGGGTTAATAAAATGGATGGGGGTATGTCTATATGTAAAGCATGCCTTAACCCTTAAAACCTAGTACAGGACTGTACAAGGTTAGTCCTCAAGGGCTACCAACAGGTCAGGATGTAAGAATTTCCCTGATTAAGCACAGGTGAGTCAGTCACAATGAATGATCCACTGATTAACTCACCTGTGCTTAATCAGGGAAATCCTTACTTCCTGGCTTGTTGGTGGCCCTTGAAGACTGAACTTGGACAGCCCAGTACTAGGTTTTAAGGTTTATGGCATGCTTTACATATAGACTAGGGTGACCAGACCTCACCTTTAATCAGGGACACATATGAAAAATGCATACTGCAGGGATGCCTTCATTTCAGTGCACTCCTGAAATATGCCTATTTCCTATGTGTCCCCAGATAAAGGTGAGGTCTGCTCAGCCTAATATAGACATACCCCCATCCCCTTTTCTTAACCTTATCCCTCCTAAAAAGTGAATAACCCTCTAGATTGACTGCCAAGAACTTGGATAGACCTGACCTAGTATAAAGGAAGTTGTATAATTATCCATTGCATCCCCATATCACTCTGGTTACTTCTTGGGTGGGAAGCACTAAGATCTGACATATATGAGATAAACTCTGCTGTTTCTGTGTTTGTCTATTCATCTCTTCAGCTTGAAAAAGAGGCTTCTTAGAATAACTTAGGGACTGGAGAGTTTGTCTCAAAATAAATATTGATGAGAGATTTGGCCCTCAAGCCAAAATAATTGCCCTGTTTTATACCCATCGGTTGCCAGTGAGACAATCAGTGCATAGCTGACACTTAAAATATGAGTTTGGGACCCCTGTTATTTATATAATGTTGGTCTGGATTCCTGTGTAGGTGATATATTGTTTTCACTGTTTTTATCTTTAAATTTCCCCTTAGACTTGAATAGTAATCCAGTAGCTAAAGCATTGATAACATTTAACAGTTTGAGTGCCAGAGGGTTATGCAACTCAATGCAAAGCCATCTGGCACTCAAAGGGTTAACACCGACATGGATGGAGAAGGCTTGGGGTACGGAGTCTCCAAAATTCTAAATGTCCGCTTTCAATCTGTATGTCCATCTGAAGCAGATCCAGCCTAATCAAAAGATAAACAATATCTCAAAATATATATGAGTATCACGGTGCCCGTGATTCGTGCTGCTCTGTGTCTATCACCTGCTGAGTATTCGTGATTGGCTGTCTGTCACTAGCCCTCCTCACACAGCCTTTTTAAACCCAGGTGGAGCACTTCCAGGTTGCCCTTTTGTGGTTTCTCTGACTCCACTCTGCCTGATGTGCTTGGCAGATATCTGGGCCTGTTTCCAGTATGCTACGTTCCGGCACGTTAATGTTCCAGCGTTTCAGTGTTCCTGTATGCTAACGTTCCGGTGTGCCTGTATTCCGGGGTTCCTGTGCTCCAGCACTGCGTGGGTTAACCTGTACGAGTTCCTGAGTCTCGCGCTCCAGCTGTTGCTCTGGTGACATTGTTCTCCTCGCTATTGCATACACATTGTTGGTTCCAGCCTGCGGACACTGGTTTGCTCCACTAAACCTGGTTGCGATATACATTGTTGGTTCCAGCGTGCGGATGCTGGTTTACGCCACTAGACTAGTTGCGTGATACATTGTTGGTTCCAGCTTGCGGACGCTGGTTTGCTCCACTACCTGGTTGCAATACACATTGATGGTTCCAGCGTGCGGACGCTGGTTTACTCCACTAAACCTGGTTGCGATATACATTGTTGGTCCCAGCGTGCGTACGCTGGTTTACTCCACTAAACCTGGTTGCGATATATATCATTGGTCCCAGCGTGCGGACGCTGGTTTGCTCCACTAAACCTGGTTGCTATATACATTGTTGGTCCCAGCGTGCGGACGCTGGTTTACGCCACTAGACTAGTTGCGTGATACATTGTTGGTTCCAGCATGCGGACGCTGGTTTGCTCCACTACCTGGTTGCAATACACATTGATGGTTCCAGCGTGCGGATGCTGGTTTACTCCACTAAACCTGGTTGCGATATACATTGTTGGTCCCAGCGTGCGTACGCTGGTTTACTCCACTAAACCTGGTTGCGATATATATCATTGGTCCCAGCGTGCGGACGCTGGTTTACTCCACTAGACTGGTTGCGATTTACACTGTTGGTTCCAGCGTACGGTCTCTGGTTTGCTCCATTAAACCTGGTGGCGCTATTTACCATTAGTCCCAACGTGCGGACGTTGGTTTGCTCCTGTACATCCAGTACTGTGGTCAGTCGCTGTCCACTTCCTTGCAGTTGTCTGATTATCCTTGACAATAGACTTCTGCTGATTAGATCTCTATACTTATGCTCTCTGCTGTCTTAGTCATCTGACAGCTGGTCTAATTGCTCAGGCTGCCCTGCCCGGTATTGGTGAGGCCGGTAGAACCTTGACGACACAATCCTGTGGGTTGCCTCACCCGGTATTGGCAGGGCCGGTAGAGCCTACTACAGTACTCCTTTGGGCTGCCCTGCCCTGCCCTTTATTGGTAAGGCCGGTAGAACCTTGTATATCACCATCTTTAAGGTTGCCTTACCCGGTATTGGCAGGGCCGGTAGAGCCTACATTTTGCATGCCATTGGGCTGCCTTGCCCGGTATTGGTAAGGCCGGTAGAACCGGTATACGTCATCTCACGGTTGCCTTACCCGGTATAGGCAAGGCCGGTAGAGCCTGTCATTAAACTGTCACTTGGGATGCCTTGCCCGGTATTTAGGCAAGGCCGGTAGAACCTATTGTATGTTCTATTACTGTTGGTAGAACCTATTGTATATTCTATTACTGTTGTATTGTTATGTATGTTTACCCTACGGGGACTGCCTTTAACTTTTAATAAAGTTAAGTCATTTTACCAAATCTTAAGTCTGAGAGTCTTCATAAACCGTGACAATGAGGTTCTGGTTGCTACTATCACTTGATGAATGTCGATTATAAACCACTGAAACACTGTGTTGTACTCTGTGTTCTGCATATACTTCCCAAGTGTCCCTCGTTTGGACCCAAATTCTTCTGTCCCTCTTTCCTACCCTGGTGTCCCTCTATTAGGAGATCAGACTGTGTTGTGTGTATACAAGTATAAGTGTATCACATTCCTCCACAGCAATAAAACTCACATTAATGTTTGTTTAAACTTCAGTCTATCTTATCTTATATATATATATATATATATATATATATATATATATACTAGAAATTTGGGATGGTGTTGCCCATCATGTACTCGGCCTCACACTAACCCTTTGAGTGGCAGAGGGGTACACAATGCACTGTGTACCCCTCTGCCACTCAAAGGCTTAAGCATTGGTTAAAAAAAATAAACAGACCCATGATATCTCCTAATGAGGGACACTTGGGAGGTACAGAGTCTTACTATCTCCTAAAGAGGGACACTTAGTAGGGGTCCATTCCTCCCATCTCCTAAAGAGGGACTCTTGGGAGGAATGGACCCGTAATGTCTCATAAGGAGGGACACTTGGGAGGAATGGACACCTACTATCTCCTAAAGAGGGACACTTGGGAGGAATGGACACCTACTATCTCCTAAAGAGGGACACTTAGTAGGTGTCCATTCCTCCCATCTCCTAAAGAGGGGCACTTTGAGGAATGGACCCCTAATATCTCCTAATGAGGGACACTTGGGAGATACAGACCCCTGATATCGCCTAAAGAGGGACACTTGGGAGGTACAGACCCCTAATATCTCATAAAGAGGGACACTTGGGACATACAGACCTTAATATATCCTAAGGAGGGACACATGGGAGGTACAGAGTCTTACTATCTCCTAAAGAGGGACATTTGGGAGGTATAGACCCCTACTATCTCCTACAGAGGGACACTTGGGAGTAATGGACCACTAATATCTCCTAAAGAGGGACACTTGGGAGGAATGGACTTCTAATATCTCCTAAGGAGAGACACTTGGGAGGAATGGACACCTACTATCTCCTAAAGAGGGACACTTGGGAGGAATGGACCCCTAATATCTCCTAAAGAGGGACACTTGGGAGGTATAGAACCCTACTATTTCCTAAAGAGGGACACTTGGGAGGAATGGACCCCTACTATCTCCTAAAGAGGGACACTTGCGAGGAATGGACCCCTAATATCTCCTAAAGAGGGACACTTGGGAGGAATGGACCCCTACTAACTCCTAAAGGGGGAAACTTGGGAGGAATGGACCCCTAATATCTCCTAAAGAGGGACACTTGGGGGGGGAATGGATACCTAATAACTCCTAAAGAAGGATACTTGGGAGGAATGGACCCCTACTATCTCCTAAAGAGGGACACTTGGGAGGAATGGACCCCTAATATCTCCTAAAGAGGGACACTTGGGAGGAATGGACCCCTACTAACTCCTAAAGGGGGAAACTTGGGAGGAATGGACCCCTACTATCTCCCAAAGAGGGACACTTTGAGGAATGGACCCCTACTATCTCCTAAACAGGGACACTTGGGAGGAATGGACCCTTAATGTCTCATAAGGAGGGATACTTGGGAGGAATGGATACCTACTATCTCCTAAAGAGGGACACTTGGGAGGAATGGACCCCTAATATCTCCTAAAGAGGGACACTTTGAGGAATGGACCCCTAATATCTCCTAATGAGGGACACTTGGGAGATACAGACCCCTGATATCGCCTAAAGAGGGACACTTGGGAGGTACAGACCCCTAATATCTCATAAAGAGGGACACTTGGGAGGTACAGACCCTAATATATCCTAAGGAGGGACACATGGGAGGCACAGACCCCTGATATCTCCTAATGAGGGACACTTGGGAGGTACAGAGTCTTACTATCTCCTACAGAGGGACACTTGGGAGTAATGGACCCCTAATATCTCCTAAAGAGGGACACTTGGGAGGAATGGACCTCTAATATCTCCTAAGGAGAGACACTTGGGAGGAATGGACCCCTAATATCTCCTAAAGAGGGACACTTGGGAGGTACAGAGTCTTACTATCTCCTAAAGAGGGACATTTGGGAGGTATAGACCCCTATTATCTCCTACAGAGGGACACTTGGGAGTAATGGACCCCTAATATCTCCTAAAGAGGGACACTTGGGAGGAATGGACTTCTAATATCTCCTAAGGAGAGACACTTGGGAGGAATGGACACCTACTATCTCCTAAAGAGGGACACTTAGTAGGTGTCCATTCCTCCCATCTCCTAAAGAGGGACACTTGGGAGGAATGGACCCCTAATATCTCCTAAAGAGGGACACTTGGGAGGTATAGAACCCTACTATTTCCTAAAGAGGGACACTTGGGAGGAATGGACCCCTAATATCTCCTAAAGAAGGACACTTGGGAGGAATGGACCCCTACTATCTCCTAAAGAGGGACACTTGGGACGAATGGACCCCTACTGTCTCCTAAAGAGGGACATTTGGGAGGAATGGTATCACGGTGCCCGTGATTGCTCTATTTCTATGTCTGTCACCAGTAGGGGGCTCTCGATTGGCTGGCTGTCTTCAGCCCGCCCTGTATTGCCTATTTAAACCTAGCCTGGGCACCCTTGGTTGCCCTTTTGTGTTGTCTCCTTGCTGTTGTGATTTTCATTGTTCCTGAGTATCCTGGGCCTTTGCTGTGTTTCCTGTAACCAGTGTTAACCCGTTCCAGTGCTTCCAGTTCGAGAGTTCCTTTGACTGACCTTACGCACAAGGGTGCCAATCCCTCCCTATGGTCAGTAGCTGCGGAAGAGGCCTTTGAGAGTTTGAAATCTGCCTTCATTAACGCTCCTGTATTATCTCACCCCAATCCATCGCTTCCATTCATTTTGGAGGTGGACGCCTCAGATATTGGGGTTGGAGCAGTGCTTTCTCAGCATCGCATTAAGGGAGGAACTCTCAGACCTTGTGGGTTTTTCTCAAAAAAGTTGACCGGGGCACAAAGCAATTATGAGATTAGTGACAGAGAACTGCTAGCCATTATTCTGGCACTTAAGGAATGGCGTCACCTACTTGAGGGTACTAAGAACCCTGTCTTAATTTTGACCGATCACAAGAACTTAATTTATCTGTCTGAGGCTAAGAGGTTATCCCCACGCCAGGCTAGGTGGGCACTATTCTTGTCTCGTTTCAACTTCATTGTATCATATTTATCTGGGTCTAAGAATATCAGGGCTGATGCATTGTCAAGACAATTTGAGGCTGAGACTGACAGAGATGAGGTACCAGCTCCTATTATTCAGCCTGATCGAATTTTGGCTACTATACGCACAAGTATCGCTTCACCATTAGGGGAAGAAATCTTGGCATCCCAAGCCTCCACCCCCCCTGAAACCCCGATGGGCAAGTGTTTTGTGGATGTGCCATTTCGCACACAGTTACTCGAGACATACCATTCCTCTAAGGCTGCAGGACATATTGGTAGAGACCAATTGTTATGGTCCCTTTCGCAAGTTTTTTGGTGGCCTTCCATGCGGGCAGATTGTGCCGATTTTATGAATGCCTGTGCCACTTGTGCCCGTGCTAAGACTCCTAGACACCTCCCTGTGGGTTTACTCCAGCCGGTACCTAATGGTGAACGCCCTTGGTCTCACGTTTCCATCGACTTTATGGGAGAATTACCAGTGTCTAGAGGGTATTCCTTCATACTCATGATAGTGGACAGGTTCTCTAAAATGGCTCACTTTGTGCCTTTCCGTGGCCTTCCGTCTGCTAGAGAATTGGCGGTGGTTTTTGCTAAAGAGGTATTCCGGTTGCATGGTGTACCCAGAGTGCTGGTGTCTGACCGGGGGAGCCAGTTCGTGTCCAGGTTTTGGAGGGCATTTTGCGAACAAATGGGCATACAGTTATCTTTCTCCTCCGTCTACCATCCCCAGACCAATGGGGCCGCTGAGCGTGCCAATCAAGGCTTGGAACAGTTTTTGCCCTGTTTTATTACTGACCATCATGACAATTGGGCCGACCTGTTGCCCTGGGCAGAGTTCGCCAGGAATTGTGCAGTTAACTCGTCAGTAGGGAGTTCTCCGTTTTTGATCAATTATGGGTTCCAACCCTGTCTGCTCCCAGACTCCTTTCAGGCACAACAAATTCCAGCTCTGGATGAGCATATGGAGCAGCTCCGCTCCACATGGGCACAGGTACAGAGGGCATTGGGTCAGTCATTTCAACAACATCAACGTCATGCTAATCGCAGAAGGTTGCCAGCGGTGTCCTTTCAGGTTGGGGATAGAGTGTGGCTGTCCTCCAGGAACCTTAAGCTGCAAGTTCCATCTAACAAGTTGGCTCCCCGATTCATTGGTCCTTACAGAGTCATTTGCAGAATCAATCTGGTATCATATGCATTGGACATCCCTGCATCCATGCGTATTCATAATGTCTTCCATGTGTCTCTCCTTAAACCTCTTGTATGCAACCGCTATACTACTAACCCTGTGGTGCCAGGGCCTATTGAAGTGGAGGGCCAGGAGGAGTATGAAGTTCAGAGTATCATAGATTCCCGCAGGCTTAGAGGAAAGGTGCAGTATTTGGTGCATTGGAAAGGCTATGGTCCTGAAGAACGATCTTGGGTGGACAGCAAGGACCTTCATGCGCCCAAATTACTGCGTATTTTTCACTCCAAATACCCTCAGAAACCTAGACCCTCCTCTGGGAGAAGGGGTCTTTGAGAGGGGGGTACTATCACGGTGCCCGTGATTGCTCTATTTCTATGTCTGTCACCAGTAGGGGGCTCTCGATTGGCTGGCTGTCTTCAGCCCGCCCTGTATTGCCTGTTTAAACCTAGCCTGGGCACCCTTGGTTGCCCTTTCGTGTTGTCTCCTTGCTGCTGTGATTTTCACTGTTCCTGAGTATCCTGGGCCTTTGCTGTGTTTCCTGTGACCAGTGTTAACCCGTTCCAGTGCTTCCAGTTCGAGAGTTCCTGCTGACGTTTGATCCGGTTGAACCTCCGCCTTCTGCTGACAGTCTCTCCAGCGTCCTGATTCCGGATGACCGTCTGCCTGTGGGTTCCTGCTTCCTTCCGCTGGTCCTCTGTCCAGTCCTGTTTGCTTTCAAGACGTTCCTGAGTCACCTTGGCGACATTGTTATCTTGCCAGCTAGCTTACGAGAGACACAAGCCACCCGGCTGTCTCATGTGTATAGCGTCCCATGTACTGGGTGCTGGTTCGCTCCTTTAGCCACCCGGCTGTCTCATGTGTATAGCGTTCCACGTACAGGGTACTGGTTCGCTCCTCCAGCCATCCGGCTGTTTCAGTGCTCAAGCCACCCGGCTGTTTCATGTGTATAGCGTCCCACGTACAGGGTACTGGTTCGCTCCTCCAGCCATCCGGCTGTTTCAGTGCTCAAACCACCCGGCTGTCTCATGTGTATAGCGTCCCACGTACAGGGTACTGGTTCGCTCCTCAAGCCATCCGGCTGTGTCTGTGCTTAAGCCACCCGGCTGTCTCATGTGTATAGCGTTCCACGTACAGGGTACTGGTTCGCTCCTCAAGCCATCCGGCTGTCTCATGTGTATAGCGTTCCACGTACAGGGTACTGGTTTGCTCCTCAAGCCATCTGGCTGTTTTCAGTGCTCAAGCCACCCGGCTGTCTCATGTGTATAGCGTTCCACGTACGGGGTACTGGTTCGCTCCTCAAGCCATCCGGCTGTCTCATGTGTATAGCGTTCCACGTACAGGGTACTGGTTTGCTCCTCAAGCCATCTGGCTGTTTTCAGTGCTCAAGCCACCCGGCTGTCTCATGTGTATAGCGTTCCACGTACAGGGTACTGGTTCGCTCCTCAAGCCATCCGGCTGTCTCATGTGTATAGCGTTCCACGTACAGGGTACTGGTTTGCTCCTCAAGCCATCTGGCTGTTTTCAGTGCTCAAGCCACCCGGCTGTCTCATGTGTATAGCGTTCCACGTACGGGGTACTGGTTCGCTCCTCAAGCCATCCGGCTGTTTCAGTACTCAAGCCACCCGGCTGTCTCATGCGTATAGCGTTCCACGTACAGGGTACTGGTTCGCTCCTCAAGCCATCCGGCTGTGTCTGTGCTTAAGCCACCCGGCTGTTTTATGTGTATAGCATTCCACGTACAGGGTACTGGTTCGCTCCTTTAGTCTTCCAGCTGTCTCAGTGTAAAGTGTTCCACGTACTGGGTACTGGTCTGCCCCATAGCCATCCGGCTGTATCTACATCATTGCATTCCACATACAGGGTACTGGTTCGCTCCACCAGCCACCCGGCTGTACCAGTATTATAGCGTTCCATGTACAGGTTACTGGTTCGCTCCATTCAATCCTGACTGCTCTATGTGTTGTGTTGTTCCATCTGAGAGAGCCTTGTTAGCTCCATACCTTCATTATATCTATTGCTGGCGGCTTATTTACTGACCTAGCCTCTTTCGGTCATAAGTTATTGTTTTTCTACTACCAGTCACTTTACTATCGCTGTTGCATTCATCCAGTCTATGGGCTGCCTTGCCCGGTATATGGTAAGGCCGGTAGAACCTCTCCTGTTTCCTGGGGTTGCCTTACCCGGTATTGGCGAGGCCGGTAGAGCCTGTTTAATCTCCTGTCAATTGGCTGCCTTGCCCGGTATATGGTAAGGCCGGTAAAACCTGTCCTGTTTCCCTGGGTTGCCTTACCCGGTATTGGCAAGGCTGGTAGAGCCTGCGCATTTCCTGTTAATTGGCTGTCTTGCCCGGTATATGGTAAGGCCGGTAGAACCAGTCCTGTTTCCGTGGTTGCCTTACCTGGTATTGGCAAGGCCGGTAAAGCCTCACCTCAAGTTCCTGTTCCCTGGCTGTCCTGCCTGGTATATTGGCAGGACCGGTAGAGCCAATATTTCTCTGTTTGCATTGTATTTCTGTACAATTAAGATATATGTGTGTACGTGTATATTTCCCTAAGGGGTTACATTAACTTTTCAATAAAGTTGATTTTTTTATCTAACTCTGTGTCTGAGAGTCTTAACAGACCGTGACAAATGGACCCCTAATATCTCCTAAAGAGGGACACTTGGGAGGAATGGACACCTAATATCTCCTAAAGAAGGACACTTGGGAGGAATGGACCCCTACTATCTCCTAAAGAGGGACACTTGGGAGGAATGGACACCTAATATCTCCTAAAGAAGGACACTTGGGAGGAATGGACCCCTACTATCTCCTAAAGAGGGATACTTGGGAGGAATGGACCCCTACTATCTCCTAAAGAGGGACACTTTGAGGAATGGACCCCTACTATCTCCTAAAGAGGGACACTTTGAGGAATGGACCCCTACTATCTCCTAAAGAGGGACACTTGGGAGGAATGGACCCCTACTAACTCCTAAAGGGGGAAACTTGGGAGGAATGGACCCCTACTATCTCCTAAAGAGAGACACTTGGGAGGTGTATACCCCTAACATCTCCTAAAGAGGGACACGGGAGATATGTACCCCTAATACCTCCTATATTGTGGTTGGAACCGCTGCACATGTCCACTGTATATTTGAGGTGCTCAATACCCCAACAGCTTATCAATGTAGATCAAAGAAAACTATTCTGTATTAACACATTATAAAATAATAAATGTGAGAGGGTGTTTGTCTGACATTTCAGTCCCGTACTGGGACTTTCATCAGGGGCTACAATAGTTTTTAAACAAGGAGGGTGCTCAACTTACTTCTATGATCTACCCCTAATATCTCCTAAAAAGGGACAATTGGGGGTATGAAAGAAGTCCTGCATCAGCTGAATTTTTGCACCAAAAAATGACCTTTCCTTGTGGACATATGTGATTTCCAGATCTGTACACACATTGAAAGTACAGGATTGTACTTGGCAGTTCTTGTATGTGAGTGAGAACTGGTCATTTGTCCAAAAGCTGACATCATACCCCTGAGAGCTGATGACAGTAGAAGAAAGTTTGTTACACAGATAATTAGGGAACTTTCCAAGAAAGCATTCTCTACACCTTTCATCTAGGGATAAAAAACCTTTTGAGTGCCAAAGGAGTTGTGTCAGAGACCTCTGCCACCCAGATGTTTCTGTAGAAGATGCAATATATATATATATATATATATATATATATATGTACAAGACATATATATGTATTCTGGGATATCACACACAGTCCACAACTATTTGCAGGTTTATTTTGACATTGCATCAAACACAATCAGCAGGCAGTGTTTTACAAAACAAAATTAAAACACACTACAAATAAAAACCTAGCTCAATCTGAGCACTAACTTTACATGTAGTAGATTTCCCTTCTACTTCAAGGTTCTAAACTAACAAAAATAACACAGGTTTAACCTACCATTTCAAGTCCTGCTTTGTTACACTGCTCTGCTCTGCAATCTTGCTCACAGCAAGTAAAACTCCATTTTCTTTTTACAAACTAAACCTGCTAATTGAGACAGGTGGATTGGCAGAGGCTATGTAGGATTCTGGGTCCTAAATACCTTCCCTCTAAAATCCTCACATACACTTTGTCACAACACACACAGTACACACACACTACACACACATGCACAACAGATACACGCACATGCACAATATTGATAGACGCACACTATATATATATATATATATATGTATATATATATATATATATATATATATATATGTATATATATATATCAGTACAGCAAAAATGCTGTATGTATAACACAATCCAGACAACGTTATACACACAGAGCTAAAAGATAGACATGCTGAAACATGTTGAATAGCACTACAGCTCCAATAATCCTTACCTATCTTCAGTGGTTGTGATGAAAAGGGTGATTTTAGCTGACTTAATTGGCTTTATTAGTGAGTGGATATGAGGTAATCTGTGGGATGACGACTGATAGGTGAAGGCACAATGCTCAAAAGTGTAACCCTTTGAATGGCAGAGAGGTACGCAATGCATTGCTCTGCAATGCGCTGCATACCCCCTCTGGCACTCAAACAGTTAACAACATAGTGTAAGTGCAAGTATGAAAATTACGCCCCTGTGTATGTTGTGGAGTGGCAGTAGGGAGGAGACTTGAATATCTCCTCCTTACTGCCGCTCCTGGGTGTGTGTGTGGCTGGAGACTCAGGTTTTCTCTTTGATATATATATATATATATATAGAAAAATCACTTGATATCAAACATATAAAATAATATAAAAACCTACAGTTCAATGTGTTTCGCAGCACGCACTGCTGATTCCTCAATGCTATATGCAATACATCAAGCGCTATACCCCAAACAAACGGAAACAAGAAGACAAATGGTAAACTCCAAATGCTATACGCCCAAAGCTATACACCATATGCTATATACAAGATACCAAATGCTATATGGAAAAAGATATATGCAATACGCTGTACACCAAACGCTATACTCAATACGCCAAACGCTATACACTATAAGCAATACACTATATGCAAAACACTATACGCAATACACACAAAAAACATAAACTCACAAACGGTCTCGTCACGTGAGCTCTCGCTCACACATGCGCATGCTCTCACACAGTGTTGTTCAAACATGCTCTTACATGCTATTACACAAACTTGCACATACTCATACACACGCTTACACACATATATGCTCACACACTCTCACACAATCACACATGCGCTCACACACACATGCTCACACACACGCTAACACAGTCACACAGGCTCACACATTCACACACTTTCACATACACACATACACTTGCAGACACGCATTCTCACATACATGCACACATGTTCACTGATGGAGAGTTGTTAACGCAGTGCTTTTCAATGCATTGCACACTGTTTTGGACCTGAAAAGGCTAAGCACTGAAAATTCAACAAGCCAGTCATTAAAGCAGTCATTGCTTTATTAAGTGCATGGGCAACGCAGTGCCAATATTGCTAGTGAGTTTATAAATTAGTCTATGTAAATAAAATCCTTTTGGTCTTGCTTTAAATCATTTATTCAGTTACACAAAGAGGTATAAATAGTTAATTACATATCCTAAAAATCCTCGGTAATGCCCCCTCCACCAGTCACGCCATCAGTCACACACTCTAAAACGGAAGTGGCCATTTGAAATGTTGGGAGGTAAGATGCTCAATTAAAAATGGGTTTACCCATACTCTGGCTGCTATTATTAATATTATTATTATTCTTTAATTTTTTTACCGCCAATTAATTCCACAGTGCTGTACAATAGGCTCTGTCATGGTTATTTCTTCTTTACAACAGATGGAGCAGGGATTGCCAACCCTGGTCTTCAAGAGCTACCAACAATACATGTTTTCAAGATATGCCTGAATGAGCAGACGAGCGCAATTAACCACTTAAGGACCAGGAGTTTTGTGCACCGGAGGACCAGGGCCATTTTATTTTGTAGAGCTGGCACATGTGAGAGATCCCATGTACAGGTTCACTGAAAGAGAGGCTGAAACTGACTGCTCCTGTCTTGGAGATGTCAGTTTCAGCCTCCCGACATGATCACAGCGCACCCTCAGGTACTCTGTGACCATTAAAGGGGAATTGTCACCTCCAGTAAACTGCTTCTTAAATAAATCTTCTATGGCAATACATTTTCAATCTGGATTACCATGGAAGATTTATATATTGTATGCATACCAGACTGTGAGGTTACTGAAGACACCAACATAAGAAGCAGCAGCCTGAGACCAGCATGAAATTGGAATACTTTAGTATGGTGATTCTTGGACTGAATATATTTACTCCTCCACACATTTCCCACTTCCACACTGCCTACTCACATTATCCTCCTACCTAAAAAGTTGCATACAATACGTTGTGTGTCCACACAACGCATTGACAATGATGCCGTGGTTAAAATGGCGACATGACAATCTTGCAGTGCATGAAAGTGCGAGATTGTCATGTCACTTCCTGAAACAGAGCTGTGACTGCAGCATGTGTTCCGTGTTGAATTATAGAAACTTACTTAGGTACACCAGCCCGTAGACCCAGGATTCTTGGTTTAGCCTGCTTGAGGTAATAAAGAACATGGTTTTCTCTCTTCTTCATCCAGCACACTTTGAGAGTCATTCAGTTCTGAAATGGTTAATTCTTTCATAGATGGAGCCATTTATGCTGCTCATGCCTATGAAAGAATTAACCATCTCACTACCTCAATGCGTGCTGAATGAAGAAGAGAGAAAACCATGTTGTTTATTACTTCAAGTAGGCTGAACTGATAATCGTTGGTCTATGGGCTGGTGTACCTAAGTAAGTTTCTATAATTCAACATGGAACACATGCTGCAGTCACATTGCTGATTCCGGAAGCAACATGACAATCTTACGCTTTCATGCACTGCGAGATTGTTATGTCGCTATTATAACCACGGCGATATTGTCAATGCGTTGTGTGGACACACTAAGTATTGTATGCGACTTTTCAAATGGATACCCCTTCAGTGTCAGACCTCTGGTGTCATGGCCAAGTGTTAGTGGCATGCTGCAGTGAGCCCTGTGGTGTACTCTGTAGTTTGGCGCGCTCTGCACGCTCTGATGCAATTTATTGTCCCCCCCCCATCATCACTAGCCCTGCAGCCCATGATGATGACATCATTGCGCATCATATTCATGCACAGTCTACAACTAGCTTCACTTCAATGAGTCTCAATAGACAGTGAGCTGGACTAGACAGGACAGTGAGCTGAATTCGGGGACTGTCCCCAAAACCAGGCACGTCTGGTCACCATACAATAAAGGACACTTTTGCTTTTGGTGCTATTGCAGGGGGTGTGGCATTATAATGATTTTAAGAATGCCCAAAATATTTTTTTTACACAGACTAACTCATACCTCCCAACGTTTTAAATTGCCAAAGAGGGACACTTGTGTTTTAGGGGGAGTGGCTGGAGGTGTGGCTGGTGGGTAGGGCATTAGCGAGAATTTTTAGGCTATTTCATGACCTATTGACACCTCTTTGTGTAACCTAATAAATAACTTATAACAAGACCAAAGTATTTTATTTACACAGACTAATTTATAAACACATATACTGATGTTTAAACAAACAATAATGTGAGTTTTATTGCTGTGGAGCAATGTGATACCCTTATTTACACACCACACTATCTGGTTTCCTAAAAAAGGGACATCAGGGTGGGAAAGAGGGACAGGGGGATTTGGGTCAAAAAGAGGGACACTTGGGAGGTATGCTAACTTGTAAACATAAATACTGAAGTTGAATCCTTTGAGTGTCAGAGTTATCCAACGCATTGCTTTGTGACGCTGAAAGGCTTAAACAAATATTAATATATAAGTTGAATTACTGTGAAGCAACGTGATGCCAGGGTACGAAAGAGGGACTGTCACTCCTAAAGATAGACACTTACAGGGTATGTCTGATACTTCGGGGCACTCAGGGGTACCGTGGAACACCGATTGAAAACCAATGCTACAGGAAATTATGACCATTTAAATTAAAGGGAATTTTCTAAATGTTTATTTCGTCTGTCTTACTGCAATAAGTAATTCAGAAAGCTAAGCGAAGAGTTACTGTCACGTGACCGGAAGATTGGCAATCCGCAAGTAGCGTGCTGCCAGCCGAAGTAGTCCACGTGATGCACGCTCTCATGTCAGAAACTATATCCCGGCGTCCTTTGGGGCGGGCTTTCTCTTTCCGGTAACCAAGATGTCTAAGAGAGGTGAGGATTGTAGGCCGTGGAGTACAATCTACTGTCATCCGCCTTTATTTGCTGACCCTGATCCCTTGATTTCGTACTTGGTGCATCGTCAGGCTCTCTTATCTTCCTTACTTTGGATATGATCGGGACAACCGGGCGGCAGGCTAGTAGACGGTGTTGGGGAGGGCAACTGTTTTACTGGGGAGCCATGTTTCGGCATCTCCGGGGGCCTTTGGTTTCATATCCTAGAGAGGTGCGACTTTATAACTTTTGGAAGCGTTCAGCGATAGCAGCTTTTGTCTTCTGAACGTCATATTTACCTTATATTAAATATGACTTTGCCACTGTAAGTGCTTTTGCAGTGTACGTACAAATTAACTTTGTTATGTTTAACTATGTGGTAATGTGCTTATGTTTACTTTTTGTATATATACTGAAGGGGTTTCTACCTGCTTAACCACTTTACGACCAGTGGAGTGAGACAACACGTTGTACACATCTGTTTCTTTTAGTTAATGAATGGCCATTGTAGATCTGTAGCAGTCCAGCAAATTATCCGGTATTGGGTGGTGTATCACTTTGATAGGTCTTAACTCTCTATATCCTGAGGGGCATGCAGTGTATTGGTCTGTGTTGCATGCCCCTTTGGCCCTTAAAGGGTCAAATATGTAATATATTCTGTTAAATTAATAGCTGGCTTTTGTAACAGTTGGTCACTGGACTGTTTTGATCAAAGTAGCTTTTGATAGTTGTCATTTGAGCATTAGTGTGTTAGCAAAGGCCACTCCTATTATAAAATGTATTCCTATCTGATTGATACCCCCTTTAATAAATTTTTTACGTTGTGTAGGTAGTATGTGCTTATTAACTGACATTTTTTTTTTTTTTTTTTTTCCCAATCAGGACGTGGAGGTTCGTCCGGTGCGAAATTTCGCATCTCCCTTGGTCTCCCCGTGGGAGCAGTCATAAATTGTGCTGACAACACAGGTAAAAGCTATGCACATAATGCAGGTTTATGCAGGTAAGGCAGGTACCTAATTTATATAGGTGTTATGCATTGAGCACTAATGTTCTAGAACTGGTCATAAGCCATATTTTGGCAAGATCCCTGGCAAAAATCAGATAAGTAAATGTGGTTTTCTGTCACTGTGACTGTGTTGTCTGTATTCGTTTCCCTTTACCCTGAGCTATCTGTGGATTATTTTCTCCTGTACAAGCAGAGTAAAAGGGGGGAGGGGGGCTTGAAGTGATTCATTTTGTTAAGTATATTGTAAAATATCCCCATTTTTGCCACATACCATTTAAGTTTAGTCCTGTGCCTGTAACTTGGCTTATAATGCCTTTTCAGATATTTAATTCCAGAAGCCTGATGGCTACCACATCACTTCATTCTATATTTGACAGTTCTATAAAGTCAAAGTTCTAGAGACCAGATAAAGGGGCACTATATTTGTAAACTTATAATTGCAAATACACTCTAATCATCGCATGCAATCAAACTCCTTTTGATATTTGGCTGGTTCTTGGTGAAGTATCAGAATATTTGTAACACCGTAACGTTAGGGACATTTGTGGCTATTCCTTATCACAAATTGTCTATCTTTCACAAAGGGGGGGGTCATATAGAGTACTCGATAAATTTATGATGCACCATAAAATGCTTCCTGTAAGCATAATTTAACCCTTTAAGGGCCCACAGATGGCGCTGCATGAAAGTCCCCACATACACTCTTTGAATGCCTGTGAGCAACCTGCGAAGCTTGTAATGGGACTTTGTTTTCAGATTCCCTGTGACACCTGATAGGTGGCATTTTGGTGCTAAATGGTGCAGGTGTGTGTGTGTGTATATATATATATATATATATATATATCTGTTCCCATACGACAAGTATTGTCCTTTTTAAGTGTTTTTAAAGATTTTTTTTTTTTTTTTTTTAATAGTACGTATAAGTGGTTTGATTATCTACCCACTTTTCAGCTAAAATGGTCTTGTGTATTTATTTTTTCATTAACAGCGGGTATTTGAATCATAGGGGTACGGCCCCACTTCTCTAGGAACGAACGACACTTGAACCCCTTGGCGTTTGGTCCTGGGAAGTAACCTTCCCTTAAGGACTGCTTTGAAGATTTCGGCGTGCCGGCACACGTGACCTGTGGCGCGTACCGGCACGCCGCACTGGGGACTGAGAAAGACCGCTCCATTCTTGGAGCGCTGTAAGTAAAATGTACGTGACGTGCTATGACCGTCACTGGTCCTTTACGCAAAAACCATGCGACGGTCATAGCATGGCACGCGGTAGTTAAGGGGTTAAAAAGAAACAGAAGGCAGAATCCATCTTGGACCTGCTTCTTTCATAGCAGTAGCATTCAGCATACCATAAAGAGACTGTCCTAATTTATCACCTTCAGTACTCGTACCAGTTTGTAATATCTAAATACATGCTTATATCCCTCTTCTTAAAAGCACTTGCCGTGTCCTCTCAGTGGCACGATGAGTTGTCGTGGAAGAGGATAGAAATACATTGCTTTTGGGTGAAGAGGCAGCTACATGTGCTGTTCTACTTCAATCAGTGATGTTACAGTTGTGTGATGCAGTAGTTCACATAATGGGTTGCTCGGACTCTATGTTTACCCTGAAGGGGAAAGAACCATTTAATAGGGGCTGGGAACAAGGCAGGACAGGAAGTGGTCAAGTCTGTTAAATTTCTTTTTATATACTGTTTTGAGAGAAGTGTTGGGGAATCTGATGCAAATTTTACCTGTTAAATGTTAATGTAATTCACATCACTAGCATTACAAATTAAACTAACAGCCATGTTAACTCCTTGGATGCTGTGTAATATTTCACACACCATCCTCAACTTAGACCCTTTAAGAGATCCACATAGTTTTCACTAGAAACTCCAGCTGTTGAGGCCTACAAATACCATAGCAGTTGGTTGAGTAGGATGCCAGTTGTAGACTTGAGGTTACCTGTTGAAGTAAATGGTACAGACACAACAAATGGTAACCCGGTGGTGTACTGGTATGTTCTTGCATTATTTTGGGGTCTTTAGTTAAACTGAGAACACACGAGGACTTTACAATTATAATAGCTGGACTGCATTTTAATAATGTAATTGCGCTACATTTTATATGAACTCAACAATGCTAGTTTAAAATGTAGTGCAAATGAATTCTTAACTTGTGTTTAGCTTTTGCTCTTCGTCTGCAGTGAATGTGTCTTTGCTCCCATTTGAGGTGTAATGACCAGTTGTGCTACAGTTAAGCTTAGCGCACTGTTTGAATACTGAATTATTTCTGTTCTAGGTGCCAAGAACCTGTACATCATATCTGTGAAAGGCATAAAGGGACGTTTGAACAGGTTGCCAGCTGCTGGTGTAGGAGACATGGTGATGGCCACAGTTAAAAAAGGAAAGCCTGAACTCAGGAAGAAGGGTAAGTAATAGGGTACATGTTGGAACCACTGTTGCATCTCCATTTTGTTCAGTGAAGGGTGGTTGGACTGCATGCAAAAATAATTTTCTCCAGTTCCTCTTAGTACATCAGCTTCAATGTGCTGGAGGAGCATGTTGAAAAATATTTCTAAGATATCTGTTTAGCTTGAGCCATAATGTGGTATATGTGTAAAGTGGAGTCATTCTGGGGCAAACAAACTGCATCATTGGGGACAAATTCCAATGGATTTTTTATTTTTGTCACTTCTCTAATCCTAGAAACACTTCAAACATTTGCAACTTATTGGATGCCTTTAGCATTCAAGGGTTTAAAAACCTTTAAATCTGTTAATTTGGGCAGTTTTGTTCTCTATGGTGCAGGGTTTTCTCCTCCCACCTATCCTTTTCACATTGTCTAAACTGGGCCTCCTGAATAAATGCAAAACTGGAGCTATTCTGGTGCAAACCAGCTGCACTGTAGGGGAGTAATTGAGGCTATAAATCACTAGAATTCAAGGTGTTAAAGCAGAACAACCACCCTTAAAAAATGTTGAATCAAATAATCCCCCATCTGGGGACTAGTTGCTCAGTAGCGCTAGTTGCCAGAATTCTTACCTGTTCTTGAGAGTGGGCCCCTACTCTGGGACTGACATGCAGGACGGAGCGCAGTGATCTTTCCCTAGCGACGTCCGTGCCTGTGCCATCAGCTCCTTTTGGAGCTGAATGGCTCCTAGCAACGCCTCCTAGACTGGCTGGGACTGACAGAGCAGACACACGGACGTCACTATGGAAAGATGTCTGTTCTCCATCCTGCCTGTCAGTCCTGGAGTAGAGGCTCATTCTCTGGAACGGGTAAGAATTCTGACTAGCGCTACTGAGCAGCTAGTCGCCAGATGAGGGATTATTTGATACATTTTTTAAGGGTGGTAGTTCCGCTTTAAAATTCCAACTTAGATCAGTGTGAATTTTTGTCCCCTAAGGTGCAAATGGGTTGTTCCAAAACGGCTCCAGTTTGCATTTATACGCAAGTTGCAGTGTGTTTAAAGACTCTACAGTCTAATAAAATCCCTCTTCTTAAAAGCACTTGCAGTGTCCTCTCAGTGGCACGATGAGTTGTCGTGGAAGAGGATAGAAAGACATTGCTTTTGGGTGAAGAGGCAGCTACATGTGCTGTTCTACTTCAATCAGTGATGTAACAGCTGCAGACTGACAAAACTTTATTTTCCTGGCACTGCACACAGCCCTTTTTAAGGATGCATTTGTCTGTTGTGGTTGTCTTAACCCTTTGAGTGCCAGAGGGGTACAGAACGCATTGCAAAGCAATGCTTTCCATACCCCTCTGGCACTCAAAGGGTTAAAACTAAGCCCAACAGCTACGCTGGAGACCTGAGTGTTAAAACATAGCTGAAGCACTGTAATTCCTATTGGTAGCAACTGCTGAGACTTGACATTTCCTTTTTCTACAAAATCAACACTTTCCATCACTTGAATGCTAGAGTTTGGAGATCTCTAGCATTCAATGGGTTAAAGGCTCCATTTTGACAGGTGGCATTTTTGGAGAGCGAAAAACTCTGGTACAATTGCTGCCTCAGATTTTCTCCGGTTCCTCAAAGTACATCAGCTTCAATGTGCTGGAGGAGCCGCCAACATCTAAGCGGTTAATAATTACACATTTGAACTTGATGGTACATTACCTTATTAGTGGGAGACCATTAACGCCTTAAGGACTGGCACACGCTGGCAATTGAGGACCATGGGGCCTTTTCTTTTTAGATCTGAGCTCTGACGTGCCAGGACCGTCACTGATCCTTAAGTGCCGGCCAGCCGTGATGGTTCTGGCACGGCAGTGGTCGTTAAGATTAAGAAAACCTTAAACATCGCTCTGTAATTTCTTTGATTTTGAAAATGCTTTAACCCTTTTGAATACCAGAGGGGTAGGCAGCTCATTGCAAAGCCATGCATTGTGTAACCCCTCTGGCACTCAAAAGGTTAAAATAACTGGCTTTACATTTGTCAACTTTTAAACTTGTTCTCTAAATTTTCGATTTTTAATTTCCTGGCTTTATTTTATTTATTTTCAGTGCATCCGGCAGTGGTGATACGGCAGCGGAAATCGTACCGGAGAAAAGACGGGGTGTTCTTATATTTTGAAGACAATGCGGGGGTGATAGTGAATAATAAGGGGGAGATGAAAGGTATGGATGTGAAACGCTGCAGATTGAGCACTTGGAAACATTTTTAATTTCTAAAATACTCCTGTTAAGAATGCCCCTTCCTGGCATAGAGTGGATGTTTATGTAAGGCTTAGTACACTTTAACCTTTTGGGCACTAGAGACATTGATGTCACGTTATGAAATAATGTGTTGACGTCTATGAAAATCAAGGGGTTACGGTAAACTTAAACACACTGTGTATTGTGCCAAGTTTTCTGAAATTTGATAAATCTGTTTTTGGTTGAGCTTGTGCCAACAGACCATACGCAAGGTTAATTATACAAAAGGTGCCTTATGTCACATTACCGATTTAATGTTTAAAGGGATTGTAATACAAATTTACTAATCCCCATATTGTAGGCATACAAAAAATAAATGAATTTCCCCCAGTGCCATCTCTCAAACCTTTATGGTTTGCAAACCAAGCACACGTAGAAGACCTTTTAAGTGAAGGATTTTTTTTATTAACACGATCTTGGCTTTGCTGCAGAGCCGCCGGATGGTCGTGCGACAGGATTCCCCTGCAGTCAGCTAGAACGCTGACTTCAGGGAAAGGGGAGGGAGGGGGGAACTTTGCAAGCGATTATCTCTCAAACAATAAAGGTTTGAGCGATGGCACTGGGGCAATTAATTTTTTTTGTAAGCTTACAATATGGGGATTATTTTTTTTTTTTTTTTTAGTATTCCGATCCCTTTATCCTTATCAAAACTTGTCCTTGTGACAATTCACTTTTAACCAGGAAGTGGCTGTAGGTTTTTTTTTTTTTCTCTTTTTTTCTTCTTGTGACGGAGCAATTCACTAAGATAGAGGTACATTTCGGGTCAAACCAAATGCTCAGTTTTTCTGAAAGTTTACAATGGAACCTGTCCTGATGGCACAAATTATCCTAACCTCCTGCACAGTCAGCAATTTGTTAGCGTTTCTAAACGAAATGCCCAGTGTGTTTCCTTTGCCTAGATTCACACTGTGTGGTAATTTTGGCACAGTTTAGAAACTAAATGGCATATTGCACTATGCACCAACAGGTCAAATCCTCAAACTAGTTATATTACAAATTCTAGTACTATATATGTAGTTTTTAAATGGATAGTAATATAATGTAAAACAATTATATAGTGTAGTTTATTTCAGTGACCTGAAAATGTACAGTGGTGCTATTGCTTCACCATCCTATGTACAGATCTGGTCAGCTGACCATAAATCTCCATTGGATGGGGTAGCAACAGCGCCACTGTGGTACTTCTCCTAAAAAAATAAATAAAGTTTGAGCTGCAATAACTTTTGAATAAGACAGTTTTCTGCAGTGAATACCCTTGTTCTCCTCAGGATGACAAACTCTGTATCTTTTACTGTCCCTTTTAAAGGGTTAGTATTGCTTGAAAATTTATTTTATTAAGACATATCATTTTTAATGTCTTTTTTTTTCTCCCAAACCTTTATGGTTTGGGAAATATTAGCAAGTAAATTTCCCCTGGAGTGACGTCACTTCTCAAGCCTTCAGATTTGGAATCTGAGACCGACCGCAGCTCTTCAGTAGTGCCAAGATCAGATCTTTAAAAATAATTTCTTCATTGGAATGGTCTACAAAGTGTGCTTGCAAGCCAGGCACACTTTGTAGATCGTTCCAATGAAGTAGTTCTTTTTGAAGATTGTGATCTCGGCACTGCTAAAGAGCTGCCCGCTGATCTGTGGACCAGATTCCAAATCTGTCCACTAGATGGCAGACTTGGCTAAAACAGCCAGGAAAAGGGAACTTTACTTGCTAATATCTCCCAAACCATAAAGGATTGGGAGAGAAGACGTCATTTTTAATATTTTTTTTTAAGGACTACAATATAAAATACAACTATTTTCAAGCAATACTATCCCTTTAATTCCATAAGATAACATTTGTGGACAGGTCCACTTTAAGGCTTGGTTACTGTTAAGGCCAATTGTCATAGCCAAGTCACTTTATTGGAACGATTCAATCTAGTGCGACCTGGTTATGCTAATATGACAAAACAATAGTCTTCTAGTTCAGTGGTTCACAAATCTTTTCATATCACCCCACTTTTGTTTCACAAACTGATGCCCCCACTTTTTATAAACTGAACGTTTGGCATGCGTACATTTGTACAAATCCGTATGAGTCATTGTATAGCCTCCTTACCATAAGCAAGCTGCTTGCAGGTACAAACATGGTAGATGGCTGGTCTTTCAACAGCTTTTCCTGAACTCCTGGCCACTTTTTTTGACAGAATGGATTCTGTCATTTTGCATAGCAGCATAAAAACTTGGGGCGGAAACAGCCTCTGTCCTCTCCCAGTTTAGAAATCGCTGCTTTAGTACACATCCATAGGGTTTTGTTTCTTCATAGGAAAATTGTATAAGCAGAAAATTAAAGTATTTTAAAGGGTTATAAATCTATCACATAGTACTAGAATCTGTAAAAATTGTTTGTTACATTCTTAAAGGGGAACATTCACATCGCAAAAAATTGGAGCACTGGTTAACCCGTAAGACAATATTAGCGCTGTTTTGTTTTTCTCCTACCTAGGAGCGGAGATACTAATCTTTAAAAAGTGCCACTTCCGCATTCTGTGGCACCATGTGTGTGCAGCACAGAGCAGCAGGACTTCCCACTTCCCTCCCAGGCCCCAGCGAGCGCGTTCTTCTCTTCGGGGCTGTATTGTTGTGGGCTAATGTTACAGCAAGCTCAGTTTAAGATGCTATGGAGGTTGCTCTGTGCCGCACATACATGGTGCTGCAGAATGTGGAAGTGGCACTTTTTAAAGATTAATATCTCCACTCCTAGGTAGGTAAAACTAAAACAAAACCCAGAGCCAATATTGTCTTGGGGGTTAAAACCAGCGCTCCAATTTTTTTGCAGTGTGAATGTTCCCCTTTAAAATCCTAAACCTGCTTGTTTGAACATGTGTAAATTGTCCTGTATAGAGCGTCTGTGCTGTTATTATAAGGTAATAGCTCAAGACAGTGGATTGTGATTAGTGCCCACTGCGCTTGAATTCAGAGGCTATTCTCAGCACATCCTATATAATTCACTAGAAAGTTTGTAACGATGCAGTCATGCGCAGTAGAGACTGCCTGTGACGAGGCTGCTCTGTATCAGCCACAGCGCGGGCAGTCTCTACTGTGTAGGACTGCCCCACGACCGGCTGGCAGTGGCCCGTGTAACGGGCTCTTCAGCTAGTGTAAAGATAATTCTGGACAATCAAGGAAATCCCAGTGTCTCTTCAAAACAGACTTTTTACAGATGCTAGCACGGAGTACAGTGTATTTACATGTTTTAAATAAATTTTAATTTTAGGTATGTTTCTTTTAAAATTACCTTTTTGATAAGGCGGGGTACATGTTCAGAAATATTTTAGGATTTTAGGATATCTGTTTAGCCTGAGACATAATGTGGTATAAGGATAAAGTGTATGTAAAGTGGAGTCCTTCTGGGGCAAACCAACTGCATCATTGGGGACAAATTCCAATAGATTTTTATATATTTTTGTCACTTAACCTCTTTAATCCTAGAAACGTTTCAAGCGCTTGCAACTTTTTGGATGCCTTTAGCATTCGAGGGTTTAAAAATGTTTAAATCTGAATTTTGGCAGTTTTGTTCTCATTGGTGCAGTTTTTCTGCTTCACCTTTCCTTTTTCGCATTGTCTAAACTGGGCCTCCTGAATACATGCAAAACTGGAGATATTCTGGGGCAAACCATATGCACTGTAGGGGAGTAATTGAGGTCCTCATAGGCCCAATTAATTTATATGGGGCTTTTAACACCGCAAATGCTTGGTGTCAGATGCATTAAAGAGCAATATGTGTTTAAGAAATCTCTAGCATTCAAGGTGTTAAAATTCCCATTTAGATCAATGGGAATTTTTATCCCCTAAGGTTCAAATGGGTTGTACCAAAAGGTTTACTTTTAAAAGGTCGCACACTTAATGACAGATTAACCATGGAGCCATAATAAAAACGGCGACATGAGAATCCTGCCTTGCGTAAAAGTGCAAGGTTCTGATGTCGCCTCTTTAAAAGTTTCTAACTTCAATTTACTGGCCGCAGCACGCAAGTGCATATAACGAGCAGCTTATTACATTACAACTCCCATCATCCTTACCTTGCCTGGTGGTTTGATTGCACTTCACAACGGCCTTGAACGTTGCTTTTGTTGAGTCTGTGCCAGAGGAGCTGTGAATGAGTGCTGCCCCTCTCCTTTGAATGCAGAACGACAGGGCACAGCTGAGCGGGGAGAGAGAGCACCAGGGCAGCACTCATTCACAGCTCCTCTGGCACTCAATGTTCAGTGCAGTCAAACCACCAGGCAAGGTAAGGTTGGGAGCTGTAGTATAATGCGCTTCTTATGTTATATGCGCTTGGGTGCTGCGGCCAGTAAATTGATGGTAGTTACTTTTAAAGAGGCGACATGAGAACCTCACGTTTCTATGCAGGGTGAGATTCTTATGTCGCCATTTTTATTACGGCGTCATGGTTACTGTCATCTGGTCGCACGCTCAAAATAGCTCCAGTTTGCTTTTATATGCAAATTGCAGCATCTCTAAAGACACTGTAGGCTAATGAAATCCCTCTTCTTAAAGCACTTGCAGTGTCCTCTCAGTGGCACGATGAGTTGTCGTGGAAGAGGATAGAAATACATTGCTTTTGGGTGAAGAGGCAGCTACATGTGCTGTTCTACTTCAATCAGTGATGTAACAGCTGCAGACTGACAAAAACCTTCTTTTCCTGTCAATGCACACATCCCTTTTTTAAGGATGCCTTCATCTGTTCTGATTGTCTTAAAACCAAGCCCAGCAGCTAGGCTGGAGACTTCAGCATTTAAACCATAGCTGAAGCACTCTAATTCCTATTTGCAGCAACTACTGAGACTTGACATTCCCTTTGCTGCAAAATCTGTGTTGATCAGCTGGGCTTGTCTACTTCCATAGGAGTAGAGCTGTTGAATGTAAAGTCTGTTGATTCTGGCCCATATAAAGTATGTATATTTGATGTGGGTTTTGAATTGGGTATTCACTAACATTTTTGTTCTTTTCCTCAGGCTCAGCTATCACAGGCCCTGTGGCAAAGGAATGTGCAGATTTGTGGCCCAGGATTGCCTCCAATGCCGGAAGCATTGCATGAACATACCCTTCATTTGTAAAATAAAAATATGGTTGTACCAAAGCTTATTGTAATGCCTGTAATATGCCACCCTCCCCCTGGTTCTCAGATGCATTATTTAAAAATTATAAAGAATGTAATAAAATCTGCAAAGAAGCAATTAGGGTAGCCAGTATTGAAAATGAGAAGTATTTCAAGAGAGCAAGAAATGGTAAACTATTCTGCAAGTATATAAATAACAGGTTGCTATGTTGATCTCTTAAGGCTGAGCTTAGGTGACTTGACCAGATAAGGCTATGGCTGACACCTTTAACCTCTTATGGCTTGGACCACAGAGCTGTTTTTTTTTTCCTGTCTGATTCTGGGCTACCCTGCAATTCATGATGGCCCTGGCATGTCCTGATCACATATTTGACCCATGATGTAGCAGGACTGTCACGGGTCCTTAACGGCTGCACGCTGTTCGAGGGGTCCGGAATCTGTTTCGCCAAAAAGAAAAGTCCCTGGTTCTTAAGTGACTGCCACGTGTATGTGTGGCCAGTCCTTAAGGGGTTAAACGCACTCTTCCGTATATACAAAGGAAACCATGGTATGCTATGAGCAAACAATCACAGAATTTCCTCTCGTACATGGCTTACTGAGGACAAAGGCCAAAATGGACTGTAAAAGCTTATGTTGAATAAAGCACCTGGACCTGATGGCATACACCCAAGGATAATTAAGGAACTTATATTTAAAGGGATAGTAATACTTTAATATTACTATTCGCCATATTGTAGCAATTTCAAAAATAATTGAATTGCCCCCAGGTTCATCTCTCAAACCTTTATGGTTTGAGAGATAACCAAAGGCAGTTTCTTCTTCCCTGAAGTCAGTGTTGTACGGACTGCAGGGATATCCGGTCTTATTTGTGTCAGGCGGCTCTGCAGCTGAGCCGAGATCACGTTGGTAAAAGAATTATTTCACTGAAATGGTCTTCTATGCTTGCTTGCAAACCAAGCACATGTAGAAGACCATTTCAGTGAAATAATTATTTTTCACTAACGCGATCTCTACTCTGCTGCAGAGCCGCAAGCCTGTCGTACGACAAGACTTCCCCTGCAATCAGTACAACGCTGACTTCAGGGAAAAGGGAGGGGGAACTTTGTGTTCGGCTATCTCTCAAACCATAAAGGTTTGAGAGATGACACTGGGGACAATTCTTTTTGAAATAGTGACAATATGGGGAATAGTAATATTAATGTATTACTATCCCTTTAGCAAAAGGGGCACGACATTGCACATGGGGGGGGTTCAGTCCTTTGAGTGATTCAGGGGTATTGAACACATTGACAATGATTTGGCTACATTTGCAGTAGTGAAAGGGTTTTGTCAGCCAGATGTATCCATTCAGTGGAATGTGTTGGATACATTAGCACTGAAGGAGTTTAAAGAAAGAGAGAGGGAAAAAAAAGGCCAATGTGTTCCATCAGTGCTAAACAGGTATCCAACAAATTCAACTGCATGGATAACCATCGCAGGCATGATTTACATGCTGCCAAATGCTGTCCAGAGTTATACAGCATGTTGGCAAAGTCAAGGGTGACAGTAGTTGTCACTGTGAACTGTGATAATTTCCTGTATTACTGTCCGGACAGCATTTGTCAGCATGTAAATCATGCCTGGTATGCACAGTTTTTAGTGCCTCGCTCTGACCATGGTATGCCTTGCTGTTCAGTCTGTGTGCTAATACCACTCAGACATGGGTTATTAGAAATGAAGCAGAGTGGAAAAGGGTATAATCAAATTGTACTGTTGTGTGGCAGACCTCTGACATGTTAGTTGTGGAAGTTCACTGTGGTGATTGAAACAAATCCACAACATGCACTTGGCTCCAGTCAGATCACACATGGGAGCAGTAGATGATTCATGTAGATGGAAAGAGGCTTCTGCTCTATACATGTGGTACCAGGGAAAGGAAGGAGCAGCGCATAAAGCATCAGATCCCAACGAAACGTGCTTTCTCTGGCTGCTTCGACACAAAGTACAACTTAAAGGCAAGTGGAGCAAAGTGAGTAATTTTCATTACTCATGGACTGCGTTATTGATGCAGCTATATAAATAACATTAACATTAGGAAGGTTTTCCAAGTGGCAAATGGAGCATAGTGAACAAGTAAAATGTGCAGTTGAATAGAGCATACCAAGGGACTATCTGTGGCTGGTGGAGGGCAAGAGCTGGCAATGTACTCCTGTGGCATTGATAGGATTCACAAACTGCATTGTGTAGAAAGAAGAGCTTGTTGGTGATGATGCGGAGCAGTTGTTTTTAATGACCGTTTAACACTGAGTGCGAGAGGGGTATTCAACTCATTGAATATGTTGCGCATCCCTCTGGTGATGTGTTAAGGTTGATGTTGGCTGCTCCTTGTAGCAGCACCACCAAGTGTGCAGACCATGGTGGGAAGGTGTAGTGAGTTGAGATAAGCGCTCCTGCCTCTGTTTAATTCTTAATCTATACATTTTTTTCAGTTACTTTTTGTATTAAAAAAAAAAAAAAAACTTGGACAGGGCCATTTGCTCTCATTTCAGTGCCTTTGAAGGCAATAGGACGGGTAGGCTTTTCAAAAGCAGTTTAGGGAAATTATAAAATGAAATATATTTCTTGACAAATACCCCAATACTTACCAGAAGTACAATTCATGTGCGTTTTTATTCGTTCCCATGAGCATTTTTAGTTTCTCATCTCCAAGGCTTTGTCAATGGATTCACTATTTCAGGCAACAACTCAGAATCTGTGACTAACAAATGGGAGTAAAATATATTGCAAGGATTTAAATGGCTCTGAATTAAAGGGTTAGTAATGTTTAACATTTACTAACCCGAATATTGAAGGTATTAAAAAGATGATAATAATGGGCCAAGTCGTATCTCTAAAACCTTTATAGTTTGAGATCGAAGCGTTGAAAGTCTCCCCCTCCCTCCCCTTTTCCATACGTCAGCATGTAGCCGACATCAGGAGATCCCGATCCCACACCAGCCGGCGGCTCTTCAGTGGAGCTGAATGAATGCTATTGAAGAATAGCTCCCGACATAAATTATGTAATGAGGATCTTTTATATATAATATATAGACATGATCCTATTGATTCACTTTAATCAGGCATAGTGCCCTGTGACTGGAGGGAAGCTGATTTAGTATTCTTCAAAAAGGGGTACAAGATTTAAAACAGGAAACTAAACCTGTGAGCTTGAAGTATAGATTATCAAACTAAATTTACTTGCGTTTTACGAAAGCGTAAGTAGTAATTTGGACAAGGATATTGTTGCTGTTGCAATATACTTTGATTTTGCAAACTATTTTGATAATGTACCTCAAACAGGTTATTGCATAAATTAAAAGCCTTCAGTTTGGAAAGTGATATCTTTGTAAGGATAGAGAACTAGTTAAATGACAACTTTTGTAACTGGAACAATTTTAAATTGGTCTTAAGTTGTAAGTGGGGTGCCACAGGGTTCAGTCTAGGGCCCAGTGGGTCATTGTAATTACCGCACTGATCTTTCCACACGGTCTTGTTGGTACACTCCTTCCTAGCTCTGTTTGCTCCCTCTCTGTCCTTGTGGGGCAGATGACTGAAATATTTCACCCCCTTCAGTCCTGTCTGGGTTTGTCCTATTTTTCCTCTTGGGCTATGTGCGATATTGGGGACTTCTAGATGCCACCAGAGAGCTTTGTATTTCATTGCTCCCCTGGCAACCCAAGTTGTTGCTGGACATTTTACACTTTATTTGTAAACTTCTTAAAAAAAAAAAAAAAAAAATTTTTTTTTTTTTTTTTTTTTTTTTTTTCTTTCTTTCTCCTCTTCTCTTTCTCCTTCTTATTCTTCTTCTTCTCCTCCTCCCCCTCAGGTATTGTCTATTTAATAATGGGAGCCTGTGCAGTGGCCATCCTTGCTGCAATGGTTCTTACGGAAGCAACTTCTTTGGTACATATCTTTGAAACCATTCATGCATTTATTTCTTTTCTGATCATTCTCTATCGCATTATCTAGTGTGTGTCGAGTGTCTCTACTTGTGACGGAGCTATGTGTTGCTAGGCCATAGAAATGGAGAATACTACAATACACACAATTCCCTGTTTCCCAGGCTTTTCTCTGATTGGCACCCTTTCTGGTGGCCATCATACTTAACCTATGCAAAGGTTGACTCTCTGACTCTTCTCTCCAGTTTAAACTTTGGCATACCACATAAATACTTTTTGTGGCTTTGCCTTAAATTGGGATACTTAAACTAGTTTTAGCACTTAGTTCTGGACATGGCTGACGCTATGGGGCATATAGGGAAATTGGAAACAAAGGATTCAGGGGCTTCCCTTACCTCCCCCTTTCTCTAGTTTCATTGAGGGATGCAGAGACCATGGGGTTAAGCAGCGTGCCTATAGGAGGCAGGGTACTCTAAACAAACTCCTCCCCCTTCCTAGCTGCTAACCCTTCTCCCTGCACAGCTAACTTTTTTTTTTTTTTTTATAGAGTGTTCTTGAAGGAGGTACAGGGCAACTTCCCTACTGAAGAGATCTTTGTTCGTTCTTTTATTTTACCTTTCTCCCAAAGCTTCAGAGGGCCTTCAATTTGTGAGGAGAGTCTTCCTGTTTAATTCTCTGATTCGTAGGTTCCTGCCATTGGAATAGCTTTAACTCCAAATCATAGAGGCCTGAGCTCATCCTTTGGCTGTTATGGGGGTAGAAGCTTTGTAACTAGCAGGTGTTCTTTGTGGGACACATGCAGGTTTATTTTAATATTTTTCATAATTTGGTTATAATTATATATAAATATGTATTAACATCTATTCCACTTCAGCCTAACTTATTACATTGTGCGGTAATTATTTCTTTAATTTACAACTAAATTTACCTCTGATCATATGCTTTGTGTTTTCCACAAAGAGCACTAGGAATTCTGAGGCATTGCTGGTTTCCTTCTCATCTGTTAAAAATTGGCACTAAAGCACGCAAACCTAAGTTTCCTCACAGAGTGGCAGACATCTCTTCAGCAGCTCCAGAGATTGTCCTCCTTGTGGTGTTCATATATATATATATATAAAAAAAAAGTGTGACAGCTTAGAGCCTGTCAGGATATATCGCTCTGTAGGAGCAGGATACTCATTCAATAGTTGGGGTATTAGAGTTTTTGGCCATCCGCTGATAGCTGACTCTGGAGAGGCAGTGTTAATAACTTTTAACCCCTTCACTGCCAGCTCCTTTATTTTTTTGGGTCAGGGTCTTTCTGTACTGGGGATTTGGTGAGGAATTCAGTCTGCCCATTATTATTTTAGAAGTGGTTACACTATATGTTGTTGGACTGCAAGTGTCTTTCTAGACTAAGTCCCTTTAAGATTCAAATCATGCTCAGGGCTCGTAACCCCATGTCGTTTACAATATATCACAGAGTTTGGAGAATCTTTATCGTCTTCTGTGGCACAAAACATTCTGATTCCTCTTCCTTCCATCTCTTCTAGAGTTCCTGCAATCAAGTCTAGAAAATGGTCTAAGAGTTAACTCTCTGAAAGTCCAAATTTAATCACACTCTGTATTTTACCAGAGAGAGATTGTTTCTCTTCCAGAGATTCAAACTTTCCTTCAAGGGGTCACCAGGATAGCTCCCCCATACAGAATTTAGTGTTAGAGGGTCTTCAGTCCCCTCCATTTGAGCCTTTGTCATCAGCCTCTATAAGAGACCTAACCTTTAAAACAATCTTTCTAAAAGCTATTGTCTCTGCAAGAAGTCTCGGAACTTGGTGCTCTTTCTAGTAATTCTCTGTATCTCATCTTTCATTAAGATAAAGTAGTTTTAAGAGTTCCAACCTAAAGTAGTATCTGGTTTTCGCATAAACCAGGAAGTGATACTTCCTTCCTTGTGTTCTAATTCCAAAGAAAAAGTTCTTCATGCTTTTAGATGTAGTAAGACACTTTAAAACACTACTTTCAAGTCACTCAATCGTTTAGGACTTCAGACACCTTGTTTGCAATTCCAGAAGGTCCTAAAAAGGATAGACCAGCCTCTAAGACTACCATTGCTTCATGGTTTAAACACACAATCAGACAAGCTTGCAGACTGTCTGTTCTAGTCCCCTTCAGAATCGCAGCTCCTTCTACTAGGTCCATTAGTACCTCTTGGGCCTTGAGGAATCAACCTACTGTTGACCAGTTGTGCAAGGCAGCTACATGGTCAGCTGTTCACACAAACTTAACGTTCTTGCTTGTCAAGTTTTGGAGACCATTGTTAATTGGTTTTCTTCCCTCCCAGGTGTTTGGGGTGGTTTTGGTATGTCCCCATGGTCCCTGCATCCCTCTATAATGCTAGAGAAAATGAGATATTTTACCTACTGATAAATCCTTTTCTCTTAGTCCATTGAGGGATGCAGTGCTTTCCACCCACAGAGAACTTGTTGGGTGAGGATATATGACTTTTTTTTTGACAAATATGTGTTCTGCTTTCCTTTCCTGACTCTGCTAATCGAAAACAGGAGTTAGCTGTGCAGGGGAAGGGGTTAGCATCTGGGAAGTGGGAGGAGTTATTTTGATTAGAGTGCATGTTGCTTAACCCCATAGTTCCTGCATCCCTCAATGGACAAATGAGAGAGAGAGAGGATTTATTGGTAAGTAAAAAAAAAATCCCATTTTCTCAATGTTCCTCATGCCATCCTAGGCTTCCAAGGGAATATTCTGGGTCTTTATGCCACTCATCTTCTGTGGCACATACTACTACTCTGGGGACATCCAGCACTGATGAAGAGTCTGCTTGGGTTAAAACCCTGATGACCTCTGTGACAGGTATTTTATATTTCACTCAGGGGTTTTTCCTTTCCTGGAAACTCTTACCCCACTCTTAAGTCTTTCGGTGGCTTTGTCAGGGTATGAGGGCATCTTTTGAGGAGGAGTTGGATTTAGAATATGATATGGATTCTTTCTTCTACTATGAAGCTGACCCAGTCCCTGCTGTTAAGGGGCTGACCAGAGCAGTGTTGGAGACCCTTAAGGTTTTGGGGGGAAGGGTCCTGCTTCTCCAGCTATCTTCTACAGGCATACAGTTACCATGTATTTCCCCCTCATAACATCCTTGATCAATTTTTTTTCCTTTTTTGTGTGAAAATTCCAAAAGACTTTTCCTAAGCTTTATATTTTCACTGCTGAGGTGCTGGTGCAGTGGGCTTCTCCCCAGCAGTTAACGCCCTGTGTTTCACACCTGGCTAAAAATACGGCCCTCCCACTTGCAAATACTGCAGGTCTGAAAAACCAGGCTGTCTTTCTTCCCTGCTTAAAACCAATTTTGTGATTACTGGGCTAATGCTGAGCCTTATTTTTTGCTTCAGTGTTGGTCAGCAGAGCCATTGCTATGTTGGAAAGACCTTATGCTAGCTACGCAAGCTAATGCTTATATTATTGAAACCCTCTTTGTGGCTAGGTTCTCAAGCAAATCCTCAGCCATCTCTGTTGCTGAGTGATGTGTCTTGTGGCTCAAGATACGGTGTGCGAACCAATCTTCCCAGAAGTCACTGGTTTCCTTGCCATTTCAGGGCAATACCTTATTTGGTCCTGAACTGAAGCAGATTGTTAGTGATGTCACTAATGGAAAGAGTACTCTTCTGCCTCAACCACAAAACGACCCTTTCTGGCAAGGAGGGCATGTGGATTTTGTTCCCCCTGCCAAGCCAGGAAGCAGAAGGCACAAAATCTCTCAGGTCTCCCAAATGGCCCTGCATTAAAATTAGAGACAACAGGAAATATTCTGCTAAGTCTGAAGAACCAACATCTGCATGAGTCTTGGTCTGTCATTGCTTGTAAGGGGTCATCTCCACCTATGTCAAGATGATTGGGAATACTCCGTGATGGACCGATGAGTTTTGCGGACTTTTTCAGAAGGGTGCTGTATAGATTTAAATTTCATTCCTTATCACTTTTTTGTCAGGGGGACAAGGTTCAGCAGGACCCTGAGTGAGCGTGTCTCTTTGCAGACACCATCTCCTCTCTGCTAGACAAATAGCTCAATAATTTTTCAGGCTTTCATTCCAACCTTTTTATGGTCCCCAAAAAGGATGAAGGCTGCCAGCCTATTCTGGACCTAAAATATCTTAACCAGTTTGTATTTGCTATATGCTTCAAGATGGAATCTTTGCGATTTCTCTTTGCAGAAATGTGCCTAGGGGAGTTTCTGACCTCCCTGTATCTTTCAGGACACGTACCTGCACATCCCTGTTCACCTGGATCACCAGAGTTTCCTGTGTTTTGCTTTTGTATGCAGTCACTATCAGTTCATTGCACTGCTCTTTGGCCTGGATTTAGCTCCCAGAATCTTCACAAAGATCAAAGCAGCCATGGTTGCATACATACACCCTCAAGGCATTTCTATGACACTGTATTTTCATGATCTGCTGATCGAGGCTCCTTCAGAAGACATCTTGGCTTTTCAGAGAGTGTACTTGCATTCGAGAGCATCACCGTTTGATTCTCAACCTAAAGAAGTCTTCCCCTATCCCATACCAGGTCCTGTTTTTTTCTGGAAATGAAGTGTGACACCCTTCGGGAAGGATACTCCTGACTGACGCCCTTGGTGATTTTAAGGGACTACATGTGAGTTCTAGGTCTTCTAGTGTCTGCAGTGGAAGCAGTCCTTTACACTCTGTTCCACACAAGGGAACTTCAGTGAGACATTCTCAGGAATGTGGTCCTATCAGTAGCACCATCTTATCACATGACCCTCAAGTGAAGGAGGACCTCTGCTTGAGGCTTCATTGTCCCCATTTGGCTCAAGGGAGCCTCATTGTGATTCCAGAGAGGAACCATGTCACAACATATGGAAGTCAGAATGGTTGGGGTGTGACCTTGGGTCACCTGGCAGTCCAGGGCAGGTGGACGGGAGGAAAGTCTCTTGTTGACCAACATTCTGGAACTCCGTGCCATCCGCCTGGGTCTCCTACACTGGTCCCAGGTACTCATGGGGGTGTGGACTCTGGTATGGGTGCAGTCGGACAATTCAACAGCAGTGGTTTACATCAACTGCCAGGCAGGAACACTGAGTGAGAAAGCGTGGAAGAAAGTGAAGGAATTTATTCAATAGCCCGAGGATCACGTGACAGTCATCTTCTCGATCCACATTCCAGGAACGGAAAACCTGTTAGGATCCAGGAAAGTGGGAATTTGCATCTGGAGGTGTTCTACTAGATCAATAAACGCTGGGGTAACCCAGCAGTGGACCTGATAACATCCAGCGAGAACAAGAAGGCTTCAGTGATCTGCAAGTGGACAAGGGACCCCCTAGCCTTTTGAGATACACGTTCCAGGGAATGGACATTACTCTGTCTGTCCTGTATTTCCTCCAATTCCTGTCATTTCCATGGTAATCCGGGAAAATCAGGATTTAGAAGGCTCTAGTCATCCATTCTGAGTGCTCCGCTCTGGCCCTGGCAGGCCTGGTTTGTGAACCTTCTGTGGTACAAGGACACGGAGAGACATGCTTTGACGGCATGGCTCTTGAGACCACCATTCTCCAATGAGGCAATTTGTATTAAAATCCAAACCAGGAAAACTTGTTGCCTGAAAGGCATAAAGTAGGATTTGGTCCATCTTCCATCAGTGGAGTGCTGACAAGACTGCTAAGAGCGCTGATCTTCCCATGGTCTTGGTCTTTCTTCTTTGCTCCATTAAGGTACAGATCTCTGCCCTTTATGTCCTCTTTCAGAGACTTTTTGACATTCTACTGGATTTCAAGTTCTTTATTCAAAGGTTGGTGCATGCCTTCCCTTCATTATGGGATCCCATGCTACTGGGGGAACTCAACTTAGTCTTAAGTGTCCCTCAGAGGTCTCCCTGAGCCTCTGACCTCTATCCCATTGCATCTCTTGATGTTCAAAATGTTTTTAGGTTGTGTGCCTCCCAAATTTATAGGCATGGAAACACCTGAATCTGTATTAAAATGACAATTCTCAATATATCTTACTTACAACACCACCAACTGACATTGTCTAATTGTTAGGGACCAGGAACCAGACAGGACACAAAAAGGTAAAATGCAATACACCTTTATTAGTGTAACAAAAACAGAAGCATAATCCAAAATACATGCCAGGGTCAGGAACCAAGACAGGTATTCAGCCGAGCTGGAGTCAGGAAACCAGAAGTCTGCGATGTCAGGAACAAGCCGAGGGTCAGAAGAACAGAAGTCAGTGTGGACTTCTGGAACAAGCCAAGTGGTCTGGAACACAGTAAACAGGAATGCAGGAAAATCACAAGGACAATGGGGAAGTGAGCCAAGCTGCTATAAATACCCTGAGAGGGTTGGCTGATAACAATCAGGTGAGTAATCAGAGAGGTCAGCTGATTCAGCCTGAGCCAGAAAGTCAGAAGGCAGCAGCAGTGGATAGCAGATTAGCTCAGACAGCAGAATCAATAGGCAGAATGGCAGCAACTCAGCAAAACCTTGACACTAATAGAAGCTCATTTAGTCTTCAAGTGAATGTCCCCATCTGGCTAAGGGGCAGTTTAAACTTTATATAATTGGGGCTATGATCTGATCATTTAATATTACCAATGGACAAGTTGCTAATATTCCGCAGGGTCTACTCATCACAGAAAAACATGTTGATGCAAGAGTATTTATTGTGTGGGTGGGAATTAAAGGTATAGCCCCTATCCTTTGGAACACCCCAATGCCATATATCTATCTAGAATGTAATTCTCTGAAAGAATGTTATTTAAATTTATGAATAATGGTGCTTTTGCAGTGGTAGCACCTGGGATTGCAGTTCCACGCAAAGTTCTACGGAAAGTTGAACTCCTCACCCATCAGAAGAAGGCAATCTCTAAAACAAGCTACCTTATCCGTGAGTTGCGATAAAAAGGACACTCATTTGGGAAGTAAGAATTAACTGAGGTGACTTTAGTGTTGTATAATTTCCCCTTGAACAAAATGTATCTGCCTCTAACAAAGTAGGTTTGTTGGACAAACAAAACCTTGTTTTTTTGTCTGAAAGTGCCTCTCTAAGAAGCATAATTCATTTCTCCAGGAAATTTAATTATTTCATATTAAAGGAAATGTAGTGTATTGATATGAGGTAATTCATCCTCTCAAGAGTACGGGATGATAACAAAAGCCATGATGGGGTCCATCATTCTAGAAGGGAATGAGATAAAGGAATGGACAGAGAAGGGGAAATGGATAGAAAAAAAATAGGTTGTTAGCATTTACCCCAATTATATGCCAAATACAGAGTAGCCCAAGAGTTGTATGAAAGAAACAATCCAGTGGAGAACAGTGTTTGTCCATCAGGACCAGGTGGGGAATATGTGATTAACAAGGAACAGATATCCACAAAAAAAGGATAACCTGTGCAATATAAATTTTTTCAGTAATAATTGATGCTATCCTTTTTAAGAACCTCTGAGGCCCCTGCAAAATTTTGAACAAAAGCCACAAAATACATGCAAACATTTATATTTCCCCTTAAGTTTAGTGGTCGTCATTCTTTTCTTCCATTCCTATTTGTGGGAAAGCAGCCAAAATGGTGTTTCGTGCACATGGAACAACATCACTTCCCCCACCATCTGACAACAGGATTAAATTGGTTCCTTTATGGAAAACTGGGATGGCCAGGAACCCAAGGTTAGTCAACCTGAAATAGGAGGCATGCGTTCAGATGAACTACTGGTACTCTCTGGAAAAGACATAGCAAGAAACATGAAATTTCAGGTGAGAAATAGCTCCAGCCCTTATGGTATTTATCCAGTGAGAAGCAGATGGGTGCAACACAGTAATAATAATCCTTTAATAATAATCCTTTATTTATATAGCGCACACAGATTCCGCAGCGCTTTACACTCATATTGGTTCCTGTCCCCATTGGGGCTCACAATCTAAATTCACCTATCAGTATGTTTTTGGAGTGTGGGAGGAAACCGGAGTACCCGGAGGAAACCCACGCAAACACAGTGAGAACATACAAACTCATTGCAGATGTTGTCCTTGGTGGGATTTGAACCCAGGACCCCAGCGCTATGTTGCTCATCCCTCAGAGACTCAAAGGTTAAATATCTGTAAGTAGTATACCACCAGATTACTGGTTTCAGTTATGTTGTATTGATTTTCTTTTAGGTGTTTTACCAAATCAAAGTGCAATTCAATAAGCTAAGTGCAATCCTGAAGTAAACCAAGATTTTGCATTAGGTAGTGTTGCAGTGGGTGTGGCTGGTGGACGGGGCATTACCAATACATTTTAGGTTATTTTATGACCTATTGACACATCTTTCTGTAACTGATTAAATGATTTAGAACAAGACCAAAGTGTTTTATTTACACAGACTAATTTATAAACACATATACTAAAGTTTAAACAAACATTAATGTGAGTTTTATTGCTGTGGAGCAATGTGATACACTTAACCCGTTAAGGACCCATGTCGGTCCAGGACCATCATGGGTAGATTCCACTTAAAGACCCATGACGGTCCTGGACCATCATGGGATAAATGATAGCAGTGTGCCTCCATGCACACAGATATCATTAATTCCAGGCTGAGACTGAACGCTCCGGTACCGGAGCGTTCAGTCTCAGCCCTTCTTAGTTGTGCCCAGTCATGGGATCGCTGAAGCAGCAATCACATGTACCAGTATTCTCAATGAATGAGACAGTGCGATTTACACACTGTCTCTGAGTCTCTCCTCAACCCGACTGTCCCTTACCAGCATAGTAAGGGACAGAGAAGCAGAGAGGAGACACCTTCTGGTGTAAAAAAAAACAAAAAACAAAACAAAACAAAACAGCTGCGGTATTAACCCTTACACTGCTGTGCTGGAGGCTGGCTGTTAGCAGGTCAATTTTTGACCTGCTAAAATCAACTTTTTTTTTTTTTTTTTTTAAAAGACACAACACAATTTTTTTTTGCAAAAAATTTTTTTATTTAAAAAAAAACTATGTCAATTACCAAAAGTGGATGTGTGATTGTTGTGGAGCCATGTAATACATTTATATACACTGCCAAATTTAATCAATAATAAAAGAGGGAAAATAGGATGGGACATGGGGATTTTCACCCAGGGGAACAGTGCCCACTTAAAACTGCCCATTTTGTAGGTATGACTGACTGGTCATACCTTTCATGCAGTCTCCATAAAAATTTAACCCATTGCACCCAAATGATCCCAAGAGAAAAAAAAATGGTGTGGTTTTTTTTTACATTTTTTTTTTTTTACCGTTTTCTTTAATTTTACTAAAATAAATGGTGGGCTATCCATATAAGTGTGGTATCAAAATAAAGCCCTATTTGGTTGTGTAAAAAAAACAGTATATAATTTTCATGGGTAAAATAAAGTACTTAGAGGGAAAACACTGTTGAACAGAGACATAGTCAAAAAGGTCAGAATTGCTCCGGTCCTTAAGTGAAATCCACCGGAGATTTTCCCAGTCCTTAAGGGGTTAATATACACTACACAGTCGGAGCTCCTAAAAAGGAGGACACCAGGGTTGGAAAGAGGGACAATTCTTGATTACCAATCATTATAATTTATGAATGGGGAGATACAGGGTGCAAATTTAAAGGGAGAGTCATGATTCAGTATATACTTCAGCTTGAGGGTACAGGTCTCAGAGGGATTGTCCACCTAAAAAGGGACGCTTGGGAGATATGAGCGAAATTTCATAAGTTGTATCCAGTCCCTGTTAAAAGATGCACTAAGTACATACGATCACAGGAAAACCTGTTTTTTTAATATGGTTATCAAGCTAAATTGCGGGTTATACATAAATATGGCATCGAAAGAAAGCTGTACTTTTCCTTAAAAAATGGTAGATAATGTGCATGGGTGTACTAAGTGAATTAGAGGGAAAATATGGCTGAACAGACATGCTAAAGAGGCCAACATTGCTCTTGTCCTCTAATGTAAAACGGGTCTTGGGGTTAAGCTTATTTGACCAGTTACTTCTGGTCCCCTAAAATGGAGGGTATAGGTATAAAATGGCTGTAATTCCTACATGGTTCATGTTTTATTGGTACATGTACCCTCAAATAAAAACTAACAGTCTGCACCTTAGCTTCTTGAAGGAGCAGTAAACTTTTTTTATGAAAACACATATGTTACAAAGCATTTCCTGCTGAATAAAACAAGGTCACTCCCACTGCAGTCAGATGTTCTATTCAAAATGTATAACAGTTCAAATAACCAGGAATTTAATTTACTATGTTTACTTCCTGATAGTTCTAACTGACAGGAAGTGACAGGCAGTGTCTATCACAGTCTATAGAGAACTGTATGTCTCAGACTTTTCTGACTTTCCTCTCCATTAGAATCTAACAGGAAATCTAATTAGAATTTGACCACTAGAGGGCACTGCTAATGTAAAAAAAAACATGGGTTTAAACTTAATAACTCTGGAAATATAAATCTCTTGTCAGTGGGAGTACCCTTATTTTACTCAGTAGGAAAATCCCTACAATATATATTTTTTTTTCATAAAAAAGTTTACTGCTCTTTTAACCATTGTTTCATTTCAAATCTGTTGTGCTGGGGTACAGAGCCAAAAGAACGAAACTTGTGTCGCTATCCAAATACTTATGGATTGCACTGTATAAGACTAGTTATTGCTCTATTTGTTACACAGGACCATGTGCACAGTAAAAAAGTGGAGTAATTCTGGGGCAGACTTACTAAACTATAGGAGACAAATAAACACTCTCCTTGATTTATATGGCATTTTTAACTCCTTGAATGCCAGATGGGTGTCTAATGTACTGCGGTGTCAAATGCCCCATTTAACTCAGTTGAAATTTTGAAACTTTTTTATTCTCTATGGTGCAGTTAATTTGCCTCTGAATTGCTCCACTTAACTTTGTTCATATGGCCCTTAACCGTTTGAGTGCTAGAGGGGTAGCCAACTGATTGGACTCAAAAATTTAATGACAAATGCACTTTTTGGGTTGAACATTGAGAAAGAGGGATTAATTTAATTGTCCTCTCCAATTCATAAGTCCGTAAGAGTTGAGAAATTCTGGTTTAACCCCATGGATGCTAGAGGAAGCTCCAAAATATTTTAAAGCAATATGAGGAAGATATTCTTAGCATGACATTGGGTCAATACAGAGATAATATGGAAATATAGAAGCTATTAGGCTGATGCATTCTCACAAACTGCCAGTAGGTGGTGCCATTTCATTAAGGAAAAAGTAATTAAAACAGGCGCTCAAATTTTGTACATTGGTATGACAGCATAAGCTGGTGGTGTAAGAAAAAAACTGACCAACAGAAAAACAGATAATAGAGAGTATGCTGATGTGTTAGGAAGAACTGGAGTGATTCTGGAGCAAACCAACTGCACAATAGTGAATAATTACAAATTCCCCAAATTTCTTTTGATTTCCATGGGACTATTAATGTGCTGTATTATAGAAAGAAAATGAGCAAAGAAATACTCTGCTTCAAGTTTTAGTTCATCAGTATCAGTGTGGTGCGTTACCTTCTATATAGGTGCTGGATTTCAATGCATAGGCAGAGGGTGAATTTTAAGAGGATGTTAATAAAAGGACTCTGTCCCAGAACATATTCGAGTTTTGAATATTTATGGAAGCCATATAAACATTTTAATAACAGGCACTGGTGGAAAAGATGCACATTTTAAGTACTGCATCCTTGCAGTGGCCGCCTTCTCATGCAGCACCTACTTGAGTGCTAATATGACAATCCAGTTATTATTTTTAAACTACCCTATATAATAATTCGCTAAGATGTTTGTCAGAAGCCGTCATGCGCAGTAGAGACTGCCCAAACACACAGAAGGCTGGGAGTTCTGTGCTGGGAGCATTCTGTGCTTTCGGCGAGTCTCTACAGTGCATGACTGCGTCGGCGGCAGGATGCAGAGCAGGACCAGCCTCTTAACCCTTTGAGTGCCAGAGAGGTACGCAACACATTGCAATGTGTTGCGTACCTCTCTGGCACTCAAATGGTTAACATCACCCAGACTTTGGCCCGTCTACAAGGGCTTTTACACTAGTTCTGAGTATTCATCCTAATTATTTTTGATATAACAAAGAGCTTACAATTGATATGGAGCTATGCATGAGATAACACAGAGTTTACCTTTGAAATGGAACTACACTATTGATACCACAGATCTTACTGTTCAAATTGAGCTACACTAAAGAAACCACGTAGTTTACAGTTGTAAAGTGCTATATTAATGATATGACAGAGCTTACAACTGACATGGTTCTACACTAGTGATACCAAAGAGCTCACAATTTAAATGAAGCTACACTAGTGATATCAGAGAGCTTACAACTGAAATTAAGCTAGACAAGTGAAATCATAGAACATAAAACTTAAAAGGATTTACATTAGTGATATCACAGAGCTTACAATTTAAAATGATTTACACTAGTTTTACAATAGAGCTTACAATCGAAATGGAGCTACACTAGTGATGCACAGAGCAGCTCTGTTATATGTGTACAGTAAGGATTAGTGATGATCGAGCACTCCAATGCTCGGGTGTTCGGGTGCTCTGGCCGAGCGCCCCCGGAGGCTCGAGTGCTCGGCCGAGCACCCGAGCCCCATTGAAGTCAATGGGAGGACTCGAGCATTACACCAGGCACCCCCTGCTCTGATGAGGGGAGGGTGCCTGGTTCATAGGAAAAGGTCAGAAAATGATGGAAACACCACAGAAATGGTTCAGGGACAGCATAGGGAGGATGTCTGGATGCATCTTGGACTCCAACATCGCTGCTGGGAACGATGTTTCGCCCGTAGTACGCCATTTTTACAGACTGACCGTAAAACACACAAAAAGGAAGATAAAAACGATTTTAGGCGAAAAATTGTTACCAAACAGTATTTGCTGTATATTTACTTGAACTATCAGGATCACGTCCACTTCCCCGTCCCTTTTTACCCGCCTTCTTCATATTAAACGGAATATATGCCGGTAATCTGCGGCTAGGCACACGAAACAGAATGTGACGCTAATCTGCGGCTAGGCACACTAAACAGAATGTGACGCTAATCTGCGGCTAGGCACAGTGAACAGAATGTGACGCTAATTTGTGAATTTGCACACTAAACAGAATGTGACAATAATCTATGGCTAGGCACACGTTTAAAATGGCCCTTTTTGTCACTGCGTTGTACAATATTTGTCCCTGTGCACCTAGTACAATGTCACCTTACTAATATCCCACCTTAAAAAAAAAAATGAAATTGTGCCCCCCCAAACAAAATATAAATGCTGCCCCCACACACAACAGTCCTAAAAAGGACTTTTGGGTCTTGAACTACTACCAACACTTTTATTCTCCCTACACTGACTTTCCCTGCCTGATCGCATCTCTCCCTGGCTGAGAATGAGCAGAACTCGCGAGTCGGGTGCTATACAGCACCCGATCACGAGTTCTGGCCAGCCAATCAGTGTAATGCCAGCAGCCAACATGGCTGCTGGCATTACACTGATGTCAGAGCCTCCCTGCACGTTTATTGGCTGCGCAGCAGCCGCGAAACGTGCGGGGAGGAGACCCGAACATGGCGGGCGAGCACATGCGGTACTCGTACGAGTACCGCCATGTGCCGAGCAGAGCGATGCTCGAGCCGAACCGAGCTTCGGCCGAGCATGCTCGCTCATCACTAGTAAGGACCAAGGGACATATCTAATTTTCCTGCATGCTGTGTGTTGCCCATTCCTGGTATAACATATGCTGATATATCTAAGGCTTGGTTTACTAAAGCTATGAAAGACTAGGTTCACACAGGTGATTTTTGTATGTGCTACATTGCAGTATGATTCAAACCATCAGTGTCAATACTAGCAGTGTAGTCTCTGCGATCCTACAGTTATGCTGTCACTGGGGGGGGGGGGTATTATGATGGTGTCAGGAGTGCCAACCATATGTTTTGGCTGAAATTCATGTGGACTAGCCATTGATTGGAGTGAGACTGTGAACAAAGCATTGATCCAGTCATCAACATGATTGTTGCATGTTGCTCTTATAAACCAAACCAATGCTGAAACTTCAGTTCAGAAGGACAAATTTAGCACAGCTTTTTTGAATGTTTCACTAACAGCATAAAACAAAACAGCTAGACCCCAAGTTGATTTGTTCTGTGGGGCCCTTCTAGCTAATCCTCCAAAATTATGCTACAGTTTAGCAAGAAATCAGAAATACAGTAGTAGGGATGTCCAGATATGATTTCTAATTGAAGGTGGCTCTGAAACCAACTTCTTTAGGCTGCAACTGCCTATCAGCAATTTACGAAGCTAATTTTATTTAACATTCCCCTCTATAGGCCATGTGCTCCAAGGAGACATCAGCAGGGAAGCATATTGATTGGAATTTTGGGGTGTTCGTTTCCTCTACATTTTGTTTTACATTATGGACCAATACAGTGCATTGGATATTTATTCAGCTTTACTCCAGGGGATTGCTGGCATTAAAGTATTTTGGCAGCTATAGAGTGTTGCAGTGTTATGCATTAATGAAGCAGTAAACTTTTTATGAAAAACTAGTTTTAAAGCCCGTGTACATGGGCCAGCACTGGCGGCGCTGCAGTCATGCTCAGTACTGACTGCCCGCTCAGCGGCTAATACAGGGCTCTCCGAATTCAAACAGTAGTCCTCTCTGTGTGCCTTTGGTCCCAGGAAGATGCGCAGAGAGGACTCCGGTCCGAATTTGGAGTGCCCCGCTCCGTATCAGCCGCAGCGCGGGCAGTCTATACTGCGCATGACTGCAGCACGCGCAGCCATCTCTACTGCGCATGACGGCTTCTGACAAACATCCTTAGAGGATTATAATATAGGATATAAATTGTACAGCTTTTCCTGTTGCGTAAAATAAAGATACTCCCATTGCTGTGAGATGCAAATTTCCTGAGTTATTGCAGTTTAAACCCATGTTTTTTTTACATTAGCAATGCCCTCTAATCTTCAAATTTCAATGAGTTATTCTGTTAGATTCTAATGGAGAGGAAAGTCAGTGACTTACAGTTCTCCACAGAATGTGGTAGAAACTGCCGAGTCACTTCCTGTCAGAACTTCCAGGAAGTAAACGTACAGTAAATTCACTTCCTGATTATTTGAGCCATTATAAATGTTGAATAAAAAAAACTGACAGCAGTTGGAGTACCTTTGTTTTACTCAGCAGAAAAAGTTCTATAACATAAATGTTTTCATAAAAAAAAAGTTTACTGCTGCTTTAAAGAGACCGTAAGCTCTAGTACGCACTGAAGTGCAGGCCCAGAAGAAGAGAGCAATCTTCCCAGTGCAGAAAATGGGCAATGCTGTGGAAATTATACATTTCCCCCACCTGTGTATGTATGGCTGGTTACTCACTAAAAGTTCCTGTCATTTGTGGGGCGATCAGTTAGAAGGGTTATTTACAACAGATATGTTTTGTAGTATCAGGTTTTACTGAAAGCATATTTTAGGTGCAATTTGTAATTTATCTTGTATTTATTTTTCTGTTGGGGGCCCAGTGGTTTAGTTTATTTGAATAAATACTACTCAGTTAAATAAGAATCACCTTCCCAAATCCTTCCTCAGTGGGAGTCTCCATCTTGAACATTTTTCTTGATTATTCCTTCCCATTAATGGTAAATAGCACTACTGAGTTTGTATTTTGAAATTTTACAGTCCTAAAATAGTTTAGACCAGTGTTTCTCAGACAGTTGCAAGCCAGGGACTGGCTGTCTGCCTTCCTAAATTGACAAGAACTGCTCTTAGAGTCCAAGCCATTTATGTCTATTGAAGAACAGGGCCACATAAAACATAGCACAGGTCCAGGTACCGGTGGTTGAGTAACACTGGTTTAAACCAGTTGTAGCAGAATGTTGCACCCTCTAAGGGAGTTATCCAAGAAATTCTATGAGGATTGAATATATTTGTGTGCCTAATGATCTGAAGCTGAAAGTTCAGCAAGCAAAATTATAATAATAATCATATATTGGGAAATACATGATAGAGCAGCAGCAAATGGCATAAACAAAAATAAACAGTTGTGATAACCCAGCACTCCAAACTCAATAAACTGTAACCTTTAATGGTAAACATAAAATAACATCTATATAGTGTACATAAACGGAATCACGCAATCAGAATACCAAAGTCAAATGATTTAATATATCTCATTGATATAGCAGTGTTAACCATTTCCAGACATTCATCTGGGAGATAGCAGCAGTGCAAGTTTTCAGGATAAGGAGGACCAGTCAGTGGATGAGTCATTTTGACAGCTCTAGCTGTGTTAATGAGATGTGTGTGTGTGGCTATGCTCGTATTAGGAGACCACGAAAACCTGCACCATTGATGTTTTCTGAGGAGGCTTGGAACCACTCTCCTATAGGGTATCCATTTAACTGGTCGCATTTTAAATATTGCGGTGCTGCGCGTCACACAAAACATGTCGCCTGGATTAAAAGGGCGACATGAAAATGTTGTGCTGTGTGTAGGTGTGAGATTCTCATGTTGCCTCATTAAATGTGAGCCCGTAGGCTGGTCTACTTCTGGACATCCGTCTCTTTGGTGCATGAAAAGGGCTGGTTAGTGAGACACTAGCTTAATAGCTCCACCTATTAAATGCCTGATGAAGTCATGTGATACTGGCCGTCCATCTGGCTTTGCTTGTGGATCTCTTTAGTGTGTGAAAGGGGAGCCCAGGAGATACAGCTCTGTACTGTACTAAGTGATAGTCCACTCTGTGCCCTGAGATATCCTGCTCCCGGAGCAGTCTATCACTTAGTACAGAGCTGTCTCTCCTGGGCTCCCCTTCCACACACCAAAGAGACACAAGTAAAATCAAATATGCGCCATTTAATGAGGCGACATGAGAATCACTCGTTTATATGCAGCGCGGCATTCTCATGTTGACCTTTTTATCCTGGTGACATGTTTAATGCGGCACGGAGACGCGCGATATTTACAGTGCGACCATTTAACAGTGAACCCTCCTATAGGATAGTTCATATTATGAAGCAGGATAGGAATAATATAGAACTATCAAATGTAACTTTCTGTGGGAAAACAATACCTGGTAGCCATATTCAGGAAGTTAAAAATAAATAACTCTGGTGTGATGGCTCAGTTAGTTAATGCACCAGCTGTAAAATCTGTTCAAACTGCAAGGCTGCAAGTTCTAATCCCGCCAAGGTCAGTTCAGCCTTTCCCCCTTCTGAGGTAGGTAAAATGAGTCCAGGATATACTTGAAAACAATCTCAATGTATTCTTCCTGGTAAAATTATTTCACAAAAATTCTGGAGAAAACCAATTGCAGTATAGGGGGCAAGTTAAGATTCCTATTGACTTTTAATTCCTTGCTAGAGAGGTCTGCAACACATTAGGAAGCAATGCAATAGAGACCTCGGTATCATTTAAGTGGTTAATGGACTAATTTTAAATTAAAGGGATAGTAATGTTTCAAAATAAAAGCAGCTTCAATTAATCTTCATAGTATTGGACCATGGAGAGTGTTGTTTCAGTACTGTCAGAGTTGTAGTTCAAGAGTAACTGAATGATAAAGTTTCCCCCTCCTGCTCTTTTTACCTAGTGTAAGCCACCTCCCCTCAGATGTGGAATCTGGTCCACAGACCAGACAGCTCACAGCAAGGGACAATCGTCTTACTGTGAGAACAATGAAAACCCTGACCCCTTGACGGGTTTTTCCCTTATGCTAATTGAAGATTGTCCCTCTCTGCAAGCCATCTGGACACCAACATTCTGTTCTGAGGTGAGCAGTGTTACATCAGTAAAAGGGGCTGGAGAGGGATATTTAATCATTCAGTTACTCTTGAACTACAACTCTGACAGTATTGAAATAACACTCTCCATGGCCCAAATACTATGAAGATTAATTGGAGCTCCTTTTATTTTGAAACATTACTATCCCTTTAAAGGGACTTTTGACTTTGTTTATTTGTCCCCTATGGTGCAAATGGTTTGCTCCAGAACTGCTCATTTTTAGCTTCCTGGATACGGATGTGCCTGGTTTTGGTTGCTAGTGTGTCCTACATCTCAAAATTCCCCATACCAGAGTGAAGATCATGGCACAATTTGCTATACTGGTATAAATCTGTACAGCGGTCAATACTTGTGTTCATGGATATGACAGATTTTCCATTAGGCAGAGGAGGCAACTTGTTTTGCAGATCTCCTCAGCTGTGCAGATCACGTCCGCATTCTGATTGTAGGTGTGTTAGAGCAATTTCATTGCCTGTTTTCCAGACACTTGTTAAAGTTATGTGGTAGCTAGTTTATGTACCAGTTTGTTTACCCATTTACTGGCCATTATTTAACATCTTGGATGGTAGAAATATCTCCTGCTCATTGTGGAGCAATGCATTGGACAGTTTTCTATCTCCCAAAGAGCTAAAATGGAGCTGTTACTGTATAACAAGTAGGTGATAAAAATCACACCATCTTGTATACACCTTATTTATTTAGTACATTATGTTAAACAAGGTGTAGAGTAAATGAACACTCTGAAATGCCCCAATGCCCTTCCCTCGGTGCAAGCAGCATCAAGGGGAGGAATTTTAGCTTAGTAAATTGTCATTAGGTAACTGTAGAATTAAAAAATAAATTCTAGCTTGTGGCTTAGCACATTTACCCCAAAATTATAACTGGGTAATGTAAATCATCTGGTGCCCATTGTCTAAGCGGCCATCTGTGTCCCTTCTTACAGCTCTATGCAGTCTTTAGAAAAAACAAGCAAAAGCAGGTATCTCGGTCCAACTCAGAATCAGCGGCCAGGGTATCTCACCATACGACTGTGGCATGTCATCAGCTGCTTGTCCCAGAATTACTCCACTGAACATAAAATGAAATGGAATTTCTATAAGTCTCAATAGACAGCTATTATCAGCCACTAGGAAGCAATGTTGAGCCCTTAAGACCCAATTTTTATCTACTGGGTAGATGATGGATTATTATTGTAGTGGTTCTTTGTGTTTGTACCTTTCTACAATATATGGATATTGATTGCTCATATCTGTATATAGGTTGTATATGATGCACATGTACACTGAGTGGCAAGTTTATCATGAGTACAGCATTTTTTGGACATCAGAATAGATTCCAGTCATCCAGGCATAAACTCCAAAATGTACTAGAAGAGTTCCACAGCGATGATGGCGCATAAAGTCTCAAGCACACCTCAAATAAGCCTCAGACATTGGTGGGTCTCTGAAACAAAAGTCTATTCCAGCTTATCCCACAAATACTCAAATAGGTTAAGATCCAGTAATTGCACAGTCCAATGCAGTATGTTAATGATTCCCTCATGCTCCTGGAATCATTCCTTAATAATGTGTGCCTTGTGACATGCTGCATTGTCTTGATGGGAGTAATAATAATAATTCGCTAGGATATTTGCTGGGAGCATCCTGTGCATTAGGGCACTCTCTACTGCACATTGTGTGAGTGATGGCAGACACAGAGCAGGACTGGCCTTTTAACCCTTTGAGTGCCAGAGGGGTACGCAATGTATTGCAAAGAAATACATTGCGTACCCCCTCCAAACATTCAAACATCCCAGAAATTGGCCCGTGTACACGGGCTTTTACACTGGTTACAAGATAAATCAACTGTGAACTTGAAATGATGAACCTGACTGGCAACAATGTTAAGGCAGGCTTTGGCTTGTGTGGACTTAAGGTGTGCCATGAAAACAAGGTGTTCCCTTGGTGTTGATGGGATGTTTGCTGGTTGTTAGACACCCCTGTGCATGACCACCCTAAAAGGGTGGCATTACAGTGACACATGCGCTAATATTTCTATTATCACATATCAAACTAGTGTCAAATTCTCAAATTTACATACGCACTCTGTTCTTTTTCTACCTGCCTTATATAACCTGGTACTGACAAGTGACACTGTCCCTGATGGAATGGTTGTCTACTAGTAGTGTGTGCCTAATAAACCTTCCACTTGAATGTATCTGTGGTTTCAATGTTTTGGCCTGGGCAGGTTCATGTGGTTAATGTGAGTGCTACCCTTCTACCTTATTATATATAATACTAGCAATGTGGGACGGTGTTGCCCTTCAGGTTTTGACCGTTGGAAGTAAATGTTTGAAATGTAGAAACACTGATAAAAATAGACAAATGCAACATTCAAGCAGACACATACACGCAGTGAATGGCAGAAACATGCAAAAGACATGCGCACACAGGCACACACACTGGAGATGCACACAAATACACACACATTTAACAGATGTACACACACACATGCAACAGACATGCTCACACACAGGCACCAGACATGTACACACACACATACACACACACACACACACACACACACACACACACACACAAGCAACAGACATGCACACACACATGCAACAGATGTGCACACACACGCAACAGACATACACACACAGAGGTAACACTGACACAGTGATAGCCGCCCCCCCCCCATGTATGGAGGTTCTGGCTCTTATTGGCCCCCCGGATCTGTAGGTTCTGAATGTAGAAGTGTAGGCTATGGCCACCCTGGGATTAGTATAGGAGCTTTAGAGTGCCGTGTAGGTAACAATCTTGTATTGAAGTGAATATCTGCTTGACCTAGTGCTCTCAAGCAATTCTGACATGATAAACAATGTACAGGTAAGGGAACATTTGGGCAGCAGTGACCACAGTATGGTATCCTTTGAAATCTGTTATGAGAAACCCAAAACATGCAATTTTAAAAAGGCTAATTTTACAAAGATAAAAGAAGTAGTAAAGGATATTCAGTGGGATGTAATTTTCAAAGAAGAAAATGCACAAGAGTCATGTAATGTGTTTAAAATGCTCTTAGACAAATATACACGTCAATATATACCATTAGGGAATAAGCACAAGAGGAGTAAAGTGAAACCAATGTGGCGTAATAATGAGGTTTGCAGGGGAATGAGAAATAAGAAACAGGCTTTTAAAGTGTTTAAGACAAACAGTTCAGATGCAACTTTTAATAAATATAAAGAATGTAATAAAATCTGCAAACAAGCAATTAAGCTATATAAAATTGAAAATGAGAGAAATATTGCAAATGAGAGCAAGAAAAACCCTAAACAATTCTACAGGTATATTAATAACAAAAAAGTTAAGGTTGATATTGTTCCTCTTAGGACTGAGACAGGTGAATTGATTAGTAAGGATAAGGCTATTGCTGACATCCTAAATGCATTCTTTGCTTCAGTATACACAAAGGAAACAGCAATGACAGAATATGGGCAGACAAAACCACAGAGTTTCCTCCATCATGTACATGGATTACTGAGGATAAGGTCTAAAAGAGCCTGGAAAAGGTTATTGTGAATAAAGCGCCTGGACCTGACGGTATACACCCAAGGGTACTTAAGGAACTTAGTTCAGTAATAGCAAGAACATTATACTTAATATTTATGGATTCACTTTCATCAGGCATAGTGGACTGTGATTGGAGGAAAGCTGATGTAGTTCCATTGTTTAAAAAGGGAGCAAGATCCAAACCAGGAAATTATAGAACTGTCAGCTTGACTTCCATAGTCGGTAAGATATTAGAAGGGTTACTAACTGACAGTATTCAGAACTATATGACAAACAATATTATTAGTAGGAATCAGCATGGTTTCATGAAGAATAGATCATGTCAGACTAATTTACTGGCATTTTATGAAAGAATGAGTAGTAATTTGGACAGGGGAGTTGCTGGTAATGTAGGATACATGGATTTTGCAAAAGCCTTTGATATAGTGCCTCACAACAGGTTACTGCATAAATTAAAAGGCTTAGGTTTGGGCGGTGTTATCTGTTCATGGATTGAGAACTGGTTAAATGATAGATGGCAGAGAGTTGTTCTAAATGGAACCTTTTCAAATTGGTCTAAAGTCATGAGTGGGGTGTTCCAGGGTTCAGTCCTGGGCCATTGCTTTTTAATTTGCTTATTAATGATCTAGAAGTGGGAATTGAAAGTAGCGTCTCAATCTTTGCTGATGACACTAAGCTATGTATGGAAATACTTAGAGAGCTGGATGTTTTTCTCTGCAGAAGGATTTAGATAAACTGAGTGAATGGGCAGAAAAGTGGCAGATGTAATTTAATGTAAAAAATGTAAGGTTATGCATTTGGGCTGTAGAAACATACTTGCTACATATACTCTAAATGGGAAACAACTTGGGGAATCATCATTAGAGAAAGATTTAGGAGTATTGATAGACAATAAACTTCATAGCAGTGTGCAGAGTCACTCAGCTGCTGCAAGAGCAAATAGGGTGCTAGCCTGCATAAAAAGAGGTGTAGATGCAAGGGATGCTAATATTATCCTACCTCTGTATAAATCCTTGGATAGGCCTCATCTAGAATATGATGAACACTTTTGGGCACCGTTTCTTAAAACAGACATTGTTGAACGGGAAAAGGTGCAGAGACGTGCAACAAAACTGATAAATGGATTGGAAGATCTGAGTTACAAAGAGAGGCTAGCCAAACTGGCTTTGTTTACATTAAAGAAGAGATGTCTAAGGGGTGATATGATTGTTATTTACAAATACATTCAAGGTCAATACAAAGAAATATCCAATGATTTATTTACGCAAAGAGCAGAGCTAAGAACAAGAGGTCATCCATTAAGACTAGAGGAAAGGCGCATTTGACAAAAACAAAGGCAGGGATTCTTTACAGAAAGGGTGGTAAAGCTATGGAATCCTTTGCCTCGGGATGTTGTGCTTGCAGATCATGCAGTTGCTTTCAAAAAAGCAATGGGTGCCTATCTAGCAGAGAACAATATTGAAAATTATGACAGCTAGCTTCAAAGCAGATAGGATGTTGATCCGGGGAAATATCTGACTGCCATTTGGAATCAGGAAGGAATGTTTGTTTTTCTTTCACTTGGGGCTAGATTGGAAATGGCTTCAGAGTGATTCTTTTTGCTTTCCTCTGGGTCAACAGGGGTGCTTTTGGCATGGGCTGGACTTGATGGACACATATCTTTTTCAGCCTCATTAACAATGTATGTTACTATGTGGTACAATGCATTAATTACCTCTCTGGCACTCAAATGGCTAAACAGTGTGCTGTTAATGTAGAAGTTGTCCTGATTACATAAATAATGTAGAATCAGAGCCCCACATTACTGGCCCCGGTGGAGACACACTTCTCCCCACAATGTGCCTCACAATGTCCAGATACAGTGCGGGAAGAAGCGCTGCTGTTAATTCTGAGGGAGCATGCCTGAGCCTAGGGGCTAGCAGGGGTATCAGCCGTGGAGAGTCAGTGCTGGGCGTCTGGGAGTTGAGGAAAGACCAGAGATCCTGGGCATCCACTGTACACTGCTCCAAAACCCCCAACATGACCACACTGGAAAAAGTCAAGGGTATATTATGTTTTAAAGGGATAGTAATACTTCTATTAACGTTTATCTCTGAGTCTTCTTTAAATTTTTTTAACATGTAGCGCTATATTTAATTGCTTACAATGTTGTAGTTGAAATGCTATCGAAGCCAAAGTGATCCCCCTCCTGCCCCTTCTGGCCGTCTCTCATTAGATCTGGAATCCGTTCATGGGACTGGTCAGATGCACTGAGGTACAATCTTCATTCAGTAAGTATAAGGAAAACTCTGCCCCCCTTGAGGAAAGAAGGCAGGGTTTTCCTTTTTCTTATTGAAGACTGGCCCTTGCCACGCTCCATCCTAAGCAGGCTGGACCAGACTGAGAGGCTGACTGACGCAGAGAAAGAAGCAGGAAGGGGATCCTTTCAGCTTGAATAGAGTTTGAACTGTAAATAACTAAATATAGCTCTACATGTTAAAAAAATATAAATAAGACTTGGAGGTTGTCACAGGAACCACTGGGCCCCTGGCTCCTGGAGGGGCCTGAGGGCAAGCCTCCAGCCCACAGACTATGGACCTAGCCATGGAATATGTTATAGCCTCCCTCTGAGACTAATCTCTGCCCTGTTTGCCCCTTGCCATGAAGGATCCTTTACCAGCTCCCCAGTCCCCTCTTGGGGCTAAGTCACCCTGTACTTATTGGGGGTACAGTGTGACCAAGAAACCCAGTGAACAGTCTTCCCTGCCTTGTCAAAGGATATCAGACTTCCCAAAGGACTACTATGTAAAAGATGCTTCAACACCTCATTCTGTTTTGTGTATTGTGGCCTCTCTGTAACACTTGTTCCCAGCCCTATTCCTTTGCCCCATTGTACGGTTAACTCACTAATGTCTGGCCCATTGTATCCTGTTGTCACCTACCCATTGTCTCATCACACAGTATGTTTACACTCCCCTTGTGTTCAGTGTACTCCATGTTTATACTGAAACCAGCCTCCACCCATTGACCCTTTTGTAAAGATGTATATTCCCACTTCGCCATTGTGCCTCTTTGTATTGTGCCCCTCCACCAAAAGCCCCATTGTTTTCCCATACGTGGATTGCGTATTGCCTATTGGATCCTAATATGGGTTGATACCTTGTGATGTGTGTATTTAAACCCTGTATGTTTCACAATAAATCAGTTTGGCACTGTATGCGGACGATGTCGCAATCATCTCCCAGTCATTCAGCGAAAAGGAAGTTGAGAAGAATCTGCAAGCATCATTAGATACCATCTCAACCTGGTACAGCAACTGGCGGATAGAACTCAACATCAGCAAGACAACTGCAACGCTGTTCACCAGAAAGAAGATCAAGGAGCACTCGCACATCAGCCTCAATGGGGAGACCATCAAGTGGGAGAGCAGCAGCCGCTACCTCGGTGTGACTCTGGACAGCAAACTCAACTGGGGTAGCCACAAGGCAACAGGAAAGATGGCAGCACTGTACCCACTCCTGAAGACCAAGTCCATGCCACTACAGACAAAGATCAACATCTACAAAGCAATCATCAGACCTACCCTGACGTATGCCTCCCCAGCATGGATCACTTGCCATGAGCGACACCGGAAGAGTCTTCAGGTAGTCCAGAACAAGGCCCGGCGGATATCGTCTGGAGCTCCAAGATTCGTAAGGACAGCTGACCTTCACAGGGAGCTGGACATCGAGATGTTGGACGAACACCTAGCGAAGCTGAGTAAGAACTTCTGCCAAGGACTGGATCAGAACCCGAACCCTCTGATCAGAAAACTCACTGCCACCACTGCAAACCCCTTCGACACCGCTACCCGCTGCCCATCACAGCTAAGACCCTGTGAAACCAACCCAACTGTGACAAGTCAACACAGACCATGAAGAATCCAAACCTGCAACTTCAAACCCAACCCGAGAAGATGGAGTAGTGAGGCTCAAGCCTCGGTATCCAAAAATCACCGCTGTTGGATAAAATCTATCTGCAAGAAGAAGACGACGACACAATAAATCAGTTCTTGTCTTACCTACACTGGTGTTGTCTGGTGGGGTAAGCTTGCTGTTTCCAGAGTGCATTCACCCTACACAGAGTCTTGCCTGAGTGACTGGGTGAAGGGAGCTATGATCCTGGCTCCTGTTTTGTAAACAGGAGATCCTGAGTGTTGTCCTGGTCTAAGGAAGCACGGTTTTGGTAGAGCTACTCAGCCTGAGTACGGGTATCCGTCACAGGGGTAAACTTTAATAGAAGTATTACTATCCCTTTAACCATATGAGTGGCAGAGTGTTTCTCAACACACTGCAAAGCAATGTTTTTCATACCCCTCTGGAACTCCAAGGGTTAACCGTTTGAGGAGCATAGGCATCTGACTTCTGTCCCTCCCTTGCACATTACGTTCCTGCAAGTTAAGAGTAAAGGTTTTACACTTTGAGTACCAGATTGGTTTGCAACACATTGTAAAGTATGTGTTGTGTACCCCTCTGGCACTGAAAGGGTTAATAGGAGAAGTGCAGGTGAGGGCATTTTGTGTGTGTGAAGCAGGAGGACATTTGGGTATAGAAGTGTGTGTATTCTGCATCTGCCCAGTAAGTGTCTTGTATTTCAAGCCTCTTTTTCATGTTGTGAGCATCCTCATTCAGTTCCTGGAAGTCCAAGCCTCCTTTTCACATCCCGAGCACTACCACACAGTTCTAAACAGACTAGTAAGTCCTTTTCAGAAAATATCCAGGGGGTTACATGTATGTATGTGAGTGTGTGTATTTGTGTGTATGTGTGTGTGTATGTATGTTTTTCACAGTGTATGTATGTATGTGTGTCACAGTGTGTGTGTGTGTTGGGCATGTTTTTTTCCCTCTTCAGCCAGAATTTGAGGGAGGGCTAACTCCTTGCAGAGCTAACTCCTTCGGCCCCTGTCCACTCCAGTGAAAAACACGGCCCCCTTATATCTCCAGGTCTGGCAGTAGGGAGGAGACATGAACATCCCCTCCTTACTGCCATCCCTTGGTGTGTTAGGCTGTGGACAAGGTTTCTGGTCACATGATGCTTTCTGTTTTATATATATATATATATATATATATATATATATATATATATATATATTACATGTAGAACGTATTCATGTGTGTGCATTTGCTGTATGTAAGAAGTCTGTTCGTAGTGTACAAACCAAAGTCTGTAACTGGCAAGTATTTAATAATGGCCAGATACCTTTGGACAAAGTAAGAAATAGCTGAACATGCTCCATTTATTTACCATTTTAAGTATATTCCTTATCGGAAACATGAGGATGACTCCTGTGCAAGCTCACTGTGCCATAGGCCTGATAGCAGTATTCAATGTCAGTCAACTGATGCAGGAGCCAGTATGAATTATCATATTTAAATATGGTGTATAGATGAATGAGATGAGAGTATGATTCTATGTCTTTATAAATACTTGGTAAAACCAACTTTTGGATTGTGAGTTTAGTTTAGGGCACTAGTTCTTAACCCCTTAAGGACCGGCTGCACACGCATGAGGTGGTCACTTAAGGACCAGGGACCATTTTTTTTTCTCAAATCTGATTCCGGACTCCCCAAACGGCGTGCAGCCACGCGGGGAGCCCGGAATTCCATGATGGTCCAGTACCGTCATGGGTCCTTAAGGGGTTAAGTACAAAGTACAGGGATGAGTTGCCACAAAGATGATGATAAAGGGTAGACAAGGTTTTAGTTATAAAGAAAGAAAAACTAAACTGGGTTTGTTTATATTAGAAAAGAGGCATGTAAGGTGGGGACATATGATTACTATGCACAAATATATATTCAAAGCCAATCCACAGACTTCTCTGAGTTGAGCAAACAACAAGTGAAACCATTAAGAATAGATGAAAGATAATTTTTGAGTACAACAAAAGTTTTTTTTTTTACCATAAGGATGGTAAGGAAATGTAATTTCTTGTCTCTGGAGGCTATGCTGACAAATACTGTAGATAAGTTAAACAAATTAATACCATTGTAGCTAAGAACAACATACAACATTATGACAATGTTTCAATGCCAACAGGATGGTGATTCAGGAAGAAATCTGAATGGCAGGTAGTAGTCTTTTCACCCACTTTTTGATAAAATTGGAAATTGCTTCTGCGAGTGATTTTATTTCTAATCCTCTAGATCAGGGGTAGCCAACCCTGGTCCTCCAGAGCTACCAACAACTCATGTTTTCAGGATATCTCAGGTTTAGCACAGGTGGACTATTTGGTGGCTCAGCCACTTTAATTGTCCTGTCTGTGCTCATTCTGGGATATCCTGACAACATGCACTGTTGGTAGCTTTTGAGCAGAGCCGGATTACAGGCAAGGCGCACAAGGCGCCTGCCTAGGGCCCGGTCCAATGAGGAGGCCCCGGAGGAAGCCTCATTCCTGTACTCAACTATCTCAGTGAGTCCTCCAGGAACACATGGGAATGCCGTTCCTGCTAGCAGGACTCCTCCAACGGGCACCGCAACACAGTCAGGTCTGTATAGCTACAGTGCTTCCTCCTTGCCTCTTTAGTAATGCAGAGCGCGCTGGGAGTCAACATCTCCCAGTGCTCTGCATTACTGAAGAGATGACCATGCGAGAGCTCCAGCAGCTACAGGATTGTAATGGGGGGCAAGTTGGAGCTGATAGGGGGCAAGTTGGAGCTGATGGTGAGCAAGTTGGACCTGGTGGGGGCAAGTTGGAGCTGGTGGGGGAGACGTTGGAGCTGGTGGGGGCAAGTTGGAACTGGTGGGGCAAAGTGAAGCTGGTGGGGGCAAGTTGGAGCTAATAGGAGGCAAAGTGGAGCTGGTGGGGCAAAGTGAAGCTGGTGGAGGCAAGTTGGAGCTGGTGGGGGGCAAAGTGGAGATGATGAGGGTAAGTTGGAGCTGATGGGGGCAAAGTGAAGCAGGTGGGGGCAAGTTGGAGCTGGTGGGGGGCAATTCTTACAGGAATCTCCATACCAGGGGCAGACTGGCCCAGGGGGCAGAGAGAGGACAAAAGTTAAGTAATGTATCATGGGTTTCCTCCCTAACCCTGACTACCTACACAGTATTTAGTTTACACTACAGTTTTGTGGGCACAGGCACTCAAAGGTTCATCCAGTCATTGGATAATCCTTTCAGTGACAGTGCCCACAAAACTGTAGTATATCCATTTGAGTGCCTGTGCCCACAAAAGTGTAGTGTAAACTAAACAATGTGTAGGTAGCCAAAGTTAGAGAGGTATGGGGGGGCCCAAATTGATACCTTGCCTAGGGCCCTGTGGAGTGTTAATCCGGCTCTGCTTTTGAGGACCAGGGTTGGCTATTCCTGCTCTAGATCAGAGGAGATCTGGCAAAAGTGTTTTATGTAATGTTGCAGTTGATCCAAAATGGACAAGGAAGGTCAATTTCTATATAAAATACCCTTTTTTTATACAAGCCCAAGATATTCAGGTTTGGACAATTAATCCAGCCAGTACAGAGAATGGCCTATTATTATAAATACTGATTGTATCTCAAGCTTTGGCCAGTACATCCACTGCTCAATGCTGAAAATGCAACACCAGGAAGGAAGAGACATAACGCTATGCTAATCACATCAAGCAATGGGCTATCTGAAATATAAATATAATTACAGTTCTACATTGATGGGTCATGTGGGTAACAGGTTAGATGGATATAAATTTCCTTGGCTGATAAAACAAGATGTTATCAGTGATGACATTTAACTCTGGGGTGGACTGAGTGGCTGGGAATTTGGTCGTGGACCAGGGTCCAGAGACAGAGGAGAGGGACACTGCCAGGAAGAGGTCTGAGCACCACAACACACCTGCAGTACTTTCATTTATTACATTTTCAAGACACTCATTGAAGGGTGGTTTGCAGCCTACACATACTTAGTCAAACTGCAAGGTTTGCGTGGCACAAGTAATGATGTTGTCATGGTCTGCAGAATCGCATGATCTTGTATATCAATAACAATGTCTGTCTACACATTGCACAAGATACCATGGACAATCTCTCTGTATTTGACACACAGTCATGACTTGCATGTTCCCCAGACCTGTTTCCCCATCCAGCATGTATGAGAGCTTATGGTCAACACCACTCCTAGAATGCTTCTGTATCCTGCCTGCTGCAATTGCATACCCAGTTTGATGGTGCATGGACTAACATTCCCCCGGAAATGATTGGCAATGTTATTCACAATATGTCTAATCTTCTAGGCACCTACTATGCCCCCGGAGGTGCATATGTTCTCTATGAGGCACTAAAACATTATGTTGTGCATATTTTTGTCTTAAACATCAATTACTTGTTTCTCATTTTGCCCCAGATACATGTATGATATTGCATGCAATTCTATATCAACTTCCCGGTGTCGCAGTTGCAGTGTTGTGCATTATATATTTTTGTTATGGAATTCATACAATGCACATATGAAACCCTTTGGATGTTAGAGATATATCCAATATGTCTAGCATTCAAGTAGTTAATATAGGTGTCTTTAACCCCTTAAAGACTGACATGCGCGTGCGCGGCCAGCACTTAAAGACCATGGGGCATTTTTTTTCCATTGATCCGATTCAGGCAGCCCTGAATTCCATGACGTGCCAGGACTGTCACTGGTCTTTAACTGCTGAACAGCTGTGACAGTCCGTGCACATCACTGGATGCGAAGGGTTTAATAGGTGTCTGTATACCAGTGTTTCTCAGCTCCAGTCAACAGGGCACACTAACAGGGCATGTTTTCAAGATACCCCTCATTCATCACAGGTGGATCAATCACAATGATGGAGCCACTAATTACTCACCTGTGATTAAGCAGGAATGATCTTAAAACCTGCACAGGTGTATGCATTTGGTTGATTGCTTGATTACATGGTATATTTTTATGATTATTCTCTGATCAAGTGGCTGTCAGCTACTCTGTTTTACCAGTGGGCCAGCGTGTCAGTTAAATTGCTATTTCCGTTTTTCTTCATCTTCAGAGCAGAGGGAATGAGATAAGCAGCAACAACGCTGTCTGACATTATATATAGCAGATGCATGGCTGGTGGATATGCTGGTTGATGTGGTAAGAACACGGCAGTTTCTCCACGCTGGGTTGAGGCTTCTGGTGAGCAACTTGTGCTGCAGCTGGTGGGAAATCTTTATCTCCCTTGGCATAAATGAAAAGCACAAAATAGCAGGTTACTGAAAACATAAAAAGGGATAATACCCTCAAATAGTCTCCTAAAATATAATTAAGAAAAAAAGTGTTACCCGGGTGTTAATATAATAGGTCAGTAAAATAGTAGAGAGGTAAGCATCTTGATGTCTATGTGTTAGGAGGAGATGAAAGGTATGTATCCTGATCTCTGTGTATTAGGGGGTGGTGAGAGGTATGTGTTCCTGATATTGATGTATTAGTAGAATGTTTGAGATATGTGTACTGATGTCCGTATATTAGGAGAAGGTGACAATTACGTCTCCTTGAAGTCTATTAGGAGGTGAGAAGTCTGTGCTTTGATGTCTATGTATTTGGAGATGGTGAGAGGCATGTGTCCTAATATTGATATATTAGGAGGTGAAAGATATGTGACTTGATCCCTGTTTATTAGGAGGTGAGTGTTACATGTCCTGATATCTGTGTATCAGGAGGAGGTGAGAAATATGTGTTGATATATTAAAAGAGAAGAGGTGAATATATCCCTGTGTATTAGGAGGAGGCAAGAGGTTATCTCTTGATGTGTGTATATTGGGTGGACATGAAAGGTACATGTCATGATGCCTGTGTGTTAGGAAGAGGTAAGATATCTGTGCTCTGATTTCTATGCATACGGATGAGAAGGGTATGTGTCCTGAGGTCTGTGTATTAGGAAGAGCTGAATGCAGTAGCGTCACTAATGAAGGGCCCTAGGCGTGGCCACTGCCCCCCTGTTGGAATGCCTGACCCGGCTGTGTGCCCTCCGCCCATCTGCATGCTGGGAATCGCCATTGCTAAGTTCCCAAGCTCAGATTTGCTGGCAGAATTGAATTACTGTCTAGCAGCAAGCAAAGCTTCTCTTCATTGAGTCTATCGAGACTCAATGAATGGAAGCTAGTACTGCTGCACATCCATGCGTGACCTTCTGGTCTGCACACCAGGCACAGTGATATCATCACAGAAAAGAGCAGCCTCATGTGGGCACAGCAGAGAACCCCCAGTGGACCACCACAATTCAATGCCAGAGAAGACAGTCCATTCCAGACACAAGAGAAGCACGAGTCATAGAGTCCCAGGTCTGGCTGAGTGAGACCACTAGAGTTTTTTTATTAAAAAAACCAAGCAAATAATATCTTACCATCATGCCAAACCAGCTTCCAGCCCAGTTAGCCACTGCCATGTCTCAGGATATAGAAACTGTGTGAGTGCGTGTATTATGCCAGTTCGTACCAAAAGCTGCAAATATTTAACAATAGCCAAGAAAATAAATAAACAAAAAAGGTTTATTGAGACTAACTCAGATGAACATGCTAGTATCATATAGTACATCTGGATGCTCAAAAACAAAAAAAAGGAACTCGTTCTGTACTGTAATCAAGTGAGGTAACAGGGGCATTAAAACTCCAATTTTATTGAATAACAAATTAAAAGAGCAATAGTTCATGGGTCACATATGAGTTACCATGTTATAGTTTTAAAACCATCCTTAGATTTGAGAATCCATGGGTGAAAATTTATTCCCAACGAGGATAAAAGAAAAAAAAATGAGTATTTAATTTATTCACCTAAGTGCAAATTAAGTTAGCTAGTTTCTAAATATATAAACAACTAGTTTCTGCACTATAAATATTTAGCTATAATATCCCATATATTTGATGGATTTATATAACAAGTGTGTATAAGCTAAACTCCTGCAGGTGCCTTGCGTATCTACAAATCTGAATTGGAGGTCCTCAACCCATGCCCTCAGTGGCCACTAACAGGCCAGGACTTTCCCTGCTAGAACACAAGTGTGTTGATCAGAGGCTCAGTCGTATTGATTAACTCACCAGGAAATTCTCAAATCCTGATCTGTTAAGAGCCACTGAGGGCACGGGTTGGCAACCACTGATCTGGATTAGAGAGTCACTCAGTTTTATTAAGGAAACATATTGTGTATATGTGTATTACAAGATGCTTCACTGCAGGCGCCCTGCTATTAAAGGCAAATATACATCCTAATAGGTCTTTGGAATGTGATAATTGCAAACTAATGGTACTTCTGATTATATAATATATATCAAGATGTCCAAGACCAGAAGGTGCCTTTATTAGTTGTCTTGCCAATGCTAGCGTGTGTCTGCAAGTGCCCTGCTGGACTGACATATAGGACGATCACACTGGCATTCTTAGCTACATCTGTGATCGCTATTAGTCAGAGCAACTGTAAATACAGCTATGTGTTTGTATTACCCTTAATTTAGCACATAAATTAGTTAATTCCGGTCCTTTGTACTACGATACAAGACTAATGAGTTGTATCACTAAGATAGTCTTGCAAGCTGATGTAACAGTGCTCGTGTTATCCAATGCAAGGCTAATCCAAAAAAGTTTTTCAAATATATAAATAGCAAAAAACTTAAAGGGATAGTAATGTTTCATAATAAAAGCGGATCTAATTAATCATCATAGTATTTGGAGAGTGTTATTTCAATTCTATCAGAGTTGTAGTTCAAGAGTAATTCAATGACAAAGTATCCCCCTCCCGCCCATTTTACTGGTGTAACACTGTTCAGCCAGAGCAGAAGGGAGGTGCCCAGGTAGAGGGACATCTTCAATTAAGATAAGGGAAAAACCTGAAAAACTTGTAAAGGAGGGGAGGGTTTTATTGTTCTCATAGGAAGAAGAGGGACAATCTTCAGTTAATATTAGGAAAAACCTGAAAAACTTGTCAAGGAGGGGAGGGCTTTCATTGTTCTCATAGGAAGAAGATTGTCCCCTGCTGTTATCTGTCTGGTCTATGGACTGCATTTCACATCTGAGAATAGATGGCTTACACTAGGTAAAAGGGGAGGGAGGGGAAACTTTGCTTGAGAATATCTTTCAAACCATAAAGGTTTGAGAGATAAGACATATCGTTCTTCATGTTTTTTTCATGCGTACAAAATAAAATAAAGATAAAACGAATTATTACTAATCCTTTAAGAGGGAGTGTATTGGACCTTTCAAAATGACATGGTTGAGTTGATTAGTGAGGATAAGGAAAAGGCCAATGTTTTAAACACTTTCTTTGCATCAGTATATACAAGGGATCAAGGAATCAAGGAATGGTAGAAGAGCTTCATCAAGTAACTAATAAAACAATACAATTATCAGATATTGGGTTAACTCAGAAGATGATGTCATATTTTTTTTTACATAGGATGATGTAGCAACAGCGCCACTGTACAATTTCAGGCCACTGTGATATTGCACCTAAAAAATTCAACTTTGAAAATTAATAACTTTTGAATGAAAGACCTCTCAGCAGTGGGAGTACTCTTGTTTTACTCAGGGGGATAAACCCTACATCATATATTTTTTTACATTTTAAGTATTACTATCCCTTTAAAGGGATAGTAATACTTCATTTTAACTTTATTTTATTTTGTAGGCATTAAAAAAACATGAAGAATGATATAAGTCTTATCTCTGAAACCTTTATGGTTTAAGAGATATTCACAAACAAAGTATCCCCCCCTGTTCAGCCACATCAGAAGGGAGGTGCCCAGGTAGACTGCAGAGAGGGACAATCTTCAATTAAGATAAGGCTTTCATTGTTTTCATACAAAGAAAATTGTCCCCTTCTGTTATCTGTTTGGTTATACAACCAGATTCACATCTGAGAAGAGATGGCTTACACTAGGTAAAAGGGGCGGGGAGGGGAAACTTTGCTTGTGAATATCTTATAAACCATAAAGGTTTGAGAGATAAGGCTTATATCATTCTCCATGTTTTTTTAATGCCTACAAAATAAAATAAAGTTAAAACAAAGTATTACTATCCCTTTAATGGAATAATTTTAGGGTTATCCTTGTCAACTACAAGCTTGGAAACCGTGACCAGTGTCAAACAGCAGTAGCAAAGGCAAACAAAATCATGTCTTGCATAAAAAGAGGTATTGAAGGAAGAGTGGATAACATTATTTTGCAATTGTACAAATTATTGGTAAGACCTCACGTTGAGTATGCAGTGCAGTTTTGGACACCAGTTCTGAAAAAGGATATACTAGAACTAGAGAGGGTACAGCGACAAACTTGGTTTATTTACTCTAGAGAAAAGACTACTAAGAGGAGATCTTATCACATTGTAGAAGTATATGAGAGGTCAGTACAAGGATCTCTGTGGTGAGCTATTCATTCCAAGTCCTGATCAGGTGACCAGGGGACACCCCTTGAGATTAGAGGAAAGTTTTAGACTTCAGCAGAGGAAGGTTTTTTTTTACAGTAAGTTCTGTTAAATTGTGGAATTCCTTGCCCAAGGAGGTGGATATGGCAGATACAATGGATACATTTAAGAGAAGATTAGATACATTTCTTTCAAAAGTGAACATACAGAGTTATACTTTTTATTAGTAGACAGATCAGGAAGGTCTGATAAAGACTAACTTATTGGTAGCAGGAAAGCCATAAAATTCTCAGTCACTGGGGTATGAGGCTAAGGTTGAACTTGATGGACTTTTGTCTTTATTCAACCTAATTTACTATGTTACTATGTATATAACTCACACTCCTCACTGCAGACAATTTGCTATCACACAGACCTCTGATTTTTAGGTCAATAAAGCAAACCAGAATCTTGCTAGCCTTAGATTAATAACTGGCTAGAGACCAATTTGTGATTAGTTCACACTGCCTAGCTCCCTCACACAGTATGTGTCACGGTGCCCGTGATTCTAGCAACATTTTGACATGTTTAGTTCCTGGTGCCTTTTTATTGGCTGCGCTGTATAGCTCCTCCCAGTGACAGCCTTTATATACCTTGGGCTGTCACTTATGGGTTGCCCTTTCGTGTTGTATCCGTTGCCTAAGTGCTTGTTCTGTTCTTGATTGATACCAGTGTATGACCCGGACTGATTGACTACTCTGCCAGTTACCGTTCCTGCTCTGTGTACCGACCCAGATTGGCTGACGTTCCTGCTTCCTGTTCTGACCTGACCTGGCTGACGTTCCTGCTCCATGTACCAGCTCGGCTTGTCTGGCGTTCATGCTCCGTGTACCGAACCGGCGAGATTAGCGATCCTGCACCGTTTACCGAATCGGCTTGGCTGACGTTCCTGCTCCATGTACCGACCCGGCTGGATGAAGTTCCTGTTCTGTTCCTGCTTGCTGATCCCTCTACGCTCACAGTTGCTCACGGTTCTGTAATCCGGCAGAGCTCCGGTACTCCGGTACCGCTTGGTAGTCCAGTCCGTGATCCGCTCACTCATAGTGCCAGTGTTATCCTTCGAGCATTCCTATAAGCACCACGATCGTTGGTCTGCCGCTCTTGGGTTCAGTTGGGAGCCTCAAGTTACTTTCCCGTTACAGACCTTAGTGTTCGTTAACCCCTTCGGGGGTGGTGCTGGGCCTATGTATTGTGGTTGTAGTCTCCGTTGGGCGTACGTCTCCTTGGCACTAGCACTGACTCACGCTGATGATAGTCTCCGGTGGGCATCCACTGTAGCAGCCTTCAGTCCTAGTTGCCTTGCAGGATACCTACTGGCATATCTGTCTCATACTGTCAGTCGCTGTTGTTACGCTCAGCCTAGAGTATCACATTGGGCCTTCCATACATCAGGGCCGACTCAGTCATTGGCTCCACTGGTGTCTCTTGTCATAAATACACTGTATCAATTGTGATTTACCTGACCTGTGTCAAAATTGTATTTTGCTCTACATACTGGACCCGTGTGGGTTAATCATTCCTGTGTAACCTGTCCTGTGTCAGTTACCATTTCTCTGTATGCTGGACCCGCGAGGGTTACTGTTATTCATTGTGTGCAAATACAATTGTGTTTTTACCAACACCTTCCGTGTCTGAGTGTACTGAACCGTAACAGTACGCCACATTCTAGGATCCAAGATAATTGATTACAATTAATTTTTTTGCTGATACTCAAGCGTGTATCTGCAAGCGCCCTGCTGGATTCAAATACAAAGCAATCACACCGGCATTCTTAGCCACGTCCGTGATTAATAAGAGTTAGTCAGAGCAACTGTACATACTGCTGTATGCTTCCATTACTCTTGATTCCGCACATGAGTAAATTAATTAATTAAAGCCCTTTGTCCTGTGATATATGAGTAATTAATTGTATCACAGAGCTAATCTTATGGAATGATAAAACAGTGCTCGTATAATTCAAGATAACTAACAATCCTCGCTGCAGGCGCCTTGCTATAATGCAGTCCTCTGACTATTGTGTTGATAAAGCAAATACAAGAATCTCACTAGCCTTAGCTGAATAACTGGCTAGAGACCAATTTGTGATTAATTCACACTGTCTGTCTTCCTCGTAGAGTAAGCCACATTCTAAGATCCAGAATATATAACTGCAAGTTAAATTGTGATTAGTCAGGGGAGGGCTGGCAACATACGGCCCAGGGGGCAAATACAATTAAGTGGCCCATATCTACTATCGTCCAAGCCCATTGTCCCAGCCCACCCGTTTCCTTAATTTTAAAACTGTCCTTAATGCTGTGAATTAAAGCAAGTGATACCACAGAGCTTGCTGTTGAAATGAGGCTACATTAGTGATACTACAGTGCTTACAATTTAACCCTGTGAGTGCCAGAGGGGTACACAACACTGCTTTTTCAATGCATTGTGTACCCCTCTGGCACTCAAATGGTTAAGTAAAGATAGAATAGTGATGCCATAGAGCTTGCAAGGGAAATTGATTATGCTACTAGTGCAGCTATGTTTGGATTGTAGCTCTGCGGTATCACTTTCATATAGTTCATTTCATAAATGCTGTGGTATCACTAGTGTAGCTCCATTTACAGCAGCAAGTGGGAGATTGAGTGAGGCACTGGCCCGCCAGCCCAGGGGGCAATTGCCCCCCTGCCCCCCAGGCCAGCCCTCCCCTGTGATTAGTTCACACTGACTCACTGCCTCATGGAGTAAGCCACATTCCTAAATTCAAAGTGCTTAGCTATAACCCTCGTAGGACTCCCACAGATTCTCAAACAAATAAAGACACAGGATACTAAGTTAAAGTATCCATAGATCTAGTGAGACACCTCATTACTATTGTATCGCAGTACAAAGGACCGGAATTAGCTAATTTATGTTCTGAATTAAGGGTAATACAAACACTTAGCTGTATTTACAGTTGCTCTGACTAATACTTAGAGATTACGGACATAGCTAAGAATGCCGGTGTGATCGTTCTATATGTCAGTCCAGCAGGGCACTTGCAGACACACGCTAGCATTGGCAAGACAACTAATAAAGGCACCTTCTTGGACATCTTTATATATATTATATCATCAGAAGTACCATTAGTTTGTCATTATCACATGCCAAAGACCTATTAGGACGTATGTTTGCCACAAGTTCTAGCTTTAATAGCAGGGTGCCTGCAGTGAAGCATCTTGTAATACACATATACACAAATAAGTCTCCTAAATAAAATTGAGAGACTCTGTAATCCAGATTTGTAGATACACAGGACACCTGCAGGAGTTTAGCTTATACGCACTTGCTATATAAACCCATCAAATATATGGGATATTAGAACTAAAGATTTATAGTGCAGAAACTAGATGTTTACATATTTAGAAACTAGCTAACTTAATTTGCACTTAGGTGAATAAATTGAATACTATTTTTTTGTTTACCCTCGTTGGGAATATATTTTCACCCATGGATTCTCAAATCTAAGGATGGTTTTAAAATTAAATTATCACATGGTAACTCATATGTGACCAATGAGCTATTGCTCTTTTCATCTGTTATTTAATAAAAGTTGAGTTTCAATGCCCCCTAATACCTCATTTGATTACAGTACTGAACATGTCCCTTTTTTTTGGTTTTTGAGCATCCAGATGTACCATATGATACTAGAATGGTTCATTTGATGGCTCAGGATAGCCAGCCCTCAGGTTAGTTAAGCCAGCCCTCAGGTTGACCAGCCAGCCGGTCTTCAGGCCAGCCAGCCAGCCAGCACTCAGACCAGCGAACCAGAACTCAGGCAAGCCAACCAACCCTCAGGCCAACTAGCCAGGCTCAGCTCTCAGGCCATGCAGACAGACCTCAGGCCAGCCAACCCTCAAGCCAGGCAGCCAGCCCTCAGACCACACAACCAACCCTCAGGCCAACCATCCAGCTCTCAGGCCATCTCTCAGGCCAGCCAGCCATCCCTCAGGCCAGCTAACCAGCCCTCAGTCTTTCCAACCAGCCAAACCTCAGTCTATCCAGCCAACCAGCTAGTCCTCAGGCCAGCCAGCCATCTCTCAGGCCAGTCAGCCAGCCCTCTGGCCAACCGTCCAGCCATCAGTCTTTCCAACCAGCCAGGCCTCAGGCTATCCAGCCAACCAGCCCTCTGGCCAGCCAGCCAGCCAGTCCTTAGACCATCCAGCCAACCAATCCTCAGGCCAGTCAGTCAGCCCTCAGCCCATCCAGCCAGCCCTCAGGCTCTCCAACCAGCCAACCCTCAGGCTATTCAGCCAGCCAACTCGCATACTAGCCTACCAGCGCTCAGGCCAACCAGTGAACCCTCAGGCCAGCCAACCAGCCCTCAGGCTATCAAGCTCTCAGGCCAACCAGCAAGCCCCAGGCCAGCCAACAAGCCCTCAGGCTATCCAGCACTCTAGCCAACCAGCCTCAGGACAATCTACCATTAAGTGAGACAGCCAGCCCTCAGTCCAGTCAGCCAGCCCTCTGGCCAACTATCCCTCAGGCCAGCCAACCAGCTCTCAGGATATCCAGCCCTCAGGCCAACCAACCCTCAAGCCAGGCAGCCAGCCCTCAGACCACACAACCAACCCTCAGGCCAACCATCCAGCTCTCAGGCCATCTCTCAGGCCAGCCAGCCATCCCTCAGGCCAGCTAACCAGCCCTCAGTCTTTCCAACCAGCCAAACCTCAGTCTATCCAGCCAACCAGCTAGTCCTCAGGCCAGCCAGCCATCTCTCAGGCCAGTCAGCCAGCCCTCTGGCCAACCGTCCAGCCATCAGTCTTTCCAACCAGCCAGGCCTCAGGCTATCCAGCCAACCAGCCCTCTGGCCAGCCAGCCAGCCAGTCCTTAGACCATCCAGCCAACCAATCCTCAGGCCAGTCAGTCAGCCCTCAGCCCATCCAGCCAGCCCTCAGGCTCTCCAACCAGCCAACCCTCAGGCTATTCAGCCAGCCAACTCGCATACTAGCCTACCAGCGCTCAGGCCAACCAGTGAACCCTCAGGCCAGCCAACCAGCCCTCAGGCTATCAAGCTCTCAGGCCAACCAGCAAGCCCCAGGCCAGCCAACAAGCCCTCAGGCTATCCAGCACTCTAGCCAACCAGCCTCAGGACAATCTACCATTAAGTGAGACAGCCAGCCCTCAGTCCAGTCAGCCAGCCCTCTGGCCAACTATCCCTCAGGCCAGCCAACCAGCTCTCAGGATATCCAGCCTTCAGGCCAACCAGCTCTCTGGCCAGGCAGCCAGCCCTCGGGCCAGCTATACAGCTCTCAGGCCAACCTGCCAGGCCCAGCCCTCAGATCAGCCAGCCAACCCTCAAGCCAGTCAACCAGCCAGCCCTCAGGCCAGCCAACTGACCCCCAGGCCATCCAGCCAGTCCTCAGGCTAGCCAACCCTCAAGCCAGGGAGCTAGTCCTCAGGCCAGCTGACCAGCCAGCTCGCAGACTAACTAGCCCTCAGGCCAACCGGCCAGCCCTAATTCTAGCCAACTGGTCCTCAGGTCAGCCAGTTAACTCTCAAGCTAGCCAACCAGACCTCAGGCCAACCAGCCAGCCCTCATGCCAGCTAACCAGCCCTCAGACCAGGCAACTGACCCTCAGGCCAACCAGCCAGTCCTCAGACTAGCCAACCCTCAAGCCAGGCAGCCAGCCCTCAGGCCAGCTGACCAGCCAGCTTTCAGACTAACCAGCATTCAGGCAAGCCAACCAGCACTTGGGCCAACCAGCCAGACTCAGCCCTCAGGCCAGGCAGCCAGACATCAGGCCAGCCAACCCTAAAACCAGGAAGCCAGCCCTTTGGCCTGCCAACCAGCTCAAAGGCCATCTGGCCAGCTAGCCCTCAGGCCAGCCAATCAGCCCTCTGACCAGCCAGCCCTATGGTTATCCAGTTAACCAGCTAGCCCTCAGACCAGCCAGCCATTTTTCAGGCCAGTCAAATAGACCTCTGGCCAACCAGCCAGCCCCCAGTCTATCCAACCAGGCTGCCCTCAGGGTATCCAGCCAGTCAGCCAGCCCTCAAGCAATCCAGCCATCCAACCCTCAGGCAAACTAGCCAGCCATCAGGCCAACCAGCCAGCCCTAAGACCAGCCAACCAGTCTTCAGTCTAACCAGCCCTTAGGCTAGCTAACCAGCCTCAGGCCAGCCAACCATTACTCAGGCTATCCAGCTCTCAGGCCAATCAGCCAGCCCTCAGTCAAACTAGCCAGCCTTCAAGACAGCCAACAAGCCCTAAGGCTATCCAGTCTTCAGGCCAGCCAGCCCTCAGGGCAGCCAACCCTCAGACTATCCAGCCCTCAGGCCAGCTAACCGGCCTCAGGCCAGCCAACCAGCCCTCAGGCTATCCAGTCCTCAGGCTATCCAGCCCTCAGGAAAAAAAGCCCTCAGGCAAACCAGCCAGCCATCAGGCCAACCAGCCAGCCCTAAGACCAGCCAACCAGTCTTCAGGCTAACCAGTTCGCAGGCCAGCTAACCACCCTCAAGCCAGATAACCATCACTCAGGCTATCCAGCCCCAAGCCAACCAGCCAGCACTCAGGCAAACTAGCCATCCATCAAGCCAACCAACTAACCCTAAAGCTATCCAGCCCTCAGGCCATCCAGCCCAAAGGGCAGCCAACCCTCAAGCCAGCCAGCCCTCAGGCCTGCCAACCAGCTTTCAGGCTATCCAGCCCTCTGGCCAGCCAACCAGCCCTTAGGCCAGTCAGCCAGCCCCAGCCAGCCCTCTGGCCATCCAGCCAGCCCTCAGGCCAGTCAGCCCTCAAGCCAACTAGCCCTCAGGCCAGGCAGCCAGCCCTCAGGCAAGCTATACAGCTCTCAGGCCAACCAGCCAGGCCCAGCCCTCAGGTGAGCCAGCTAGCCAACCCTCAAGCCAGTCAATCATCCCTCAGGCCAACCAGCCAGCCCTCAGGCCAGCCAACTGGCCCTCAGGCTATCCAGCCCTCAGGCCAGTCAACCGGGCCTCAGGCTATCTAGCCTTCAGGCCAGCCAACCCTCAGGTCAGCTAGCCATCCCTCAGACCAGCCAAACAGCACTAAGGAAAGCCAACCAGCCCTCAGGCCAACCAGCCAGGCTCAGCCCTCAGGCCAGGCAGCCAGAACTCAGGCCATCCAACACTCAAGCAAGGCAGCCAGCCCTCAGACCACCCAACCAGCCCTCAGGCAAACCAGCCAGCCCTCAGACCAGCCAGCCATCCCTCAGGCCAGCTAACCAGTCCTCTGGCCAGCCAACCAGCCCTCAGTCTATCCAACTAGGCAGCCCTCAGGCTATCCAGGCAGTCAGCCATCCCTCAGGGCATGCAGCCAGCCAACCCTCAGCCCATCCAGCCAGACCTCAGGCTATCAAACCAGCCAGCCCTCAGGCCAACCAGCCAGCCCTCAGACAAACTAGCCAGCATTCAAGCCAGCCAACAAGCCCTAAGGCTATCCAGCCATCAGGCCAGCCAGCCAGCCCTCTGGGCAGCCAACCCTCAAGCCAGCCAGCCAACCAGTCAGCCCTCAAGCCAACTAGCCCTCAGGCCAGCCAACCAGCTTTCAGACTATCCAGCCCTCTGGCCAGACAACCAGCCCTCAGACTATCCAGCTCTCTGGCCAGCCAACCAGCCCTTAGGCCAGTCAGTCAGCCAACCCTCCTGCCATCCAGCCAGCCCTTAGGCCAACTAGCCCTCATGCCAACCATCACTTAGACCAACCAGCCAGCTTTCTGGCCAGGCAGCCAGCCCTCAGGATAGCTATACAGCTCTCAGGCCAACGAGCCAGGTCTAGCCCTCGGACGAGCCAGCCAACCCTCAAGTCAGCCAACCATCCGTCAGGCCAGCCAACTGACCCCCAGGGGAAGTGAAAGGTAAGTGTCCTGTTGTTAGTGTATTAGGAGTAATTTGGTAGTCCTGCATCACCTGCTGCTTTCCCATTCCTTGCTGTCTTTATCCTGGATCTGGGAGTCCCCACTGCTATGATGCTTGCTTACAATTAGTTTTCCTCCAGCTTTCACTAGTGGAAAAGCAACAGCAAGTTAGACCAACTGAAGGTCCCAGAATGTATTTAGTAACAATATAACCAGACTTTCCCTTTAATACGGAACACTTATGAAAATCACACACTGTAAGGTGGCACTGGTTCCATCCTGTGCAGCTCTGCAGACATACATCTTCAATAAGCATCCTGCATTAAAGGGGAGGTCTAATTATCTTTATGTATTAAGTAGATTTATGTGTGTTATGTTTGTGATCCCCTTTGAACCTGTTTGTTATGTTTTCTAAGGATGGAATGTAAAGAGGTTGATGATGAGTATTCTATAGGGGTTACTTTTTGTTCTATTAATTAGATAATTATTTTTATGGATTAGAGTTCCAAAATGCACATACTGTAACTGATTAACCCTTTAGTGCTAGAGAGGTATCCAGTGCATTGTGCTGATAACTATCTGACATTCAAAGGGTTAAAAATGTGCAGGGGTCATTTTCTAAAAAGATGGGTACCAAGTCACCTTATTCTTGGTGGATAGAGTGCTAAAAAATACTGATAAAAGGTCACTATACTCTTTAGAATCAACTCTGAAAACCAGTGTGTATAGTAGGAGAGAGTACATAGATTAAAAAGGGAAAGTGGAGCAACTAATTGCCTTAGGTGCTAGAAAGATCCCCAATGCATTGATCTGAAACATGATAGATACCTCTATAGAATGCAAAGGGTTAAATAAAGGGATAGTAATGTTTCAAAATGAAAGCAGCTCCAATTAATCTTCATAGCAGGGCTTAACATTTTAAGTCCTTTGCTACTAGCCAGACCTGAAAAGTTACTCGCCACTGCAAGCCATAACATAACCGCCAGGGCTGAATTTCTACTCGCCAGGGCTGAATTTTCACTCGCCATTGGCTAGTGGCGAGTGGAAATTTTGAGCCCTGTTCATAGTATTCGTGCCATGGAGAGTGTTATTTTAATACTGTCAGGGTTGTAGTTCAAGAGTAATTGAATGATAAAGTTTCCCCCTCCCGCCCCTTTTACCTAGTGTAAGCCGCCTCCCCTCAGATGTGGAATCTGGACCAGACAGCTCACAGCAATCTTCTTACTGTGAGAACAATGAAACTCCTGCCCCCTTGACAGGTTTTTCAAGTTTTTCCCTTATGCTAATTTAAAGGGATAGTAATACCTGAAAATAAGTTTATTTTATATTGTAGCCCTTAAAAAACCATGAAAAGTGATATAAGTCTTATCTCCCAAACCTTTATGGTTTGGGAGATATTCAGAAGTAAAGTTTCCCCTGGAGTGATGTCATTGCTCCACCCTTCAGATTTGGAATCCGGTTGCCCGACCAGCAGTGCCTCTCCAGAAGTGCTGAGATCATGATGTTTAAAAATAATTTCTTAATTGGAATGGTCTACAAAGTGTGCTTTCAAGCCAGGCACACTTTGTACACAGTTCCAATGAAGTAGTTCGTTTCAAAGATCGTGATCTCGGCACTGCTAAAGAGCTGCCGGTTGCTATGTGGACCAAATTCCAAATCTATCCACTAGATGGCAGACTTGGCTGAAACAGCAAGGATAATTGAACTATACTATATTTTACATATGAATATCTCCCAAACCATAAAGGTTTGGGAGATAAGACTTATATCATCTTTCATGGTTTTTTAAGGGCTACAATATAAAATAAACTTATTTTCAGGTATTACTATCCCTTTAATATTGTATCTCTGTGATCCACCTGGACACCACCTTTCTGTACTGAGGTGAGCAGTGTTACATCAGTAAAAGGGTCGTGAGTGGGATACTTTATCATTCAATTACTCTTGAACTACAACTCTGACAGTATTAAAATAAAACTCTCCATGGCTCAAATACTATGAAGATTAATTGGAGCTGCTTTTATTTTGAAACATTACTATCCCTTTAAAGACTCCTGTAAAGCAATTGAAATATTTATTTGGTCCCTAGGTAGTATAGTTGGTTTGCCAGAGAACTGCTCCACTTTGTCTATATAAAAAATGGATCATAGTACTGAACTCTTCCCATTAAATGTCAAATGTCAAATGGCAATATTCTTTATGATGTAATCTTAACCCCATACAATGCCTAATAAGATAGCTGTGACCAGCCTCTTGATTTCATAAGCTAAACAGAAACACTATAAAATATGACACCTGTATTTAGTTTGATAACATGAGATCTAGAAGACTATACATGTTAAGTGTATGGCAGTGCACAATTCTCGGGCCATTGCCCACCTGCGGGAGGATGCCCAGCTTTGATCTCCTGCGCCGTGGACATCTCTTCAACCAAAGGTTTCTAAATCAATGGCTGTTCCGGTCTTCAATCGCTATAGCAACAGAGTAGACTGAGCCATTGAATTCCAACACTATTTTGGTCCGTATCCTGGTTCCAATATGATAGAGAGGCTTGAAATGCAAGAGAACTGTCTGTAACCATGACAACCAGTTTGCAACATCCTACATTATAGTTCCTGCAGTAACACCCCAATCCCTTGGCTTTTTTTTTTTGTAAATGCTGAACACTAGAATTCAAAGAGACATTTTCATAAAGAATGAGAAATTCAGAGAAAAGATAATTACACCACATTGAACAAATAATAATTTTCCAATACACTGGAGACCTCATTTAAAAGGAGTCAAATTCCCAATCACCTAAAAACAAACATGGAGATTTTGATAGAACTTTTAAAATCACATGTGTGCTGTATTAGTTTTTTTTAATCTTTGAGTTATTTACAATGATAAATTATGTTAAGGTATACCATGCAGACATGTCCTTATATTACCTTCCCCAGTCACAGACATTTCTCAGTAATGGATTGACTAAAACAAAGGCAGGGATTCTTTACAGTAAGGGCGGTAAAGCTATGGAATTCTTTGTCTCAGCATGTTGTACTTGCAGATAATGCAACTGCTTTCAAAAAAGCAATGGATGCCTATCTAGCACAGAACAATATTGAAAATTATGACAGATGGCTTCAAAGCAGATAGGATGTTAATCCAGGGAAATATCTGACTGCCATTTGGAGTCAGGAAGGAATTTTTTTGTACCGACTTGGGTCTAAATTAGAAATTGCTCCAGAGGTTTTTTTTTGCCTTCCTCTGAATCAACAGGGTTGTTTTTGGCATGGGCTGGACTTGATGGACTCATGTCTTTTTTTTCAGCCTCATCAACTATGTTACACTGTCCCTAGCACTGAAGGGTTTAGTGTTAGTGAGTCGGAGAGGTAATTTTGGGCTAAGATAGGAATTTAGTGGATAACTTCAACGCTCAGCTGTGGTATTCATAATAAGCAAAAAATGAAAAACATAAAAAGAAATGAAAAGAAAAAAATATTATAGAAAAAAAACAAATAGATTCTAGTATCACCAGAATATGAGAAGATCCTACTCAGCCTGCTCCTATCCCTAGATCGGTGTGTATAATCTATCTAACAAAACAGAACTTGTGCGATTCAGTTTGGCCAATTTCGGAATTCGGACGGATAAGACATATTTGGCATCATTTGGACCTTCCGAAAGCCAAGGTCCACCCATAAAAAAAAAATCAGAATCTGAAACGGACCTAGTTCAAAATTTCAGTGCAAATTTCGGATATTCGGATGGCGCTTTCCCCGCCTGAAACCATTACAATGTTGTTACATGCTACTAAAAATAGACGGCATGGCGCTTTCCCACCTGAAACTATTACAATGTTGCTACATGCTGCTAAAAATAGATCTGGTAAAACAGGTGCTTTACAGTTCATACAAAGTGCAGATGTTATCCACATAAGGACACAAGCAATTTTGGCATTTTTGCTATGTGTGTGTTCAACCATAATTGGTGCAACTTAAGAAAAGTTTAATTTTAATTTTTTATTGAATATTTTACAGTTTTTTTTAAATTCAGCCGAATAATTCGGACTATTGCCAAATTTCGTCCGTGTCGAACAGGTCCGGTCTGAAATTCGGATCCTCCAAATGGGAAAAAAAAATTCGTCCAAAATCGTCCAAAAGTTTTGCCGTACCATTAACCCTTTACTCTGCAGCATTATGCCTGCATATCACTATTATATTAAAGATGAGGATTTAGTCACATTATATGGCCATAGAATGCTAAGCTTGCCACTAACGCCAAGGTACCTCATTTTTGGCAAGTACCTAACCTTAATATGCTCTGTCTTATGGGCTGACTCTCTCCCACTTTAGGCATTTACTAACCTTAATTTACTTTATCCTGAGAGCTGAATCTTTGTCAGCTTTACTCATTAATGGAGAGAGACTCCCTGACAGGCATTATATAGTGTCCTAAAGACAATGAGCATTGCACCTGGAGGTGGGAGGGGTGCTTAAACCAATAGAAGCTGGTCAAAACTTCCAAAAGTACAATTCCAGTCCAGGTTTTGGTAACCACACCCAAAGAAATAAAACACATTTAAAATTACTGGAGTGCAACCAATTTTGACCGAAATAGCTAAAAGCAAATACACAAAATATTGGTGCACATCCAAATTTTCGTTACCATTAACCCTTTACTCTGCGGCGTTGTGCCTGCATATCACTACTATATTAAAGATGAGGATTTAGTCACATCATATGGCCATAGAATGCTAAACTTGCCACCAATGCCAAGGTACCTCATTTTTGGCAAGTACCTAACTTCACAGTCTCCTGAATACTGGCTTATTACACACAGAACAGGAACTGGGTGTTCTAATGTATACTCAATAAGCAGGCTCATTATTTAATCCACTTATTTTATCATTGAACTTGATTTGCTACTTAATAACCTTTTTGATTAGCAATTCATCACAGTGTTATTATTTTTGACATTACCATAGAGGTCTTAATAACAGTACATCATCATACCTGGGAACTCTCCGGATTTGCCCCGGAGACTCTGGTTCTGACAGAGCTTTACCGGGTCTCCGGGGCAGAGGCAGATTCCTCCGGATGTGGAGAGTTTCTATTGAAACTCTGCCACATCTGCTTTTTCTCCCGTTGTGCCTCCGTCCCCAGCCTTCTGTGTGACACATTTAACCCTCTGAGTACCAGAGTGGTACGGAATGCATTGCTTTGCAATGCATTCCGTACCACTCTGGCACTCAAAGGGTTAAATCCCCCCCAACACTCAAGTTAAGCCCCGCCCCTTTTTGACGCAATTAGCGTCATTTTTGTTACCCCCTGCTGAACAGAGGACTACCCTCCGGGTAGCCCTCAACTGAAAGTTCCCAGGTATGTACATCATATCACCTCCTCAGCTAGGAGAGTTAGATGTTTGCAATAGAGAACTGCATGAAATTCCTTTTAATACTCCTGTTTTGCAAATCTGAAATGGTCATAACGGTCCAGATCACATTGAAAATAACTTAACTTCTGATTCATCACAAATTAGTTGATATCCAAAACAACAATAAAAATCACATAAAATATATACTTGAGTTAAGATACTTCAACTTGCACAATAATATTATTAGCTCATTTCTCAATAATAAAATAAGTGCATTAAATTATGAGCCTACTTTTTGAGTAAACTTTGTTATATCCAGTTCATGACCATAAAGAAACTGTATACTGTTAAGTGTAATGAGCCAGTATTCATAACACATAGCTGCTTTATTCTTAATTTCTTACAACTTACAAAACTTTTTAGAGAAAGTTTAAGTTTTAAATTTATTCCTTTAGGCATCAGTGAAAGTGACCTAATTTATGTTGGAGACCTGTCTTTCTGGTCTCCTTAGCTTTTAATCCTCTGGAATACGTTGAGCACATCTCTTGCTCTGATAGTGTTAAAGGGACAGTAATATCCCATAAAAATGTTTAGGGTTTTGCAGAGATTAAAATAATACGCTAAATGCCACAAATCCTATCTCTCAAACCTCTATGGTTTGAGAGATATCCTCTGCTAAAGTTCCCCTTCTCCTGATGTCAACTGTAAAGCTGACAGAAGGTGATCTGTGTTGGCTGACACGAAGAGTCTCTTCAGCAGAGCCGCAATAGCGAGATTTAAAAAGAATTACTTCTTTGGAACAGTCTAAAAAGTGTGCTTGCAAACCAGGCACACTTTGTAGACCAGTGGTTCTCAACTCCTGTCCTCAGGACCCACTAACAGGCCAGGATTTGATGATTTCCTTGTTAGAGCACAGGTGAGTTAATCAGTGTGAATGAGCCTCTGATCACCACACCTGTGCTCTAGCAGAGAAATCCCTAAGTCCTGGCCTGTTAGTAGGTCATGAGGGCAGGAGTTGAGAACCACTGTTGTAGACCATTCCAAAGAAGTATTTATTTTTAAATTGCGCTATTGCGGCTCTGCTGAAGAGCGCTTGTCTGTCCCCGGACCAGGAACTCCTGCTGTCAGCTTACAGCTGATGTCAGGAGAAAGGGAGGGAGAGGGAAACTTTAACATAGGATATTTCTCAAACCATAGAGGTTTGAGAGATAGGATTTCTGTCATATAGTTTATTTTTTTAAACTATAAGCATTTTTTTATGGGACATTTCTGTCCCTTTAAATAAATGTGTCTGTTGCATATAAAAGAGCATGTCAGGGGCATTCAGGCCTTTAATTTATTAACCGTATTGTACTACAGACAGGGTTCCAAAGGCTGCCCAGTGTTTGGCTCTCCCCTGTGCAATGTCTTGTTTAGGGAGAATGAGGAGAAAAATCCATCTGCTTCAGTTTGTTATTCAGAGCAAGTCAGAGCTGGCAGAAGGATGACAGTGTGGGAAAATTAAGTCTGCACAAACTTCTCATGGAAATCAGAAGGGTAGGGCTTCCGCAGAATCTGTGAGACATGCTGTCCTGCTTCATTGCTACCCAAACATCGTGGTACGAGTGGGCATGATCAGGAAAGCCTCCTCACTTCACTGGTGACATGTTCACTGGTGACATGAAAAGCCTTTCCCCAATTCTTCCCACTCCCACCAGTTCGGATAGTAGTGAAGCAGGAGAACATGTGGCTCTTCTGAGTTGTCAATACTGATCTCCCATCAGGAACGGCTAGAAGATCAATAGCTGGGGGGGGGGGGGGCCCTGATGCCCCCCCCCCCAATGAGGTCTAATTATAAACAAACTTAAACAATTTGCAATGCTCTGGACATCTCTGTGGCACATACAGGATTAATTTTATTTGCAAAAGCAAACAAAATATAGGAGAAAAGGAGAATGATTTATATAACTAAATTGGTACTAATAATACATAAATATGAGGTTGTAGAGTATGAATATTTATTACTAATAGTAAAACTAGAAATCCACTAATAACTTCTCTCTGAAGAATAAAGCTAAATTAATATACAAACAAATGTAGTAAACTCAATAAAAACATAAAAACACACAGACTACACAACAATTCCTCTCCTATCCGAATGAATAAACAAGTATCTATATAGAATCAGTAATGATGGTAGCTATTGGAGGGTTTATACCATTAGAAATAATGAACAGCAGCTAGTTATATAGACAAATACCAGCCTGTCTGTACAGGTGGACAATGTCAACTATTTCTGAATGAAGTGATGCAAGGGGAGACAGACCAAAATAGCTGCAAATGGAAAAACAAGACCTACAAGGGTGAACAGGAGAATCCTGACAGTGCAGACCAAAATAAGTGTAAACAGAAAATCCAGAAAGGTGAGAAGAGCGAACAGGAGAATCCTGACATTTTTGTAGATTTTAATACATTTGAATGGGTGAAAAAAAAATGTAAAATACCAATTTTCTTTTTTAACATTACATTCTGGAAACATTTGTTGTCAGCATTAGTGATGATCGAGCACCCCAATGCTCGGGTGTTCGGGTGCTCTGGCCAAGCACCCCCGGAGGCTCGAGTGCTCGGCCGAGCACCCGAGCCCCATTGAAGTCAATGGGAGGACTCGAGCATTACACCAGGCACCCCCTGCTCTGATGAGGGGAGGGTGCCTGGTCCATAGGAAAAGGGCAGAAAATGATGGAAACACCACAGAAATGGTTCAGGGACAGCATAGGGAGGATGTCTGGATGCATCTTGGACTCCAACGTCGCTGCTGGGAACGATGTTTCGCCCGTAGTACGCCATTTTTACAGACTGACCGTAAAACACACAAAAAGGAAGATAAAAACGACTTTAGGCGAAAAATTGTTACCAAACAGTATTTGCTGTATATTTACTTGTATATCATCTGCAAATTCTGCAAAAAATGTCATCGATTTTTCGGAACTGGGGCCATGATTAAGAGGGAAACGTGCGCAGAGGCAAATTCTGCAAAAAAATTTCATTGATTTTTCTGAACTGGGGCCATGATTAAGAGGGAAACGTGCGCAGAGTAAAGCAGGTGTTCAACGTGGTTATGGCCCGGGTAAGGTACAGCATTCAGGAACGGAGGCCGCAGCTACCACAGGTTTTACAACATGTCCGTTTGCCCTTGTTAAGTCCAAAATTTATAGTCGGAACAGTGGGGTCTGATCCATTCAGTAAAAGTGACGAAGTGACTTAGTGGATGAAGCCAAGAACTACCTTCTGCTCTGTCGAACACCCCAGCCCTATTTAATTCAATGGGAGGACCTGAGGCACTCCGATACAACCTGTATATCACAAAATGGAGGGCCTCATTCACATTGTGGTACAATAGTTCAGGTAGTGGTCCAACACTCATAAAGCCGATGCACTAAGTGAAAGGGCTGCCAAAAATTAGACTGAAATGTCACTCCAATACACCCTTTATTACACATAAAGGAGGGCATCATACACACCCTTGAAAAATTAGGATTAATAGCTTGCTGGTGACCCTCTAAAACATTAGGGGCGAGGGCATGCCGCTAAGCTGACCATCTAAAACATTAGGAATGAGGGTCTGCAGCTGAGCCGACCATCTAAAACATTATGGGTGAGGGTCTGCTGCGGAGCTGACCATCCTAAACATTATATGCGAAGGCCCGCTAGTGAGCTGACGCTATAAAACATTATATGAGAGGGCCCGCTAGAGAGCTGACCCAATAAAACATTATATAAGAAGGCCCGCTGGTGAGCTGACCTATACAAAAAGTTGTCAAACAGGGCCCGCTGGTGAGCTGGCCCTATATAAAAATTATATCACAGGGCCCGCTGGTGAGCTGGCCCTATATAAAAATTATATCACAGGGTATATGGAAGAGAGTCAACCATATACCCGTTTTTTGGGTGGAAAGGGTGAATGGGAATACAGAGTATTCCCATCATTGTAAATAACATATATAAAGTCACTTTATGTTCACCCGGGGCTTTCCTCCAGTGGAGTGGAGAAGTCAGGGGAAATCCAGGCCTTGTTCATTTTTATAAGTGTCAACCTATCAGCATTTTCGGTGGAAAGGCGGATACGCTTATCTGTTATGATGCCACCAGCAGCACTAAATACCCGCTCAGACAGAACGCTGGCGGCAGGGCAGGCCAGCACCTCCAAGGCGTAGAGTGCCAGTTCATACCACGTGTCCAGCTTGGACACCCAGTAGTTGTAAGGCACAGAGGGATCATTGAGGACGCTGACACGGTCTGCTACGTACTCCTTCACCATCTTCCAAAACTTTTCCCTCCTTGTGACACTAGGCTGCGCATCAGGGTGAGGGTGCTGGCGGGGTGTCATGAAGGTGTCCCACGCCTTGGAGAGTGTTGCCCTGCCTTTGTCGGAACTGCTGTGTGCTCCCCTTTTCTCCCCTTCTCGGTTGGCCAAGGTAGCACGTACTCTGCCGCCAGCGTTGTCAGATGGAAAATTTTGGAGCAATTTTTCGACAAGAACCTTTTGGTATTGCACCATTTTGCTTGTCCTCTCCACCGGAGGAATGAGAGATGAGAAATTCTCTTTGTAGCGGGGGTCCAGAAGGGTGAACACCCAGTAATCCGTGTTGTCTAAAATGCGTATAACGCGTGGGTCACGGGAAAGGCAGCCTAACATAAAGTCAGCCATGTGTGCCAGAGTACCAACAGGCAAGATTTCGCTGTCCTCACCAGGAGGATGACTCTCAATCTCCTCATCCTCTTCCTCCTCTTCTGCCCACCCACGCTGAAGAGATGGAACTAAAGTTCCATGGCTACCCTCTGTAGCGGAGGCAACCGTGTCTTCCTCCTCCTCCTCCTCCTCCTCCGCCTCCTCCAATTGTCGCTGAGAAGACGAAGTGAGGGTGCTCTGGCTATCACCTTGTGTAAGCTCTTCCTCCCGCATTTCCACCTCTTCCACATGCAAAGCGTCGGTTTTAATTGTGAGCAGCGAGCGTTTCAGTAGACACAGAAGTGGGATGGTTACACTGATAATAGCGTTATCGCCGCTCACCATCTGTGTCGATTCCTCAAAATTGCGTAAAACCTCACAGAGGTCTGACATCCATTCCCACTCCTCACTTCTGATTACAGGAAGTTGAACGGAGAGGCGACGACCGTGTAACAGCTGGTACTCCACTACTGCCCTCTGCTGCTCACAAAGCCGGGCCAACATGTGGAAGGTGGCGTTCCAGCGCATGCTCACGTCACACAGCAGCCGGTGAGCTGGCAATTGTAAGCGCTGCTGCAGCTTCAACAGGCCGGCTGAAGCTGTTGATGACTTACGGAAATGTGCACACACGCGGCGCACCTTGGTCAAGAGATCATGCAAATTGGGGTAGGTTTTTAGAAATCGCTGAACCACTAAATTAAATACATGCGCTAGGCATGGTACGTGTGTGTGCTTGCCGAGCTCCAAAGCTGCCACCAAGTTACGCCCATTATCACACACAACCATGCCTGGTTGCAGGTTGAGTGACGAGAGCCACTGCTCGGTCTGGTGACTAATCCCCTGCAACAGCTCTGAGGCCGTGTGCTGTTTGTCCCCAAGGCAGATCAGCTTCAGCACGGCCTGTTGACGCTTCCCCACTGCAGTGCTACACTGCTTCCAGCTACCGGCTGATGGGTGAGTGGCGCTGCGCGCAGAGAATTCGGAGGTGGAAACGGAGGAGGAGGAGCCAATAACGTAGGTGCTGGCGGAAACCCTGATGGAGGTAGGGCCCGCAATCCTCGGCGTGGGTAGCACCTGTGCCATCCCAGGGTCCGAGTCGCTTCCAGCCTCCACGACATTCACCCAGTGTGCCGTCAGGGAAATGTAGCGTCCCTGGCCACAAGCACTTGTCCATGTGTCAGTCGTTAAGTGGACCTTCCCAGTAACTGCGTTGGTCAGGGCACGGGTGATGTTACGGGACACATGGTGGTGTAAGGCGGGGACGGCACACCGGGAAAAGTAGTGGCGGCTGGGGACTGCGTACCGAGGGACAGCTGCTGCCATCAGGCTGCGGAAGGACTCAGTCTCCACAAGCCTAAATGGCAGCATTTCGATGGCCAGTAATTTGGAAAGGTGTGAGGTTAGTGCTATGGCCTGTGGGTGGGTGGCTGGGTATTTTCGCTTGCGCTCAAATGCCTGGGGTAACGACATTTGGACGCTGCGCTGGGACAGGGAAGTGGATGTGGTCGCTGATGGTGCTTCAGATGGTACAGGTGCAGGGCGGGAGGTATGCGGGCCTGCGCCCTCGACAGGCGATTGGCCGGCACCGAAAACAGGGGAAGAGGAGGCAGTGGTGTGGCCTGCAGACACAGATTGGCGATCCGGGCGTTCCTCCCACTTATTACGGTGCTTGGATGCCATGTGTCGGATCATGCTGGTGGTGGTGAGGTTGCTAGTGTTCATGCCTCGGCTCATTCTGGTGTGGCACAGGTTGCAAACTACAATTCTTTTGTCGTCCGCACTTTCCTTAAAAAAACGCCATACCGCGGAACACCTAGCCCTTGGCAAGGGAGATTTACGCAAGGGGGTGCTCCGTGGAACATTTGCGGGCCGGTTTGGTGCGGTCCGCCTTCTTTCTTTAGCCACACCACTGCCTCTTCCAGCCTGTTGCGGTGCTGCAGATGGCTCACCCTCAGGACTGCTGTCATCGCTCGGCTCTCCACCTTCCCAGGTGGGGTCAGTCACCTCATCGTCCACCAAGTCCTCCTCCACTTCCTCACTCTGATCATCCTCCTCATTTCTTGATCCCACCACATACTCAGTCATTGACAACTGTGTATCATCCTCCTCATCAAGGTCTTGAGACAGTAATAGTGGTTGATTTGATGGCAACTGTGTCTCATCATCATCATCCACTTCCTTTGACCTTAAATGCCGTTCCCCTCTGTCATCTTCTTGTGATTGGGTACCCTCTAGAGGTTGTGAATCAGGGCACAAGATCTCATGTTCCTCTGCAAGCGTGCTTGGAGAGAGGTTCAAATGAAGGATTGGTGATGAGACGAGCTCCTCACTATATCCCAGTGTGGGATCACTTCTTTGGCCAGATCCTCTATGGTGGGAGGAAGGATGATCAGGGTGAGGATTATGTTGACCAGACTCTTGGCTACTGAGAGTGGACTTGGTGGAAGACAGGGTGGTGCTTAACCGACTGGAAGCAGTATCACCTGAAATCCAACCGACCACCTGTTCGCAGTGGTCTGACCTCGAGAGTGATGTCCTGCGACGCCCTGTAAACTGAGACATGAAGCTAGGTATGGTGGATGTCTTTCTTTCTTGTGCTCTGGCACCAGGCACAGTTTCTACGCGTCCTGACCCGCGCCCTGAACTATCAGGATCACATCCACTTCCCCGTCCCTTTTTACCCGCCTTCTTCATATTACACGGAATATGTGCTGCTAATCTGCAACTTTGCACACTAAACAGAATGTGCTGCTAATCTGCAACTTTGCACACTAAACAGAATGTGCTGCTAATCTGCGGCTAGGCACAGTGAACGGAATATGTGACGTTTATTTTTTACACTTTGCACACTAAACAGAATGTGCTGCTAATCTGCAACTTTGCACACTAAACAGAATGTGCTGCTAATCTGCGGCTAGGCACAGTGAACGGAATATGTGACGTTTATTTTTTATTAAACTTTGCACACTAAACAATATGTGCTGCTAATCTGCGTCTAGGCACACTAAACAGAATGTGCTGCTAATCTGCGGCTAGGCACAGTGAACGGAATATGTGACGTTTATTTTTTACACTTTCCACACTAAACAGAATGTGCTGCTAATCTGCAACTTTGCACACTAAACAGAATGTGCTGCTAATCTGAGGCTAGGCACAGTGAACGGAATATGTGACGTTTATTTTTTACACTTTGCACACTAAACAGAATGTGCTGCTAATCTGCGGCTAGGCACAGTGAAAGGAATATGTGACGTTTATTTTTTACACTTTGCACACTAAACAGAATGTGCTGCTAATCTGCAACTTTGCACACTAAACAGAATGTGCTGCTAATCTGCGGCTAGGCACAGTGAACGGAATATGTGACGTTTATTTTTTAAACTTTGCACACTAAACAATATGTGCTGCTAATCTGCGTCTAGGCACACTAAACAGAATGTGCTGCTAATCTGCGGCTAGGCACAGTGAAAGGAATATGTGACGTTTATTTTTTACACTTTCCACACTAAACAGAATGTGCTGCTAATCTGCAACTTTGCACACTAAACAGAATGTGCTGCTAATCTGCGGCTAGGCAAAGTGAACGGAATATGTGACGTTTATTTTTTACACTTTGCACACTAAACAGAATGTGCTGCTAATCTGCGGCTAGGCACAGTGAAAGGAATATGTGACGTTTATTTTTTACACTTTGCACACTAAACAGAATGTGCTGCTAATCTGCAACTTTGCACACTAAACAGAATGTGCTGCTAATCTGCGGCTAGGCACAGTGAACGGAATATGTGACGTTTATTTTTTACACTTTGCACACTAAACAGAATGTGCTGCTAATCTGCAACTTTGCACACTAAACAGAATGTGCTGCTAATCTGCAACTTTGCACACTAAACAGAATGTGCTGCTAATCTGCGGCTAGGCACAGTGAAAGGAATATGTGACGTTTATTTTTTACACTTTGCACACTAAACAGAATGTGCTGCTAATCTGCAACTTTGCACACTAAACAGGATGTGCTGCTAATCTGTGGCTAGGCACAGTGAACGGAATATGTGACGTTTATTTTTTACACTTTGCACACTAAACAGAATGTGCTGCTAATCTGCAACTTTGCACACTAAACAGAATGTGATGCTAATCTGCAACTTTGCACACTAAACAGAATGTGCTGCTAATCTGCGGCTAGGCACAGTGAACGGAATATGTGACGTTTATTTTTTACACTTTGCACACTAAACAGAATGTGCTGCTAATCTGCGGCTAGGCACAGTGAAAGGAATATGTGACGTTTATTTTTTACACTTTGCACACTAAACAGAATGTGCTGCTAATCTGCAACTTTGCACACTAAACAGAATGTGCTGCTAATCTGCGGCTAGGCACAGTGAACGGAATATGTGACGTTTATTTTTTAAACTTTGCACACTAAACAATATGTGCTGCTAATCTGCATCTAGGCACACTAAACAGAATGTGCTGCTAATCTGCGGCTAGGCACAGTGAAAGGAATATGTGACGTTTATTTTTTACACTTTCCACACTAAACAGAATGTGCTGCTAATCTGCAACTTTGCACACTAAACAGAATGTGCTGCTAATCTGCGGCTAGGCACAGTGAACGGAATATGTGACGTTTATTTTTTACACTTTGCACACTAAACAGAATGTGCTGCTAATCTGCAACTTTGCACACTAAACAGAATGTGCTGCTAATCTGCAACATTGCACACTAAACAGAATGTGCTGCTAATCTGCGGCTAGGCACAGTGAACGGAATATGTGACGTTTATTTTTTACACTTTCCACACTAAACAGAATGTGCTGCTAATCTGCAACTTTGCACACTAAACAGAATGTGCTGCTAATCTGCAACTTTGCACACTAAACAGAATGTGCTGCTAATCTGCAACTTTGCACACTAAACAGAATGTGCTGCTAATCTGCAACTTTGCACACTAAACAGGATGTGCTGCTAATATGCGGCTAGGCACAGTGAACGGAATATGTGACGTTTTTTTTTTAAATTTGTGCCCCCCCAAACAAAATATAACTGCTGCCCCCACACACAACAGTCCTAAAAAGGACTTTTGGGTCTTTATATGTTGTTCCAACACTTTTCTTCTCCCTACACTGACTTTCCCTTCCTATCCTCATCTCTCCCTGGCTAAGACTGAGCCGAACTCGCTGGTCAGGTGCTATACAGCACCCGATCACGGGTTCTGGCCAGCCAATCAGTGTAATGCCAGCAGCCAACATGGCTGCTAGCATTACACTGATGTCAGAGCCTCCCCGCACGTTTATTGGCTGCGCAGCAGCCACGAAACGTGTGGGGAGGAGACCCGAACATGGCGGGCGAGCACATGCGGTACTCGTACGAGTACCGCCATGTGCCGAGCAGAGCGATGCTCGAGCCGAACCGAGCTTCGGCCGAGCATGCTCGCTCATCACTAGTCAGCATGCTAGGGGTAAAAAGACAAGTGACACCACATTTGATGCAGTAGAATATCTTCTTTCTGGAAATATATACTTTTAGGCAGTTATTCAGCTGCTTTAGGGTAGTTTTGCCATGTAGTCACTGGAATGTGCATTTTAGTTCAGGAAGTTGAAAATACCATTTTGCACTCTGGGTAATTAGGGGGTCTGCACAGGCCATGCATGTTGGTATAACTATAATTTCTTGGTATTTTTGTACTAGTATTCAGGGCTTTATTAATCCCTTAAGGACTATATGATGTACTATGACCATCATGGTCCTTAAATACTTAAGGACCGATGACGGTCATAGTACGTCACATACTTTTTACTTGCAGCGCTCCACCAGGAGCGCTGTAAGTAAAAATGGGGCCTAAAATTGACCGCTCCAAGACTGGAGCGATCTCTTTCAGGACCCTAAGCGGCGTACTAATACAGGCAACAGGTCACATGTACCTGCATGTCGCCAAAGATCAAAGCGGTCCTTATGGGACGAAAACGTCCCAGAACCGCTGCTCCTTAAGGGGTTAAATAACTGAAACGTTCACAATCTATATAAATGTTTTTATATACAGTCTGTGTGATTATAGCAAAATAAGTATTTTTTTTTACTTTTTTGTAATTATGACATCATAGTTGTCGCACAATGTAAAATTTACTTCATGTGAGATACTCTGCAAAAGCTCAGTTCTTTCTCAAAAAAATAAAATATGCATTCCGGGAAACTCCCCAGATCAGCCCCGGAGACAGTGGCGTAACTATAGGGGTTACACCTGCGTGAACTCCAGGGGCCCGGCCTCCCCCTGCGACCCCTCAGCCTGGCGTCCGCAATCTCCCGCCGGCGCTCTAGTAATGCAGAGCGCTGGGAGATGACATCATCTCCCAGCGCTTTGCATTACTAAGAGGACCACGCGGGAGCCTGGTAGGAGATGGGGGCATTGTGGAGGGGGCCCATGGCACTTCTTGTTCCAGGACCCGGAGGCTTCTAGTTATGCCTCTGCTCGGAGACTCAGTTTTTTAGTGTTAATTACCAGGTCTCCGGGAACTGAGGCTGATTCTCCAGCTGTGGTGAGTTTCCTGAGAAACTCTGCACATGTATCTTCCTTATCACCCTGTTCCACCTACTTTCTGATCATTTCCCAGCTCAATCCTGTTTAAAGGAGCAGTAAACTTTTTTTTATGAAAACACTTGTTTTATAGCGCTATTCCTGCTGAATAAAACAAGGTTACTCCCACTGTTGTCAGATGTTTTATTCAAAATTTATAGCAGTTCATATAATCAGGAAGTGAATTAACTGTGTTTACTTCCAGATAGTTCTAACTGACAAGAAGTGACAGGCAGTTTCTATCACATTCTATGGAGAAATGCATGCCACTGACTTTCCTCTCCATTAAAATCTAACAGAAAAAGTAATTAGAATTTGACCACTTGAGTGCACTGCTAAGGTAAAAAACATGGGTTTAAACTGTAATAACTCTGGAAATATAAATCTCTTGGCAGTGGGAGTGCCCTTATTTTACGCCATAGGAAAATCCCTATATATTTTTTTCATAAAAAAGTTTACTGCTCCTTTAAGCTCTTCCCATCCAATTAAGCTCCAACCACTTTATGATGCAAATCACATCCTATATAATAATTCACTAAGTTGTGTGTAACGCCCGACATGCGCAGTAGACACTGCTGCGCGCGCGGCAGTCATGCGCAGTACAGACTGCCCGCGCCGCGGCTGATACAGAGCTGGGACCTCCAAAGGAGTGTCCCGCTCTGTATCAGCCGAGGCGCGGGCAGTCTCCACTGCGTGTGACTGCCCCTGCGACCGGCTGCCAGAAGCACTGTGGCCCGTGTAACGGGCTGTTCAACTAGTCATTAATATAAGCCTGGTCGCATCCAATGAGCCCTCTCCAGGGCACCACAGGAGGAAGTTCCCTGGTATGGATATATGGTTTTCCATATGTAATTAGAGAGTTACCTATGGGAATCATACCTGAATAGATGAATAGCAAAAATGCTGAAAATGTGCCTGGCCTACAGGGTCTAAGAAATGGCCAAAGTCCCTTGCACTCAAATGGTTAACAGTGATAACTGATTTGTGGTTATAGCCGACCCATTTCAGTTAATTAAATCTCTTATTTATGGTCATCTAAATCATGCCATACAGTGAGATATCACTTGTATAAGTAAAGAGGGGTAAAATGGCCATATACAGCTGCCTCCAGATGAAAATAAAAAGCACATTTATAATCATACCTGCGGAGGGGATATAAATGATCTGATTTGAGTGAAAAAATGGGCAGAACTTACTCACGAGTGGGGGAGGGGCTTAAAAAATGTCACAAAAGTGGGAGTGAAGTGGGTGGAACAGGGTGGGGAAGGAAGAGAAGTTGGCAGGAAATGGGAGGAACAGGGTGGGAAGGAGCAGAATTGAGCAGAGTTTCATGAGAAACATGCCACCGCCAGAGAAATGATATATAATATGGTATAAACCCTATTTACTTGAAAGGTGAGGTCTGATCAACATACTTTAAGGGCCAGATTTAAAGGTTTGCCAAAAATATGCATGCGGTAGGGCCAAAGTGAGTACAGACCGACATAATCAAATGTCTAAGTCGGTATTTAAAGGCCCTGCCAGCTAAAAGCACAACGGACGTTTGGCCACAGAAATGGTCTTGTGGCCAAATGTCATTTTTTTGCGATATTTTCCAAACATGCCGCTAAATAGCAGCGTTATTGGGAATTCACAATAAAAAAAGCTAACTATCTCTGCCTGACATACTGCCAAGCACCGATTGTTAACTTATATGTGTTACACTTACCTGTCATGCACGTCTGCCTCCTGTCTTCATTCTGAATTCTCTTCTTTCATCTTCTTTCTTCTCTTCATCCTTTTTTCTTCTAGCTTTAAAGAAAAGAAAATATTAATAAAAGTTTGCAGAAATATTGCAGACAATAATACTTTGTTTAACCCCTTGAGTGTCAGAGGGTTATGCGGACTTCTTTGGGGCTCAAAGGGTTAAACAATGTATTATTGTCCTGTTCCATAAAAATATGCAGCCATTATTTTAGTTCCAAATAAGCCAAGAAGGAAGAGAAGAAAGAAGGACAGAAGATGATCAGCAAGCTGTAATGGGATGTTACTTTGTTGGGTTAACCTTATGAGTGCCATCAGGGTAATTATACCTCCCTGGCACTCATAGGGTTAATTCTACTACCAGTGAACACATTTTAGGCACTTTGGATTTATTGATGTGGAGCATAGGACCCTATATCAATACGTCCACTGGGGACTTATTTTTTTTTTTTTTTTGCTTTTAATAGCTGCGTCGGCTGACTAATGATCCAATAAGGGACTTTAGTAAAAAAACAAAAACTGGTTCTTAAATTTGATGCTATTAACTGAGTCCCTTATCAGATCTTTAGGGCTAACACAGTCCATTAAATGGCAACTTTTAGCATTTTTTTTATTTTCAATGGGCCAAAACTCATCTAAATCCATCAAATCTAGCCCATGCCAAAAACACCCCTGTTGATCCAAAGGAAGGCAAAAACAAGTCCTCTGAAGCCATTTCCATTTTAGCCCCAAGTGGGTAAAAAAATTCCTTCCTGACTCCAAATGGCAGTCAGTTAGATCCCTGGATCAACATCCTATCTGTACTGAAGTCATCTGTCATCATTTTCAATATTTTTCTGTGCTAGATAGGCATCCATTGCTTTTTTGAAAGCAGTTACATTATCTGCAAGTACAACATCCAGAGGCAAAGAATGCCATAGCTTTACAGCCCTTACAGTAAATAATCCCTGCCTTTGTTTTAGTTGAAAGCACCTTTCCTCAAATCTTAATGGATGACCTATTGTTCTTAGCTCAACTATTTGCCTAAATAATTAATTGGATAGTTCTTTGTATTGACCTTGAATGTACTTGTAAATGGTAAGCATATCACCCCTTAGAAGTCTATTCTCTAATGTAAACAAACCCAGTTTGGCTAACCTCTCTTGAATTACTCTGAACAATAATACAAATAGCACATCTCCCTGCCTACAGAGGAGGTGTAAAACCTGTGCACACATTTACACCACTGACAAGGTAGCCATTCCAAACACCCAGTTGCACCATAAGATCAATGGTACCTTCACCTGCAAATCATCCAATGTAATACACCTCATCACGTGTGCAAAATGTCTTAACCCCTTAAGGACCGGGAAAATCTGAGTTAGATTTGACTTAAGGACCGGAGCAATTTTGACTTTTTTGACTATGTCTTTGTTCAACCATATTTTCTCTTTAATTCCTTTTGTGCACCCACATAAATTATATACTGTTTTTTTAAGCACAAGTAGGGCTTTCTTTTGATACCACAATTATATGAATACCTCATTGTTTAATTTGATTAAAATAGAAAAAAAGAGGAAACAAATTGAAAAAAAACAACATTTTGCTTACATTTTTCTGTCAGGATTTGCATACTATTAGTTAATGAAAAAAAAATACCCCTAAATATATTCATTTACTTCTCCTGAATATAAGAGTACCCCATATGCCTAATATTTTAGTCCTTTACTCACATTTACAAGGTAAATATTACAAGATGGCTGCCGTAATTTCCAACTTGTGATTTTTCAACAATTGGCATGTGAGCATCATAGCTTAGCTGACGGTGCCAGAACAAAAAATGTCCCACAAAGGTATATGTTTCTGAAAACTACACAACATAAGGTAAATAATCAGGAGAATTTTGGAGTTTTTCATGCAGCTATTTTTCCAGAAAAAAAATTCAAAATTATGGTAATATTTTGTTTTTTTGCAGTTTTCACACTTACATTTCAATACTACTGTTGATATCAAGCACATGATAGGTGAAGATTTTTAAAAATGCATTGTTTAGTGTTCAGCTCCTTCTTCTGAGTACGGCAATACCCCATATGCATAGGTTTCTCAAGGTTTGGGAGAGCTACGGGGCCCAAATTGGAACATGCGCGTTTCCAGTTTCACACTTTGAATTTTCACAGCTTGCATCACTGGTGCCATGTCTCATTTGGGGCTGTGTAACAGTGCTCCACTCTAAGATTTCCCCCCAAAAGTATATATTTTTGGAAAGTAGACACCCCAGGCTTTCATTTTATGTATGTTTTCAATTTTTTTACGCAGCCATTTTACCACCAATCGCTCGTAAATCTTGACGTAAGTTAAAAAAACACCGTTTTTCACACTTGCACTTCAATTTTGATGTGAATTTCAAGCACAGGATAGGTGAAGATTTTTAAAAATGCATTGTTTAGTGTTCAGCTCCTTCTTCTGAGTACGGCAATACCCCATATGCATAGGTTATTCAAGGTTTGCGGGAGCTATGGGGCCCAAATTGGAACATGCGCGTTTCCAGTTTCACACTTTGAATTTTCACAGCTTGTATCACTGGTGCCATGTCTCATTTGGGGCTGTGTAACAGTGCTCCACTCTAAGATTTCCCCCCAAAAGTATATATTTTTGGAAAGTAGACACCCCAGGCTTTCATTTTATGTATGTTTTCAATTTTTTTACGCAGCCATTTTACCACCAATCGCTCGTAAATCTTGACGTAAGTTAAAAAAACACCTTTTTTCACACTTGCACTTCAATGTTGATGTGAATTTCAAGCACAGGATAGGTGAAGATTTTTAAAAATGCATTGTTTAGTGTTCAGCTCCTTCTTCTGAGTACGGCAATACCCCATATGCATAGGTTATTCAAGGTTTGCGGGAGCTATGGAGCCCAAATTGGAACATGCGCGTTTCCAGTTTCACACTTTGAATTTTCACAGCTTGTATCACTGGTGCCATGTCTCATTTGGGGCTGTGTAACAGTGCTCCACTCTAAGATTTCCCCCCAAAAGTATATATTTTTGGAAAGTAGACACCCCAGGCTTTCATTTTATGTATGTTTTCAATTTTTTTACGCAGCCATTTTACCACCAATCGCTCGTAAATCTTGACGTAAGTTAAAAAAACACCGTTTTTCACACTTGCACTTCAATGTTGATGTGAATTTCAAGCACAGGATAGGTGAAGATTTTTAAAAATGCATTGTTTAGTGTTCAGATCCTTCTTCTGAGTACGGCAATACCCCATATGCATAGGTTATTCAAGGTTTGCGGGAGCTATGGAGCCCAAATTGGAACATGCGCGTTTCCAGTTTCACACTTTGAATTTTCACAGCTTGTATCACTGGTGCCATGTCTCATTTGGGGCTGTGTAACAGTGCTCCACTCTAAGATTTCCCCCCAAAAGTATATATTTTTGGAAAGTAGACACCCCAGGCTTTCATTTTATGTATGTTTTCAATTTTTTACGCAGCCATTTTACCACCAATCGCTCGTAAATCTTGACGTAAGTTAAAAAAACACCGTTTTTCACACTTGCACTTCAATGTTGATGTGAATTTCAAGCACAGGATAGGTGAAGATTTTTAAAAATGCATTGTTTAGTGTTCAGCTCCTTCTTCTGAGTACGGCAATACCCCATATGCATAGGTTATTCAAGGTTTGCGGGAGCTATGGGGCCCAAATTGGAACATGCGCGTTTCCAGTTTCACACTTTGAATTTTCACAGCTTGTATCACTGGTGCCATGTCTCATTTGGGGCTGTGTAACCGTGCTCCACTCTAAGATTTCCCCCCAAAAGTATATATTTTTGGAACGTAGACACCCCAGGCTTTCATTTTATGTATGTTTTCAATTTTTTTACGCAGCCATTTTACCACCAATCGCTCGTAAATCTTGACGTAAGTTAAAAAAACACCGTTTTTCACACTTGCACTTCAATGTTGATGTGAATTTCAAGCACAGGATAGGTGAAGATTTTTAAAAATGCATTGTTTAGTGTTCAGATCCTTCTTCTGAGTACGGCAATACCCCATATGCATAGGTTATTCAAGGTTTGCGGGAGCTATGGGGCCCAAATTGGAACATGCGCGTTTCCAGTTTCACACTTTGAATTTTCACAGCTTGTATCACTGGTGCCATGTCTCATTTGGGGCTGTGTAACAGTGCTCCACTCTAAGATTTCCCCCCAAAAGTATATATTTTTGGAAAGTAGACACCCCAGGCTTTCATTTTATGTATGTTTTCAATTTTTTTACGCAGCCATTTTACCATCAATCGCTCGTAAATCTTGACGTAAGTTAAAAAAACACCGTTTTTCACACTTGCACTTCAATGTTGATGTGAATTTCAAGCACAGGATAGGTGAAGATTTTTAAAAATGCATTGTTTAGTGTTCAGCTCCTTCTTCTGAGTACGGCAATACCCCATATGCATAGTTTATTCAAGGTTTGCGGGAGCTATGGGGCCCAAATTGGAACATGCGCGTTTCCAGTTTCACACTTTGAATTTTCACAGCTTGTATCACTGGTGCCATGTCTCATTTGGGGCTGTGTAACAGTGCTCCACTCTAAGATTTCCCCCCAAAAGTATATATTTTTGGAAAGTAGACACCCCAGGCTTTCATTTTATGTATGTTTTCAATTTTTTTACGCAGCCATTTTACCACCAATCGCTCGTAAATCTTGACGTAAGTTAAAAAAACACCGTTTTTCACACTTGCACTTCAATGTTGATGTGAATTTCAAGCACATGATAGGTGAAGATTTTTAAAAATGCATTGTTTAGTGTTAAGCTCCTTCTTCTGAGTACAGCAATACCCCATGTGCATAGGTTTCTCAAGGTTTGGGGGAGCTACAGGGCCCAATTTTGAACAAATATTGAATTTTCAAGTCCTGCTTAACTGGTGCCATTACTCATTTTGGGCTATGTTCCAGTGCTCCACTTTAGGATTTCCCCCCAAAAGTGTATATTTTTAGAAAGTAGACACCTCCAGCTTTCATTTTAGGTGTGTTTTCAAATTTTTTACGCAGCCATTTTACCACCAATCACTCGTAAATCTTGACGTAAGTTAAAAAAACAGCTTTTTTCACACTTTCACTTCAATGTTGATGTGAATTTCAAGCACATGATAGGTGAAGATTTTTAAAAATGCATTGTTTAGTATTCAGCTCCTTCTTCTGAGTACAGCAATACCCCATATGCATAGGTTTCTCAAGGTTTGGGGGAGCTACAGGGCCCAATTTTGAACAAATATTGAATTTTCAAGTCCTGCTTAACTGGTGCCATTACTCATTTTGGGCTATGTTCCAATGCTCCACTTTAGGATTTCCCCCCAAAAGTGTTTATTTTTGGAAAGTAGACACCTCCAGCTTTCATTTTAGGTGTGTTTTCAAATTTTTTACGCAGCCATTTTACCACCAATCTCTCGTAAATCTTGACGTAAGTTAAAAAAACAGCTTTTTTCACACTTTCACTTCAATGTTGATGTGAATTTCAAGCACATGATAGGTGAAGATTTTTAAAAATGCATTGTTTAGTATTCAGCTCCTTCTTCTGAGTACAGCAATACCCCATATGCATAGGTTTCTCAAGGTTTGGGGGAGCTACAGGGCCCAATTTTGAACAAATATTGAATTTTCAAGTCCTGCTTAACTGGTGCCATTACTCATTTTGGGCTATGTTCCAATGCTCCACTTTAGGATTTCCCCCCAAAAGTGTTTATTTTTGGAAAGTAGACACCTCCAGCTTTCATTTTAGGTGTGTTTTCAAATTTTTTACACAACCATTTTACCACCACTTTCTCGTAAACTTGACGTAAGTAAAAAAACAGCGTTTTTTACACTCTGCCTTCATTGTTGATGTGAATTTCAAGCACAGAACAGGTAAAGATTTTATAAACTGCATTGATTAGTGTTCAGCTCCTTCTTCTGAGTACGGCAATACCCCATATGCATAGCTTTCTCATGGTTTGTGGGAGTTACGGGTCCCAAATTGGAACATGCGCGTTTCCAGGTTCACACTTTGAATCTTCACAGCTTGCGTTACTGGTGCCATTTCTCATTTGGGCTGTGTAACACTGCTCTTTTTTAAGATTTCCCCCCAAAAGTGGATATTTTTTGAAAGTAGACACCCCAGGCTTTCATTTTAGGTGTGTTTTCAAATCTTGCAAACAGCCATTTTACCACCAAGCCTGTGAAAACTTGACGTAAGTAAAAAAATTCAGCATTTTTCACGCTTTGCCTTCAATGTTGATGTGAATTTCAAGCACAGAACAGGTGAAGATTTTATAAACTGCATTGATTAGTGTTCAGCTCCTTCTTCTGAGTACGGCAATACCCCATATGCATAGCTTTCTCATGGTTTGTGGGAGTTACGGGTCCCAAATTGGAACATGCGCATTTCCAGGTTCACACTTTGAATCTTCACAGCTTGCGTTACTGGTGCCATTTCTCATTTGGGCTGTGTAACACTGCTCTTTTTTAAGATTTCCCCCCAAAAGTGGATATTTTTTGAAAGTAGACACACCAGGCTTTCATTTTAGGTGTGTTTTCAAATCTTGCAAACAGCCATTTTACCACCAAGCCTGTGAAAACTTGACGTAAGTAAAAAAATTCAGCATTTTTCACGCTTTGCCTTCAATGTTGATGTGAATTTCAAGCACAGAACAGGTGAATATTTTATAAACTGCATTGATTAGTGTTCAGCTCCTTCTTCTGAGTACGGCAATACCCCATATGCATAACTTTCTCATGGTTTGTGGGAGTTACGGGTCCCAAATTGGAACATGCGCGTTTCCAGGTTCACACTTTGAATCTTCACAGCTTGCGTTACTGGTGCCATTTCTCATTTGGGCTGTGTAACACTGCTCTTTTTTAAGATTTCCCCCCAAAAGTGGATATTTTTTGAAAGTAGACACCCCAGGCTTTCATTTTAGGTGTGTTTTCAAATCTTGCAAACAGCCATTTTACCACCAAGCCTGTGAAAACTTGACGTAAGTAAAAAAATTCAGCATTTTTCACGCTTTCCCTTCAATGTTGATGTGAATTTCAAGCACAGAACAGGTGAAGATTTTATAAACTGCATTGATTAGTGTTCGGCTCCTTCTTCTAATTACGGCAATACCCCATATACATAGGTTTGTCGGGGTTTTGGGGGAGCTACTGGGCCCAGTTGGAACATGTTAGTTTCCTTTTACAGACATGCCATTTTTACAGCTGGTGCCTTGTCTCATTTCAGTCTGTTTGGCAATGCTGCAATTAATTTTACCCCCAAAAGTATATTTTTTTTTGGGTTTTTTTTTTTTTCCCTAAACCTAGATCTGACCCTAAACCTTTCCCTAACACAAGTCTACACTAAACCTACCCACCTACCTACCTAAACTACCTAAATTATATTTAAATCAATTTTTAATAAAAAAAAAATAAAAAAAAATAAAAAAAAATGTAAAAAAAAAAAAAAAAAAGTTCAGAGGATACAAGGGGGATGGGGGGTATCCCACAGATCAGCAGACGCTGATCTGTAGTTTATTGATCACTGTAAAAGTGATCAGATGGGGGGGAACTTGGTGATCACTGTAAAACAGTGATCAAAGGGTTAATATTGTGTTTTAACACTGTTTGCAGGAACACTGGAACGCTGGATCGCAATCTGGCACAATCTCTCTCTGTCTCTCTCCACCTCAGCAGTGTGCAAGATGGAGGGAGACAGAGATATATGACAGGGACAGTATTTACAAATACTGTCCCTGTCAATCAGCATTTGCAACATGTGATTCGCTCATCAAGCGAATCGCATGTTGCAACAAACTTTTTACTGGTTGTTACTAAGTGTCCCGGTATCGGGACACTTAGTAACAAGCAGCCCGCGCTCTCCCATCGCTCCGTGCGGCCGCGATGGGAGAGCTTAACCCTTGACGTACCGGGACCGTCAAGGGTCGTTGAAGCACATTTACCCTTGACGGTCCTGGTACGTCAAGGGTCGCTAAGGGGTTAAAGCTCTTTATGTGGGTGAAACTGGACAACCATTGCATAAGAGGTTTAATTCCCACAGATCCAGTGTTAACAACAAAAAGACAGAGACACCAGTGAGAGAATATTTTTGCCAAAATGGACACAGTGTCAGAGATATCAAATTAACTGTATTAATGGGACTGTTCCACACTCAGAGAGAGAGAAAAATATGGGAAGTAAAATTAATGATCCAATTTGGAGCTTTGAATTTTGGTTTGAATAAAGACAGAGAATTCCTGACACGTTATCACTTTGTGGATTAACCTTTATAACAGCCCCCTGGGATCGTAAATACATTGGATCACTCAGAGGAAGACTGCAATTTACAGCACTCTCCTCTACCATTGACTGATCAAAGAACCAGAGTCTGAACTAAACTTCCTTATCTGGTTTCCATTCTAAACAATGCAATGTTTACTTGTATATAAGAGAAATGTTTTCATATTTATCTGTATAACATGCCTGAGGAAGAGACCAGAGATGTTTTGAAAGCTTGCATTCTAAATCTGTTTAGTTAGCCAATAAAGGTATCAACAACTATATTTGCCTCCTGTATTTCTACGGCTAACATGGTACCAACTCTCATCTATATTCTAGATGCGGCCTAACCAAGGATTTATACAGAGGTAGGATAATATTAGCATCCCTTGCTTCTACACCTCTTTTTATACAGGCTAGTACTCTATTTGCTCTTGCAGCAGCTGAGTGACTCTGCACACAGCTGTGAAGTCTATTGTCTATCAGCACTCCTAAATCTTTCTCTAATGAGGATTCCCCAGGTTGTTTCCCATTTAGTGTATATGTAGCAAGTCTGTTTCTAAAGCCCAACTGCATAACCATACATTTATCTACATTAAATGTCATCTGCCACTTTTTTGCCCATTCACTCAGTTTATATAAATAATTCTCTTGAATGCTAGAGATTCACAATTTGTCGGAGACCTTCTTAGCATTTAAAAGCCTGCAGTCTCAGGATAAATAAATCTGAATTTGGGGAATATTTATTTGTTCCCTATTATGTTGTTGTTTTGCATTAGAATTGCGCCAGTCCATCTTAGTATCTTAGTTTATCAGTCTCGATAAAATAACAGATTCCCTGGAAAAAGGTGATTTGCAAGTTTTGCATTCCTTTCTGGCCACAAAAGCGTTAAAGAGTTCCCAGTGACCAAATATTCAGGAAATGTGAGGTATGATATTGCCAGTAAGACGTTCTTCTGTAAGCCATTCCCATAAACGTAACTGCAAGCTTCAAAGCCGCAGACAGGGAAGGGGGAGAGGAGGGGGGTATGGAAACCTGATATTTCCTTTAGGAAATTCTATTGTGTGTAATTTTCACAGGGAGGCACTGCAAGTTATGTCACTGACACAAGTCAAGAATAATGAATCAGGCCATAAACTCCTCAATCAGACATCCGACAAGATACATGGAGGCTGATGTACTAGGTAGAAGTGGAGTAATTCTGAAGTAAACCAGCTGCACCATAGGTGACAAGATGAATATTACAGGGCTGAATTCAACCATTCCTAGAGCAGAAACAGTCAACATATGGCTCTCCAGCTCTTGTTAAACTACAATTTGTATCATTCACAGCTAGCCACTAGTAGTTGTGGGACTGCAATGTCCATGATAGGAACCACTGTATGCCTACATCAAAGGTGGCCAAACTGCTGTCCTTCAGTTATTCCTTAGCCAGCCAATAGTTAGCTGGGGATGATGGCCATTGTAGTCCAAGAAAAGTAAGACAGACAAATGTTGCCAACGTATAGGTTTAGGACTGCAATGGATCCTAAGTTGCCAATTTGAATGCAGCCACAGCTAGTGGCCAGCTGTGGAGGGTGGAAATTGTAATCCAACAATAGCCGAAGAGTCACATGTTTTCTTCCACTGTTCAATGAATATTTCCTGTAAAGCCCTGCAGCATACATGGGAACCTTTTTGTCCCGATCCTCTGGAGGTCCACTAAGATCCAGGGGGTTGGATTGTCCAAATAATGCTATTCATGTCATAAAATAGGTGGTGCTTGATTGTGGTGGGTAGGGTTGGGGTAGGAGAGGTAGGGTATACCCTAAAATGGGAAGAGAGTGGGAAGGGCCAGGGCAGTTTTAAGAATGTCTGAGGTCCCCCAGCAAAATTGAGAATGGAACCCCAAATATACCTTCCTCTTCCTTTCTTAATATTTGTTGGAAAAGCATCCATATTTACATGAAGTGCATCCAAAATGGCCTCCCTTCTCACTGGCCAACTGACCAAAATATTAAATTGGTTCCTTTCTGTAAATAATGGACTGCTGGAAGCCCAAGGTGAGGCCCATGATACTGGAGGCCACCACCGAATGTCCAGGTATGCTCATGCATTAAAATGCCCCCGGGTAGGGCATAGAGTGACTGGCACTGACAGTGAAGTGGGTGGGGTTACAAGGGAACTGACTGAGACCTGAGAATTGGCCTCTGTTCCTGGAGACCTGGTAATTAAGTATAAAAAGTATCTAGGTCAGATCTGTAGCGTTCCCAGTTATTAAGGCCATTAATATTGAGATGAGGTGGCACTGCTCTACTTCCAGGTTCCATAGAAATTAAGATGACCAGATTTTTAAAATGAAATCCAGGGACTTTTTTTCCTCCACACCCTGTCCACCTCTACATGTTGTCCACACACTGCCCACACTCTGTCCACCTTCACATCCTCTCCACACACTGCCCACACCCTGTCCCCCCTTCACACCCTACCCCTGCCCACACTGTCCACCCTGCCCACCTCCACACTACCCTCATTGTTCACCTTCACACTGCCTACCCTGTCCTCCTCCACACACTGCCCACCTCCACATTGTCCGCACTGCCCACCTCCACACTGCCCACCCCATCTTCTTCCACAAATTGTCCACACTGTCCTCCTCCACACCTCACCACACCAACTGATCCTCCTCATACCAGTTGGGATGAGGTGTTTGTGCTGATATGCTGTGTTTGGGTTTTGCCAAAGTGGCGCTGTGCATTATGGCCAAACATCTCCACTTGTCTGTCCAAAGGACATTGCTCCAGAGGGTTTGTGGTTTGGTCAGATGCAACTTTGCAAACCTAAGCTGTGCTGCCATGTTCTTTTTAGAATGAGGAGGCTTTGTCCTGGCAATCCTTCCAAACAAACCATACTTGTTCAATCTTTTGCTAATTGTACTGTCATGAACTTTAACATATAACATGCTAACTGAGGCCTGTACAGTCTGAGATGTAATTCTTGGGTCTTTTTGCAATTTCTCTGAGCATTGCACGGTCTGACCTTGGGGTGAATTTGCTGGGACAACCACTCCTGGGAAGATTGGCAACTGCCTTGATTGTTTTCCACTTTTGAATAATCTTTCTCACTGTAGAATGATGGTCTTTAAATTGTTTGGAAATGGACTTATAACCCTTCACAGATTGATGGGCAGCAACAATTGCTTCTCTAAGATCATTGCTGTTGTTTTTCCTCCTTGGCATTGTGTTAACACACACCTGAAAGCTCCAGACCAGCAAACTGCTAAAACTTCAGCTTTTATAGCGGTGGTCACACTTGCTGATGATCAGTTAATCAAGGACATTTGATTAGCTGCACATGTCTGCTACTTAGCATCTTAAAGGGGTAGTAATACTTTGTTTTATCTTTATTTTAATTTGTAGGCATTAAAAAAACATGAAAAACTATATAAGTCTTATCTCTCAAACCTTTACGGTTTGAGAGATATTCACAAGCAAAGTTTCCCCTCACTGACCAAAACGGTCAAGTCTGCCATCTAGCTGTCAGATTTGGAATCTGGTCTGCGGACCGGCCGTGGCTCTACAGCAGAGCCGAGATTGTGAGATAAAAGAAGAACTACTTCATTTGTATAGTCTACAAAGTGTGCCTGGTTTGCAAGCACACTTTTTAGACCCTTCCAATGAAATAGTTATTTTTATATCTTGAGATCTCGGCTCTGCTGAAGAACCACCTGTTGATCTGTGCACCAGTTTCCAAATCTGACCGCTAGATGGCAGTTTTGGTCAGTTTTGGTCAGTGAAGGTAAACTTTGCTTGTGAATATCTCTCAAACCATAAAGGATTGAGCAATAAGACTTATAACGTTTTTTCATGATTTTTTAATGTCTACAAAATAGAATAAAGATAAAAACAAAGTATTACTATCCCTTTAATTCCCATGGAAGCAATAAGTAGCAGTGAGTGTGTACTTAGTTTTTCACACATGGCTTCCATTTTAGCTTTATTTCTGTTAAATAAATCATGACACTGTGTAATATGTCATTTATTGTTGTTCATCTGAGGTTGTATATACCTGATTTTTAGTCCTGCTAAGGAACAGATGATTGTTACTATGTCCTGATATGTAAAACCACAGAATTCAAAGAGGGTGTACATTCTTTTTCACACAACTGTATATTCTGCTCCAGTTAATTGCTTCTTCAGTATTTCAGTTGGTACCACTTGTACCAGGAAGGTGGAGAGAGATGTCCTGCTTGCCTTGTGTGTGTGTTCACACAGGGATATCATTAAGTTGTTGTATATTAATGGTTCACTGAGGACTGATTGGAGCACCTCTCAGTTATAACGATCAGGTGCATATTGTAGAGAATCTGTATTATGGGAACATTAAGGGTTAATTATTTACAAGATCTTAGGGGCGGCCCATGTTGAAAATTCCTAGGTATGCATTTGGATGTATTTACATGTTGATGTGGCACACTGCCATATGCACAAAGCTCCGACAGCAGCCTTTGCAATCAGAGTTCACAGTCCCAATATTGTCAACCTCAGATTGGTGATGTTGGGATCTTCCTGTAGCTCTCTATGGAGCCAGAGGGCAGATTGCTATCTCTACTCTGGAGTACAGAGACAGCAACTGCCCTATCTTAACCCTTTCATTGCCGTAGGGAGTTGGATTGCATGCCCCTGTGGCACTGAAAGTGATGCAGGTAAACACAGGACTTGCAAGGCACTTTGCAACTGAGTGCCTTGCAAGTCCTGTGTTTATAAAAAAGAAAAGAAAACAGTGCAAACAGAAGGGGGGAGGGGGGTGATCTAAATATAGTAATGCTAACAAGAAATTAGTATAGAAAGCAAATAAATGAACAAATTTATTGCAATAAATATATAAAGAAAAAAATATTGCTCACATAATCTTTGTGTATATGGACCACAATTCTCTATATCCCTGTCCTGGTTTGATACTCAGAATACCTCAGAATACCTATATGTCTAACATTATGAAATATTTTACTGTACTGGGGTTAGATACTATGCCCCACGGTAATTTAAAAAACTGGTGACGGTGGTTTTGACAGCACAGTTTGGTATTCTATTAAATGGACTGTCAAAAAACATGATGCGTAAAAATGTCCAACGGGCAATTTGTGCCCATTGGACACTACGTAAAACTAGTAGAACTTATTATTCTATTACACTTGGCGGTTTCACCTCATGTTAACCCCTTAAGGACCGGGAAAATCTGTGGTTGTTTTTCCTTAAGGACCGGAGCAATTCTGACCTTTTTGACTATGTCTTTGTTCAACAGTGTTTTCCCTCTTAGGCTTTTATTCCACCCCCATAAATTATATACTGTTTCTTTAAGCACAAATAGGGCTTTCATTTGATACCCTACTTATATGGATAACCCATCATTAACTTTATTAAAATTTTTTAAAAAAAGGTAAAAAAAAGTAAAAAAAACACCATTTTTGTTTTTTCTCTTGGGATCAATTGGGCACAAAGGGTTACATTTTTATGGCAACTGCATGAAAGGTATGACCGGTCGGTCAGTCATACCTACAAAATGTGCAGTTTGAAGAGGCCACTGTCCCCTCCTGGGTGAAAATCCCCATGTCCCTTTTTCCCACCCTATTTTGTACTTTTTTTATCCTTGACATTTGGCGGTGTGTATAAGTGTATTACATAGCTCCACAACAATCACACTTCCAAAATTGTTTAATGAGATTTTTTTTTTTAAATAAAATATCTTTTTGTAAAAAAAAAAAAAAGTGTGTTGTGTTTAAAAAAAAAAAAAAAAAAAAAAAAAAGTATCATTGCAGGTCAGAAACTGACCTGCATTTAGCAAGCCTCCAGCACCAGCAGTGAAGGGGTTAATACCCCCAGCTGCTGTATTTTCACTTGCCGCTAGGTGTCTCCTCTCTACTTCTGTCTCCCTTACTTTGATAGCAAGGGAGACACAGGCAGAAGAGACATGCAGAGACAGCATGCTTTCTGTACTGACTCTGTCTCTCAGAATGCCGGTAAATGTGATCGCTGCTATGGCGATCACATGAACTGGCACAAGCAAGAAGGGCTGAGACTGAACGCCCCGGTCTTGGAGCACTTAGTCTCAGCCTGGAATTAATGATAGCAGCATGCACGGAGGCACGCTGCTATCATTTAAGCCATGACAGTCCTGGACCATCATGGGTCCTTAAGGGGATAACAACCCATGATGGTCCAGGACTGTCATGGGCCCTTAAGGGGTTAAGGAACGCACATTTTATCGCTAAAAAACAACACCATGAAAAGGTGGTGCAGAGTCCCTAACATGAGGTGAAAATCACAGGTGTGTGTTAGAAAAGTGGTTTCCAACACACACTTGTGCTTAAAAACAAAAGAAGATTAACCCAATGAGTGCCAGTGGGGTATGTAATGCATTGCACAAAGTTAATACATCTCCTGAAAAATAAACACTTACCAGGAGTCCTGATGTCTTCTTTCTTCTGTAATCTTTCTTTTTTTCTGTTTTCTTTCAAGATTTGTTTAGTTAGAAAAAAAAAATCCAATGAATGCTGAATTCTCTAAAAAAAATGCCCCCAAAATATCCCAAAGCTACTCCTCTGGGGCTCAAAGGGTTAACTGCAGTGTGACGTATCTTTTTAAAAGTAATCTTCAACCATTACGTTTTAATCAAAAGCAGTAATTCCTTTGTGCCCAAAATAAAAGTGCCTCCTTGCATGACGGAACCTGCTAGAAACTGATTGTCTGGGAGATGTGTAAGTGCATACACCCCAGCCAATTGGAGGCTGTCATCCATTTTATACACAGACTGGCATATAAAACGCCAGTCTCTGTTTACCCCCTTAACGACCTGGAGATCGGCACAGCGCCGCGACTTAAGGACCGCGGAGCATTCTTTTTTCTTTTTCTGGTTCCGGACTCCCTGAACGGCGTGCAGCAGCGGGGGGAGCCCGGAACTCCATGACGATCAGGGTACATCATGGGTCGTTCAGTCAGATCGACCCTTGATGTACTATAACTGTCAAGGGTCGTTAAGGGGTTAAGATTCCCTCATTCAAGTTCAGGCAATGGCCCGAAAGGTGTGGATGGGGGGGTCTGTGCCCATATGCATGCCTGCTGCCGTCAGCAGCAACAAACATATTTTTAACATTGGAAGATCTTTAATTTCTGGTAAAAGGAATGACTTACACTTGTTTTTCAAACAAAATGTCACAATATTATTTTTAAGACATATACTACACTGCATTTAACCCTTTGAGAGAATAGATGTGGTACAAAAGTGGGTTTATTTTTGCTTTACCGGCTGTTTTATCTGTAGTTATAGTATTGAGACCCTGTGTACAACCACTACTGGGAAGCTCTGTCATGGATCCACCACCCATTCTGTGAAGTAAACACTTCTCGTTTGATCCTGTCACCCTTTAGCTTCAGGGAACAATCTTTTTGATCTAGCTTCTCTCTCTGTCCTGGACTTTGTTGAATCTCTTCAATATATGTGAGAATTTCTATCATTTCTCTCTAATATGCTAAATTCCAGTCCTTGGATGGTTTGCAATGCGTTGGAAAATTCTCAGCCTCTCAGGGGTTAACTCCTTCTTTGCTGCACAACAAATTCTAAAGGTGCAATTCAAAAAGCAGTTCAGGAGAAAACCAACAGCACCATAGGGGAGACCTAAAATATAATTCTACAAATTCCCCATTATTATATAGGATTTTAAAACCCCCTGTATGATTAAGAGGTATCCAAAGCATTGCTGTGCAAGACATTGTAGACCTGTCTAGTGTTTGAAAGGCTAAAAGCCCCATTTAAACCAATCAGGATGTTTATATGTTCCCTATGATATTTGTCCTGGGATTGCTCCATTTCCATTAAATCATTACAATAACAAAACGTGAGAAAGAACACATGATTTAACCCTTTCAGTTCCAAAGGGGTATGAAATGCATTACAGAGCAATGCACTGTGTACCCCTCTGACACCAAAAGGGTTAAAAAGCTTCCAGGTCCTAAGTATAAAGGTAAAAGTGGTTAAATCTGGGCAAACAATCTAGAGAAGGCATGTCAAACTGTGTGGCCTGTGGGCCAAATGCAATCTGTGGGCCTGCAGTGTGAGGCCCTCCTTAGAGAGAAACTTTTTAAGTGTCCTGCAGCTAGGCATCATGGGGTTCAAAGCCCCATTGAGATCAGATTTTTATCAGTCGCTTTAACCCACTGAATGCCAGAGATGTGTCCAATGAATTGCTTTGCAATGCCTTGGATACTTCTCTGGCACTCAGGTGTTAATTAATCCACCTGTGAGAGACAGGGAGCAGAGAGTGCATAGGTGGTTGTGTGGATACAAGTGTAAGGTGTGATCTGAACATGTCAGATTTCAAGTGACACATGGGGAAATCCAAACCTAAGGATTCTGGGGTCCCTTTAACCTCTTTAGCACAATATTCTTTATGACAGACTGGGCTTACAAGGGAATATTCAGGTCCCTCTTGCACTGTGGCCCCTACCACACCCCTGGGGCCATCCACTGCGGAACAAGAGCCAGTTTAGGTTGAGACTCCGATTTCTTCAGTTGCCTCTATCCCTTCTACTATTTAAGGGGTCCTTCATTCTTGGAACCCAATTCCCCCTGTCAGACCCCTGTGTTTAGAGGCCATTCTACATTGGTTGGAGGAAGTTGATATTGATGGGGAGGATATAGATTCCTCCTTGTCATTTTTGGAGGGGCTCATCAGAGCAGTATTAGAGACTCTTCTGAGGCCTCTGATTCAAGATCTTCTTCACCAGACGTCTTCCAATGGAACAAAAAGGAGATAACCATTTTCTTTCTGATCATTCTTTGCACCAGGTTCTACTGGAAGAGCGGAAAACACCAGAAAATAGTCTTCCTTAACAAGCACATCTCCAACCTCTCTCCTTTTTTGGCTGAGGCATTGTTTCAGTAGGCTTCTCCACCTGTGGTTGAATCCCCCAATACCTTGCCTTGCCCAATACACAGCCCTGCCTCTGACAGATGCTGCGGTTCCTAAGGCGCAAGCAGATAAACACTTAGATTCCTTATTGAAGGCAAACTTTGCAGTCACTGGGGCTACTCTGCAACCCATTTTTAATACCACTTGGGTCACTAGGGCCATGGATATCTGCAGTGAACATCTCTCAGATGCCATCCAAGGGAATGTTCCCAAAGAGGAACTACTGGTTATGCTGGCCAATATTCTGAAGGCAAATGCAAATCTTATACAGGCAGCTTTTGATGCCACTAGGTTTTCTGATAAATCCTGAGCCTTCTCAGTAACAGCACATAGCATTTTGTGGCTCAAGATATGGTCGGCTGACCAATCTTCCAAAAAGTCTTTGGTGTCCCTTCTCTTTGCTGACAAACAACTTTTTGTACCTGACCTGGATAAGGTTAATAGTAACGCTACTGGAGGCACAAGCACACTTTTTCTTCAGACTACTCCTAAGGGTGCCTTTTTCCAAAGAAGATGCATGGTTTTCATTACCCCTGCCAGTCTATGGTTAAACCCCCTTAGGCCTTTCAGGCTCCCCCTGCGCCAAAGACCAAACAGGCTTTGCAGAACAAGAAGTCTGCTCAGAAGCCTAATGCTGACAAGCCCACCTCCTCATGACTTGCTGGGTTGTTGCCCATCTCAGTCTGTAGGGGGTCATTTTGTCATGGTTCGTTATGACTCTCAGACACAGAGTTAAGATAAAAACACAACTTCATTGAAAAGTTTAAAGGGGACCCTCGCGGGTTAGCATACACATACAACATATATCTTCAATACATAGTCATAGTGAGTAGTGGTATACAGAATGTAAGACAGGCTCTACCGGCCTTGCCAATACCGGGTAAGGCAACCTTAGACTGGCACAAGATGGAATAGGTTCTACCGGCCTTACCAATATACCGGGCAAGGCAGCCTGGAAGGCTAGCAACCGAGGAGATGGAGGCTCTACCGGCCTTGCCAATATACCGGGCAAGGCAGCCTTGAGGCTGGTAACACGAGAAATGAGGCTCTACCGGCCTTGCCAATATACCGAGCAAGGCAGCCTTGAGACTGGTACAAAGAGGAATGAGGCTCTACCGGCCTTGCCAATACTGGGTAAGGCAACCTTAGACTGGCACAAGATGGAATAGGTTTTACCGGCCTTACCAATATACCGGGCAAGGCAGCCTGGAGGCTGCAGGTACTGGAACACAGACAGGGATGGCCTCAGCCACTGGCATAAAGGTGTAACTAGCCAGTCGCCTATGATGGACAGACAGAGGCCAGTTGGGTTATCAAGATGTAGAGAACACCCAACGAAAATAATGGAGCGAATCAGTACCCGAGTACTGGGGTCACACAGTCTCTACCGGTGCTATAAAGAACGCAGCAAGCAGCCGGTTAACATGGAGCGAACCAGTACCTGGTACTGGAGTAACACAATCTCTACCGGTGCTGTAAGGAATGCAGCAAGCAGCCGGTTAACATGGAGCAAGCCAGTACCCCGCGTACTGGAGTAACATAATCTCTACCGGTGCTGTAAGGAACGCAGCAAGCAGCCGGTTAATATGGAGCGAACCAGTACCCGCGTACTGGAGTGACACAATCTCTACCGGTGCTGTAAAGAATGCAGCAATCAGCCAGTGAACATGGAGCGAACCAGTACCCGTGTACTGGAGTAACACAATCTCTACCGGTGCTGTAAGGAACGCAGCAAGCAGCCGGTTAACATGGAGTGAACCAGTACCCGCGTACTGGAGTAACACAATCTCTACCGGTGCTGTAAGGAACGCATCAAGCAGCCGGTTAACATGGAGCGAACCAGTACCCGTGTACTGGAGTAACACAAACTCTACCGGTGCTGTAAGGAACGCATCAAGCAGCTGGTTAATATGGAGCGAACCAGTACCCACGTACTGGAGTGATACAATCTCTACCGGTGCTGTAAGGAACACAGCAAGCAGCCGGTTAACATGGAGTGAACCAGTACCCGCGTACTGGAATACAAAACAAAGTGAATGAAAATGTCGCCAAAGGCGACTGGAGGAAGAAGACACTCTGCAGGCATCCAGGAGCAGGAACACAGCCGGTACAGGACAGGAAGCAGGACCATCAATGGCAGTCAACCGGAGCAGGAACGGCAGCAGGAACAGCAACCCCAACCAGATCAGGAAAGGAAGCTGGAACCGAGGAAGCTGTCAGACAGGAACTCAGGCGATCACTGGAGAGCATAGATAGTAGACGGCCCAGGAAGCTCAGGAACACCATGCAGGTGCAGGCGACATAGAGACACCATGAAAGGGCAACCAAAGGGTGCCCAAGCCCAGTCTAAATAGGCAATACTGGGCGGGTTGAAAGCAGACAGCCAATGGAGAGCCATTCAGGTAACTGACAGGAAAGGCAGCAAATCACGGACACCGTGATACATCTCCATCCTTTTCAAGATGCATGGGAGTCTACAGAGATGGACCAGTGGGTTTTACAGGTCATTTTGGAAGGCTGCAACATAGATTTCAAGTCCTTTCCACCTCACCATTTCTTTTTGTCTAGCGTTCCTTGGGACCCATGTTTGGGAGCATCTGTTTATGGATGCAGTATCCTCCCTGCTGGAAAAGCAGGTGTTGCTTCCCATTTCAGCCTAGGAATGCTTCACCGGATTTTACTCCAATCTTTTTGATGTTCCCAAAACGGAAGGTGGCTACTATCCTATTGTGGACTTGAAGTGTCTCAGCCATTATGTGTTAACTCCACATTTCAAAATGTAGTCTCTGCATTATGTGTCAGGAACTTCCCTGGAACTCCAGGACACTTACCTTCATATCACGATTAATTCGGACCATTAGCATTTCCTACACTTTGCTTTTTTAGGGCAATCACTTCCAGTTCACTTCCCTTCTTTTTGTTCTAGAGTCTGCTGCAAGAATCTTTACAAAAGGTCATTTCTGCTTTGGCAGCTCACATCCACAGTCAAGGAATATTCTTGACTACTTTGCTGGACAATCTTTTACTCAAGGCTCCTTTGGAGGCTGTTCTGGGCTCACAGATTCAAGACTGTGTCCACATCCTACAGGAACATGGTTGTGTAATCAATCTCAAGAAGCCCTCTCTGGTGCCTTCCCATGTCCTGTATTCCTTAGGCAAGATATTTGATGCCCTTCAAGGGAGGGTGTTTCTGTCAGTGGACAAGATCCAGTCTCTGTCCCTACCAGTGACTCAAGCAATGTCCTGATTATCTGAGAATGTAAGGGAATATATGAGAGTATCAGAGAGCCTGATATTGGCTTTAGAAGCTTTTCCCTATGCTCATTTTCACAAGATAGTTTCAATTTGACATTCTCAGAAGTTGGTCAAGACAACACTGTCACCCATCTCATGCCAGGTCTCTGTCTTCACGGTCGAAGGAGGATCTTTGCTGACGGCTCCACCATCCCAATTTAACAATGGGACATCCATTTGTGATCCCAGAATGGGTAGTGGTAACCACAGGTGCCTGCTTGACAGGCTGGGGAACAGCCTTGGGTCCTCTGAAGGCACAGGGTCTCTGGACCGGAAGGAGAGTCTTCTCCCAATCAACATTTTGGAAATATGGGCATTTAGCTTAGCACATTTGCCACTGGTCCCATGTCCTGGTGAGAGTCCAGTTTGACAATGTAACAGTGGACTTATGCATCAGTCACCAAGGAGGAACCAGAAGCGAGTTAGCTTGCATGGAGTTTCAGGATTTCCTTCAGTGTACCAAAGATCATGTGCCAGCCATCTAGGAGTTTTACATCCCCAAAGTGGAAAACATGGTTCCAGATTTTGTATGTCATCTATTTCTGGATCCTGGGAACTCAACCAGATTTCGTCTGACCAGATTGTCCACCACTGGTGATTTCTATCAGTGGACCTCATGGCTTCCCATGAGAGCTAAAAGGTCCCTATGTTCTGTACAAAACTAATGGATCATCTAGCATTTGCGATGGATGTGATGTCCATTCCACAGAATATTAACCTGGCATATGTGTGTTTCCTACAATACCCCTGATTCCCAGTTTATTGAGAAAGATAAGGATGGAGAGTGATCAAGTCATCCTGATTGACTCTTTTTTGCCCGGTCAGACATAATTCTTGGTCCTTATCGATCTGTCCGTTGCAGAACCATTTCACCTGCCCCTGAGACCAGATCTCCTGACCAGGGCCTGGTTTGTCATTCTCAGGTTGGCTTTGACAGAGTGACTTGAAGAAGAAAGGCTTTTAGGATGCAGTCATCTCTGTTATGCTTCAAGCTGGAAGCTGCTCTCATGTAAGGCCCATTGATTACTGGATCAAGGCAACATCTTACACACTCTGCCAGATCAATGGGTGTCTCTTGGGCCTACAAGAATCAGGTCTATGCTGAGCAGTTTTGTAAGGTGGCAACATGGTTGTCTTTGCAAGCCTTCACCAGATACTACCATGTCAATGTCTTGACCTTGGTTGAGGCCAGCTATGGCCATAAGGTCCTTCAGGAGATGATGTCTGTTTAAGAATCCTACTCATTCTTTCTACTGATTTCTGAATCCTATTCATTCTTGTTTTTCATTCAGTTGTTTGGTGTGCATGTTCGGTGTCAGTTGACACCTGAGGTATATAAGCAGCAGTTAGTCCTCTCAATACTGGAGGGCTTGATTTTTTTCTTCTTTTTTACTCCCATGAATCTTGGTGGCTGCTTTGATTTATCTCCATGGTTCCTATGTTACACATTGGATGTAAGAGAGAAGAGGGTTTTAGTGAACTTTCCTTTAAATTCCTTCCTCTCAGTTCATGTGGAACACAGGACTCCAACGAGAGAAAAAACATGTGCTTTAAGTCCCTGGTCAGAGGGATCCTCTTGTCGTCTCTGTTCAGGGGATTTCCGTCTTTTCTCTCGCTTTTTTCTTTATGCTACTTTGCTATATGTTGAAACTGAGGAGGTGGGGGTAAAGCTGGAGGGAAGAGCTGAGTCTCCACCTCAGAAGCCCTTCCTTTATTTGTAGTGCCCTAGCCTCTGGAGGTGGGGAACTTTACTCCATGGTTCCTGTGTTCCACATGGACTAAGAGAAAGAGATTTAAAGGTAAGTTCACACTTGGCTTAACACTTTGGGATGTTTGTATTGTGTGTCCCAGATCATAAGGGAGAGGAAGGTATAGAAGGTTCCAATCTGTATAGAGTGAGAATCAGAGTTTCTGGTGTGTGTGTGTGCGTGCGTGTGTGTGTGTGTATGTGTGTGTATGTGTGTGTGTGTATGTGTGTGTGTGTGGGAAGCAATGCATTGTATACCCCTCTGGCACTCAAAGGGTTAAATATGAGCAATGCGTTAGCAATAAGTGTCTCTTATGTTGTTAGGTAGGAGCCCATATACAGTATTCAGGTATATCTATGTATAAGGATCATTTATCTTTATCAGATGGTAAAGTGATTACAACAGAGATCAAATGCAAATAAAGTATATAGATATAACTGACTGTTGTTTGAAGGACTCCTACCTAGCTAAGATCTAGTGTTAAACACATTAAGAGTTACTTATGCCTATGGTTTATTTCCTGTTTAAGAAATTCATTTTTGGGGGAAGAGATGATAGGAGTGGGCAGTGTTGGACGTTTTTTTCCTAGTGAAATATAAAAGGGCCGCTTGAATGAACAAGAGATTAATACTTTGTAACCTGAGTATGTGTATCCTGTTTGTTCTGTGTGAGCAATTGGCTTGGCTGCATTAGCTCCTCATTCAGACAAATCTGACAGGTAAGTCATAAGTGGAGGAAAGTGGGTGTATAAACTTGTCAGAAACTGTACACTCCTACATCTTCTTAACCCCTTTCTATGTATCCTAATGCAACTACCACATGTATAAGGGAGTTAACTCTTTGAGTGCCATTAAATGCATTGGACATCCATCTGATATTTAAAAGGTTAAGGACATCTGGAGCAAACCAATTCTGGAGTAAACCAACAGCACCACAGGGGAGAAATAAATATTCCCCAAATTATCACTGATTTACATGGGGGTTTAACCCCATGATTTGCAGAGAGGTCGCCAATGCATTAGAAAGAAATGTGTTGGAGAGCTCTCTGGCATTTAAGAGTTTATGAGCTTTTATTTAAATTACACATCAAGCTGTTACACTGTTATGCACATCAGAAGTTGGACTCTCAGTGGGCCTTCTTTGAACACTAGAATTCTGACTTCAGAATGTCTGGCTGAGCAATGAGAGAGCAGAAAAATGATCTTAAAGGGATAGTAATACTTCATTTTATCTTTATTTTATTTTGTAGGCATTAAAAAAACATGAAGAACGATATAAATCTTATCTCTCAAACCTTTATGGTTTGAGAGATATTCACAAGCAAAGTTTCCCCTCCCACCCCTTTTACCTAGTGTAAGCCATCTCTTCTCAGATGTGGAATGCAGTCCATAGACCAGACAGATAACAGAAGGGGACAATCTTCTTCCTATGAGAACAATGGAAGCCCTGCCCCCCTTAACAGGTTTTCAGGTTTTTCCCTTATCATAATTGAAGATTGTCCCTCTCTGCAGTCTACCTGGGCACCTCCCTTCTGATCTGGCTGAACAGTGTTACATCAGTAAAAGGGGCGGGAGGGGGATACTTTGTCATTGAATTACTCTTGAACTACAACTCTGACAGAATTGAAATAACACTCTCCAAAGTCCAAATACTATGATGATTAATTAGAACTGCTTTGATTATGAAATATTACTATTGCACTGAGATAATGTCTGTGAATGGACTGTATCTGCTATTTCCGAAGTTGTTATGGAAACTTCAAAACTACTGGGGTGAGTCAGCTGTGCAATTTATCCTTTTGTATTCAAGTGTGGGTTAAATATGCAAGAGAAACAAATGGGTGGCAACATACGAAGGGGTTAATTTATAAATGATTAATAGTGAACACCCTACAAATGAGCATAGACGTTATCTGTAACGCACATTATTAGTCTGATTTTAATAGATATCAAGAGTCACAAGGTCATAACATTGCCATACTACCAGGGCCGGATTTATAATTAGGCAGAGTAGGCAGCTGCCTACAGGCGCACCCAACAGAGGGGTGTCTGTCACTAGGATCATGTTGTGTGTGTTTTTTTTTTTTTTTTAATTCGCCTGAGTCGCCTCCCCCGCCCGGCACTGTGAAGACAGGTCTGTGCCTTCTTTGGCACAGACCTGTAGCTGCTGAGCTCCTTCATCGGCTCTTTAGTAAAACAGAGTGCTGGAAGATGACATCATCTCCCAGCGCTCTGCATTACTGAAGAGAAGACCTCACGGGAGCTCCATCAGCTACAGCTCTGTGCAGAAGGAGGAGGCACAGACCACTCCTGCCACTGGACCACCAGGGAAGAGGTAGGAAATGGACACTGGGGCAATGTGAGGGTGCAATGTGGGGGTAATATGGAGATGATGGGGGACTATGTGAGAGCAATATGGAGCTGATGGGTGGCAATAAGGAACTGATGGGGGGCAATGTGAGAGAATATGGAGCTGATGGGGCAATTAGAGATGATGGGGGCAATATGGAGCTGATGGGGGCAATGTGAGGGCAATATGGAGCTGATGGGGCAATGTGGAGATGATGGGGGCAATGTGGAGATCAGGAGCATTGTGGAGGTGTGTCCAGTGGAGATGGCCCATGGGGGGGGCACTTTGGATTTCTGTGCCTACAGGCTTCTGAGATGTAAATCCAGCCCTGCATATTACAGTATCCTATATAATAATTTGCTAGAAAATGACAAAGTCATGCACAGTAGAAACTGCCCGTGCCATGGCTGATACAGAGCTGGACGCTCCTTCTACTGCGCATGACTGCCCCGCGACCGGCTGGCAGTGGCCCTGTGGCCCGTGTAACGAGCTCTTCAACTAGTCTTAAATATTACACCTCGGGGTCATGAGATTTTAAAAAGTAAGACTGACATTATTTAATATTTTAATATTTTAATTGTGTCTTTGCAACTAGTCATTTTATTCTACACATGCACATCTAGGGTGGCAAAGTCTACACTCCTGTTGGGTAAAATTTGGCTAATTCAACAAAGTCAAAGTGTTGAAGCAGACGTTTTCTGAATGGAAGCTGAAATGACATCGGAAATCACAAGTGGCAGCAATGTAATCCACTGAATGGCCATTGGCCATTTCCATGGCCCTGTAATGGGTTGTTTGAATGAATGAATATGTTTATTTATTTATTTATATAGCGCCACAAGTGTACGCAGCGCTTTACAATTTAAGGGTTTAAACAATACAGGGTTACAGGTGCTTTGTAGAGTGAAACATTGGGTGGGAGGTCCCTGCTCGAAAGCTTACAATCTAAAGTGGTAATGGGAGACATACAGAGTACATAAGGGTCAAGTGCTGAATACGGTGCTAGTTCTGATGATGATAGAGGACATTAGTAAAGTAAATAATTTATAAAAGCGTTCATTGTACAACATCAGTGCCATCTAGCATGTTGAGATTTTATCCATGAGGTGCGTTTTTAAGTGAGATTTGAAGGTTATCAGAGAGGTGCAGTGGTGCAGGTTGGATGGTAGAGCATTCCATAGATACGGAGCAATAAGAGAAAAAGGCTGGATATGTGACAGGGCTGTAGACACAAAAGGAGCTGAGAGAAGACAATCATTGGCTGAAAGTAAGTGGTAGGATGGGGTATAACGGGAGATCAGAGTGGAAATGTAAGAAGGAGTAGAGGAGAGAAGTGTCTTGAAAGAGAGAAGTAAGATTTTGTAAGATTTCTGGAGTTTGATAGGCAGCCACTGGAGAGTTTTGAGGAGGAATGGGGCAGGGACAAACCTAGGTGACAGAAGAGTAATTTGTGCTGCAGCATTCTGTATAGATTGAAGTGGATGGTGATGGGAGGCGGGAATGCCAGACAGAAGAATGTTGCAATAGTCCATGCGGGAGAGGATGATTGCGTGTTTAAGAATTTTAGCTGAGGAGGAGCAGAGGAAGGGATGGATTTTAGCAATGATATGCAAAAGAAAGCGACATGATTTAGCAATGGCATTAATATGAGGGGAGGAAGAGAGACTTGTCAATTATAACCCCTAGACACTGTGCTTCTGATACTGGATTTATGGTAGTGCCATTTAGTCACCTGGAAGGGCGCTACAGGGCCAGGCCTAGGTGGGATGAAGAGTAGCTCAGTTTTAGACATATTGAGCTTGAGGTGACTATGACCCATCCAGTCTGAGATAGCTGAGAGGCAATCTGTGACTTTAGCCTGGATATCAGAAGTAATTTGAGGTGCAGATAAGTAAATCTGGGTGTCATCTGCATAGAGGTGATATTTGAGACCAAATGAGTTAATAAGATCACCAAGTGTAATTGTGTAAAGAGAAAACAGAAGCGGTCTTAGAACAGAACCTTGAGGAACCCCAACAGAGAGTTGGACGGGACAGGATGAAGAAGTGGCAGATAGATAAGAGGAGAGGCAATCCAGTGCTGTGTTACGGATTCCTAAGAAGTGAAGAATGCGGAGGAGGAAAGCATGATCAACAGTGTCAAAAGCTGCTGAGAGATCAAGGAGGATAAGTATTGAATAGTGACCTTAAGGTTTGGCAATGTGAAGATCATTGACCACTCTTGTAAAAGCAGTTTCGGTGGAGTGAGCAGTGGGAAATCCAGATTGTAAAGGGTCCAGCAGGTCGTATGTGTTAAGGAAGTCAAGCAAGCGTGAGTAGGCTAGGCGTTCCAAGAGTTTAGAGGCAGAAGAGAAACGGGTTGATAGCTAGAGGGTGTGTTATTGTCAGAAGAGTTGTTCTTGAGGCTGGGTCTTACTAAGGCATATTTGAAGTCATCATGAAAGGTAGCAGTGGCAAAGGAGGAGTTAAAGATTTGTAATAGGATAGGGATTAGTGTGGGGGAGAGGGGCTGGATGAGGTGAGAGGGGAGCAGATCAAGTGAGCATGTAGTGGACAGAGCAGAGGATAGCAGGTTAGTCAGTTCCTCCTCCGCGACTGGTAAAAAAGAGTCCAGAGTGCCAGGAGGGGAATGAGGGAGGCTAGGAGGATATGTACAAGGTGGTATATTATCCTGGAAGGAGTCCACCTTGGCTTTGAAATAGTCAGCAAAGTCTTGTGGCTGTATGGAGTTTGTGGGGGAAGCAGATGGAGGACAGAGGATGGAGTCAAAGGAAGAGAAAAGGCGCCAGGGGTTGGATTTATGAGTGTTGATAAATTGTGAAAAGTAAAGTTTTTTGGCGAGGAACAGAGAAGAATTAAAGCAGTAAAGGAGGAACCTGTGGTGGAGAAAGTCTGCCAGAGAACCAGACTTTTCCCTCAGTCGTTTAGCTGAACGGGTACAGGAGCTGGTGTCTTTATTACGCCATGGCCATGGGTTAGTTCTGCGAGTGGATCAGAGAGAGAGGCGCATGCAGGTTCAAAGAGGAGGATATGACTGAGTTGTATGTTTTGACAAGGCTGTTAGGGTTAGGATTAATGGGAATAGATGAAAGTCCAGTAGCCAGGGAGGACTGGAGAGCCATGAGATTAAGGGATTTGAGGTTACACGTGAAGAGGAAGCAGGGATTGCGGAAGGTGTATAAGTAGTGCTGAATGTTAGAAGATGGTGATCAGATAATGGAAGAGGGGAGATATTAAAAACCAAGAAAGAACAGCCTCTAGTAAACACAAGGTCTAGGAAGTGACCATCTTTGTGAGTACTAGCATTCGTCCACTGGGTTAGTCCAAATGCAGATGTTAAAGAGAGAAAATGGGATGCCCAGGAGATGGAGGGATCATCCACATGGCAGTTGAAGTCTTCCAGAAAAAGTTAAGGTGTGTCTGATGAGAGGAAGAAGGAAAGCCATGATTCAAAGTCAGATAGGAAGCCTGAAGGTGTATATTTGGAGGTAGGTGGGCGATACCTTGTAGAGAGACTGAAGCAAAGATACGGACAGCATGCGATTCAAAATAGGAGAAGCAGAGTGAGGAGGGGGGCGAAAATAGTTTGAAATTACAATGTTCAGAGAGCAGCAAACCCACACCTCCCCCACGCCCAGTTAAGCATGGAGTGTGAGAGAGGGAAAGACCACCGTAGGAGATTGCTGCCTCTAAAGCAGTGTCAGACTGAGAAAGCCAAATTTCAGCAATAGCAAGTAAATTGAGGGAGCGGGAGAAAAAGAGATCATGCACAGTGTTATATTTGTTAGTAATGGAGCGAGCATTCCACAAAGCACAAGAAAAGGGAAGAAATTGAGGTTGAAGGCAGGGAATGGTGATTAGATTTGAATTGTTCCTATGACTGGAGGTAGAGTGTTTGTGAATGGAGATTGGGCCAGGGTTTGACAGAGATATCTCCAGCTGCCATTAACAGAAGAAAAGAGAGACAGGAGATTTGTGTGTATTTGGTTTTTGGTTTGTGTGGGGTGGGGGAGTGCAGGAGCGGAGAAGAGTAAGGAGTTGTTGTGTAGAGGTGAGTGTGGATGATAGAAGTGAAGGAGATATATAAACATGGGGTGGAGGAGATGGTGGAAGGTAGAAGGAACCAGATATTTTACCTAGAACTGCAGCCATAGACAGAAGGAATATTAGGTATTTAGGTACTGTTTGTAGAGGACATGATGTTGAAACAACAGTCCGAATGGGCCAAGAGCACCTTCTCATGATTGCGTTTGTTTTGTAAACAGAGTCCATAAGCTGGTGTTATACAAAGAATCTTGAAGTTTAGGGGAATTGCAGAGCTTCCATTTAGATGTTTGCTTCAAGTCCTTTGTTGCCTTGCTTTGGGAGGTGTTCTTTCTCCAGTGAAGTCTGTTCTGTCTCCTGCCCAACTCCTGCTCAAGTCCTGCTTAAGTCTCAATTCACTTAAGATGGCTCACTTGGGATGGGGAACACCCTTAGAGTGTCACCATTTAGGGCTGTCACCCTAGACTGATGGTATTATACATGAAGCTTGTTTAGCTTAATTAACAATCAAAGTCTGACCAAATGACTATCAGAGCTGATAAGCAAGTTAATCCACACCCATGTGAAAAGAGTGACCAAATCAGACCTCAGTAAGAACACAGCATGAAGGGGGTTGATCAAACAGAAAGGAAGTCAATAACAATAGTTGCAGAAAAACAGATGTGGGATGTGAAGAGTTAATATCGTACCAAGTAAACAGGAGCTGAGGAGTTAGCAGGGGTGCAGAGAGACAGATGATATGGGATGTGAAGAGTTAATATCATACCCAGTATCATACCCAAACAATCAATGTTTGACTGGATACCAGTGTTTCTAAAAATTGTAAAATGCTGGAATGGAATGGCTCATACTGAAAGAAAGTTGTTTTATCTGGGGAACTGGCTCATGATCAACATTTTGGCTACAATGTAATTGAAGCCTAAATTTGCTTCTATGTAAGCAGAATTTGTTAAAACCCGGGGATGTACTCTGCAGCCCCTTCATTGCTCCTGTCATCCACTTTGGGGTTCAGAAAATTGGCTCCCACAACTGGAAGGTGGTATAGGCTAATCATGTGAAGGAGCATACACTTTTTTAAGAAAACAGATGTATTGTAGGATATTTCATGCTGAGTAAAATAGGGGTACTCCCATTGCTGAGAGATACATATTTACAGAGTTATTACCATTTAAATCCGTGTTTCTTACATTAGCACTGCCCTCTAGTTGTCAAATTCCAGTTAGATTTGTGTTACATTTTAATGGAGAGGAAAGTCAGTGGCATGCATTTTTCCATAGAATGTGATAGAAACCACCAGGTCACTTCCTGTCAGTTAGAACTTCCAGGAAGTAAACACAGTAAATTCACTTCCTGATTATTTGAACTGTTATATCATTTGAATAAAACAACTGACAGCAGTGAGAGTAGTACCCTTGTTGTACTCAGCAGGAAAAGCTCTATAACATATAGGTTTTCATAAAAAATAGTTTACTGCTCCTTTAACGACACAGACTTCACCTTCTGGCCTGCTGTCTCCATAAGTAGTCAGTCTTGGGTTTCAGAACCAGTCTTCTGGAACGTATTCTGTAAGCTGAACTGAAACAATTCTGAAGCAAACCAAATGCACCATAGCGGAAACATGAACATTTACTTTGATATTAATGAGGCTTTTTTTTAACTTATGGAATGCTAGCACTGGAGGTCTCTCTTACATCAGTGGGTTAAAGTCCAATTTAAATAATTTGGAATTTTAGGAATTTTCATTTGTTCCTTATGGTGCACTTGGTTTGCCCCAGAACTGCTCCCATTCATCATCTTGAATGCCCAACAGTGTAATTTGCCAATGTGGTAGATACATTTCTGGCACTGAGAGAGTTAAACTAGGCTTTTAAACCCTTTATTGCTAAAGAGGTCTCCAGCGCATTGCTTAGCAAGTCGTTGGAAATCTCTTCAGCAATCATAGGGTTATAAGTCCTCTTTAAATCAATGAGGACTTTCATTTGACCTCTGTGGTACAGTTGATTTGCGCCAAAATTGCTACAATTGTCTTCATGTGTATGACCCTTACTGCTTGTGTGGACTGTACTCAGACTCTGGAATCTGAATGTGTGAGAATTCCAAGTCTCACTGTTCAGTTTCATTGTGGGATCAGACAGTCAGGCTCCATTTCCTGACTGAATTGGCTGTCTAGCTGATCAGAAGGGATGCACAATGCAGCCCAAGATGGAAGGGCAGGTATGATCCCACAGTAACAGACCTGTCATTGGGAGAACTATCAGATGACAGTTACCTGTAAGCACTTATATTTGTGTCTGTACTAACTTACATCCATTATCTTTTATACTTACACGGAGGAATATTTATAAAAGAACATAAATGATATTTATTCTTTAATACGTATTAAAGTAGCTAAGTCAATTTGACAAATATTCCCGATTCACTCATGCAAAGCAGGAGGAGGGGGCTCGCCTCTGATTTGACAGTAAAACTGGTCCTCAACTAGAGGAACAGTTCTGCCTTATTTTGACTTCTGCAAATGCATAATATGTAAAGTCAATTTGCCTCTACTTTCCATTGTTAATTGTTTTTATTCTTTACCTATTTTCACACTTTTATCCTCCTGACAGCAAGTTGGAGGAATTTCTGATTCCAGAGAGCTTTTAGTAAGAAATTGTGAAAGTAGGGCTATTTATACAGTGTAGTTCCCCACAGTACTGAATGATCTTTATGTTGGCGAGCTGGCTTTGTGCATTGTTTCACTGTCTTTTATAATTTCTGTTTCTTTTTTATATTGTCTGCTTTCACAGTCCCACATAGAAAGCTCACTGGAACAGTGGTTCTCAGCCAAGGTGCTGTTGCACTTTGTTGCACACCAAATTAGGGTACCCCTTCTTTTCTTTAATTACTTGGACAAAATGTGAATGCTGAGTTTCAAATGTAAATGTATTGACATTTTTATGCACATTTTGTTTGTTTTTTGTTAGTTTTTTGTTATTCTTATTGCAAAACCTACAAATAACTATATAATTCTCATTTTTTGGGTTATAGTGTGGCAGAGATTGAACTTGAAGAACTTGTGTCTTTTCTCAGCCTAATTTACTATGTTGCTATGTTACTGTGTTGTCACTGGGGTCTGATGCCAGCTAAATTCTCATGTATGGAGTAGAATATTTGTTTTGCATTAATAAGCAACATTTTTCACATGAGACATATTTAAGACAACTACTTTCATAACAGGGTGTTACACACATTTTTATATTCTAAAATTCAAGAACGTTAGTTCTTGCTTGTTTTACTAGGAAAACAAGATGTATGCCTTGCTTTCTGTTATACCATTTATAGAACTGACAGGCAACCGAAGTTACCCTAAAGTTCACCAAATTACTTCACATTATTCACATACCTCCCAACGTTTCAAATTGCCAAAGAGGGACACTTGTGTTTTAGGGGGAGTGGCTGGAGGTGTGGCTGGTGGGAGGGGCATTAGCGAGAATTTTTAGGCTATTTCATGACCTATTGACACCTCTTTGTGTAACCTAATAAATGACTTATAACAAGACCAAAGTATTTTATTTCCACAGACTAATTTATAAACACATATACTGATGTTTAAACAAACAATAATGTGAGTTTTATTGCTGTGGAGCAATGTGATACCCTTATATACACACCACACTATCTGGTTTCCTAAAAGGGGGGACATCAGGGTGGGAAAGAGGGACAGAGGGATTTGGGTCAAAAAGAGGGACTGTCCCTCCTAAAGAGGGACACTTGGGAGGTATGTATTCTTCGATTTTAGATAAATCCCCAAAGTGTCTCTAACACTTTTGCTTCGCAATGCATTAGAGACCATTGTAGCACCCAAGGGTTTAATCCTTTGAGTGCCAAAGGGGTGCCCAGCAATGTGTTGGACACTCTATCTGGCACTCAAAGGGTTAAGGCTGAATCGTGTAAGCGGAATAGGAAGGAATGCTCTGAGGCAAAACAATGTGTCATATTTTGGGGAGACAATGGGGTGAGTGTGATGTGGTAGAGGGCAATTATGTACACTTATCACTATACTACAGAACAGGCTATAGGCTTCAGGAGAAGACACTTAGGGCCGCACATGGCCCCTGGCTTGTCAGTTATCCACCACTGATCTATAGAAATGAACCAATCACACAGAAGACCTTATGTATAAGGGAACAGAGCAATTTGGAGCAAACCATATGCACTATAGGGGACCTATAAAAAATTCTGGTGGTTTAAATGGGGTTTTTATCCTTTTTAATGTAAGAGAGATCTCCAAAACATTGCAAAGCAATACTCTGAAGATCTCTCTATCATTCAAGGGAATAAATGTGCTATTTAAATCAATGGGATATATTTCCCCTATGGTGTCATCATTTTGACCCAGAATTGCTCCTCTTTTCTATAGGGCATAAGGCCTAGTGCTATTTCATACTCTCAGGTCAAGATAATGATGATGTTACTTTAGGTGGATATAATATTTTATGCATTTAAGTGACTGATAATCTCAAACTTACACAAAACTCTTCATACATAGTCATCCCATAAAACCATGAAACCAATCATTAGATTCATCTCAGAGGAATTCTCACTTGCAAGCATAAAACATAAATGATATAAGTGTAACTAAGAACAATACGTCTTTGAGAAATGTGCTATGGGTACAAATGTGGGATGGGCCTTGGCGCTACAATAAGGTGAGGTCGAGGGAATGAAGGATGTCAAGTATGAAGAATGTCTAGCCAAACTCGGTTTATGTAACTCAGAGAAAAGACACCTAAGACACTATATAAGTATATGCAAGGTCAATACAAGGATCTCTCTAGTGAGCGTCTCATTCCAAGGCTGGATCAAATAACTAGGGGTCACCCAAACGATTAGAGGAAAAGAAGTTTCAACTTCAGCAGAGGATGGGGTTCTTGATAGTAAGGTCTGTTAAATTTTGGAATTCTTAATCCAAAGATGTGGTAATGGCAGATACAATAGATACATTTATTAAAAGAGTAGATACATTTCTAGCAGAAGGGTGTATATAGGGTTATACCATGTAGTATTAGGTAAAACAGGAAGTTCTGGTAAACAGACTGATAAAAATTTTGGAGTTTGGAAGGATTATATAATTCTCATTTTCTGGGTTATAGTGTAGCAGAGATTGAACTTGAAAGGACTTGGTGTCTTTTCTCAGCCTAATTTAGTATGTTGCTATGTTACTGTGTTGTCACTGGGGTCTGATGCCAGCTAAGTTCTCATGTATGGAGTAGAATATTTGTTTTGCATTAATAAGCAACATTTTTCACATGAGTCATATTTAAGACAACTACTTTCATAACAGGGTGTTACACCCATTTTTTATATGCTAAAATTCAAAATAGTTCTTGCTTGTTTTACTAAGAAAACAACATGTATGCCTTGCTTTCTGTGATATCATTTATAGAATTGACAGGGAACAAATGTTACCCTAAAGTTCACCAAATTACTTCACATTATTCTTGGATTTTAGATAAGTCCCCAAAGTGTCTCTAACACATTTGCTTTGCAATGCATTAGAGACCATTGCAGCACCCATGGGTTTAATCCTTGGAGTGCCAAAGGGGTGCCCAGCAATGTGTTGGACACTATCTGGCACTCAAAAGATTAAGGCTGAATAGTGTAAGCCGAATAGGAAGGAATGCTCTGAGGCAAAACAATGTGTAATTTTTAGGGGAGACAATGCGGTGAGTGTGATGTGGTAGAGGGCAATTATGTACGGTTATCACTATACCACAGAACAGGCTATGGGTATCAGGAGAAGACACTTAGGGCTGCACATGGCCCCTGGCTTGTCAGTTATCCACCACTGATCTATAGAAATGAACCAATCACACAGAAGACCTTATGTATAAGGGAACAGAGCAATTTGAAGCAAACCATCTGCACCATAGGGGACCTATAAAAAATTCTGGTGGTTTAAATGGGGTTTTTATCCTTTTTAATGTAAGAGAGATCTCCAAAACATTGCAAAGCAATACTCTGAAGATCTCTCTATCATTCAAGGGAATAAATGTGCTATTTAAATCAATGGGATATATTTCCCCTATGGTGTCATCATTTTGGCCCAGAATTGCTCCTCTTTTCAATAGGGCATAAGGCCTAGTGCTATTTCATACTCTCAGGTCAAGATAATGATGATGTTACTTTAGGTGGATATAATATTTTATGCATTTAAGTGACTGATAATCTCAAACTTACACAAAGCTCTTCATACATAGTCATCCCATAAAACCATGAAACCAATCATTAGATTCATCTCAGAGGAATTCTCACTTGCAAGCACAAAACAAAAATGATATAAGTGTAACTAAGAACAATACGTCTTTGAGAAATGTGCTATGGGTACAAATGTGGGATGGGCCTTGGCGTTACAATAAGGTGAGGTCGAGGGAATGAAGGATGTCAAGTATGAAGAATGTCTAGCCAAACTCGGTTTATGTAACTCAGAGAAAAGACACCTAAGACACTATATAAGTATATGCAAGGTCAATACAAGGATCTCTCTAGTGAGCGTCTCATTCCAAGGCTGGATCAAATAACTAGGGGTCACCCAAACGATTAGAGGAAAAGAAGTTTCAACTTCAGCAGAGGATGGGGTTCTTGATAGTAAGGTCTGTTAAATTTTGGAATTCTTAATCCAAAGATGTGGTAATGGCAGATACAATAGATACATTTATTAAAAGAGTAGATACATTTCTAGCAGAAGGGTGTATATAGGGTTATACCATGTAGTATTAGGTAAAACAGGAAGTTCTGGTAAACAGACTGATAACAATTTTGGAGTTGGGAAGGATTATATAATTCTCATTTTTTGGGTTATAGTGTGGCAGAGATTGAACTTGAAGGACTTGTGTCTTTTCTCAGCCTAATTTACTATGTTGCTATGTTACTGTGTTGTCACTGGGGTCTGATGCCAGCTAAATTCTCATGTATGGAGTAGAATATTTGTTTTGCATTAATAAGCAACATTTTTCACATGAGTCATATTTAAGACAACTACTTTCATAACAGGGTGTTACACACATTTTTATATTCTAAAATTCAGGAACATTAGTTCTTTCTTGTTTTACTAGAAAAACAAGATGTATGCCTTGCTTTCTGTTATACCATTTATTGAACTGACAGGCAACCAATGTTACCCTAAAGTTCACCAAATTACTTCACATTATTCACAACCTCCCAACGTTTCAAATTGCCAAAGAGGGACACTTGTGTTTTAGGGGGAGTGGCTGGAGGTGTGGCTGGTGGGCGGGGCATTAGCGAGAATTTTTAGGCTATTTCATGACCTATTGACACCTCTTTGTGTAACCTAATAAATGACTTATAACAAGACCAAAGTATTTTATTTCCACAGACTAATTTATAAACACATATACTGATGTTTAAACAAACAATAATGTGAGTTTTATTGCTGTGGAGCAATGTGATACCCTTATATACACACCACACTATCTGGTTTCCTAAAAGGGGGGACATCAGGGTGGGAAAGAGGGACAGAGGGATTTGGGTCAAAAAGAGGGACTGTCCCTCCTAAAGAGGGACACTTGGGAGGTATGTATTCTTCGATTTTAGATAAATCCCCAAAGTGTCTCTAACACTTTTGCTTTGCAATGCATTAGAGACCATTGTAGCACCCAAGGGTTTAATCCTTTGAGTGCCAAAGGGGTGCCCAGCAATGTGTTGGACACTCTATCTGGCACTCAAAGGGTTAAGGCTGAATCGTGTAAGCGGAATAGGAAGGAATGCTCTGAGGCAAAACAATGTGTCATATTTTGGGGAGACAATGGGGTGAGTGTGATGTGGTAGAGGGCAATTATGTACACTTATCACTATACTACAGAACAGGCTATAGGCTTCAGGAGAAGACACTTAGGGCCGCACATGGCCCCTGGCCTGTCAGTTACCCTCCACTGATCTATAGAAATGAACCAATCACACAGAAGACCTTATGTATAAGAGAACAGAGCAAGTTGGAGCAAACCAGCTGTGCCATAGGGGATCTATAAAAATTCTAGTGATTTAAATGAGGTTTTTATCCATTTTAATATAAGAAAGATTTCCAGCACATTGCAAAGCAATATGCTGTAGATCTCTATATCATTCAAGGGAATAAAAGTGTTATTTAAATCAATGGGATATATTTCCCCTATGGTGTCGTCAGTTTGACTCAAAATTGTTCATCTTTTCTTTATGGCATAAGGCCTAGTGATATTTCATACTCTTAAGTCATGATGATGATGTTACTTTAGGTGGATATAATATTTTATGAATTTAAGTGACTGATAATTTCAAACTGACACAAAGCTCTTCATTCATACAGTCATCCCATAAAACCAATCATTAAATTCATCCCAGAGGAATTCTCACCTGCAAGCACAAAACATAAATGATATAAGTGTAACTAAGAACAATACGTCTGAGAAATGTTCTATGGGTACAAATGTGGGATGGGCCTTGGCACTACAATAAGGTGAGGTCATGGCATATAGTGCTTTATTGTGGGTTAGAAATTCAGACAGAGATAATTGTCTATTATTTTATTGCGTGTGGCCAGAATCAAACAATAGATACAGAAAGAGTAATATTTAATGGCTTTTGTTGCTAAGTACAACAGGGGTAATTACACTGCTGATGTATGATCAGTTCTAAAGTTATTATAGTTCAAACTATAATAAAGTGCTAGAGCTGTTACTATCACATTCTAAACAGAACATTAGCCTGAGGCTTCCCTCTATCATAAAATGCAATGGATTAAAACTGTCTGGACACCAGATGGCTGTGTATCCAATGAATTATTTATGCAAAGAGCTGAGCTAAGAACAAGAGGTCATCCATTAAGATTAGAGGAAAGGCACTTTCAACTAAAACAAAGGCAGGGATTCTTTACAGTAAGGGCAGTAAGGCTATGGAATTCTTTGCCTCAGGATGTTGTGCTTGCAGATAATGCAACTGCATTCAAAAAAGCAATGGATGCCTGTCTAGCTCAGAACAATATTGATAATTATGACAGATGGCTTCAAAGCAGATAGGATATGGATTTGGAGAACTATATGACTACCAATTGGAGTCAGGAAGGAATAATTCACACACACAGACACACACACACACACACACACACACACACACACACACACTTGGGACTAGATTGGAAATGGCTCCAGAGGGCTTTTTTTTGGCCTTCCTCTGGATTAACAGGGGTGTTTTTGGCATGGGCTGGACTTGATGGACGCATGTCTATTTTCAGCCTTATCTACTATGTTACTATGTTGCTAACCGGTTAATATAAAACTAGTTTGAGGTGTATTAACTTTGAAGCTAACCATCTGTGGGAGTACTCTAACTCAGCATGAAAAGGCCTCCAATTTTGTTTTTAGAAAAAAACCGTACAGCTCCATTAGATGGACAGATGGATGTATGGAATTAAATATTACATATGCTCTTTGGAGTAATATCTCAAGTTATGTGAAGGAAGAGTTACTGGGCAAAGTTATATGGAGCAATAGCAGGCATTACAAATATGTTATATGGCGCAATAGGAAGAGTTACAGTACAAAGTTATATGGAACAGTAGAAAGAGTTACAAATGGTTATATGGAATAATAGGATGAGTTACAGGCTTTTTCCTCTGACATTCCCATGCATAGAAAAATACATAACATTTCCACCTTTTTGCTATTGACAATGCATCTTCCACTAGAAATGTGACATTTTCCACCTATGCTTTCTATGGCCATGAGAATTCCATCTGCAATAGTACTGCGCTATGTGCTGAAGTCAAGAAATCCACAGCTGAAAGTAAAAGTTGTTAGCAGCCTCAGTCCTATGGCCACATAAGACTTGAACAATGTGTTAGGAAGCTGAGTCCCTTGCCAACGACACTAACCATTTCCTTGTACAACTCTAGCATAGCCAAAAAATAACTGAGGTTTAGGATATGCCAGTGGGGTACAATACAAAATAATAGGGCAGTATGTCAACTGCCAACATTTTGGCAAATCTATGTTTATTTTGGATTTTTTTTGGTGTGTTTTTTTAACTTCTTTCTAAGAACACAGCAAGGCTGAGTTGGCAGCACATAAAAGAAGGACTATTAAATTAATCGTTTTAACAACATGACTAGTCGGTGTGGTGGTCTGCCTGGTGGAGGATGTAGGGACTCTATGCCTCCTCTGTGCTTTGCATTACACAACAGCAGCAGTAGGACATGTGTGTTATTGTTAATGAGGAAAATGCTGTCCCATTCCCTGAAACATCTACAACACTAGTATTAATGCCACTTGGCCCCATGCAATTTTAGTAGTGATTTTATTGCTGTTAGTTGTCCCAGTTCTGACATACTGTTGGTCTATTTCCCAATCAGACCTGTTATATTATTGTGCTTCAGGTGGGATTTCAGTAAGGGTGTTCCTAGATGGGATCCTGTTCTGATTTACCCCTACTCATATGTTTTTTAAAGAGTCAACATAGCTTTTGGATTGTTAGGGAAGTATTGCCATACTGGAGATTTCAGAAACTGAGGGGTTCCTGAGGGACTACTACTAATACTACTATTACTACATCTGACCTTTTCTGCACAAGCACTCCAGCTTCTTGCTCTTACTGAGACCTGGCTTTCCCAACATGATATAGCCATAGAGGCTGCAGTCTCACACTGAGGCTTGTACTTCTCACACACAGCACGCAAAATGGGCAGAGGTGGTGGCACAGATATACTGCTATCTTCCTCGTGTCGCTTTTTGTTGATACCTGTTCCTCCCCATCGTTTTCCACTAACTCCTTTGAGGTACATGCAGTCCAATTATTCCACCCTGTAGCAATGCGTGTTGCAATAGTATACAGACCTCCTACAACCACACCCTCTGCCTTCCTTTCAGACTTTGAGTGCTGGCTTGCATTCTTTCTATCTACACTCCTTCTCTCATACTTGGGGACTTCAATTGTCATGTTGATGATCCTTCCCTCTCTTGGGCCTCACGTCTGCTTCAACTAACCTCATCCTTCACCCTTCAACAATGGATTGACTCTAGCACACACAAAGAAGGTCACTCCCTCGACTTAATTTTCACAAAGAACTGCTCCTTACTAGATTTTTTCCATATCTCCTTTCCCACTCTCTGACCACCATCTCATAACCTTCTACAATCCTTTCCCTCATTCCCCCACCAACTATGGCCCCGCACTACACCAGCAACCTTCGCTCACTAGACATTTCTGTCTTATCTTCTGTATTGCACTCAAACCTCTCCACCTTCAAACCTGACAGACTTATAGAATACTACAACAACCTCCTCTCCTCATCACTTAATCTGTATGACCCCCTCCAGGCATGTCACAAATTCCCCTCAAACCCATGCCCTTGGCTCAGCTCACAAACACGCTTTCTCCACTCCTGTACCCGCACGTCTGAATGCTTGTGGAGGAAGTCCCACTCTCAAGCAGACTTTATCCACTACACATTCTTCCTGTCCTGCTTCAACACTGCTCAATCCTCTTTCAGACAACACTACTGCTCCTCACTAATCAAACCTCACAAATCTAACCCATGCCGCCTCTTCTGTATCTTCAATTCTCTCCTTCGCCCCGCCCCTCCATCATTCCCCCTCCCCTCCCTAACCCCTATAGCCTTTGCAGAATTCTTCACTCAAAAGATTAACACAATATACCAAACAATCCCACCCTTTCAATCTCCACAACTGTATCTTGCTGATCCTCCATCCTACTTATTTGATTCCTTTATTTTGGACACAGAATCAGAGGTCTCCCTTTTGCTGTTCACTTCACCACTCACCACCTGCTCCCTTGATCCTATACAATCCCACCTCCTCAATGCTCTGCCATCCACGTTAGTTCATATGCTAACTTGTGTATTTAACTCCTCCCTATTCTCTGGCATCTTCCCCTCCTCCTTCAAACATTCAATAGTATTTCCAACCCTTAAAGAGATAGTAAAGTTTCATAATAAAAGCAGATTTAATTAATCATCATAGTATTTGGACTTTGGAGAGTGTTATTTCAATTCTGTCAGAGTTATAGTTCAAGAATAATTGAATGATAAAGTATCCCCCTCTCGCCCCTTTTACTGATATAACACTTCTCAGCTCAGAGCAGCAGGGAGGTGCCCAGGTAGATTGCAGAGAGGGACAATCTTCAATTAAGATAAGGGAAAAAGCTGAAAAACATGTCAAGGGTGCAGGGTTTTTTCATTGTTCTCAGTAAGAAGATTATCCCTTGCTGTTATCTGTCTGGTCAAGCAACCAGATTCCACATCTGGGAGGGGGATACTTTATCCCCGGGAGGGGGATACTTTATCATTCAATTACTCTTGAACTACAATTCTGACAGTATTGAAATAACAGTCTCTATGGCTCAGATACTATGAAGATTAATTGGAGCTGCTGTTTTTGTGAAACATTACTATCCCATTAAGAAAAGTTCATTAGACCCCCACCTCCCATCCAGCAACAGCCCTGTATCACTCTTGCCCTTTGCCTCTAAGCTCCTTGAACGCCTAGCCTACTTTCATCTACTTACCTTCCTCAACTCCCATAACACTCTGGACCCGCTGCAGTCTGGCTTTCAGACCATTTTCTCTACAGAAACGGCCCTTATCAAAGTTACAAACAATCTACACATTGCAAAAACCAATGGCCATTTCTCTCTTCTTATCCTCCTAGACCTATCAGCAGCATTCAACACAGTCTCTCAGGTTCTCCAATCACTTTGCATCTGTGGCCTGGCAAATTCCTGGCTTCTATCCTATCTCTCTCAACGGTCTTTCTCTGTGACATACGATAACACCTCCTCGCCTCTGATCCCCCTCTCAGTAGGCGTACCCCAAGGCTCTGTTCTGGTACCTCTACTCTATTCTCTGTATACACTCTCCCTGGGGCAACTGATAAAATCCTTTGGCTTTAACTACCATCTCTATGCAGATGATACGCAAATGTATCTCTCCGCACCCTCAATATCACCTGAAATACAGCAGCGGGTCTCAGATTGCCTTACTGCTATCTCTTTCTGGATGGCTCATCGTCACTTAAAACTTAACATGTCTAAGACTGAGCTCCTTATCTTCCCTCCTAAATCCTGCACAATACCTCCATTTTCTATAATTGTCAAGGACTCCACAATTTTCCCTGTTGAAAAAGCCTTCTGCCTCGGGGTAACTTTAGACTCTTCTCTTTCCTTCACCACCCACATTAATGAAGTAACCAAAACCTGTCGCTTCTTTCTTCGGAATATAGCAAAAATCCGCCCATTCCTCTCTCATGCATGCTCTTATCCTTTCTCGCCCAAACTACTGCAACTCTTTACTTATTGGTCTTCCAGCTAACCATATCACTCCTCTCCAATCAATACTTAATTCGGTCACCAGAATACTCTTCCTCTCCTCCAGAACAGTACTCACCCCACCACTTTTAAAATCGCTGTCATGGCTTTGTATTACATTCAAAATCCTCCTCATTACCTTCAAGGCTCTCCATCACTTGTCCCCAACTTATATTTCATTTTTGATATCCCATCATACACCTGTATGTCCACTGTGCAACGTGCATAGTGGATGACTCTCTGGCCCTTTAACCACTATCATTGTATCACGACTGAAGGCTTTCTCCCTTGCTGCTTCCTACTACTGGAACTCCCTACCACCCACCATTTGCAAAGCCTCAACCCTCAACAACTTCAAATCAAAGCTAAAAGAGCACCTATTAAATCTAGCACTACCGTAACTAGGGAAACATAATTTTATATGTCAAAAACTGCACTTCCTCCTCTACCAGCTTGTATCTGTATGTCACCCATCCTATACTTAGACTGTAAGCTCTACGGGGCAGGGACCTTTAATCCTAATGTATACTCTCCTGGTGTTCCCCTTATAATTGTCTATATAAGCACTTAATCACCACACTTATTGTACCCCTTCTATACTAAATGTAAACTGTAAAGTGCCAAGTACCCTGGCTGGAGCTATATAAATAAAAATATACAATACAATACTACTGGGGTTAAATTTTGCAATTGTACTAGCAGGAGATTTCAGTGGCGTTGCACTGCAAACAGCAGCAGAAGCACTCATATCTAGGGTTATGGATGCTGACCTGTATTGCTGCTTAACCAAAAATAGCTAGTGTGATTGAGTAGGATGGACTTGGAAATTGTGACAATGATGATGTCCAAGATGTTTTGCTGGACATAATGACAGCAGTGTTGATATTTACTGAAACGTACATGACAGAGCTGTTACCTTTGAGTGATGAAAATAATATATAATGTATATCTCTCAGTCAATGCTCAGGTGTAGGAATATGATCTTCTACATGTCTGTTACCTATCAGTAAAAAGTATTTTTTTAAACTTTCCCTGCCACTGTTTACAAATCACCCCCTCACATCCAAACAGCTGACTAGCACCAATACTTCTTAAATCTAGCAACTCCAGCTCCTCCATTTGTATGTCTGCCTCTACACACTAGTAGCTAGTGTCAACATTTCAGCACCTTTCCTTTTTCTCTATGAAGGAATGCAGAGTTGATTTTTACAGTATAAAACAAAATATACCTATTAGCTTCAGAACCAGCAGCTTACGATACAGGATAAAAGCATATAGCAGCTGATGATGCATCTCCCACACACCAGTATAGGTTTTCTCTCTTGCAGATGTAGGAGTGAGTATGTGTAAGTTAATCAGAGAGGTAGGAAGGACAACCTTCACCTCTATTGTACTACATGCTCATGTCTGTCTGGTCTCTTGGTAAAATCACAGGCCCTAGTTTTTGCCCTACTGTTGGAACCCCATTTTCTAATCCTTCTCTTCTCCTCTGTTATCGTCTCCTTAGGGTTTTCCTTCTGGGAGGCAATCTGCCAACACAATAGTCACTTGACCTATCTATAAACTCTCCAGGGACACAGAACACTAACAATTAGACTCATGGCACAATGTTCTCTAAGTGAGAGAGCAGCAGCACAGAAGCTGGAGCTAAAGGCTGCAATCTGAAATGAGAAAAATTCTGCAACCCTAGCCCAGCAGAGCCTGATACTGAATGTCAGATGAAAAAAAGGGAGAACAGAATACAGCCCACATATCATAGAGATGTCACACTGGATGCCCCTCTGGCAATAAAGGCATTGATGCACGCCAAATTACGCAAGCTCTCTAACTACAATACAACAGGCATTCTCATTGTCACTTCCTGTATTGTATCTAGACAGTGCGTCCAATCTGGTGTGCATTAACCATTTTAGTGGCAGAGTGATATCCAATGGAACACCTCACTGAATAGAGATGGGTTAACTGTATTAGTTCCCCAAAAATACTGAAGCATATGCAAGGAATCAGAGACGTGTGTAGGAGTGTGTGTGAATGTGCACGTGAACACGTGTGTCTAAGAATGCATGTTTAGAGTTTTATTTCTGTGTGTGTGCTATTCTCATAATGTAAACCTCTTATGTTCAGAATATTTATTTTTTTTCATATGAGCAGTAATTACAACATTCTATTTAAAGGGGAACATTCACATAAAAAACACGTTTGAGCATGGGTTTTAATCCATAAAACAAGGTTAGCTCTGTTTTTTTTGTTTTTTTTTTAACTTACCTACCAGTGAAGATATTAAGACTTATAATCGGGCACTTCCGCCTTGTGCGGCACAGCGGTGCAGGACTTCCCACCTCCCTCCCAGCTGCCCCAGGGAACGCGTTCAAGCTTTCCTTCATAGCTGTATTTATGAGGGCTAACATTACAGCAAGCTCCATTTACAATGCTATTGAGGTTGCAAGCTCAGTGGCATGGTAAACGGAGCTTGCTGTAACATTAGCCCATATAAATATAGCTATGAAGGGAAGCATGAAGACGCTCCCTGGGGCAGCTGGGAGGGAGGTGGGAAGTCCTGCGGTGTTGTGCGGCACATACAGGGTGCCGCATAATGCGGAAGTTCCAGATTATAAGACTTAATATCTCCACTAGTAGGTAAGTTAAAAAACCCCCACAAAAAACAGAGCTAACCTTGTTTTATGGATTAAAACCCATGCTCAGAATTTTTCTTTATGTGAAAGTTCTCCTTTAACTAGTGAGATGGATCAGTTGATTAATGTACCAGCTGTAGAATCTGTTCAAGCTGTAAAGTTGCAGTTCTAGTCCCGGCAAGGTCAGCGCAGCCTTTTACCCTTCTGAGGTAAATAAAATGAGTTCAGGACATACTTGAAAATGAGAAACAATCTCAATGTATTCTTACTGCTAGCATACTTTCACAAAAAAAGAAACCCTTTGAATATGAGCGCATTGCACACTACCTCTGACATTCAAAGGGTTAATATGAATATTACTTTATAATTATTTAAGATTTAATAAAAGACAAAATATCCCTATTTAACAAGTACCTTGTTCATTTTGAATAAAATTTCCCTTCAGAGTGTATGCAATTCAAGATGTTGGAGTGATAAAATGTCTGTGGTGTGTGTGTGTATGTGTGGAAGTCATAGGGCAAAATAAAATTTTTGCTCCAGGGCCCGGCGTGTTCTAGTTTATCACCTGTTTGATGCCGCTTCCTCATTAATAGTAATTACAGAATGTGTCAGTTTCCAGGTATTTAACACAGTTACCTGCAATAGAAAGTGACCAATCACTCCACAACCCACCTAAAGAAGTCACCAATCCTCTTGCTCTCAAGTCCTCTTTCCATTTCCTTCCATGCCTGAGTTCCGCCTATATCCATTATAATTATTTGTGAAGTGCTGTTCAGGCCTCTAGATTACCTATTCAGAGGTTATATCTGGGGTGAAAATCAGGGTGTGTGATTTTTCCTGAGGCCAGAGAAGCCTCTATAAAACACGAGTACCTCTCAAAAAAGAGCATGAGGGTGTCTATTATTGGTCTCGTACAGTTGAAATATACTGCACTTAGAGAGATACTTTCTGTGTTGTCCTCCTTTTCTTTTTTTGTGTCTGCAGTACTGTGTGGAGTTGGGGTGCTGCTGACTTCATGTGGGAAACCAGTGTCTGTTTCCCTAAGGACTGTGGGTCATTTGAACAACATAATATCTGTATTGTAGCCTGTGCAGCTAAACTGGTGGTAAGGTATAAGAAGAGCACGCTAATATTTTTATAAATCTAAGGGTCACTTCTCCTGCCGGTCTAATTGTCATTTATCAGTCAGAAAAGTGTTTTATTTATGTTTTTTGCTTTTTTTCTCTTCCCACACACACACACACGGAGAACAAATGGTAATGACTGCCACCAATACTCCTATCAAGCAAATCCAGCTCCCTCTCTTTACCTATTTGGCTCTACACTAGGTATCATCAAAAAATTCAACTGATGTGTCTTACTCTTAGCACAAACTGATGATGTGTTAAATTGACCCCCTCACCTTTATACTTCGGGACAGCAGGAACACCTGGTGGAAACGCTCAATGTAGGGGGAATTGCATTGTTATCATTGGTATCAATACAGTGAAAATAGCAGAAAATAGCACAAATCTAAATGGAACTGATTCATAGTCCCATAAAAATGTTCTTACAAGATTACGTAAATCAGAGTTTATTAGTATTAGTAGGTGTTAGTGTTTCCTTAAGCTGTTTAATTCACAGATGAGGGATTTTGCAGCCCCACTTAGTCTTCTGCTAGCATATTGTTATCTGTCCAGCCGTGCCATGTGTTACAACTTGCTGACATCGCCTAATTTTGCAATTACAAGTCCCAAAGGTATTTCTGTATTGAACTAAGTAGTGCACTTCAACTGAGAAATCCAGGTAGATGGAACCATGAATGTTACAATATATAGTGATGTTTTCTGCCTGACCACTTCAATAGTAAGATCTCTGTAGTTGCGAATCTTTGCTATAAAAATGCATGGTGGGGTACCTGTTGGAAGGATTTTAGGTTTTCCTGTGCAACCTTTTCCACTGTAAAGTTGCTTGAGAATTTTCCTGGGCCAAAGATGGATGTTCGAAAGTTTTCCAGGAATGCCTCAGGGTTCTCTCCATCAGTTTCTCAGTGCTCTCTGTTATCTAAACATTACTCCTCCAGACCTTTCATGTCATGCTGTCTGTGCATTTATACCATGTTAGGTCTTGGGCTAGTGAGCCACAGGTTTTGAGCCTCTGTCTTACAAGTCTGAAAAGGTTCAGGAGCTACAAACTTGTTCCCTAGTGAGAATGACAACTCTATAATGTTGATGGAATTTAGTTGCCTCCCCCACTCATATTATATAATCTACATCTATTAGTGCTATAATAATAACCCCAGAGGACATACAATTTCATTTTAATAATATTACTAGATGTCTATGGTAATTAAAATAATTTCTGATTTTTTTAAATTGAGAAAAAAAAAATCACTTTTGAGGGTATCCCACCATGTACAGGGTTATACATATACTGTGTAGCTTTCTCGTCATTCTAAATATATAAATAGTCACTTTTTGTTTGTTCATCACACAATATGGTAACATTAGGCTTCAAAATTCCTTTCCTACATACTGTGGAATCTGTTGTATTTAATGTGACAGTGGTTAAAACTCAGTGTTTCACTGGTACAAGCTGAACATTCTTTTTTAACATATAACATGTCATCACTAATGGACCCATGAACCCTTGTAGCACATTTAACCAGGAATATTAACCAGGAGATCTACAGAGGCAGAAGAAGGGTTTTCAAATGAAACACTAAATGAGCACTGAGAGAAATAGGAGAACCAGGAAAGTATGGTGCTTCAGATACTAAGTGGGTTGAGGACATGCAAGAGGAAGGGGCATAGTCAACAGTATAAAATGCAGATGAAATGTTTTGAATAATAAAAATATAATACTCTCTTCATAATGTTGCCATACGTCATTTTTTGGAAATATGAGTTAGAAAAGTTTCTGTTAAATTTGCTGTGGCAAATCTGTACTTCAGAAGATCTAAGACATTCTGTGAGTTAAGAAAGTGTAACAGTTGTGTAGCTACTAAGAGTTCTAGGAATGTTGATGCAAAGTTCACTAATGAGACAATGCAATATTTGGAAGGTTATGAAGGATTAGGGAAGTTTTTTTGAGAATTGGTCCGACAATAGCATGTTCGAAAGCAATTGAGAAAGTACAAGAACTGAAAGATGATTTGAAGTTATGATGAAAACAAGAGTAGGAGCTAAGTATTTAAGCCAATAGGAGGGAACAGGGGTAAGGTTGCATATAGTGGATTTTGAGGAGACTAACCATTAAAGAGTTGAGGATGTAAGCTTAGAAAATAGTGATATAGTTATTATGGTCAACTAAGCCCACTAAGAGGGGTACCGACCAGTGTACTTGGGGTACAGATCCTATCCTGCAACTGCATGGTGGAAGAATAAACTGGTCAATGTGGGAAAGACTGGGTTAACAGAAATCACAATTATCAGTTTGTATGCAGGGACACAGGTGTTAGCAAAACATGTAAGATCGGTCACAGGTAGCAGACAGAAGCCTTTGCACACAGATACTGACAATTTTGGGATTCTCTATTCTGATAGTTAGCTAACTGACAAGACAAGAATTGGGTTAATACCCAGAGATATCAAGAATACAGTTGATCATATGGTTGAAACTGCAAACAGCAGTCTTCCACTATCTTGGTGAGTGTGGCATTAGAGAGCAATGACTGTAACCAGGCTACAGCAAGCAGTGCTGGGGAACTAATCTGGGGAATACATCTTGGGAACATGAATTAGATGATATTAGGCAAAAGTAGCTTGGACAGTTGCAGTAATATGTGCAAGTAAAGTCAATCAGGTGAAAGAGGTATGAAACGTATGGAGAACAAAAATAGCAGGCACACAGTGAATGATTGAATGATCTAAATTGAATGAAAGCCAAGGTATTGGACACTTTGGAGTACAGGCAGTTGAATAATGTCGGTAGCAAGGCTGAAGCACAAAAGGGAAGGATTATTAGACAGGCAACAAACAGGGTGGTGAAGAATAACTTTGCAGGGTTCACCTGGCATGAATCAAAGCAGTAGTCAGTAAATTTGTAGGGTCACTTGGCATGTGTTGGATAGAGCAGGGCTTATAATTTTAAGTCCTTTGCTACTAGCCAGACCTGAAAAGTTACTCGCCACTGCAAGCCATAACATACCCACCAGGGCTGAATTTCTACTCGCCAGGGCTAAATTTTCACTCGCCATTGGCTAGTGGAAATTTTGAGCCCTGGGATAGAGCAATAGCCAGTAACTGTTCAGGGGTCACTTTAGCAGGTGACAGACAGAGTGGTGGTCAATAGATCATTTGGCAAGGAGCATGAGCAACACTGGACAAGTCGGAACACTAAACTACACTATGAACATGTACTAAAGAGCAGCAGGTGTGAATATAAAAAGGCCTGGAAGGTTGCTCAGGTGAGCCTGCAGAACACTTAATTACAGAAACAAAGTTTCAGAACTGGGCTCTCACAGTATTGGAAACAGATTAAATCTGTCTGCAAATGGCTTCTACTATGCTCTTGAAGTAATCTGCAAATTCCTATGGTGTAATCTGAGTATAAAATGGAGAACACAAGCAAATTAATGAATGAAATACAGAAAATAGCAGATGTGGGTTAGATTTGTGTTTATTTATTAGGGATGAAAAATAGGTCTGTTTTGGCAGAAAGAGCGCAGAGTTAAAAAGGGATACAATTACTTTGTACTGTAGAAAATCAACCTGCGTGGAATTTTCTTAAAGAAGCAGTAAACTTTTTTTTATGAAAACACATATTTTATAGAGCATTTCCTGCTGAATAAAACAAGGTAATTCCCATCGCTGTCAGATGTTTTATTCAAAATTTATAGCAGTTTAAATAATCAGGAAGGGAATTTACTGTGTTTACTTCCTGATAGTTCTAACTGACAGGAAGTGACAGGTAGTTTCTATCACATTTTATAGAGAACTGTTTGTTATTGACTTTCCTCTCAAATAGAATGTAACAGAATACCTAATTAGAATTTGACCACTAGAGGGCACTGATAATAAAAACAAATGGGTTTAAACTGTAGTAACTCTGGAAATATGTATCTCTCAGCAGTGGGAGTACCTCTATTTTACTCAATAGGAAAATCCCTACAATATATATATTTTTTCATAAAAAAGTTTACTGCTCCTTTAAGGAACATTCAAAAGAGCAAGTGCAAAAAATATTTGACTTTGTTAAGCAACAGCTGTAGGTTTCCTTATTGTGAGCATTTGGGTATAAGACAAAGAAGAATATTTATTTTGGGTAGTGTTATATGTGCCGATATATTTACATTAGAGGAGGGTGGTATTGTACATAATAGAGACTCTGTGTCTTATGCAGAAAGCAAAAGTGTAGCAATTTTGGGTCAAGCCAACTATATATACCCTAGGGGAGAAATAAATATCCCCAAAGGTCCATTTGTGTTAGATGGGGCTTTAATCCCCCTGAATGCTAGAATGGTCTCCAACGCATTGTGAAGCAATGTATCATACACAGTAACATGGTTGATGGGGCTGAAAAAAGACGTGTGTTCATCAAGTCCAGCCCATGCCAAAAACACCCCTGTTGATCCAGAGGACGCAAAAAAAAAGCCCTCTGGAGCAATTTCTAATTTAGCCTCAAGTGGGTAAAAAAAAATCCTTCCTGACTCCAAATGGCAGTCAGATAGTTTCCTGGATCAACATCCTATCTGCTTTGAAGCAGTCTGTCATCATTTTCAGTATTGTTCTGTGCTAGATAGGCATCCATTGCTTTTTTGAAAGCAGTTGCATTATCTGCAAGTACAACATGCCGAGGCAAAGAATTCCATAGCTTTACCACCCTTACTGTAAAGAATCCCTGCCTTTATTTTGTGGCCTCCCTTTTATTCGAGGAGATAAAAATCTTATTAAAGTCAATGGAAATCACCCCCATGGTGAAGTTGGTTTTCTCCAGAATAGCTACTCTTTTGCTTTTTGCATACAGTTCTTTATGTTATATTTCAGGGACGAGATGTCAGTGTTACATATGTTCGAGTACAGCTAGGAGAGACTGGAGGCTGGACGGTAAAAGTTATAGTAGCCGGAGAAGGAAATGAGGTGAGATAATGCTGAGGCATCAGTATGATTACATGGTTCTGATGAGCAATCCTGTATTGTAATTAGAGTTGCTTTTCATTTAATGTTATACTTATTTTATATAGAAATTCTCAAGAGATGTATCAGCTCATCATTGCATAATAAACAATACTATTCTCATTATAATTTATATACATGGTGGAGTCCCATAGTGATCTGTAATTAGATAACATTTATACTGTTCCTCTCAGCAGACTGATATTTCAGGAATGTGCTCATGCTGAATTTCATCTGTTGCCTCCAGCACATGGTATTCTACGTTATTCTTCCTGTCTGTGATTCAACCGGGGGTGAGTCATAGAATGCACCCCATTAACACCAGCCTTATCCTCTAAATAACAGGAACCTTAGAGGTCTGCAAAGAAAGAACTCACTATTGCCACTATGGTAACTGTTCTGTGATGATTTTTAACCACTTAGGCGTGGAACATCCACTTGGTTAAAGGGTGCACTGCAGATGTTTACAAAAAAGTATTGAGAATTATGACAGTTGGTTTCAAAGCAGATAGACTACTGTTCACGGGAAATATCCATGTGCCTTGTGGAGTCAGGAAAGATTTTTTTAAATCCCTTGCAGCTTAACTGGATCTGTATTCAACAGGGTTTTTTTTTACTTATTCTGAATGATATGGCAAGGGCTGAAGTCTTTTATTTGTGCCTCTAACTATGTTACAGTGTTAACCCCTTAGCGACCCTTGACGTACCAGGACCGTCAAGGGTAAATGTGCTCCAACGACCCTTGACGGTCCTGGCACGTCAAGGGTTAAACTCTTCCATCGCGGCCGCACGGAGCGATGGAAGAGTTCAAGCCGCTTGTTACTAAGTGTCCCGGTATCGGGACACTTAGTAACAAGCGGCAAAAACATTGTTGCAACATGCGATTCGCTTCAAAAGCGAATCACATGTTGCAAAACCTGAATGACAGGGACAGTATTTGTAAATACTGTCCCTGTCAGATCTCTCTGCCTCCCTCCACCTTGCATACTGCTGAGGTGGAGAGAGACAGAGAGACATGCTGTTACTGCCTTACTGTAAAAAAAAAAAAGTAAAAAAAAAGTTTAAATAAAGAAATTTAACCCTTTGATCACTGTTCTGCAGTGATCAATAAGTGCCCCCCCATCTGATCACTCCTGGAGTGATCAATTTGCTGCAGATCAGTGTTTTCTGATCTGTGGGACACCCCCCATCCCCCTTGAATTTTTTTAGATTTTTTTTTTAATTTTTTAATTTTTTTTAAAAATTTTTTAATTTTTTTTTTTTTTTTAATAGTAAATATAGTTTAGGTATTTTGGTAGGTAGTTGGGTAGGTTTAGTGTAGACGTGTGTTAGGGAAAGTTTTAGGGATAGATTTAGGTTTAGGGAAAAAAAAAAAACCCAACCCCCCCCCAAAAAAAAAAAAATATATAATAAGCGCCGTTTAGATAGGTAGTTCAATTGGGTTAGGTAGGTTCAGGATGTACGTAGGTTAGGGTAAGTTTTAGGGTTAGATTTAGGTTTAGGGATAGCGTAAGAAAAAAAAAACCCAAAAAACCCCAACCCCCCCCCCAAAAAAAACCCAACATATATATAATAAGTGCAGTTTAGATAGGTAGTTCACTTGGGTTAGGTAGGTTCAGGAAATACGTAGGTTAGGGTAAGTTTTAGGGTTAGATTTAGGTTTAGAGATAGCGTAAGAAAAAAAAAAAAAACCCCAACCCCCCCCCAAAAAAATTATAATAAAAAAAAAATATATATATATATAATAAGTGCAGTTTAGATAGGTAGTTCATTTGGGTTAGGTAGGTTCAGGATATACGTAGGCTAGGGTAAGTTTTAGGGTTAGATTTAGGTTTAGGGATAGCATAAGAAAATAAAAAAAAAAAAAGTTTTTTTAGTGGGCAAAATGCAGCGCAGGTACAGCGTTGAAGAGGCATATGCCTTTTTGGCGCCTGACTCTGAGGCAACAGACACTGCGTCAGATTTTGATATAGAGCAGTTTTTAGAAAGTGAGAGCAGCTCTAGTGATGACGCTGGGCCTTCTGTCAAGAAAAGACGCACTGCCCCAAGAGCTGCTCTGGCAACTGCCCCAGCATCTGCCAAAAGAACTGCCCAAAGACCTACCAAAATACCTACCCAAAGAAATGCCCCAAGTGCTGCCCCAAGAGCTGCCCTGGCAACTGCCCCAGCACCTGCCAAAAGATCTGCCCAAAGACCTACCAAAGAAATGCCCCAAGTGCTGCCCCAAGAGCTGCCCTGGCAACTGCCCCAGCACCTGCCAAAAGATCTGCCCAAAGACCTGCCCAAAGAAATGCCCCAACACCTGCCACTCCGGATCCTAATGAATGGGTATCAATTTATGCCCACAAATCTCAGAATTCACAGGCAACCCAGGGATTCAAATTGATGTGGAAGGATTTACCCATGATCATTTTTTTGATTTGCTTTTGGGAGAAGACATTTTAGGTGAAATTGTTTCCCAAACCAATTTGTATGCAGCCCAGTATACTGCCGCCAACCCTAAGTGTGAAAAACGCTGTTTTTTTTTTTTTTTTACTTACGTCATGGTTTACGAGGGATTGGTGGTAAAATGGCTGTGTATAAAATTGGAAAACACACCTAAAACGAGAGCCTGGGGTGTGTACTTTCCAAAAATATACACTTTTGGGGGGAAATCTTAAAAAAGAGCACTGTTACACAGCCCCAAATGAGACATGGCACCAGTAACGCAAGCTGTGAAGATTCAAAGTGTGAACCTGGAAACGCGCATGTTCCAATTTGGCCCCCGTAGCTCCCCCAAACCATGAGAAAGCTATGCATATGGGGTATTGCCGTACTCAGAAGAAGGAGCTGAACACTAATCAATTCAGTTTATAAAATCTTCATCTATTCTGTGCTTGAAATTCACATCAACATTGAAGGCAAAGTGTGAAAAACGCTGTTTTTTTTACTTACGTCAAGTTTATGAGAAAGTGGTGGTAAAATGGCTGTGTAAAAAATTTGAAAACACACCTAAAATGAAAGCTGGGGGTGTCTACATTCCAAAAATATACACTTTTGGGGGGAAATTCTAAAGTGCAGCACTGGAACATAGCCCAAAATGAGTAATGGCATCAGTTAACCAAGATGTGAAAATTCAATATTTGTTCAAAATTGGGCCCCGTAGCTCCCCCAAACCTTGAGAAACCTATGCATATGGGGTATTGCCATATTCAGAAGAAGGAGCTGAACACTAAACAATGCATTTTTAAAAATCTTCACCTATCATGTGCTTGAAATTCACATCAACATTGAAGTGCAAGTGTGAAAAACGCTGTTTTTTTAACTTACGTCAAGATTTACGAGCGATTGGTGGTAAAATGGCTGCGTAAAAAAATTGAAAACATACATAAAATGAAAGCCTGGGGTGTCTACTTTCCAAAAATATATACTTTTGGGGGGAAATCTTAGAGTGGAGCACTGTTACACAGCCCCAAATGAGACATGGCACCAGTGATGCAAGCTGTGAAAATTCAAAGTGTGAAACTGGAAACGCGCATGTTCCAATTTGGGCCCCGTAGCTCTCCCAAACCTTGAGAAACCTATGCATATGGGGTATTGCCGTACTCAGAAGAAGGAGCTGAACTCTAAACAATGCATTTTTAAAAATCTTCACCTATCCTGTGCTTGAAATTCACATCAACATTGAAGTGCAAGTGTGAAAAACGCTGTTTTTTTAACTTACGTCAAGATTTACGAGCGATTGGTGGTAAAATGGCTGCGTAAAAAAATTGAAAACATACATAAAATGAAAGCCTGGGGTGTCTACTTTCCAAAAATATATACTTTTGGGGGGAAATCTTAGAGTGGAGCACTGTTACACAGCCCCAAATGAGACATGGCACCAGTGATGCAAGCTGTGAAAATTCAAAGTGTGAAACTGGAAACGCGCATGTTCCAATTTGGGCCCCGTAGCTCTCCCAAACCTTGAGAAACCTATGCATATGGGGTATTGCCGTAGTCAGAAGAAGGAGCTGAACACTAAACAATGCATTTTTAAAAATCTTCACCTATCATGTGCTTGAAATTCACATCAACATTGAAGTGCAAGTGTGAAAAACGCTGTTTTTTTAACTTACGTCAAGATTTACGAGCGATTGGTGGTAAAATGGCTGCGTAAAAAAATTGAAAACATACATAAAATGAAAGCCTGGGGTGTCTACTTTCCAAAAATATATACTTTTGGGGGGAAATCTTTGAGTGGAGCACTGTTACACAGCCCCAAATGAGACATGGCATCAGTGATGCAAGCTGTGAAAATTCAAAGTGTGAAACTGGAAACGCGCATGTTCCAATTTGGGCCCCGTAGCTCTCCCAAACCTTGAGAAACCTATGCATATGGGGTATTGCCGTACTCAGAAGAAGGAGCTGAACACTAAACAATGCATTTTTCAAAATCTTCACCTATCATGTGCTTGAAATTCACATCAACATTTAAGTGCAAGTGTGAAAAACGCTGTTTTTTTAACTTACGTCAAGATTTACGAGCGATTGGTGGTAAAATGGCTGCGTAAAAAAATTGAAAACATACATAAAATGAAAGCCTGGGGTGTCTACTATCCAAAAATATATACTTTTGGGGGGAAATCTTAGAGTGGAGCACTGTTACACAGCCCCAAATGAGACATGGCACCAGTGATGCAAGCTGTGAAAATTCAAAGTGTGAAACTGGAAACGCGCATGTTCCAATTTGGGCCCCGTAGCTCTCCCAAACCTTGAGAAACCTATGCATATGGGGTATTGCCGTACTCAGAAGAAGGAGCTGAACACTAAACAATCCTTTTTTTCAAAATCTTCACCTATCATGTGCTTGATATCAACAGTAGTATTGAAATGTAAGTGTGAAAACTGCAAAAAAACAAAATATTACCACAATTTTTAAATTTTTTTCTGGAAAAATAGCTGCATGAAAAACTCCAAAATTCTCCTGATTATTTACCTTATGTTGTGTAGTTTTCAGAAACATATACCTTTGTGGGACATTTTTGGTTCTGGCACCGTCAGCTAAGCTATGATGCTCACATGGCAATTGTTGAGAAATCACAGGTTGGAAATAACGGCAGCCATCTTGTAATATTTACCTTGTAAAAGTGAGTAAAGGACTAAAATACTAGGCATATGGGGTATTCTTATATTCAGGAGAAGCAAATGAATATATTTAGGGGTATTTTTTTTCATTAACTAATAGTATGCAAATCCTGACAGAAAAATGTAAGCAAAATGTTGTTTTTTTTCAATTTTTTTCCTCTTTTTTTCTATTTTAATCAAATTAAACAATGAGGTATTCATATAATTGTGGTATCAAAAGAAAGCCTTACTTGTGCTTAAAAAAACAGTATATAATTTATGTGGGTGCACAAAAGGAATTAAAGAGAAAATATGGTTGAACAAAGACATAGTCAAAAAAGTCAAAATTGCTCCGGTCCTTAAGTCAAATCAAACTCAGATTTTCCCGGTCCTTAAGGGGTTAAAGGGATAGTAATACTTAAAATGTAAAAAAATGTATGTTGTAGGGTTTATGCCCCTGAGTAAAACAAGGGTACTCCCACTGCTGAGATATATTTTATAAAAAAATGATAAAAGCTCAAACTTGAATTTTTTAGGTGCAATATCACAGTGGCCTGAAAATTTACAGTGACGCTGTTGGTACACCATCCTATGGACTGCTCTGGATTGTAGACCATAAATCTCCATAAGATGGTGTAGCAACGGCACCAATGTAAATTTTCAGGCCACTGTGATATTGCACCTAAAAAATTCAAGTTTGAGATGTTATAATTTTTTTATAAAATATCTCTCAGCGGTGGGAGTACCCTTGTTTTATTTCGGGTCATAAACCCTACAACATATATTTTTTTACATCTTAAGTATTAATATCCCTTTAATTACCCAAAAAACATAATATAAAAATATATGAGTGTTAGGGCAGATGAAAACTATGTCGCCCACCCACTCTGAAGCATTTTTCTGGGATGTAAACTCTCAGATGCCATCTAAATGTCAATTTTTTTATATTCATTGAGGAACCATAAAGGGATAGTAATGTTTCACAAAAACAGCAGCTCCAATTAATCTTCATAATATCATAGTAACATTACATAGTAACATAGTAGATAAGGCTGAAAAAAGACATGCATCCATCAAGTCCAGCCCATGCCAATAACACCCCTGTTGATCCAGAGGAAGGCAACAAAAAAGCTCTCTGGAGCAATTTCCAATGTAGGTGTGTGTGTGTGTGTGTGTGTGTGTGTGTGTGTGTGTGTGTGTGTGTGTGTGTGTGTGTGTGTGTGTGTGTGTGTGTGTGTGTGTGTGTGTGTTGTGTGTGTGTGTGTGTGTGTCAAATAGTTCCCCGGATCAATATCCTATTTGCTTTGAAGCCATCTGTCATAACTGTCAATATTGTTCTGTGCTAGATAGGCATCCATTGCTTTTTTGAATGCAGTTACATTATCTGCAAGCACAACATCCCGAGGCAAAGAATTCCATAGCCTTACCACCCTTACTGTAAAGAATCCCTGCCTGTGTTTTAGTCTGAGCCATAGAGATTGTTATTTCAATACAGTCAGAGTTGTAGTTCAAGAGTAATTGAATGATAAAGTTTCTCCCTCCTGCCCCTTTTACCTAGTGTAAGTGACCTCCCCTCAGATGTGGAATCTGGTCACTTGATCAGACAAATCACAGCAAGGGACAATCTTTTTACTGTGAGATCAATGAAAGCCCTGCCCCCATTGACAGGTTTCTCGGGTTTTTCCCTTATCATAATTGAAGCTTGTCCCTCTCTGCAATCCACCTGGACACCACCCTGCTGCTCTGAGCTGAGCAGTTACATCAGTAAAAGGGGCGGGAGGGGGATAGTTTATCATTCAATTACTCTTGAACTACAACTCTGACAGTATTGAAATAACACTCTCCATGGCCCAAATACTATGAAGATTAATTGGAGCTGCTTTTATTATGAAACATTACTCTCTCTTTAAATCTATAGATCTGTAGGAAGTTTTTTTTTTTAAAACTGATCTAAAGGCAAACTAAAATAAAAAAAATGTTTCTGGTCATACATTGCTACTATTCACCAGTAAATAGTCCCCTTGAATGCCTTAGGATCATGCAACGTATTAAAGAGTAATTCATTGTACCCCCACTGGTTCCCCAAACAATAGATAGGACAGGAAACAATCAAAATAAACCTTTAAAAATACTCCTCCCGTTCACTATTTTTCTTTTCCCATTTACATCTTATTCAGTCCTTCTTGGATCCACTTCCAGATAAAGGACTCTCTGCTCCAGGTGATTTTCAGCCAGATCAGCTCCTACTTATGTGCAGCTACAGCAAGTTAGTTGGCTCACTTTTGTGACATCATCTAAAAGTGAGAAAGGACCTAGGGAGACTGATTTATACTGACTAAACCTGGAAACGTTCTTGGGAGAGGGCAGAATCACCAAAGGAAAATTTTGTTTTTTTCCTCTGAAAGTATGTTGGAGGACAGAGTTTTAGTACTACAGACTGGTGCTTTTGAAGATTATATTGTAAGCACTGCTTCATTTATTATGTTGTTGCTTTGTTTGTCATTTAAAGGGATAGTAATACTTAATATGTAAATATATATATACATTGTAGTGTTTATCTCCATGAGTAAAACAAGTGTACTCTCACTGATGAAAGATGTTTTATTCAAAAGCTATTACAAATGTGATTTTTTTTTTAAGTGCCGTATCACAGTGGCCTAAAATTGTACAGTAGCGCTGTTGCTGTGCCACTTATGGACAGCTCTGGTCAGTTAACCATAAATCTCCATAGGATGGAGTCGCCAGCCACTGTACAATTTCAGTCCACTGTGATACTGCATGGAAAAAGTTTGAATACAACACCTTTCGGCAGTGGGAGTACCCTTGTTATACTCAGGGGGATAAACCCTACATTTGTTTTTTACATTTTAAGTATTATTATGCCTTTAAAAAAAGACTTAGGGCGGCTGATTGCACAGTGTGTCTTTCTAGCTCCAGAATAACTTCATAAAGAACATTCCTTGGGGCAAGAATTTCAAGGACACTAGAGTTTTTGTAGCCTGTTAAAGGATGGTAATAGATGGTAAGAAGTCTAAGTCTCCTAATGCTCACACATGAAAAAGCAACTTCCACTTCAAGTACTGAAATTATCCAATCCAGAAAGTTTTTTAAGGGTTTCAAGAAGTGACTCAATCCAGCAAAAGAACTAGATGCCAGATGACGAACAACACGTTCTATTCAGTTCCACAGGTTAGAGATGATGTTTTAGACTACATGAGGGAGACAATGTTAGTCTCCTATTTATGTCAGGATGATACATATGACCTGACATATGTTTTCACCTTGTGAAAACATACATTTTAAGTACATTTTTTATGGCAAGTCCTAACCTGCAAGAGGCACATACAGAGAAACTGGCAGATATGGTATTTTGCTCCCTAAGAAGAAATCTGGCAAAATGTCTTCTTCATTCAGTACTAAAGGAGAGTGTTCCATCTACTCAGCTAGCAAAATATGTCCTTTTGCAGGGAAGGATACAGATGCTTGGGATTCATTCCCTGAAGTTGATGGAGAGCTACTTAGACTAGTAAAGATGACCACAATGCCTCTGAAGGGAAAGGTCTTAAAAGGCTGTTCATTTATCCGGTCTCCTTGACTTTCAGTGGCCCTTACTTCCATCTTGCGGTAATGAAGGTCTGGACAGAGAATATTGGAAATTATATTTTGTAAAGTGTGAAAAAACTTTTGTTTCCTGAATTCCTACCAGAGATGAAATTGGCCATGGATTTTCTGGTACTAAGCATGAACTATACAAATGGTGCTAATGTGGTGGTCATATACACTCTATAACTGTTTTTGTACAGATATTGTGTCTAAAATAAATGTCTGTTCCATTCCATTTGTCAGGAATATGTTGTTTGGAGATCACCTGGATCAGTAAAAAGGCTTCAGGTGAGCACATTTTGAAGGTCCTTTAGGCCAAATTTTATTGGTGGGGAAAGGCAGAAGGAATCCAAGGAAGACTGATTCCTAACACTGTCTGAAATGTGAGTTCTTCAGGTGAACACCTATGATTTTTCTCTGCAATTCCTATTTGTTCCTGGATATATTTTTTTTTTTTCAAAAGATCAAGAATAATGGTGTCTTAAGAGAGTAAATTATTTCTGCATTTATGCCTGGATCAATGTATTTGATAAGTTAATAATAACATTACCAGGGAACAGGCATAGTCTCCATTCTGTTTTTGTAAAGAAGGATCCCATCCTCAATCTATTAACAGATTATTATTTCATAAAGATTAGAGATTCCAAAAGTAAGTCACTGGGCACCATAATAACAGTTATCTAGCCACAAGATTAGATTATTTAATCCTGATAGACCTGAAGAATGCCTATATTTATGTTCCAGTGATCCAGGGACATCAAAGATTTCTACAGTTCATGATGGGAAAAGACCAATTTCAGTTTAAATGGTTCACTTCACATCCACAAGGACCTTCTCAAAGGTCATGTTACCTTTGATTGTAGAACTGAGGAAGTAGAGACACAGGATCTTGCATTACCTGTGTGACAAATTAATAGTGTTTTATGATCCTGAACAAAATATGAATTCAGCTTTTAATTTCTTTACAGAGACACAGAGGGGTACTGAACAAAGGAAAAGTCAAATCATCCTTGCACTTTAGATAAGTTGCCTGGTGGCCTTCATTAACATGCACAGGTTGTGAATCTGACTCAAGAGAGGATGGTAATTCTTTAAAATCAGAGTTTATAATTTCAGACTTCAAAACTTCTGGTCAGCAGAAAAAAAAATTTCATGTCTTCTATGCTTTACCTTCCATATGATAAAATGGGGAAGCTGAGAAGCAGCTATTTTCATCTCTGTTTCCTAGTTAAACAATGGATTTAACAGAATCATCATCCAAATTATTACCATCCTTCAAGACAGCTGGTCTCTTGCTTGGCAGCAGCAAGACTCCTATCTAAATAAATAAAAAGTGGAGAAGGATAATGGTGTTACTCTTAAACATCATGGCACAAGGAAGATTAGTCAGACATGCCATTCAATATTTCAAATTAAGGTCCATCTGGGCCAAACACTTGAAAGATTAAAATTCAGATAAAATAAAAAATTTGTCAGCAGCAGCTTAAGTTAGAATGCAAGGAGACACAAGAAGTCTAAGGTTGGTGTTTCCATTATTGGTGTCACACTGGCATATAGAAGTTGACCCACAAGTCAAAGACTGGATATATATGAAAAGACCAAGGAACCCAGGTTCAGAGTCTTAATAATAATAATAACTAGTATTTATATAGCGCCTTTCTCCCAGTGGGACTCAAAGCGCTGTCAGTGCACGCTCTCAGAACTAACCAAATTGGCAGCTGAAATAATAGATGTTATTATTACCCAATCAATGGTACTCATTTTATCGACCTCGGAAGGATGAAAGGCTGAGTTGACCCTGCCGGGATTTGAACCTGCAACCTTGAGGTTTGAACAGGCTCCATAGTCAGGGAATTTACCACTGAGCATCTTGATACAGTTCTCTGAATCTAGTATCCAATACTAAGTCCTGGCTGGAGACACTGGATCTGGGTCAGGTAATCAGGCAGTGGTCAGGGCTGGCAGATAGCAAGCTTTAGAATAAACTGGATTCTATTGCTGCAGGGAATTTCATAAGAAACTCTGCCCACTTCTGCTCCTTCCCACCCTGTTCCTTCCATTTATCGCCCTCTTCTCCTCCTTCCCCAACCAGTTTCTCCCTATTCCCGCCTACTTTTGTATCATGCCTATTAAGCCTGAAATAAAGGCCCTCGTTCAAATGTGGGTACGCTTCACCTCTTAGTGTGGGTATTTGAGTATGCATTTCCATATAGGTGTGTGTGCATGTAAGCATATTTGTGTGTGTGCATATATATGATATGTATCAGTGTGTGTAAACATGGCTGTACATGCGTGAGTGTGTACGTGTGTATATATGTGTGTGAGAATGTTTGTGTAGGGCACATGCCTGTGCACATGGATGTGTGTCCATGTGTGTGAGATCAGGGCGCTTTAAACTCGCCTGCTCTTTATTCACTTATTATAGCATATTTTGTATTCATTATATCACCCAACATGCACACCATTAAAGAGTATCCTGAAAAGAAAGAGGGGACTCCACTCTTTCATAAAATGACACATGTATATTTTTCAGAGTAATCAGAACCCCACACCCTCCCTATGCTTACACAATGACACACTATTTCAGTGAATTTATGAATAGGTGATCTGTGATGACCCGACATTCTTATTGAAAGAGAGGACTACCGTCTTTGAAACAAGGGTAGTCACAAATTGTTTTGTGCAAAGGCAAGCAAGATTGGAGCCCTTTTAGAGCTCTGGCCCCCCTTTACTTAATTTTTTTTATAATGTTGGGTAATTGAGCTATCACGCAAAATTGCTACCCTCAATTGTATCCTCTTTAGAAAGAGGGGTCTCTCCTTTTTCAAAAGGCATTTTCATCAAAACCATAGAAATGGAAACCTGAGATTTATGCTCTTAAACAGCCTTCCCCCTCCTCTGTTCTTGTCACGGAATGGAAGACTCTCAGACTTAAGGTTTGGTAAAATAACTTAACTTTATTAAAAGTTAAAGGCAGTCCCCGTAGGGTAAACATACATAACAATACAACAGTAATATAACATATAATAGGTTCTACCGGCCTTGCCTAAATACCGGGCAAGGCAACCCAAGTGACAGTTTTAATGACAGGCTCTACCGGCCTTGCCTATACCGGGTAAGGCAACCGTGAGATGACATATACCGGTTCTACCGGCCTTACCAATACCGGGCAAGGCAGCCCCCACGGAATGCTGAATGTAGGCTCTACCGGCCCTGCCAATACCGGGTAAGGTAACCTTAAAGATGGTGAATTACATGGTTCTACCGGCCTTACCAATACCGGGCAGGGCAGCACAAAGGAGTACTGGAGTAGGCTCTACCGGCCCTGCCAATACCGGGTGAGGCAATCTACAGGATGGTATCGTCAAGGTTCTACCGGCCTCACCAATACCGGGCAGGGCAGCCTGAGCGAGTAGACCAGCTGTCAGGTGACTAAGACAGCATAGAGCATAAGTATAGAGGTCTTACTCAGCAGGAGTCTATTGCCAGGGATACTCAGACAACTGCAAGGAAGTGGACAGTGACTGACCACAGTACTGGATGTTCAGGAGTAAACCAACGTCCGCACGTTGGGACTAATGGTGATAGCGCTACCAGGTTTAATGGAGCAAACCAGCGACCGCACGCTGGAACCAACAATGTATATAGCAACCAGGTTTAGTGGAGTAAACCAGCGTCCGCACGCTGGGACCAACAACGTATATCGCAACCAGGTTTAGTGGAGCAAACCAGCGTCCGCACTCTGGAGCCAATAATGTATCTCGCAACCAGTTTAGTGGAGTAAACCAGCGTCTGCACGCTGGGACCAACAATGTATATAGCAACCAGGTTTAGTGGAGTAAACCAGCGTCCGCACGCTGGGACCAACAATGTATATCGCAACCAGGCTTAGTGGAGTAAACCAGCGTCCGCACGCTGGGACCAACAATGTATATCGCAACCAGGCTTAGTGGAGTAAACCAGCGTCCGCACGCTGGGACCAACAATGTATATCGCCACCAGGTTTAGTGGAGTAAACCAGCGTCTGCACGCTGAGACCAACAATGTATATTGCAACCAGGTTTAGTGGAGTAAACCAGCGTCCGCACGCTGGGACCAACAATGTATGTCGCAACCAGGTTTAGTGGAGTAAACCAGCGTCCGCACACTGGGACCAACAATGTATATCGCAACCAGGTTTAGTGGAGTAAACCAACAAAGTATGATCAGCAGCGAGAAGAACAATGTCGCCAGAGCGACGGCTGGAGCAGGAGAGTCAGGAACTCAGTAAGATTAACCCGCGAGGTGCTGGAACACAGGAACACTGGAACTCAGTAAGATTAACCCGCGAGGTGCTGGAACACAGGAGCACTGGAACTTTGGAACACAGGAACACTAGCATACGGAACACTGGAACACTGGAACACAGGATCAGCAAGTACAGCAGGAACAGCAGGAACAGGCCCAGAAGCCTGACAAGCAGGTCAGGCAGAGTGGAGTCAGAAACACCACGAAAGGGCAACCTAAAGTGCTCAGCCTGGGTTTAAAAAGGCTGTGTGAGGAGGGCTAATCACAGACAGCCAATCATGATACTCAGCAAGTGACTGACCCTGAACAGCACCAATCACGGGCACCGTGATAGTTCTATTATATTCCTTTCCTTGGTGTCCAGAGCAATGGCCATTGCATTAATAACATCATCATGCACAAGTATCATTATGTCATATGCTATGGGTTCCCCCAACACAGGAGTACTACCGAGGACTGAAGATTTGTAGCGAGGTAAGTCTCAGTCCAGGTTTTGGTAAGCACACCCAAAGAAAAAACACCCAAAGAAAAAACACCCAAAGAAGGAGTGCAACCAGCAATTTTAAATGTGTTTTTTTCTTTGGGTGTGCTTACCAAAACCTGGGCTGGAATTGTACTTTTGGAAATTTTGACCAGTTTCTATTGGTTTAAGCACCCCTCCCACCCCCAGGTGCAATGTTCATTGTCTCTAGGACACTATATAATGCCTGTCAGAGAGTCTCTCTTCATTAAAGGGATAGTAATACTTATGTATTACTAATCCCTATAGCAAAGTACTACTTAAAAAAAACATATTGCCCCCAGTGTCATCTCTCAAACCTTTATGGTTTGAGAGATGAACGCTTCTAAAGTTGCCCTCTCCCTCCTCCTTCCCCGTAGTCAGTGTTCTAGCTGACTGCAGGGAAGAGAGTCGTACGGCTTTCAGGCGGCTCTCCAGCACAGCCGGATCGCGTTACTAAAAAAGAAGACTTTCGCTGAAATGGTATTCTACATGTACTTGGCTTGCAAGCACATGTAGAACCCTGTTTTAGTGAAAGATTTTTTTTAATTAACGCGATCGGGGCTCTGCTGCAGAGCCGCCTGATGATCTCTGACCGGATTTCCCTGAGTCAGCTAGAATGCTGACTACGGGGAAGGGGGAGGGAGAGGGCAACTTTAGAAGCGTTCATCTCTCAAACCATAAAGGTTTGAGAGATGACACTGGGGGCAATACGTTTTTTTTTTTAGTAGGGCTTTACTATAGGGATTAGTAATACTTAAGTATTACTATCCCTTTAATGAGTAAAGCTGACAAAGACTCAGCTCTCAGGATAAAGTAAATTAAGGTTAGTAAATGTCTAAAGTAGGAGAGATTCAGCTCACAAGACAAAGCATATTAAGGTTAGGTACTTGCCAAAATGAGATACCTTGGCGTTGATGGCAAGCTTAGCAGTATATGGCCATATGATGTGACTAAATCCTCATCTTTAATATAGTAGTGATATGCAGGCACAATGCCGCAGAGTAAAGGGTTAATGGTGATGAAAATTTGGATGTGCACCAATACTTTGTATATTTGCTTTTAGCTATTTTGGTCAAAATTGGTTGCACTCTTATATGTTCAAAGCGGAACTTTCACGTAGCATACAGTCGCCCTCCAATAATTAAACATATAGCGACTAGCTTCATAATATGTCTATTACCTCTCAGAAGTGCCAGATTCTAAAGAAATCCTTAATTTTTGGAGTCTGACAGCCAGGTTAGTGCTGTCTGTGCGCCTCCTCTGTCAGTCCCTTCCTGTTACCTTGTGGCACAGTGCAATGCTTCTTAGAGGAGACTGGGACTGACAGTGCAGGTACGCAGACAAGATGTCTGCTCTGATGCCTGGCTTCCAGTCTCTGAAGGTTAAAGGGATAGTAATACTTCGGTTTATCTTTATTTTATTTTGTAGACATTTAAAAAACATGAAGAACGATATAAGTCTTATCTCTCAAACCTTTATGGTTTAAGAGATATTCACAAGCAAAGTATCCCCCCCCGTTCAGCCAGATCAGAAGGAGGTGCCCAGGTAGATTGCAGAGAGGGACAATCTTCAATTAAGATAAGGGAAAAAGCTGAAAAACCTGTCAAGGGGGGAAGGGCTTTCATTGTTTTCATACAAAGAAGATTGTCCCCTGCTGTTATCTGTCTGGTCTTACAACCAGATTCACATCTGAGAAGAGATGGCTTACACTAGGTAAAAGGGGCGGGAAGGGGAAACTTTGCTTGTGAATATCTCTTAAACCATAAAGGTTTGAGAGATAAGACTTATATCGTTCTTCATGTTTTTTTAATGCCTACAAAATAAAATAAAGTTAAAACGAACTATGACTATCCCTTTAACGATTTCTTTAGAATCTGGCACTTCTGACAGGTAATAGATGTATTATGAAGCTGATTGCCATATGTTTAATTATTGGAGGGCGACTGTATACTATTGCATTTTTATTATCTGGCTAGTTTCAAAGGTGGACCTTTTATATGCCTTGGTTATAGTATGCCAGTTCAGATTACAATCAGGAGATTGGTTCCTGAAGAAGCTATCAGAACACCTGCCAAACAACCAAAGCTCCATGATCTGGGATGGGAGAAGACTGGCAGAAAACCAGGGTGCATATGTGGATATTCTCTATACTTCTTTGGTGCAAGATGCTTTTCAGAAAATGTTTAACATGTTTATAAATGACCTGGAAATAGATATAGAAAGCAAAATATCAATATTTGCAGATGATACTAAATTATGCAAAGTCATTAATTCAGAACAGGATATTTTCTCTCTACAGAGGGACTTACATACAATGTCAGATTGGGCAAACATGTGGAATATGAAGTTTAATGTGGGGAAGTGTAAAGTCATGCATTTGGGAGGAAACAATCCCAAGGCTACTTATAAACTTAATGGAATAATTTTAGATGACTCATTCCTAGAGAAAGACCTCGGTATCCTTGTCAACTACAAACTTGGAAACAGTGACCAGTGTCAAACAGCAGTAGCAAAGGCAAACAAAATCCTGTCTTGCATAAAAAGAGGTATCGAAGCAAGAGTGGATAACATTATTTTGCCATTATACAAATCATTGGTAAGACCTCACCTTGAGTATGCAGTGCAATTTTGGGCACCGGTTCTGAAAAAGGATATACTAGAACTAGAGAGGGTACAGAGGAGAACAACAAAATTAATTAAGGGAATGGAGGACTTGACATATGAGGAATGACTAAACAAACTTGGTTTATTTACTCTAGAGAAAAGACGACTAAGAGGAGACCTTATCACATTGTACAAGTATATGAGAGGTCAATACAAGGATCTCTGCGGTAAGCTATTTATTCCAAGGCTTGATCAGGTGACCAGGGGACACCCCTTGAGATTAGAGGAAAGGAGGTTTAAACTTCAGCAGAGGAATGGTTTTTTACAGTAAGGTCTGTTAAATTGTGGAATTCATTGCCCAAGGAGGTAGTTATGGCAGATACAGTGGATACATTTAAGAGAAGATTAGATACATTTCTTTCAAAAGGGAACATACAGATTTATACTGTTTATCAGTAGGCTGATCAGGAAGGTCTGATAAAGACTAATTTATCTGGTAGCAGGAAAGCTATAAAATTCTCAGTTACTGGGGTATGAGACGAAGGTTGAACTTGATGGACTTATGTCTTTTTTCAACCTAATTTACTATGTTACTATGACATTCATTGTTTTTGTATTTATTCCCAACATATGAATAGCCATTTGGCTGGTTGTATTATATACTACTAGTTGAACAGCCCGTTACACGGGCCACAGTGCCACTGCCACCCGGTCGTGGGGCAGTCGCGCGCAGTAGAGACTGCCCACGCCACGACTGATACACAGCTGTATCAGCCGTGGCACGGGCAGTCTCTACTGCGCATGACTGCAGCACGCGCAGCAGTGTCTACTGCGCATGTCGCGGCGTTACACACAACTTAGCGAATTATTATATAGGATTTTATAATAAAGTGGTTATGCACCAGGAGGTGAGCTTACCTTTTGATTCCGTTTTTTTAATTCTTGCAGTATTACTGACACCTAAACCCCAGACGCAACTGCATGGAGTGGGAATACAAATGCCAGAGATTTGTCCAGGTCATTGCAATTACAATTTTCTCATGTAATGGGGTAATGGTGGGATCATCTCATGTAATGTGCCGATGGTCTTGTATAATGTATAAGGGGTTAACTACCTTTTAACCCCTTAAGGACCAGCTGTGCGGCCGGCACGTAAGGACCAAGGGGCATTTTTTTTGTGGAATCAGAATCAGAGGTCCCTGAGCGGCGTGCAGCCGCTAGGGGACCCCTGAATTCCATGACGTACATGTACATCATGGTTCATTAATGCACGTTTCCCCATGATGTACATGTACGTCCATAGTCCTTAAGGTGTTAACCCACTGTGGACCAGAAGGGCAAACAGCACATTGTGAAGCAATACTCTGCACATCCCTCTAGTCCTTAAATGTCTAAGATTACTGTGTCCTGTTAGCAACTGTCATGTCTATCTTCATTAACATAACATCCAGGCCTGATTGAAGATGTTATCTCTTGAACAAAGGAAAATGTGTAAAATTCATAGGGGCCCTTAACATTTTTGGTCATAATAAAGAGTGCATGTGGGTGTGTTGTTAGTATTAGAAGGTGTTACTTCTTCTTTAAAGGGGAAGAGAGTGCTTGTAATTTTTAGAACTACGTCATTGACTAGAATTGTATGCTTGATGTAACCATTTCATGCCTTTCTAAAAAAACTCTACCTCTATTTAATAATAATAATAAGCGTTTAGCACTGGGAATAAAGATCTGAAACAGATAATCGACTGATATTAGTACTCTCTCTCTCTCTCTCGCTCTGTCATTTCACATAGACTTTGATCTTGTCATTTTAACACCTGTTATTACAAACATTTTGGTATTACATGCATCACACCTATAACAAACTTGCGCAAACTAGCAATGGCCCTGCAGCACTGCAATGGTTGTCTTCACAAGACACGTGTGACCCTCTGGCTGCTAGCTACGCACAGTATCTAGCTTAGCTGTGTGTTCTAGCTCATACCAGGTACATATTGGAAACTTACTGTGAAACCTGGGAAAGTGAACATCCAGTTTTTATGTTTAGGAAACAGTAACACCTAAAAATGAACTGGGGATATACAAACACGTCAAGCCCCTGTTCTTCGTGCGTGAATTTGTAAAACTACTCTGTTTATTATCTGAGGCCTATAATCTAGTCTTTAATATACACTGAGGGACAGCTATTCCTGTGTGTGTTTCAGGGCTCCAAATACCACAACAATTTCGAGGTTATTGTCCAGGAGTGTCTGTAAATGGACTGAGTTAAGATAACAGACATATTAGAATAAGCAGTGAGTGCTAATCACAGTACATTGACCTCTCTAGGATTCAAGGGGTTAAAATCCCAATTTAAATCAGCTGGAATTTTTGGTTCTCTCTTATAGTAAGAATAATTTGCCCCAGAACTCCTCCACTTTAATTCTGAACATACGACCCTCAGACTGGTCCTGTCCACAAACAGTCCAACTCTGAAATGTCAGGCAAATCCTCTCCACATGAGAGAAACAGCACAACCACAGATGTACATTTTGGCCTTTGTTGGCTACATCAGTGTCATGCAGCGTATCCCTATAAGCACATGGAGAGCAAGGGAGACCAAAAAATGAATATTGTGACAAGCACCCATCGAAGACAAACAAAATAAAATGTTTTGTTCTGAGGCATGGTGGCCTTTCAACAGTACACCACACTAACAAGGCCCACATCGTTCGAAAGTACGTCTGTGGTATTGCTGCTTCTCTCATGCAGACAGGATTTGCCTGACATTTCTGAGCTGGGCTGATTGGAGCAGGCCTGGACTGGGATAAAAAAAGGCCCGGGCATTTAAGGCTGAGCAGCCCATTTTTATTTTTTGAGCAGCCCATGGAGGGGCGGCGGCAGCAGTCGTTCATTATTTATATAGTGCCACACGTTGATTGCCCGCCCACCAGGAAATTTGTAATGAGGTGGCCGTCTTTCAGAAAGTGAAAGATGGCCCAAACTCATTTAATGATTCATTTTTTTTTTAAACACCCGATGGCCAGTCCGGGCCTGTTGAGTAGTAGGATGGTCCTGACCCACCAACAAGGTATTTTTAAAACAAATTTAGTAGGATTGGGAATAGTTTAAAGAAGCACTGCCCCATATAGAACATGTCTGGGGGTAACAGACTTATGCCATGCATATTTGGCACTGAAAGGGTTAAAAAAAACCTGATGTTATGTGTTGCACTCTGATGGTGTATCTCAAACAGCAGTTATTTTTCAAGAACACCTGTGTCACAGTTGGACAAGCAGGTAGTTAGTGTTGTGGGCAACGAGCTGGATATTTCACTTGACAACAAACAAGTGGTCAGAGTACTGACTATTTTACTGTCAGTGCCAAATGGGTATATTTTTGTCAGTGGGCAGAAGCATGCAGAAGCAGCAGTAGTTCACCACCAGTGGTGCCTCTGGCACTAGTAGTAACAACCAGAAGCTGGGGTAGCCCATACCACTGACATGCCACAATATGCATGCAGAGAGAAAAGCTATAGATATATTAAACAAATTACAGCAGATCATAGATAAATTACTTCTACCATGTTACTTGAAAACTGGCACTTTGCTGAAAATGTTTCTAATATAATAGCTGCAGTGAGAATAGAAGATATGTTGCATGTACCACACCTCCCAAGTGTCCCTCTTTAGGAGGGACAGTTCCTCTTTTAGACCCAAATCCCTCTGTCCCTCTTTCCCACCCTGATGTCCCTCTTTTTAGTAAATCAGATTGTGTGGTGTGTATATAAGTGTATCATACTGCTCTACAGCAATAAATCTCACATTATTGTTTGTTTAAACGTCAGTATATGTGTTCATAAATTAGTATGTGTAAAATAAAATACTTTGGTCTTGTTATAAGTAATTTATTAGGTTACACAAGGAGGTGTCAATAGATCATGAAACAGCCTAAAAATTCTCGGTAATGGCCCACCCACCAGCCACGCCCCCAGCAACACCCCCTAAAACACAAGTGTCCCTCTTTGGCAATTTGAAATGTTGGGAGGTATGATGTACCCTCCTTCACCCAATACCTAAATCTAATTGTTAATTGATTCCTTGCAGAATCCCAAACAGATTAAAGGGATAGTAATACTTAAATATTACTATTCCCCATAGTGTAGCCATTTTAAAAAGAATTAAATTGTCCCCAGTGTCATCTCTCAAACCTTTATGGTTTGAGAGATAACCGTACGCAAAGTTCCCCCCTCCCTCCCCCTTCCCTGAAGTCAGCTGCGGGCACAAGGCAGGGGGGTTGCAGGGGGTGGCCGGGCCCCTGGAGTGGTGGACCCCATTGCAGGTGCGACCCCTATTGTTACACCACTGGGTGTGGTTTATCTGAACAGGCATTCAGATAAAATTCAGAGAGGATATTAGGTATTTCTGCTCATTGTACAGTATGTGAGGGGTTAATATTACGAGGTGTTATTTCTCCTTTAATAATAGATCCCAAAACAGATTTACAATTGAATGTTGTATTAACTTTAGCTGACGTATGAGTTTAGATTAAAAGACTATCAAACAAACATGATTTTACTGCTCTGATTTAATAGTATTATTTTTAGCTAAGCTGTAAAGACAGCTTCAAACACTCCAATAGTCTGACAGATTCCAGGAAATCAAATTCTCTGGAATGTTTTCTCAGGCATGAACGCTCTGACTCGATAAGACATTTCCAATTATCCAAAGCCAGAAGGTACAATCTATGTAAAAGTAACATCTCAATAACCATATAAATAGCCTATATTTCCTGGAACTAGATAACACGAACAGCCCAAAACTAGCTGACATATCCTCCTGCACCAATTTAGCCAGAACAGAATTTTGATAAAAATGACAGGTTTTAGAAAGTACAGAAAACTGAAAGCATACCACTCAGACCCATAGGTACAAAGAAGGTGAAGCAATTCTGGGGAGAACTATTTGCACCATTAGGGACAAATAAAAAGGCTAATAAAAATATCCCTGTTGACATAAATGGGTCTTTTAACCCACTGTGTGCTAGAGAGATCACCAATACATTGATTTGCAATGCTTTGAAGGCTTCACTAGCATTCAGTTGGCGTACCTGAGAATCTTGTTATCCCAAGCCTCCAGAGGTCTGCTAAGGTCTGGGGGAGAGAGTGTCCAAACAGGGCCGGCCTTTACATGGATCCCGGTGGGGCCATGGACCCAGGCGGCACTCTGACAGGGGCAGCAATTTGCCACCCCAAGGCATGTTATTTCATGCGCAGCATCCCACTGCCCGCACTGATGATGGCTGGGACCGTGTCACATGCAGAGACGCCGTGTAGAGCATGCCAGGGTTTTCTTCCTCTGTTTGGAGGCCAGTGCAAGTTTAAAAATCGCCCAGACTGAAGAAGAAAATCCCAGCATGCACCACGCTGCATCTCTGCATGTGACACTTTCCCGGCTGTCATCAGTGCCGGCAGTGGGGAGACTGAGTAAAAAGCAGGAGAAGAGCCAGACAAGCAGAGAAGAGAAGGAGCGAGCCAGAAGGAGAAGAGAAACAGGCAGGGGGGGGGAAGAGGCACAAGGGGAGAAAGAGAGGAACGAGGAGTGAAAGGAGGGGAAAAGAGAGGCACAAGGGGTGACAAAGAGGCACAAGGTGTGAAAAGAGGGGAAAAGAGAGGCACAAGGGGTGAAAAAGAGGCACAAGGGATGAAAAGAGGGGGAAAAGAGAGGCACAAGGGGTGAAAAAGAGGCACAAGGGATGAAAAGAGGGGAAAAGAGAGGCACAAGGGGGTGTAAAAAAGCAATGGGGGAAAAAGAGGTACAAGGGGTGTAAAAAGGCAAGGAGGGAGAAAGGTACAAGGGGTGTAAAAAGGCAAGGGGGCATGGTGTAGCAACAGCGCCACTGTACAATTTCAGGCCACTGTGATATTACACCTAAAAAATTCAACTTTGAAAATTAATAACTTTTGAATGAAACACCTTTCAGCAGTGGGAGTACTCTTGTTTTACTCAGGGGAATAAACCCTACAACATTTTTTTTTACATTTTAAGTATTACTATCCCTTTAAGCTTTCTACTCATGCTCTATGCATTACCCATTGTCTGTCTCACAGATAGGTGGTAGTACTGGTCTACAATCTTTTCTTTTGATTCCTACAGAGTTATTAAACAATTCAGTATTGGTGATTGCAGAAAGTTAAACAAATGTAAATAAAATTCATAATATACTGCACCAAATCTCCCACTAAAATGTGTCAAATAAAAAACCCCTACAAAATATGAATACCACAGATTTTCCAAGCACATCAATAGTGCACATAAGTGGGAACAGTACAGGACTGTATAACGATGCTTTTATATTCATTACCAAACTACACAAAACATCCTATATTATAATTTGCTAGGATGTTTGTCAGAAGCCGTCATGTGCAGTAGAGACGGCTGCGCGTGCTGCAGTCATGCACAGCAGAGACTGCCTGAGCCGTGGATGATAAGAAGCGGGGGGCTCCGAATTCAGACCGGAGTCCTCTCTGCGCAACTTCCTGGGACCAAGGGGTCCCAGGAAGGTGCGCAGAGAGTACCACGGTCTGAATTTGGAGCTCCCCGCTCCATATCAGCCACGGCACGTTCGGGCAGTCAGTACTGCGCATGACTGGAGCGCCACCAGTGCTGGCCCGTGTACACAGGCTTTAAAACTAGTAGTTTATAAGGCGGATCAGACACTTGCGGCCTTCTAGTTGGTGGGGACTACAATTCTACTTATCCCAGGCTATTATTACCTGGCTGACCAGGGAAAATAGGAATTGTAGTCCTCAGTAGTTGTAGAGCTAACTCATCCAAAGCAACACAAAAAAAACGGAAAGAGCATATTCCTGAAATATCATCTAAAGAAATGTAAAATACTGTACAAGATATTTCTAATACACTAAAATGTATATCTAGAAAATTTGGTTGCAAATTGTGTTTTTTTAGTTTTTTTAAATAAACTTTAACACGAATCATAATATATCACATGGTACTCTCACTACAGTAGAGTAAGTAAAAAATAAAATATGTAGGTACAGTGATAGCACATATATATAAATTCTTAAAAGCCCCATGCTGTTCTAGGACTATGCTGTGGATTCTTATGAAAAGGAGTAACTGTCCTCTTGCCCAGTACCATCTATTTTCTCTTTAAAAGTGTAAACCAGGTAGACTTCCAGTTACATAAATCTTCCTTCCCTTTCTGCACTTTAAGTCATCATCATCATCATGAAGTGATTTTGCTAGTCAGTCATGAAATGCGTTGGTACAGGGGCGTAACTACAGCAAATGCAGAGAGTGTAGCCTCACCAGGGCCGAGCATCCAAGAGGGGCCCGTTTGCCCCAGGGTACAACTGGTACTAGTTATGCTTCTGAGAATATTTTTGTGATAGGGGCCCTAAACATTTTTTTTTGCCCAGGTGCTCTCCAATGACTAGCTATTCCACTGCATTGGTACACGTCATTGCTCCTAGGAGTGGCTTTCTGTTGGATAAGCTCAATGTATACAAGTCTCCATTTATATTAACAGGATTTTCTGGAATTTTAATAACCTCCCCATTTATCTTACTATGACCAGAAAATACTAATGGACTCTGTGAATGTTGCCCTTGTGCCTTTTGCTCAACAGATAACACCATCAATCATTCCTGGATCTCATATCCATGAAGGTGGACATGAAAGTTGCTGCCATTTTTTTCAGACTTAATCAGGCAGCATACTCAACCATTTAAGCATCAGAAAGGTGAACAACGCATTGCAAAGCATGCTTCCCCCCCGTCTAGTCCTTAAAGAGTTAAGACTACCATATGAAGTGAGTGGTGTTTGGTTTGTAAATCAGGTAGACTTCCAGTTACATAAGACTTCCTTCCCTTTCTGCACTTTAAGTCATCATCATCACCATGAAGTGATTTTGCTAGTCAGTCATGAAATGCATTGGTACAAGGGCGTAACTACAGCAAATGCAGAGAGTGTAGCCTCACCAGGGCCGAGCATCCAAGAGGGGCCTGTCTGCCCCAGGGTACAACTGGTACTGGTTATGCTTCTGAGAATATTTTTGTGATAGGGGCCCTAAACATTTTTTTTGCCCAGGTGCTCTCCAATGACTAGCTATTCCACTGCATTGGTACACGTCATTGCTCCTAGGAGTGGCTTTGTGTTGGATAAGCTCAATGTATACTAGTCTCCATTTAAATTAACAGGATTTTCTGGAATTTTAATAACCTCCCCATTTATCTTACTATGACCAGAAAATACTAATGGACTCTGTGAATGTTGCCTTGTGTCTTTTGCTCAAGAGATGAGTTAAGACTACCATATGAAGTGAGTGGTGTTTGTGTCTTGTGGTCAAGCTATGAAAGGTCATGTCAGCCTCTATGGACATGACGTCCAGGACTGACTGACAATGTTATCTCTTGAAATACAGAGTACGGAAAAAATATAAAGAGATCATCAGTAATTTCTATCCATAGTTACATAAGTGGGGGTTATTATTATGAGATCTTACTCCCCCTTTCAATCTTTCAATTTCAGATGCTGTTTTTGCCTTGATTAAAGTTCAATCGATTTTTTAACCTTTATTGTAAACCCTAAACAGTTTAGATATTCAATACTTTATATATTTTGCCTCATATATATTTTTTTTATGATTAAATCTTTATTGGAATAAGAATGACAACCATCAAAGAAAACAAAGTAATGGTAGAGGAAAAGAAAACAAACAGCCATGTAAAGGATATAAACATCACATATGAAAACAATGAATAAACCCATCAGACAAAGAAGCAATCATAAATATGATGGCCTGACATTCCCACTCCATAATTTTAGCTGAAGAAAAGAAAAAGAGAAAGAGATAGAGAAAGAAGAGGACAAGCAGAGGAGAAGATGATGAGAGAAAAGGGAGAAAGACCCAAGAGGAGGAAAAGAATAGACCAAACAGAAAAGAGAAAGAAGAAGAATAAAGAGTCGAGCAGGTCGAGCACCCCGGTGAGCAGGCGAACAGCTTCCCACCCAAAATCAGCCAAGCTAGGGATACGGCCACAGAGCAGACGCCTAGGCAGCCCGCACCAAGTCCCAACTCTGAAGAGCAGAAGTCCAAGCAATATAGTCCCCGCCTCACTTGATCAAGGACATCTGGTGAAGTAAGAGGGAGTCTCTAGCCCTAGAATGCCATTCGCTGGTCGTAGGTGGAACAGGATCCTTCCAGTGGATGGGGATCAGGGACTTCGCTACAGAGAGCAATAAAAGAATAAGTGATCTCTGTTGTTTGGAGAGCCGGGGGAGACCCTTGAAAAAAAGAAATGGAAGGGGGTCAAGAGCCAACGAGATACCAAGGAACTGATTGATAATGTCTCTACATCCTTCCCAATAAGGGAGCAATTTTGCCTCATATTTTTGACGCTCTCTTTGTACATATTTATTACCAGAGCAGAGAGGGAAAAAGATGTAAACTGGGAACAGAAAAAGATTTGTATTAATATCCCGGCCATTGCAGTTAACTCTTTGAGTGCTTGAGGGGTATGCATCGCATTGCTCCGCAATGCGTTGCTTATCCCTCTGGCACTCAAAGGGTTAATGTGCTACAGTACATAACATGTTTTTCACTTCTGAATGAGCCAGTTAGGGATTTGCCCTTTCTGAGACGCCTTGATGTTGGCGGGCAGGCTTTCACATGTTTTTTGGCACAAACGTAACGCTTTTCACATATCTCTTGTAATTAACACATTATTTATTGGTAATGGCCAAGATTTGAGCACAGTTTATCATTTTTGTTTATATTTTGTAGCCAAATAACTTTCTTGTAGGTCTAAAACCTGCATAACATTTAACACAAAAATATTCTCCCAGGGGCTTAATTACAGCCTATTGGGCCTTGGGCCTGATGGGACCCTTTGGAGGCTGACTATCACGGTGCCCAGGATTCTGGCGCTTTTGCTTGCCTGTTCGTTCCTTGTGATTGCCTGGCGGCAGCATGGAGGGTGACTACTTCCTGGTTACTTGTGCATCATTCTGAGCGCTCGCTATTTTATAGTTCCACCTTGATTGACCTATCTGGACTCCACCTCCCAGAGAGGCCTTATATGCGGCGTCCTGTCATTGCCTCAGTGCCCTTTCATGGTGTACCTGAGCGCATTCTGAGTCTCCCGTTGTGATCTGTTCCTGGCTGCTGAATCTGTTTTGTGTATGACCCTGGCTCTGTCTGACTACCGATTTGTGCATGAACCCTTGGCCTGGCTGACTGACTGCTCCGTGCTGACTTTGGCTTGTCCGACTACCCGCTCCGTGCATGACCCTTGGCCTGAAAACTGACCGCTCCATGCCGACTTTAGCTCGTCTGACTACCTGCTCCGTGTATGACCTTTGGCCTGGCTGACTATCCTCTCCGTGCTAAGTACTATGGCTTTGTCTGACTTCCTGCTCCGTGCTAAGTACTTTGGCTTATCTGACTACCCGAATCGTTTTGAACATTAGCTGGTTTTTCTCACTCTCGCTCCCTGGGGCCTGGCACCCTCCTTGCAGGTTCTCAGTCTCAGTCCTTGCTCGGGTAGGTCCTGTCCATAGTTCAGCAGCGCCTAGTCCTACCGGAGATTATGGTGCCCCTAGTGTTCTAGGGTGCATGGTAGTTGTTGTAACCCTAGCGTCCTAGGGTGTGGACCTCCAGATTCCGCTTCGCTGTAGAGCACGCTTACCACTATCGCTACCTCTGTGTCTCTGCTTACTCTTCTGGTTCGTTCCAAACCTGTTCATCAGTCTGGCTAGGTTCAGTGTCAGTTCCTGGTAGTGGACTGCTCACAGTCCCCACGCCTGATCCCGGGAGGGTTGGGGAAGTGCCTATCTTCAGTTTTCTTGTATTTGATTCTTAATAAAGTGGAAATGATTTTATGTACCTGTCGTTATTTGCAAGTCTCCGTTACACTGGGTCCCATCACATCGTATCTGCATCCACAACCCTACCCCCTCACTTACCTTACTAGAAAATGGTAATGCCTCCTATTAATTTTGCTGTTGTGACTTTGGTCAAGATCTACATTTAGTTCTGAATGTCGTATCCATGACTAAAGACATGGCAATAGCTGGCGGGTTTTGTTGTTTCCAAATTTAAGCGGAAAGCCTAGTTAACCCTTTAAAGAGTAGAAGGATGTGCTTTGTTAAACAAAACGTTGCACACCTCTCTGGTCCTGCTAGCAATTGTCATGTCCACCTCCATGGGCATAACATCCAGGACTGGTTCAAGGTATTATCTCTTGAACTCATTCACAACAGCAAAATTCATAGAGGCCATTAGGGTTTTCTGGTCATAATAAGTGTGTGTGTGTGTATGTGGGGGGGTCTTATTATTAAGAAGTGTTACTCGTCGTTTAATGAGTGTGTAAGAAGCATGCTCAGAATAGGACTGTTGGTAGCACAGGAGGAAACAACATGGATGCTGTGAGCCAGGGAGGGCTAATACAGTCAGTGCTTTTCTGTCCGGCTTTTATAAACATGACCGCATTTCCAAAACATGACAAGGAACATTTTTGTATGTTGGACAGTCAAATCATAGCATTCTACTATTTGTTCCAACCAAATCATGTCAGAGCTACGTACCAGATCTTTTATTAACTGGTATTACATGAGACCACTAGAAAAATACCCCATTACATGCCACTAGCAGAGTAACACACCATTACAGAATCAAAATGAATCCTGGTTTATAGTACTATGAAGCACAGCTCTTTGTTCAAATGAGTGGAAACAACTGTGATTCATTTAGTGAATCAATTTTAATAACCTGGGGCAAATGGTTCAGATCATGGAGGTGTTTTTGGGGAAAAAGTAATGTGTAGAAAGAGCAAAAGGTGCTGGGTGAACCAGAGGTGAAGGATCGCCAATCGTTGGGAAAGAAAGGGGCAGCAGCATGGCAAAGAGAGCAGGAAGGAACCTCTGTGAGAATGAGGCATGAGCAAGGAGTCTCTGGAGAAAGGAGCAATTACAGAGGAAGTGGCAATTGGGAGAGAGAGAGTAGCAGTTTGGACCCGGCGAGAGAAGGAGTGGCAGCAGGGAGAATGAAGAGGTAGGAGTGGGCTGAATGGTAGGGGTGGGCGAAAATCGTGGAAAATTTCCTGCATGACTTTTCGGGAAAATGTAACAATTTTTCACTTTTCCTGCGAAAAGTGTCTCCTTTCCGCCTATGCAAAAATGTCCTCCTTTTCTCCTATTTTAACAATTTTTCTGCCTATTTTAACACATTTTTGCATATATTTCCTGTAGGTACTACATTTCCTACTGTAATATTACTTCTTGTGAGGGCTGAAGTTTAGAAATTAGTGGCTGAAAGTCAAAGTTGTGGGTCCTACAGCAACATATGTCTTGAAAAATGTGTTAGCATGCAGAATGCATCTGGTCTTTGTCCACAACACTAACTTCCTGCTGTGACAATGGCACATATTCATGATGTAATAAAAAAAAGTAATAAAAAAAATAAAGTACAACCTATAATGTGGCAGATGTGTATGGTAGTGGTGGTGGTAGGGGACTGGCATGGTGTGATTTGTGTATGTATTTTTACCATTGTCATACGCTATCCTCCTTCTCAGATTATTGACACACATTACTTCATAGAACGATCATAGAAGTGGTCCCAAGTGTGAAAAATGGTGGCAACCCTTCTTCACATCCCTCTTCCACCCTTCATCTGTGCTGCTGTTAATATATTTGTCCTTGTTTTCTCTGTCATGTGTGGTTTCTGCTACCTGATACTCAGATGGGTATGATATGTTGGTTCAGTGTTAAGAATGTTAGTCTCCCAACATTGCTGCTTGATAGCCATGTCCTGCGGTCATTGACAATATAACCAGCCGCACTGAAAACCCTCTCAGACTCAACGCTTGCTGGAGGACAGCTGAGGCTTTCCACTGCAGTACATGTCAATGCTGGCCACACACACTGCTTTGTTTGCCAGTAATCCATGGGGTCATTGTTTCTGCCTAAAACATAGCTATCCTGCAAGTATGCAGAAACCATCTCACATGCATTGGGACCACTTCTAGGAGCTACACTGTGTTCCTCTGTGTCAGTTACCAACCAATACTCAGGGAGCAAGTCCCAAAGAGATTTGCCGCCTCCACCACCACCACCACCACTACTAATGTTGGTTTTTTGCCTCCCCTGCTGAGACCCATGAATTGTCCTGTGTTCCGAATGGAATATTCTGGTTGATGATGTAGCTGCTTCTGCTGGTTCAAATGCTTTGCCTAGTTTCTTTTCTCTATACTGCCTAGATGTTTGTTGTGCCCTCAATTTCTCCCTCTCATCCTCCACAATGCAACCCTCCACTCGATCAATAAGCATGTCACAATATTCTTTGACAGAATCCGATTCCTCAGAGAGTTGCTGCTGATCGCCACGACTCCTTGTTGTGACAAACTGCTGATGGCCCTTTGGCAGAAATTCTGAAATTTTGTGTTTAAAGCAGGGGTCCATCAAAGTGGAAAGAATGTATTCTTCATTGCTTTTAATGGACACTATGCAAGGATCTTGTTCAAAGCACTCTAACATGTTCTTGACCAGCTGGTGCATGTCTGTGTTGTCATTCTGGTAAGAATCCTCAGCCATACTCATCATTTTTTTCTGCAATAGAATTATCAGTGGTAGAATTTCACTAATTCCTGCCATAATGCGACTCACCAGCATGGTTGCCTCCTCAAAGAGTTTCAGCAGCTCACATACATCGCACATTAGTTGCCACTGGCCAGGTGACAAAGAGGCTCCCTCCAAAGCCTTCCAGTTTTGCATGGTGTACTTGCTAATGGCCTTATTCTGCTCGTACAAATGCTCTAGCATGTACACGGTGGAATTCTACCTGGTAGGGACCTCGTGATGGGGTAGGTTGTTACGCTCTTGTATGGAATATAGTGTGTTGCGTGCACTGTAGGATCAACTAAAATGTGCACAGATTTTGCAGGCAATAGTAAGCATCTCATTGAGGGTTTCGGATTCTGAAAGGAATCTGATCACAACTAAATTTAGCACATGTGAAAGCAGGGCACATGCACCATACCAGCAATTTTCAAAGCAGCGATTATGTTGGAGCCGTTATCAGAAGACACAAAACCAGCTTTTAAGGAGGGTGTATAAGCCATTCCTCTATCAACTGCTCTAGCTTACTCAAAACATCTACAGCTTTGTGGGATTGTCTCTCAAAACCCTGCATGCACAAGGTGACGATAGTATGGGCTATCCTGCTGCTGCTGCCTTTTAATTACAGTGCTACAACCAGAAGCACGATTACTGGCTTTCACCTGATGCTCTAAGCTAGTGTTGTTCACTGTTGGTGTTGGGAGGGAAACCCAGTGAGCAGTCAGAGTCAGATAGTCTGTGCTCTGCCCACTTGTCCATATATCTGTTGTCAGGTGGATTTTCTTGCCACATGCACTTTTAAGTCCTTTGCCCACCACACTAACCACCTGCTTGTACAATTCAGGCACACCTATCCTGGAAAAATAACTGCAGCTTGGGATATTCCAGCGTGGAGCTACACATGACATCAGTTCTCTGAAACCTTGGTTTTCTACAAAGAATAGGACAGCATGTGCACTGCCAACATCTTGGCAACCTTGCCATTCCAAAGGTGTACTTTGGGATTGTTTTTGTGAAGTTTTTTACTCCTTCCCAGGAACTCAGTCAGTGTGGGTTGGCAGGACATGGCAGAAGAACCCTGAGACTTTATTGCTTTAACATTACTAGATGAGGTGGTGGCGATAGGCGCAGCATGTGTGGGCAGTCTATGACTCTTGCCATCTCCTACAGCAATGCCAGAGTCATCATACTCCTCTGCAGCAGGAGCCATAGGTGTTAATAGGACTGAACTAACTGTTGGCACTGGCAGTAGCACATTCTCTGACACATAAATAACTTCACTACTTCTTTTTTCTGCCCTAGAGCCTTGGGAACTTTTTGAAGTGCTTCTGCTGCTGCTAGTTGTGGCACATTTGGCCTGCTGATAGTGTGTCTCCCAGTCAGACCTGTGGTTGTGCTTCAGGTGGGATCTCATAGAGGAGGTGCCTAGGTGTGAGCCTGCTTTCCTCCTGCTCACTGGCTTTTTGCATATACAACAGATAGCAACATGTTTAGCTTGAGGATCCTGAGTGAATTATCTCCAGGCTGTGGGGCTAGATGTTGATGCAATTCTACTGCCACTACTACTAAGTGTCAAAGGTGCAACACTTACAGCAGCAGCAGCAGAGGCACTCGTCATATCTAACATTGTGGATGTTAACCTGTGTTGTTGTTGATGGGTACTCAAAACAGGTGTGTGCGGCTGAGTGGGACTTGGACTTTGAAGAGGCGATGATGCTCATGATGACTGATAGTGTGACTGTGTGCTTTTTGACATCTGTGCTTGTCCAGGGTCAGATTTTCCAATGGCTTTCTCAAACAATTTATAGACAGGCACAGTGTTCCTTAAAAGTGGTGGAAGATTCAGACTTTGACTTTCTGCTAACCTTATAGCCCTGTCATCAACATCAAGGATGCAGCAAGGATATATTCTAGGTCTGCATCATCATCAGTCATCATTAGGTCATCCTCAGCAGCATCAGCATCACCTGCCACTTCTTGCCCACTGTTACCCTTATATTCTTCTAAGCTTTTGGAGGTCTCAAACAATTTCTTTTTACTTTTACTGTAACAAAGTTCCCTGCTACTTTGAGGATGGGTGTTTTGGTGCTTGTTTGTCTCACTATCTGATGCAGCAGGCGCTTCAGCTGCTAAACCTTCCTCTATTATGCTACTGCCAGCATCATCAACACTTGAATGCGACGTGTTGTTGTCGTCAGTGTTTTTCTTATATGCTTCTTTATTTCTACTGGCACTGGTGGTGCTGGATCTAGTTTTGCTGGGACCCTGACAAACTGCATCCTCCCTTGGAGTAGAGGGATCATCATCATCACTGATTGCACACGCTTCAGCAACCATTGCTGCAGTTAGTTTCTGAACTACCACTTTACTCTAACGTCTCTGCTCCACCCCACCCCCTTCCCCTTGTGCGTTTGCTGGACCTTACGTGTTTTTTTACAGTATGGTACACAACACAACTGATGGAGCTGTATGATGCCTTGCCTAAGCCCAATAAGCTGTCTGCCACTGAATATATTTAGTTCTTTATTATTTTTTTCTTTATTTTTAATTTAAGTTGTCCACCCTGTTGTCTTATCTCAGTGTGTCCAAAAAAATTTTTTTAACTGAAAAACAAAATCAACAAAGTCTTTACTCAGACTTCCCCATCCAGCACAGAGACAATTACAGCAAGATCAGCAAGCAAATAGATCCCTAGCTGCCTGTGTCTTGCCAGTCAGTCACATGGAATTTTGGAGTCTATGGGGTCAACCTCCTTCCTCTCTTCTTCTCCCCAGAGTGACCCACTGACTCTCCTAACAGAACAAATGTCCTACCTAAAAGATTCCCTAAACAAAACTTCAATTCCCCTTTCTGTCTTCTCTAGCTCAAAAAACATACTGCTCTCTCCTCTCACAAACACAAAATGGCAATCTGTGAGAGCCTTACAGCCTTTTATATGGCTGTAGAAAACTTTTCTTCCCATTGATTTCAATGGGTGGAAAGAAGAGGAAAAACAACACTTTTCACGGGAAATTATTCGCCAAGTGGAAAGTGCCATTATTCGCCAATTTCATTTTCGCCCATCCCTACTGAATGGTAAGAGTGGAGGAAGAATGGAGAGCATTGATAGGGATATGTGTCCAGCAGTGAGTATTAGGTACTAATCTATCTAGCTTGCCAGGCAGGTCTGGTGGTTGAAATCTGCTACTTAATTAGCTGCAGCCAGTCTGGTCACAGACTTCATCTGCGATACCCAGCAGTGGTCAATCAAAAAGCTGTTAGTAATGCAGATAGGGTGCAGGGGAAGGCTGGCAACTTGTGGCCCAGGGGCAAATACATTCAAGTGGCCATTTCTATTATCATTCGAGCCCACTGTCCCAGCCCACCTCCTATTGTTAATTTTAAGATTGGCATTAATGTTGTGACATAAGTCAAGTGATACCACATAGCTTACAGTTGAAATGGGGCTAGACTAGTGTGCTACTACAAAGCTTACAATTTAAGTAAAGCTTACCTAGTGATACTATAGAGCTTACAAGGGAAATGGTTTATGCTACTAGTTTAGCTTCATTTGGATTGGGATTGCACCTCTGTGGTATCATTTATGTAGCTCAATTTCAATTGTAAGCTCTGTGGTATCACTAGTGTAGCTCCATTTACAGAAGCAATTGGGAGATTTAGTGAGGTGCACTGGCCTACCAGCTCAGACATATGACCAGCCCAGGGGGCAATTTCCCCCCTGCCCCCAGGCCAGCCCCCCCCTGATAGGGTGCCACACAGCATTTTCATGGTCTCCCTGCCCAGTTATCATAATAGTTAATTACAGTTTATTCTGTGTGATTTGTAAAGATGACCTATACAGTAAAACACTTACTATATGTCGTGTCAAAGTGGTAAAGGGCCACAGTGTGACTCCATATTCACTTATCCATTGTAATGAAAGTTGCCTTCTTTCTGTCATATTCATTAACTGTTTTAATAAACCACTCTAATAACATTACTCATGCAAAGTTTAATGGGCTAGGGAAGACACTATCAATCATACGATCTGTTTCTCACTGCAGAGCCACAGATTTTGCCTTCTATAGTGAATATGGATTTCTTCTGCTAACAAGTGTAAAAAAGAAAAAAAAAACAACAACAGGAGGTGCTCCTAGTGCAATCTCGTCTTTGTCTAAGTCACTGCCACTTGATCCAGAAGAAGCAGCTTTATCTGTGAAACGTTGATCTCTGATGGCATACTAGAAAAAATTTGAAATTTGAATCCTTTAATTTCATTTTTATGTTTTTAAATTAAAATGTTTTTCACAAGAAAAGACTGGAAGCAGCAGCTGGTTCCTTTCAGCATTCCCCTGAGCAGGTACTATCTGTTGTAAGGTGGTACATGCCCATTTCAACCACCACAATTGTGAGTATTCTGATCATTTCTTGGGCATTTAGCATTTGGTCAGTTATTGGGCACTATTGGGTGCCCTTTTGTGTGTTTTTCTTTCTGCTAAAAATTATACGTCATGGAACAGAATTTTATCATCTTGAGCTATTAAAAAGTTCATTTGTTTTCTGTGCAGCCCTCGTTATTATAAGACATGAGAAAGAACAGAGAGTTGGTAAGAGCAGCTTTGGAGATGTTGTAATATGTACAGTTATTTGCAATACATGCTTTAGAGTAGCTTGTTACATGTTTTGCCATTTAAAAGAAGCTCCAGTTAAAGAAAAGATACAAGACCCCTGACTTTGAGCTCTGTCCTACCCTTCCCCCTTTTTGCTCAGACCACGGACATAAACCTGTTTTTTGTAGTACACAGGTAAGATCTTTTAACATCTGTGGACATCATGTGATCAGTTTTCCTGTTATTTGAAAGAAAATGAGAGACTAAACATCCGTTTTGCAAGATGTGCATAATGTACATGGAACATAGTACTTAGACCCAGGGCAATAGTCACATAATGTATGATTTGAATATTGAATTTTTTAACCCCTTAACGCCCAATGACGTGCCAGGAACTTCACGGCTGTCCAGGTTTGGTGATGGCCCATGCTATGTCACAGAAGTTTGTGACTCCAAAGTGGTTGCACGTCGTGTTGTGATCACAGAACAAAGCCGTGAAAGAAAACAAATGCCATCAGAGGCGTAACTAGAAGTCACCGGTCCCTAGTGCAAAAATTGCCATGGGCCCTCCTTGGCCACATTGCCCCCAATGTCCACCTCTCCACATTGCCCTCAATGTCCTCCTCACCACATTGCCCCCAACTCTCCACATTGCCCCCAATGTCCTCCTCACCACATTGACCCCAATATCCACCTCTCCACATTGCCCCCAATGTCCTCCTCTTCACATTGCCCCCAACTCTCCACATTGCCCCCAGTGTCCGATTCCTACCTCCATGGTGGTCCAGCGGAGTGGCAGTAGAGGTCTGTGTCTCCTTCGGCACTGACCTCTACTAAGACCTGGATCTCCTGTGTGGTCCTCTCATCAGTAATGCAGTGCACTGGGAGATGATGTCATCTCCCAGCTCTCTGCATTACTAGAGTGCCTACGAGTGACAGCTCAACAGCAAGAGGTTCATGATGCCGGGCACGAGGTCGCAGTGGGAGGCCGGGCACCTGGAGTGACAGGCCCGGTCGCAGGTGTGACGCCTATTGTTAAGCCACTGAATGCCGTGGTCCTCTAGAATTCCCCACCCCCAAACCATGTGATCCTTAATGGGTTAAATTTACATTCTGGGACAAATTCTGGAGCAGCAATACAAAACAAGGTACTACCACTGGAAATCTGGGTCAGTTGGCAGGTCTGATTTTATTTATCTGTTAGTTGTGCCTGTCTCTAACGTGCTGTATATTTCTGACATTTGTGTTTTTTTGCTGCACTGCCAAACAACAGCAGCCAAATAATATGGGAAGGGGGGGGGGGTAGGTCTGCAATAGGTGATCTGCTGAGGTTTAGTACATCCAGGGAAGCTAAGTATGTTTGCATATTTGGCTGTAGTTGATGGAAAATGTTGTAAACAGCACAGCATGAATGGAGGCAAAAATGTGCCCTTCATGTATTTTGCTCCCTTGCATTCGAGACTCACTGCTTTTTTAATAAGCCAGCTTGTGCATAATAATTTTTATTAACGTTTCATTAACCCTTTGAGACCTAGAAGGTTGTGCAATGCATTGCTTCTCAAGGGTTTAAATAAGATAATTCTGTTTGGCCATTTTTTGAGTAGAGCCAGAAAATAAACAGCTGGCTAATTTCACAGCATAGTTAACCGTTTGAGTGCCAGAGGGGTACGCAACGCATTGCAATGTGTTGAGTACCCCTCGGGCACTCAAAAGGTTAATAACCCCTGATGAGACAGTAAGAGCAGTGGTGGGAAGCCTTTGGCTTTCCAGCTGCGGCTGTTTAACTATGATCATCTGGCTAAGGAATACGGGATATGAGGTGAAGTAACAGTTGGGGAGGCACAGGTTGCCCACCTCAGAATGACAGTCTGATGAGAGTATATGATCCCTTGAGAACCAGTTTAGAGCCATGTTTACAATTTTTGTGCACAAGACTAGGAAACTAAAGCAGAATTTTCACCTTATTTAAAGTGGTAGTAATGTTTCACAAAAACAGCAGCTCCAGTTAATCTTCATAGTATTTGAGCCATAGAGAGTGTTATTTCATTACTGTGAGTGTTGTAGTTCAAGAGTAATTGAATGATAAAGTTTCCACCTCCTGCCCCTTTTACCTAGTGTAAGCCACCACTCCTTAGATGGGGAATCCAGTCCATAGACCAGACAGCTCACATCAAGGGTTAATATTCTTACTGTGAGAACAATGAAAACCCTGTCTCCCTTGACAGGTTTTTCAGCTTTTTCCCTTATCTTAATTGAAGATTGTCCCTCTCTGCAATCTACCTGGACACTCCCTGCTGCTCTAAGCTGAGCAGTGTTATATCAGTAAAAGGGGAGGGAGGGGGGATACTTTATCATTCAATTACTCTTGTATTACAACTCTGACAGAATTGAAATAACACTCTCCAAGGCCCAAATACTATGAAGATTAATTAGAGCTGCTTTTATTATGAAACATTACTATCCCTTTAAAGTCACCCTGCAATAGTTAGGCAGATGGCGACTAGCTTAATAATAGATATCTTACCTCTCAGAACTAGACGATTCTAAAGAAATCCTTAAACTTCAGAAACCGGAAGCCAGGCATCAGTGCAGACATCTTGTCTGCTCGCCAGTGCTGTCAGTTCCGGTCTTCATTACAAAGCATTGCTCTGTGCCACAAGGTAACTGGAAGGGGCTGACGGCGCAGGTGTGCAGACTGCACTAACCTGGCCTTCTGCCTCCGAAGATTAAGAATTACTTTAGAATCGTCTAGTTCTGAGCGGTAAGAGAACTATTATTAAGCTAGTTGCCATATGCCTAATTATTGCAGGGTGACTTTAAATAAGGTGAAAGTTCTGCTCAAAGGGACAGTAATACTTAACATTTGCTAATTCCCATATTGTTGACATTACAAAAAGAAATTAATTGCCCCCAGTGCAAACCATAAAGGTTTGAGAGATAATCACTCACAAAGTTCCCCCCTCCCTCCCCTTTCCCTGAAGTCAGCATTCCCTGAAGTCAGCTGACTGAAGGGGAATCCTGTCGTACGACCATCAGGCGGCTCTGAAGCAGAGCCTACATCGCATTACTAAAAAATAAATCCTTCACTGAAATGGTCTTCTACATGTGCTTGCAAACCAAGCACACGCAGAAGACCGTTTCCTTGAAGGATTTCTATTTTATTAATTCAATGTAGGCTCTGCTGCAGAGCCACCTGATGCATGTAAGACCGGATTCCCCTTCAGTCAGCTAGAACGCTGACTTCAGGGAAAGGGGAGGGAGGGGGGAACTTTGCGAGAGATTATCTCTCAAACCATAAAGGTTTAAGAGATTGCACTGGGGGGCAATTAATTTCTTTTTTAATGCCTACAATATGGGGATTAGTAAATTTTAAGTATTGCTATCCCTTTAAGTTAGAGAAGCAATTCTGCACCATAGGAAATACACATTCCCATTGTTTTAACCACTTGAGTGCCAGAGAGGTAGTCAAGGCATTGCAACGCAATGCGTTGGATACCTCTCTTGCACTCAGAGGGATACATTGAGCTTTTAAGCCACTGGATGCAATGTATGTCTCCAAAACATCGCCGGAGGATTGGGGAACCGTGTCTTCCGAAGAGGATAACATTTTGCTATCCATCTGTTTAGTTATGATTCCTGGCTGTAATTTTCTAGTTTTATATGGAAAACTATGTATCATTTTTTTTTCAGAATATACTCAGCTTTTTTCATGGTGAGTCAAGTAAAGTAAATTATACATTGTGCGACAAGCTATGATGTCATAAATAATGTAAAAATGTAAAAAAAATTACTTATTTTGCTAATGTCATACACATATAGAAGAAACAATGAAGTTGATTGTGAAAGTTTCAATTATTTTTAAAAGCCCTGAATCCTCCGAGTACAAAAATACCACATATGTATAATTTTACCTACAAGCATGGACTGTACAGACCCCTAATTAACAGAAGCACAAAAGGGTATTTTCAAATTAATGAACTAAAAATGCACATTCTATTTAGTTATATGCAGGACAATGGCATGCCAGGACCATCATGGAATTCAGGGGTCCCCATGTGGTTGCACACCACGTGGGGACCCCTGAATCGGATGCACAAAAAAAAACAAAAATGCTCCATGATCCTTAACTGCCCGTCGTGTGCTGGTTAAACTACCCTAAGACAACTCAATAACTATATAAAAGTATTTATTCTCTGAAAGTACACTACTGTAAGAATCACAAAATGGCTGAAGTTTCTTTCTACAGTTAAACTACCCTAAGACAAGTCAATAATTATATAAAAGTATATATTCTCTGAAAGTACAGTACTGTACGAAACACAAAATGGCTGAAGTTTCTTTCTACAGTTAAACTACCCTAAGACAACTCAATAACTATATAAAAGTATATATTCTCTGAAAGTACACTACTGTAAGAATCACAAAATGGCTGAAGTTTCTTTCTACAGTTAAATTACCCTAAGACAACTCAATAACTATATAAAAGTATATATTTTCTGAAAGTACACTACTGTAAGAATCACAAAATAGCTGAAGTTTCTTTCTACAGTTAAACTACCCTAAGACAAGTCAATAATTATATAAAAGTATATATTCTCTGAAAGTACAGTACTGTACGAATCACAAAATGGCTGAAGTTTCTTTCTACAGTTAAACTACCCTAAGACAACTCAATAACTATATAAAAGTATATATTCTCTGAAAGTACACTACTGTAAGAATGACAAAATAGCTGAAGTTTCTTTCTACAGTTAAATTTCCCTAAGACAACTCAATAACTATATAAAAGTATATATTGTCTGAAAGTACACTACTGTAAGAATCACAAAATGGCTGAAGTTTCTTTCTACAGTTAAACTACCCTAAGACAACTCAATAATTATATAAAAGTATATATTCTTTGAAAGTACACTACTGTATAAATATCACGGTGCCTGTGATTGCTGACTTGTGCTGTCAGTCAGGTGTGTGTACTCTCCATTGGTCACCTGTCTTTTGCCCGCCCAGGATTGCCTTTATAGACTGGGCTGAGGCACCCTTTGGTTGCCCTTTCGTGGTGTCTCTATGTCAGCAGTCACCTGCCTTGTACCTGTTCCCTGGGCCTGTTTTACTTGCTGCCAGTACCAGCGTTGCTCCTGTAGCCAGTGCCTCTCCTGCATTGTTCCTGCTCCGTTCCTGACCCGGTTGGCGGTGCTGTCGTTCCTGTTTTCGTTCCTGATCCTGTTCTGCTGTGTTCCTGTTCCGTTCCTGACCCGGTTGGCGGTGCTATCGTTCCTGTGTGGTCCTGGCTTGTCTGCTGTCGCTGCTGCTGGTTATCCGTTTGGCTGCTGAAGTCACTATGGCGACATTCTGATCTCTGTACACTCCAATCTCACCGGTTGCTTGTATAGAACCAGTTGGGCTTTCGCTTATCCAGTACGTAGTACTGGTTTGCTCCACTCTCACCGGTTGCTGATTTGCTTGTATAGAACCGGTTGGGCATTCGCTTATCCAGTACGCGGTACTGGTTTACTCCACTCACACCTGTTGCTGATTTGCTTGTATAGAACCGGTTGGGCATTCGCTTATCTAGTACGCGGTGCTGGTTTACGCCCTTCTCACCGGTTGCTGATTTGCTTGTATAGAACCGGTTGGGCTATACGCTTATCCAGTACGCGGTACTGGTTTACTCCAATTCACCTGTAGCTACTTCCGCTTGTTTAGTACCGGTTGGGCTTTTCGTTTACCCAGTACGCGGTACTGGTTTACACCACCATGCACCGGCTGCTGATTCCGCTAGTTCATAGCCGGGTGAGCGCTATTGTTGACCAGCATCAGTGCAGTTTTTCTTCACCATCCACTGGCTGCTGATTGCGCTGTATAGAGCCGGTTAAGCACTTGTTTGTCCAGTACACTTTGCTGGTTTACTCCACATCCACCGGTTGCTAATCTGTTGTGTAGAACCGGGTGGGCTATACTGTTCTTCTATACATGGCACTGGGTTACTGTACATCCACCGGTAGTTGCTGTCTCCGTTACTACACCGGTTTGGTCTCCCTGGTTGGGAGACTGGTTTGCTCCACTGTTCCATCTTATGCTGTTGCTCCATCTATGTAGCATTAGTGGAGCTGTTCCCCTGTCCACTTGGCTGCCTTACCCGGTAATTTGGCAAGGCCGGTAGAGCCACATTTAGGTTGGCATGTAACCTCCTGGCTGCCTTGCCCGGTATATTGGCAAGGCCGGTAGAGCCACAACCAGCTTGTCGTGTAAACCTCCAGGCTGCCTTGCCCGGTATATTGGCAAGGCCGGTACAGCCACAATCAGTTCATCATGTAAATCTCCAGGCTGCCTTGCTCGGTATATTGGCAAGGCCGGTAGAGCCACATTCAGATTGTCGTGTAATCCTTTAGGCTACCTTGCCTGGTATATTGGCAAGGCCGGTAGAGCCTCTCTTGTGTATCTTGCAATAACTACTGTTTGTACCCATTGTGTATATGTGATTTACGTGTATGATTAGGACCCGTGAGGGTTCCCATTAAACTTTTTAATAAAGTTTGATTTTTATCTTACTCTGTGTCTGAGAGTCAAAACAAACCGTGACAATAAATCACAGAATGGTTGTAGTTTCTTTCTACAGTTAAATTACCCTAACACAACTCAATAATTATATAAAAGTATATATTGTTTAAAAGTACACTACTGTACGAATCACAAAATGGCTGAAATTTCTTTCTACAGTTAAATTACCCTAAGACAACTCAATAACTATATGAAAGTATATATTCTCTGAAAGTACACTACTATAAGAATCACAAAATGGCTGAAGTTTCTTTCTACAGTTAAATTACCCTAAGACAACTCAATAACTATATGAAAGTATATATTCTCTGAAAGTACACTACTATAAGAATCACAAAATGGCTGAAGTTTCTTTCTACATGAAATGTTGTAGAAAGAAAATTTTGTTAAAAATAGGATTTTTTTTCAGAAAGCTTTCAGAAATGTACACTAAAGTCACAAACTACTGTACCACATCTGAAACAAGCTTGGATTAACAAACCAAAAAAGTATGTAATATAAATGCCTCATATCTGCTGAGTACATTAATACCCAATATGTTTAGGTGTGCAAATGTATGTTCTTCCCCTGGGCACCAAATTGGTAACAGCACATGGCAGGAGCAGGTACCTTCTGGATCTTCCTCCTCCACTTCTTTGTTGTTCTTTTCCTGTAATAATTGGAGTCCACCTAGGTGTCTTGTTTAGCCCTATTTGGAGGGTCTATTAGCACTCTATTTCTTGGCAGGGGAGGGCTGGCAACTTGTGGCCCGGGGGGCAAATACAATCAAGCGGCCCATTTCTACTATCGTTTGAGCCCACTCTCAAAGCCCACCTCCTTTTGTTAATTTTAAACATGGCATTATATATGCATTTCATTATATGATACACACTTCTCACTGTATAAGATAATGGGTTCAGTCATTACAGCAATGTATAAGCAAAGCTGAATTATATCCCTAACGGCCCCTCATACAATACCACATATCTCACATTAAAGTGGGCTAAACTACTGATATTACAGAGTTTACAATTTAAGTAAAGCTACACTAGTGATACTATAGAGCTTACAGTGGAAATGGGTTATGTAACTAGTGTAGCCTCATTTGGATTGTATCTTTGTGGTATAATTTGTACAGCACCATTTCAATTGTAAGCTCTGTGGTATCACTAGTGTTGCTCCATTTATAGCAACAAGATGGAGATTAAATGAGACAGTGGCCCACTGGCCCAGACATATGACCGGCCCAGGGAGAAATTGCCCCCCAGGCCAGCCCTCCCCTGTTTCTTGGGTAGATCTTCTCCTAGGTAAAACCACTTGAGGGAAACTCATCATTTATGGTACCGTTGGTGCTGCAGCTGTTGAATGAAAAGGCTTAGAATCTCCCTAAATAGGGGTCTTATTAAAAACACAACAGTGCATAGTGTAAGAGAAAATCATAAACTGAGACCATAAGTTGTACAAATATAACCATAAATACCCAATGCGTTTCCAAGCATCACGTTACTCTATCAGAGGCTTATCCAGTAGCGTGATGCTAGAAAACGTGTTGGGTGTTTATGGTTATATTTGTGTCACTTATGGTCTTTGTTTATGATTTTTTAAATTTATCTGGCTCTAGCACACTTGAGAAGGCCTTACCAATGATCTATAATTGAACATCATTCCTCTGACTGAGGCTGATGTACTAAGTAAATTGGAGAAATTCTGCAGCAAACAAAGTGCACCACAAGAGATAAATAAAAAAAATACCCATGTTATCACTGATTTAACCATCTGAGAGCCATAGGGGTATGCAACGCATTGCTAAGAAATGTGTTGTGCACCCCTCTGGCACTTCAAGTGGAACTTTCACCCTTAAAGGGATAGTAATGTTTAATAATAAAAGCAGCTCTAATTAATCATCATAGTATTTGGACTTTGGAGAGTGTTATTTCAATTCTGTCAGAGTTATAGTTCAGGAGCAATTCAATGACAAAGTGTCCCCCTCCCGCCCCTTTTACTGATGTAACACTCCTCAGCCAAAGCAGAAGGGAGGTGCCCAGGTAGATTGCACAGAGGGACAATCTTCAGTTAAGAAAAGGGAAAAACCTGAAAAGCTTGTCAAGGGGGGCAGGGCTTTCATTGTTCTAATAGGAAGAAGAGTGTCCCCTGCTGTTATCTGTCCAGTCTATGGACTGCATTCCACATCTGAGAAGAGAAAGCTTACACTAGGCAAAAGGGGCGGGGAGGGGAAACTTTGCTTGTGAATATCTCTTAAACCATAAAGGTTTGAGAGATAAGACTTATATCATTCTTCATGTTTTTTTAATGCCTACAAAATAAAATAAAGTTAAAACGAAGTATTACTATCCCTTTAAAACATATGAACTGTGTAATCATATGTGTGTTACCTTGGGTAACTAGAGTAGTCATTTTTTAAAGGGATAGTAATACTTTGTTTTATCTTTATTTTATTTTGTAGGCATTAAAAAAACATGAAGAACAATATAAGTTTTATCTCTCAAACCTTTATGGTTTAAGAGATATTCACAAGCAAAGTTTCCCCCTCCCGCCCCTTTTTCCTAGTGTAAGCTATCTCTTCTCAGATGTGAATCTAGTTGTAAGACCAGACAGATAATAGAAGGGGACAATCTTCTTTGTATGAAATCAATGAAAGCCCTTCCCCCCTTGACAAGTTTTTCAGCTTTTTCCCTTATCTTAATTGAAGATTGTCCCTCTCTGCAGTCTACCTGGGCACCTCCCTTCTGATCTGGCTGAACAGGGGGGGGGATACTTTGCTTGTGAATATCTCTTAAACCATATAGGTTTGAGAGATGAGACTTATATCGTTCTTCATGTTTTTGTAATGCCTACAAAATAAAATAGAGATAAAACGAAGTATTACTATCCCTTTAAAGAGGAACTACCACCGCTAAAAAACTTGTGCCCCAATAGTAGCGCTAGTCGCCAGAATTCTTACCCCATTAATGAGAATTATCCATTGTTCACAGGCTGACAGGCACGACGGAGTGAGGACATAGTGATGTCTGTGTGTCTGCGCTGTCAGTGCCAGCTGGCTCCTGGAGACATTGCTAGGAGCCGTTCGACTCCAAAAGGGACTGACAGAGCAGGCACACAGACGTCACTATAGAAAGATGCCTGGGAACAATGGATAATTCTCCTTAACACGGTAATAATTCTGGCAACTAGCACTACTGAGCAGCTAGTCTCCAGATGGGGAATTATTGGGGCGCACGTTTTTTAGCAATGGTAGTTCCGCTTTAAACAAAAGCTTTATTCATTAGAACTCTAGCTTACAAGTTAGCAGTGTTCCATTGTCATGAGCTTGTCTACGGTGCAAGATGGACTACAGACATATGATGGCCGTCCCCTCTAGCTATCTCTGCCTGCCCCAAGCTACTACACTTCATGTTCTGATAGGTGCAGGAAAGCACTGAGGTGGGGGAGTGCTGCCAGTCATGCTCTACATAGACAAGATGGCAGTGCTCTCCCTCATCGATCGTTCAGTGAAATGGAGCATGTTACAAGAAGCAGACACATCTATTGCTGGTAACACAGTCTGTTTTGGACTGAGGCGGCACTATAAACTATTGGGGGTGGGGTTTAATAACAGGTTACAGTTCTGGTTTAAAGGGTTAAATGGGCCTGTTAACCCCTGGAACACTAGGGTTGGAGACCTCTCTAGCATTCAAGAGTAGAAACGGCCTTGATTTGCCGCAAAGCTGCTCCTCGTGCTTAACCCTTTGAGTGCCGAGGGGGTGAGCAAAGCAATGCGTTGTGCACCCCTCTGGCACTCAGAGAGTTAATACATATAGCCCATAGTTGGGATATCACCAACTTGTCATGTTTGTGTTTATCTTTCTGACTTTACCCTTTGATTTGTGTTTTTAGTTCCAAAAATAAACACGCCCACGCTCCCCAGGGATGTAAACACACTTATTTACTCTGTAAATGGAGAGACCTTGAACCGTTGCCTCTCAGTAAATGTCATCTAACCTCTAATGGAGCCAGCAGGCTATTGTGTAATGTTTCTGTGAGAAAGCTGTGGGCCTTTATATCAAAGAAAATTGGAGCAATTCTGGAGCAAACCAATTGCACCACAGGGGAGAAAGAAACATTCTCGTTGATCTAAAAGGGGTTTTAATCCCTTGAATAATAGATAGGTCTCCAAAGCATTGAAAAGGAACATGTTGGAGACTTCTCCAGCATTTAAGGGGTAAGAAAAGCCCCATTTTAAACAACAGGCATTTTGTGAATGCTTATTTCTCCCCTATGGTGTACTTGATCTGTACTAGAATTGCTCCAGTGTTCATTTGATAGTAGAGAACTAACACTGTGTACTGGCTCCTATCTGCTATAGGGTGACCACGTGTCCTGGATCGCTCAGGACTGTCCCTTAATTGTGGTCTGTGTCCTGGGTCATCCCCCACCGGGACAATAAAGAGTCCCGGAATAAAGGAAATTAAAGTCACCCAATGCTTTCACTCAGCCATATTTTGACAGTGCCAGCCCTGCCACAGCCTACTTACAGCAAGCAACACAGTAACACCCACGCTGCAGGCACCATCACCAGCCAATGAAAGAGGAGAGTATTTGCACAATGGTCCTCTCCTCATTGGCTGGCTGGGGAGTGGCAGTAATGGACGGAACGGAATAGGGGACTGGAACAGCAGCACAAGAAAACTCTGTCTCCAGGAAGTGAGGCTGAATCCTGCTGGAGCCGACTCCCGTTCTGAACATGTGACGTCATGTGAGTACACTGCCGCTTTAAGAGTGTCCCGTAATGGAAGTAAATGTGATCACCCTAATCTGCTAAGAAGTGCTCTTTCAAAGACTGCATTACCTGCAATTGGCTATAAGGTATAATGGGGGTTATACACTAAGGTGTGATAAAGTGGAGATGACTTCTGCAGTGATATCAACTCTGGAGATCTTAGTGCATAGGCCCTATAGAATAACATAGGAACTGGTGAAGTGATAACACTGGAGAAGTTATCTCCACTTTATCACCTCTTTGTTTGCTTTAGTGAATAACCCCCTTATGTCCTAGTGGGTATTCTGCTATTCTCTCACAGGGACTGGCAAGAGGAGAAAGGCTGAAATCACTGTAGGGTGAGACTGCTGCTCTATTTCTGTATGTTGGCCTGTACTCCAATAGTAATCATTGCTGTTGCCCAAAAATCCCTTCACTAGGTTAATCATTTGGAAGATATCCTTATATCTGGGAAGTCTCTGGATCTGACCCAGAGACTCTGGTTTTTATACTTAATTACGTTGTCTTTGGAGACACAGGATGATTCACAGGGCCCAGTGAATTCCTCTGTAACTTCTTTTACTTCAAGTACAGTTCTGGTCAATCTCTGACATGTTCTTCTCAATCTTTGCCCATCTTAAGGCCAAACCCTGGTTCTCCTCATCCCAGTCACATCACCCCCAATCAAGCCCTGCTCAATTTACGATGCAAATCATGTCATTTGGACACTCTGACCACTAGACCTTAAAGGGATAGTAATGTTTCATAATAAAAGCAGCTGTAATTAATCATCATAGTATTTGGACTTTGGAGAGAGTTATTTCAATTCTGTCAGACTTGTAGTTCAAGAGTTATTCAATGACAAAGTGTCCCCCTTCCGCCCCTTTTACTGATGTAACACTGCTCAGACAGATCAGAAGGGAGGTGCCCAGGTAGACTGCAGAGAGGGCCAATCTTCAATTATGATAAGGGAAAAACCTGAAAAACTTGTAGAGGGGGGCAGGGCTTTCATTGTTCTCATAGGAAGAAGATTGTCCCCTTCTGTTATCTGTCTGTTCTTACAACCAGATTCCACATCTGAGAAGAGATGGCTTACACTAGGTAAAAGGGAAGGGAGGGGAAACTTTGCTTGTGAATATCTCTCAAACCATAAAGGTTTGAGAGATAAGACTTATATCGTTCTTCATGTTTTTTTAATGCCTACAAAATAAAATAAAGATAAAATGAAGTATTACTATCCCTTTAAAGGAGCAGTACATTTTTTTATGAACAAATATATATTGTAGGATGTTTCCTGTTGATTAAAATAAGGATACTCACACTGCTGAGAGATACCTATTTCCAGAGTTATTACAGTTTAAACATATTTTTTTTTTACATTAGCAGTGCCCTCTAGTGGTCAAATTCCAATTAGCTATTCTGTAACATTCTAATGGAGAGGAAAGTCAGTGACTTACAGTTCTCCATAGAATGCGTTAGAAACTGCTAGTCACTTCCTGACAGTTAGAACTTCCAGGAAGTAAACACACAGTAAATTCACTTCCTGATTATTTGAACTGTTATATCATTTGAATAAAACAACTGACAGCAGTGGAAGTGACCTTGTTTTACTCAGCCAGAAAAGCTTTATAACATATAGGTTTTCATAAAAAAAGTTTACTGCTCCTTTAAGGGACTTCCCGGGCATCTACCCAACATGCCATTTAGCCATACTTGTAAGTTTAAAGAAATATTGTTTCATTGTAATAAACTGGGCAAAAACAGGTACAGGGGCGCTGGATACCTTTCTGGCACTCAAAGGGTTAAAGGGATAGTAATACTTCATTTTAACTTTATTTTATTTTGTAGGCATTAAAAAAAACATGAAGAATGATATAAGTCTTATCTCTGAAACCTTTATGGTTTAAGAGATATTCACAAACAAAGTATCCCCCCCCTGTTCAACCACATCAGAAGGGAGATGCCCAGGTAGACTGCAGAGAGGGACAATGTTCAATTAAGATAAGGGAAAAAGCTGAAAAACTTGTCAAGGGGGGAAGGGCTTTCATTGTTTTCATACAAAGAAAATTGTCCCCTTCTGTTATCTGTCCTGTCATACAACCAGATTCACATCTGAGAAGAGATGTCTTACACTAGGAAAAAGGGGCGGTAGGGGAAACTTTGCTTGTGAATATCTCATAAACCATAAAGGTTTGAGAGATAAGACATATCATTCTTCATGTTTTTTTAATGCCTACAAAATAAAATAAAGTTAAACGAAGTATTACTATCCCTTTAAAGATATAGTAATACTTAAAAAGTATGATGCAGTGTCTATCCCCCTGAGTAAAACAAGGGCACTCCTACTGCAGAAATATGTTTTATTCAAAATTATTACAGCTCAAATTAGAGTTTTTTTTTAGGTGCGGTATCACAGTGCCCTGAAAATGTACAGTGGCGCTGTTTCTACACCATCCTATGGAGATTTACGGTCAACTGACCAGAGCTGTCCATAGGCTAGTGTAGACAACAAACGAGAAGAATGTGACGAGCGCACACCGAGAAAGAGCAAAATAAAGTAGTTTGCTCAGGGCATGTGTGGCCCCTCAGGTGCTGCTCAAGTCACGTTTTTCGCTCCCATGTGCCATTGCAGAAAGGAAATTTCCATATTCATATCAGTCTGGTCCCACCCACAGGCAGTCCAGCCCCGAAATGTCAGGCAAACCCTCTCCGCACGAAAGAAACAGCACAACCCCAGACGTACGTTTCGGTCTATGTGGACCTCGTCAGTGGGATGCAGCTGTTCCCCTCTAGGCACACAGAAGCAAGGGCCCATGCCTGGGATACCCTTCCACTTAGGGAGACAACAAACGAAAAGAATGTGACGAGCGCACACCGAGAAAGAGCAAAATAAAGTAGCTTGCTCAGGGCATGTGTGGCCCCTCAGGTGCTGCTCAAGTCACGTTTTTCGCTCCCATGTGCCATTGCAGAAAGAAAAATTCTATATTCATATCAGTCTGGTCCCACCCACAGGCAGTCCAGCCCCGAAACGTCAGGCAAATCCTCTCCACACGAGAGAAACAGCACAACCCCAGACATACATTTCAGTCTATGTGGGCCTCATCAGTGGGATGCAGCTGTTCCCCTCTAGGCACACAGAAGCAAGGGCCCATGCCTGGGATACCCTTCCACTTAGGGAGACAACAAACGAAAAGAATGTGACGAGCGCACACCGAGAAAGAGCAAAATAAAGTAGTTTGCTCAGGGCATGTGTGGCCCCTCAGGTGCTGCTCAAGTCACGTTTTTCGCTCCCATGTGCCATTGCAGAAAGGAAATTTGCCTGACATTTCGGAGCTGGACTGTCTGTGGGCGGGACCAGTCTGATATGGACATGGAGATTTCCTCTCTGTAATGGCACATGGGAGTGAAAAACGTGAGTTGTAGCACCATTGAGAGGCTACCATGCCTTAGAACAAGACACTTAATCTTGTTCGTGCTTGATGTGTGCTCCTCACAACTCTTTTTGTCTCCCTAAGTTTAAGGACATCCCAGGCATGGGCCCTTGCTTCCATGTGCCTAGAGGGATTCGGCTGCACCACACTGATGAGGCTCACATAGGCCGAAACGTACGTCTGTGGTTTTGCCGTTTCTCTCGTGCGGAGAGGATTTGCCTGACATTTCAGAGCTGGACTGTCTGTGGGCGGGACCAGTCTGATATGGACATGGAGATTTTCTCTCTGTAATGGCACATGGGAGTGAAAAACGTGAGTTGTAGCACCATTGAGAGGCTACCATGCCTTAGAACAAGACACTTAATATTGTTCGTGCTTGATGTGTGCTCCTCACAACTCTTTTTGTCTCCCTAAGTTTAAGGGCATCCCAGGCATGGGCCCTTGCTTCCATGTGCCTAGAGGGATTTGGCTGCACCACACTGATGAGGCTCACATAGGCCGAAACGTACGTCTGTGGTTTTGCCGTTTCTCTCGTGCGGAGAGGATTTGCCTTACATTTTGGAGCTGGACTGTCTGTGGGCGGGACCAGTCTGATATGGACATGGAGATTTCCTCTCTGTAATGGCACATGGGAGTGAAAAACGTGAGTTGTAGCACCATTGAGAGGCTACCATGCCTTAGAACAAGACACTTAATCTTGTTCGTGCTTGATGTGTGTTCCTCACAACTCTTTTTGTTTTCATAGGCTAGTGTAGCAACAGCGCCACTATTCAATTTCAGGCCATTGTGATACTGCACCTAAAAACATTAAAGTATTAGCTGTAATAACTTTTTAAATAAAACACCTTTCAGTAGTGGGAGTACCCATGTTTTACTCAGGGGGATAAACACTACTATATATACCACACCAAAAATGGGAAATTGTGCCTAAGTCTCCACTGAGGTAGCATAAAATAGATATAAAAGATGCTAATATCTGTCACTGCAATGCTGCTAACCTGGTAGTGAACAGGTTAAAACTACAGAGAAAATCCAACAGAAGCTACAAGGAGAGCGCTAGATATAGCATATCCTACATTTATTACAAAATAAGCAAAAACACATATAGCACAATAAAATAATACAAGTATCACTGGGGCAAGACGACACACAATGTACCGTCCCAGATGGACAAAGGGTGCATGCAGTATACTTCGCCTTGTCCCACCAAGCAACAGCAAGAAACAAAGATAATAATAATAAAACTGGAGGTCCAATATGTAAAAGTAAATCTCAGAGGTGGGAAGTCACAAAGATGATAAATGAGACCCTAGATAAGCCTCCTGACTGTGTATATAGAGAGAGAGCAGGCACCTCTGACTGAACAAAGTTCCAAGGCACGAAAAACCTGATCTATAGCAGCTCCTGTAATAAGGCAAAAAGTGCAGATCTCACATATGAAGATATATCCTCCTGTCTATAAGAGCTATAACGTGGACAAGTAATCTGTGTATTGAGCACCTCAATAATCCTCCTCCTGTCTGTGTAGATCAGTGATTCTCAACTCCTGCTCTCAGGACCCACTAACAGGCAGGACTTAGGGATTTCTCTACTAGAGCACAGGTGTGGTGATCAGAGGGTCATTCACATTGATAACTCCCTTGTGCTCTAACAAGGAAATCCTGGCCCGTTAGTGGGTCCAAAAGGACAGGAGTTGAGAAACACTGGTGTAGATAGTAATGCGGGCAGGTGGTCTGTAGATGGAACTCCCCAGTGGACCTCCTCCCGTCTATATGTGATATATCGTGGGCTGGTGGTATATGTGCAGAGGTAGCGGGCAGGTATGTAATGGGCTCACCTTCCGTCTGTGATCTCCAAGCAACTTTGCTAGCTTGTATAGTGAGAACTGCAATGGTGTCCTGTGTCTGAAACCGGATGCAGGGGCCGCTGATCAGATATTTAATTCATTGGTAAAATCTGTATCTTCAGAATACTGCAACAATGTAACCAACAATGTCTCTCATGTATATGCTGTAGTGGTACTCTAAATCCTACGCGTTTCGTACCTATGCAGTTACTACCTCATGGTTGATCCCTGAGGAAGTACCTGCATTGGTATGAAATGCGTACAGATGCTGATGCCTGGCTTCTGGTCTCGGAAGATTAAATCTTTCTTTAGCATTGTGTAGTTTTTAGAGGTAAGATAACTATTATTAAGCCAGTCGCCATCTGCCTAATAATTGCTGGGCGACTTTAACTAACTTTGGTAGTTCCGCTTTAAGTAAAACTACAATTTTTGTTTTTTAAAGAGTGCCAGAGGAATATCCTATGCATTGCAACACAATGCATTAGATACCTTTCTGGTACTCCGAGGGTTAAATGTAATCTATGGTATTGCTTGAAATATAGACTATGGCTCTCTACAGTAAGTGATAGTAACTCCACCCCCTGGTGACCACAATAGTAAATTACAGTTTAATGAAAAAATCTTTGAGCTGGAATAAGTTTTGAATAAACATCAATGGGAGCGCCAATTTTTATTCACCAGAAGAATTACAGTGTATATTTGCATTAAAAATGTACTCTTCCATTAAGTTGGACTGAAACGAAAGGTGAGGAATGCAGACAGAAACTGTACTCACAGATCAGTATTTAAAAGGGGAAAATCATACACATTATGAAAAATATATATTTTGTAGTGGTTTTCCCACATGAAGTTGCCCTATTCAGATGGATGAAGGTTCAGCTTGATGGACTCTTTTTTTCTTCTGGGAGGCCCAGCAACAGCAGCCTCCAGAAGAGTACCACACAGAGACAAAAATGGCTCTTATACATTGGGGTATCTGACTTGGAATGGACAATGTAATTTGCCTCCCAGAAGTCCTTGCTCACTAAGCACCACCTCCTGGCAGTTTTTCCCCAGAAGTGTGAACTGAAGGCGACACTTCTCAATGTGTTAAGGATCTATCAAGCACTGAAGGAGTTAAAACTCCAATATAAATTTATGGAATTTGGGGAACTGTTAATCGTCCCCTATGGTGCAGTTGGTTTGCTCCAGAATTGTTCCACTTGCTTATGGCCTATGGGGTGCACTTGTGAACACAAAGCCAACTAAGAACATGAAAATTCAGCAGACGCCCTCTGGTTGAACCTAAACTGTTACTAAAACTCCCTATGATGAGATGTACTAGGTCATTGTGCAGCTCAGTGAGAACAATAACATATGCTTACGTTATAATGTGTTCAGTGAAGAGCTCCGGTGCATAGCTGTTCCAGTATAAAGATCAAGGTCCTGTATGCATTACCAGGTCATTGTATCATATTCAGTAATGTTGTACTTCCATATAACATTTGTGCTATGGTATTTGTGTCCTTGTCTGCCCAAGGGGGCTGAGAACTTGGCAATTGATTGCTATTGTGCAAATGATAGTCCCAAATATGTAGAATGAGGGTGAGTGAAAAACACCAGTCACAGGAACAAGGTCAACATTAGTCAAAGAAAAGTACAGCTAGCTTTTATTTAACCCTTTGTACCAGAGGGTGCACACCCATCTTGTCAACAAGGGGTTAATTAAAAGCCGACCACACTTTTCAAACCTATAACCACAGCTTCTATTCCTGTTCAGCATTACCTCTGTCAACCTCAGGGTCTGCTTGCTCTATGATCAAAATCCTTCAACATAACCATCCCCCAACATTTCAAATGGCCAATAAGGGACACTTTTGTTTTAGGTGCTGCTGGAGGCACGACTGGTGGGCGGGGTATTACCAAGAATTTTTAGGTTAGTTCATGACCTATTGATAGCTTTTTAGGTAACTGATTAAATGATTTAGAACAAGACCAAAGTATTTTATTTGCACATAATTTATAAACACACATACTTAAGTTTAAACAAACATTAATGAGTTTTATTGCTGTGGAGCACTGATTTTCAACCAGGGTGCCGTGGCACTTTGGTGTGCCGCGGACATCAAAGTAGGGTGCCCCATGTTTTCTATGAAGACTTTGACAAAAATGTGAATATTGTCTTGTAAATGAAAAAATATGGAAATTGTTATGCACAATTGTTTATTGAATGGCTATAATTATGAGACCTAAGAATATCTGTATATTTCAGTGTTTCTCAACATTAGTCTTCGGGCCACACCAACAGTGCAGGTTTTCAGGTTGTTCCTGCTTAATCACAGGTGAGTAATTAGTGGCTCAGTCATTGTGATTGATTCACCTGTGAATAATTAGGGATATCTTGAAAACATGACCTGTTGGTGTGCCCCAAGGACTGGAGCTGAGAATCACTAGTATATTTATTAATTGAACCCTTTATTATGCAATTCATAAATTATATTAAAGACGTTAGGGGTGCCCCGAAAGTTCCAGTTTACTTATAGGGGGTACCTTGAGCAAAAAAAAGTTGAGAACCACTGCTGTGGAGCAATGTGATACACTTATATACACACACCACACAGTTTGATCTCCTACAAAGAAAAGAGATACAAAGTTCAAGTAGGAATTCTACACAAACAGAGCTCTAGAACATGATGACCAATAGGTCAATAAATAAATGTACATCATTACGCATGGAATGAATCATACCGGTGTTCCACATGTACCGGTACTAGTAAGCGCTTGCAAGGATTTTGTTTTAACGATCGTCACTGCTCAAGCTTCCAGCTGGATTATTTTGATCCATGGTGGACTGGATTTAATAATGTGTAGTAATGGTGAAATTCCAAGCCGTGTTGAAAAATATATAAAATTATATATAAAATTACATTCATACAACAAATGGACAAAATTATCTAAAATAAGTATTCAATGAGTGAGAGTGAGTGAATTGTGCCGGAGAGAAAGAGGGAGGAGTGCAAGTGTGCTGTGCCAGAGGGAAAGAGGGCACTCTGAAGTGTGCTGTTATGGTTAAAACTGCATTTATAAGGCTCTTCGGAAATAAAACGCTGAAGGGAAATATATAGTGACTTGTCCTAGTAGCTGATTCTTAAAACTGAGTCCCTTTGTAAGTCTGTCCACTTCAATGCCGGTTCGGTACACTCTCCACCCTGTTCTTCCTACTCTCTGGACATTTTAAGGGCCGACCCCACCTCCTCTCTTCCCAATCCCACCTACCCAGATAAAGCCCTGCATACTTTATGACACAAGATGCATCATTTGGACACTCCCACCCCCAGACCTTAGTGGATCTCCCGAGGCTTGGGACAGGAAAGTTCCCATATATGGCCTATTGGCCTGCAGCTCTATCAGCCCCATTGTTAATCTGGCTCTGACCAGAAACAGGAGATGAAGTCATCAAAAGGACTGGGAATCCTTTACACCATGTACAGATCCTGTACAAACTCAGCAGTTCTTCTGATGATCAGAGTGAATGAAAATGAGAAAGACCAGGACAACTTTCATGAATCTAGAATTTTAGTTATGTGGAGACTTGTATATTTACAAATGGATTTTGAAGATCATGGCCCAAAATAAAATAAAATAAAAAGCAATGATCATGGCAACTGCATTTGGCCTATTTCTAATAGTACTGATCCATATTGAAATTCTATAACAGTGGTTTCCATCTGGAACGTCATGGTACATTTATGTCTTGTGGCACCAAGCGTAACCCCATGAATCCAAGAGAGGTCTCTGATGCATTACAAAAACAGAGGAGTTATGTAACATTTTTTAAAACACTTTCCTTGCTATATTATTTTTCATGCACACGTCACAGATATTAAACATTTTCAACTAGATTTGTCATGACCTAAAAGTAGATGTGTCCTAAAGTAACCCTTTAAGGTCCAGAGGTATGTGTAACTAATTGCGTCACAATGCATTGCACAAACTTCTGGTCCTTTATTGGTCAAAAAAGCTGGAAACCATTACCTTAAAACTCCTTGGGGGTTATGCACTAAGGTGTGATAAAGAAACGATAAACTGGAGATGACTCTTCCAGTGATATCCGTTCTCCAGTTCCTATGTTATTCTATGGAGGCTATGCACTCCAGTGTTGGAGAAATGTTAGAGCATTGGCTACATAAAATAACACAGGATATCACTGGAGAAGTCATCTCCATATTATTACCTCTTTATCATACCTTAGTGCATCTTCCCTCTCTCTTCTTCCTTTTAAAATGCCCAAAGTACATGACTTTCGGTGCTTCACCTCCACTCTGTGTCCTGTGCAACGCTAGTGCCCAGAGTTGGGAGGGGATAGGCTCTGTAGTTTTCAGGCCCTCCAGTAGCCTGAGGATTTGGAGGGTCCTTTGACTTTTTCCTCCTATCTCCAGCCAGAGGCCCGCAGGAAGTTTGGATCTTCTGTCCTGGAGTCTTCATCTTCCTGAGTCACTGCTTCAATGCCCAATCTTCAGATGGATGCTTCGGCAACATAAAGGAAAACAAAAACTCCTCTTCCAGTCCCTAGAACTAGCTATACTCTGAAAACCAAACACTATCCATCACCACAGTCATACAGAGTTGTATCCATTCATGCTGGATGTCAACATCATTTGCATACTGGATACTGAATGTGATGTGCACCATTTGTCAAAATAAAAGAGGTGTGACAATTGTACACTAAGAGCGAATAACACTTAGTAGTTTACTCTTGGGCATGGAGTCCCTCAGGTGTTGCTCGGTCACATCGTTTTGCTCTCTTGTGCCATTGCAGAGATAAAATGGCCATATTCATATGTCTGTTCCCACCCACAGATGGTCCAACACCCCTTGTTTTACAGCTTGTAATTTGTCATGTTGATTTGTTTTCTATCACGGTGCCCGTGATTGATGCATTTCCCTGTCTGTCACCAGTAGGGGGCTTCTATTGGCTGTCTGCATTTAGCCCGCCTCATATTGCCTATTTAAACCTGGATTGGGCACCCTTTGAGTGCCCTTTTCGTGTTGTTTCTGACCTGTTTGCTATCACTATGTCCAGTGATGGTTGGGCCTCTGTTCCTGTGTTCCTGAGTTCCTGATTACAACTGTTCCAGTGTCTCCTGCATGCTGAGTTGTTTCAGTCCTGGTTCCGGCCTAGTACTCTGGGGTTTCAGTTCCTGCTGACCTTCTTCTCTGCTGTTTCCTGACCTGACTGATCGCTGCTGGTTCCTGTCATCTCCTCACCTGCCTCCTGTGATCCTGGCGACCTTCTGCTTGGTCGCGTCGGCGACATTGCTTGTTAGTCCCAGTGTGCGGACACTGGTTTGCGCCAAAGCCTTTCGGCTACACGATTCAGTGGCTGGTCCCAGCACGCGGACGCTGGTTTGCTCCAAAGCCTTGCGGCTATACGATTCCCTGTTGGTCCAGTGTGCGGACACTGGTTTGCTCCAAAGCCTTGCGGCTATACAATTCACTTGTTACTCCAGTGTGCGGACACTGGTTTGCTCCAAAGCCTATCGGCTATACAATTCAGTAGCTGGTCCCAGCGTGCGGACGCTGGTTTGCTCCAAAGCCTTGCGGCTATCCGATTCAATTGTTAGTCCAGTGTGAGGACACTGGTTTGCTCCTAAGTCTTGCGGCTATACGATTCCTCTGTTGGTCTCAGTGTGCGGACACTGGGTTGCTTACGATCCTGTCACTCTGTCATTAGCCTACACTGTGTACTTATTGGGGCTGCCTTGCCCGGTATTTAGGTAAGGCCGGTAGAACCCTGACGCTATTCCATCTGCAGGTTGCCTTACCCGGTATTGGCAAGGCCGGTAGAGCCTATTATTCCATTATCTCAGACTGTCCCGTCCGGTATATTGACAGGACCGGTAGAGTCTGCATACTGTCTTTGCTATTTACTCATGATATATATATGTATGTGATTGCCATTCTAGTGATCATTTTTATTATTTCAATAAAATTGAGTTTTTACCTAAAACTTGTGTCTGAGAGTCATAACAAACCGTGACAGTACGAAAGGGCCATGACCTCAGACAGCAAATGTGAAGGTAACGCACAGAATATCCATTGGAGGATGGATATGCACGAGCAACGTTTGGATCAGTTGGCGGTTGCAATTCAAACGATCCTTGAACGCACGGTACTCGCGGACAAATCTGGGGTTCACGATATCGCTGCTCACTGGCAGAGCATTGGCTTGGGCTAACCCCTTGTGGGAGAATGCTAAACCTTGCACTAAGAACTTTAGAGAATTTGTGCAATCCTTTCGAAGAGTGTTTGAGCCTCCTGGTAGAACCACCTCTGCTGCCAAACGTCTTATGGAGATACAACAGGGCAGGCGTACAGTGGGCGACTATGCCATCGAATTCCGCACATTGGCAGCAGAGGTAGGTTGGAATAACGAGGCATTATTGGCAGCCTTTGCTCAAGGCCTGAATGACCACATTAAAGATGAAATCGCTGCAAAAGATCTACCTATTGACCTAGATGATTACATTGAGTATGTTATGCTAATTGACTCCAGAATACGTGAGAGATCAACTGCCAGAGATCGTAGGATACGGTCAAAAAATAATGAGCCTAGTAGCATGTTTTGCCCACCCATCCCTCCCCTGGTATTGAAGTCTAGTGAACCAGTACGGGAACCAAGTGAACCTATGCAAGTAGGTTTCACTAGACTAACCAAGGAAGAGAGACTATATCGCAAGAAACAAGGGTTGTGTTTATACTGTCCGGTACGTCCGGGAAATGCACACACCTAGGGTACCTTGGGGGACAGGCCCTAGGTGGTGTACAATCGTCCCCAGTGTCGGGCATATTGAAACCCACCATACAGGGGGTATTATCCTGGGCACAATGCTCTGTGGAGGTTTTGGCCCTGGTTGACTCTGGTGCAGCAGGGTATTTTATGGATAATACCTTTGCTGAATTGCACGGAGTTCCACGCATTGAAAGAGAAAATCCCTTGGCTATTGAAGCAATTGATGACAGACCCTTAGAACCGGCTCAGGTTACTTTTGAAACTATGCCACTGTCTATGACTATTGGGGCACTTCACAGAGAAGAGCAGCAGTTCCAACTTATTAATTCTCCTCACCATGCTGTAATATTGGGATTTCCTTGGTTACAGTTACATAACCCACAATTTGATTGGAAAAAGTGTGAAATAGCTGCTTGGTCCCCGTTTTGTATGGACAAGTGCGTCATCCAGCCTATTAAGGTCCTGTGCACCTCCTCTGCTATACCGAATGTTTATCAACAGTTTGACGATGTTTTTAGCAAAGGAGAGGCTAGTATACTACCTCAGCACAGACCTTATGATTGTTGCATTGAATTGCCTCCTGGAGTAGTACCTCCGAGGGGACGCACTTATCCATTATCTTGTGTGGAGAATAAAGCTATGGAAGATTACATTTCTGATGCCCTTGCTAGAGGGATCATACGAAAATCTACCTCTCCAGCTGGGGCTGGGTTCTTTTTCGTAAAAAAGAAAAATGGCGAATTAAGACCATGCATTGACTACCGGGGCTTGAATAAACTAATGGCAAAAAATGCATACCCAATACCACTCATCACCGAGCTTTTTGATAGGCTTAAGGGCACTTCGATTTTTACCAAATTGGACCTACGGGCCGCTTACAATCTGGTTCGCATTCGAGCAGGTGATGAGTGGAAAACTGCCTTTAATACTCGATCTGGGCACTACGAATATCTAGTGATGCCTTTTGGGCTGTGTAATGCACCCGCAGTTTTTCAGGAACTGATAAACGATGTTCTGAGAGATATGTTGCAGATATGTGTCGTGGTGTACCTTGACGATATACTGATTTACTCCCAAAACATGTCACAGCACATCAAAGATGTATCCGCAGCTGTCCTTCTCCTCTGCCTACCATCCCCAGACCAATGGAGCCTCTGAACGAGCTAATCAGGGCTTGGAACAATTTCTCCGTTGTTTCGTTACTGACCATCATGATAATTGGTCCGACTTGTTGCCTTGGGCAGAGTTCGCCAGGAACTGTGCAGTCAATTCTTCATCTGGGAGCTCCCCGTTTCTGATTAATTACGGGTTTCAGCCCTGTTTGCTTCCAGATTCATTTCAGACGCAACAGATTCCAGCTCTGGATGAGCATATCGAGCAACTCCGTTCCACATGGGCACAAGTTCAGAGGGCACTTGGTCAGTCATTTCAGCGTCATCAGCGCCATGCCAATCGCAGAAGGCTTCCAGCGGTTTCTTTTCAGGTTGGGGATAGAGTATGGCTTTCCTCCAGAAATCTCAAGCTGCAGGTTCCGTCTAATAAGTTGGCTCCCCGGTTCATTGGTCCATACAGAGTCATTCGCAAAATTAACCCTGTCTCCTACGCACTAGACATACCTGCATCCATGCGTATCCATAATGTGTTCCATGTGTCCCTTCTCAAGCCTCTGGTTTGCAATCGCTGTACTACCACACCTGTGGTGCCAGGACCTGTTGAGGTCGAGGGTCAGGAGGAGTACGAGGTTCAGAGCATTATTAATTCCCGAAGGCTTAGAGGAAGGGTACAGTACCTGGTACATTGGAAAGGATATGGTCCTGAAGATCGATCATGGGTGGATAGTAAGGACCTTCATGCACCTAGGCTAGCTAGGGTCTTTCATGCCAAATACCCACAGGAACCTAGACCCTATTCTAGGAGAGGGGGTCTTTGAAAGGGGGGTACTATCACGGTGCCCGTGATTGATGCATTTCCCTGTCTGTCACCAGTAGGGGGCTTCTATTGGCTGTCTGCATTTAGTCCGCCTCATATTGCCTATTTAAACCTGGATTGGGCAACCTTTGAGTGCCCTTTCGTGTTGTTTCTGACCTGTTTGCTATCACTATGTCCAGTGATGGTTGGGCCTCTGTTCCTGTGTTCCTGATTACAACTGTTCCAGTGTCTCCTGCATGCTGAGTTGTTTCAGTCCTGGTTCCGGCCTAGTACTCTGGGGTTGCAGTTCCTGCTGACCTTCTTCTCTGCTGTTTCCTGACCTGACTGATCGCTGCTGGTTCCTGTCATCTCCTCACCTGCCTCCTGTGATCCTGGCGACCTTCTGCTTGGTCGCGTCTGCGACATTGCTTGTTAGTCCCAGCGTGCGGACGCTGGTTTGCTCCAAAGCCTTGCGGCTACACGATTCAGTTGTTAGTCCAGTGTGCGGACACTGGTTTGCTCCTAAGCCTATCGGCTACACTATTCAGTGGTTGGTCCCAGCGTGCGGACGCTGGTTTGCTCCAAAGCCTTGCGGCTATACGATTCCCTGTTGGTCCAGTGTGCGGACACTGGTTTGCTCCAAAGCCTATCGGCTACACTACTCAGTGGTTGGTCCCAGCGTGCGGACGCTGGTTTGCTCCAAAGCCTTGCGGCTATACGATTCACTTGTCACTCCAGTGTGCAGACACTGGTTTGCTCCTAAGCCTATCGGCTATACAATTCAGTAGCTGGTCCCAGCGTGCGGATGCTGGTTTGCTCCAAAGCCTTGCGGCTATCCGATTCAATTGTTAGTCCAGTGTGAGGACACTGGTTTGCTCCTAAGCCTTGCGGCTATACGATTCCTCTGTTGGTCTCAGTGTGCGGACACTGGGTTGCTTACGATCCTGTCACTCTGTCATTATCATCTGACAGCTATAGATACCTCTGGGCTGCCTTGCCCGGTATTGGTAAGGCCGGTAGAACCTTGCTTCGCGTTGCTCTTGAGGTTGCCTTACCAGGTATTGGCAAGGCCGGTAGAGCCTATATCGAGGGTTGTTGGGCTGCCTTGCCCGGTATTGGTAAGGCCGGTAGAACCTTTTGCCACATTCCATCTGAGGTTGCCTTACCCGGTATTGGCAGGGCCGGTAGAGCCTACACTGTGTACTTATTGGGGCTGCCTTGCCCGGTATTTAGGTAAGGCCGGTAGAACCTTGACGTTATTCCATCTGCAGGTTGCCTTACCCGGTATTGGCAAGGCCGGTAGAGCCTATTATTCCATTATCTCAGACTGTCCCGTCCGGTATATTGACAGGACCGGTAGAGTCTGCATACTGTCTTTGCTATTTACTCATGATATATATATGTATGTGATTGCCATTCTAGTGATCATTTTTATTATTTCAATAAAATTGAGTTTTTACCTAAAACTTGTGTCTGAGAGTCATAACAAACCGTGACAGTACGAAAGGGCCATGACCTCAGACAGCAAATGTGAAGGTAACGCACAGAATATCCATTGGAGGATGGATATGCACGAGCAACGTTTGGATCAGTTGGCGGTTGCAATTCAAACGATCCTTGAACGCACGGTACTCGCGGACAAATCTCTGTCTGAGAGTCATAACAAACCGTGACATTTTCACAGTATTATTGGGAGATTTACCTTAGAAATCTCAGGTATAACATGCACCTGTGTATATATTAATATTTTAGGGGAAAACAAGAGTGCCTATGTATAATAAGCACCATTGTTTTCCGCCTTACTACAAAAAAAATTTAGTTCTGGCAGATACCTTCCCTCCCTCCCACAATGCAATCTGCACTCAAAATAAGCCTTACTTCCTTCCACTGAAATCCACATTTTCCCTCCCGCCCCCCCCAGCACAATCCATTTCCAAATAAGCCTTACTTTTATTCCACTGAAGTCCCCATCTTCCCTGAGGGTGGCATGCATGCATTTCCACACGCTTCTTTCAATGCGCTATCAGGACCTTCTGCCTACGATATTGCCCTGTGAGAACTTTGAGATCCTCACAGGGCATTACCTTTGGCTGTTGGAGGAAGGTCCTGACAGCGCTTTGAAAGGAGCATGCTGCAGATGCAAGCATGCCGCCTGTAGGGAAGATGGGGACTTCAGTGGAATGAAAGTATGGCTTATTTTGAAAGAGGATTGAGCTGGGGAACGGGAGGGAAGATGGGGACTTCAGTGGAACGAAGTAAGGCTTATTTTGAGAGCAGATTGCACTGGGGGGAGGGAGAGAAGGTATCTGCCAGCACTAATTTTTTTTTTTTATCCAAAAACTCTCATGTATAATACGCACTCCCCACTTCAAATAAGGTGAAGAGGGGTAAAATTGTCCTGGAGATTTTACGGTACTAATTTTATTCTGCACTAAAGTAGATGTCGTAACTGATTTTTGTGTGCTGAATCTGACCCCTATGTACAAACTATCTACACTGAAAAGTCTCTTCTGTGCTTTGTTTGTGCCAAAGGGAGGGGAGCCACGAAGTGTAGTAGCATTTTGGGGAATTCGATTCTTTGGTGCCTTTTTCTTGAATGTAATAACATGTTGTATATGGGGGGAAAAATAACTCTAAAATTATTTAGCTTCCCTGCACATACTATGGGGAAATTAGTCAATTAAAGTTTGAACTATGGCAGGGTACAGTAAGTCTCAATTTTCTTTTGCTAAAGGCACCCTAACATGGAGTCTGGAATTTTCATTGTTCGCCATATGGTTATGATGCCATTTGCCAAGCGTGTAATGAAGGGTACATATGCAAAATACATAACTATTCTTAGGTCTCACAACCAGAATCACAAACATGGGAATATTTTAAATAAATTAAAGATTTGCATAAATACCCATATTCATATTCTTGCCGTCTTTAGAGTAAAAAAGTGGTACTGTAAACTAATGACCACAGCACACCAAAATGCCATGGCATCCAGCTCAGAACCATCCCTCTGTTACATACACAGAAAGCAGCAGCATGATTTTATGTCAAAGGCTAAGTGCAGAAAATTAGCTGTGTTGGTGGCTTTGTATATTCCCTCAGTGTTTGCAGACTACACAGGTAGCTTAGTTATGTATTTATTTGTGGATTGGCGTCATGAGTACCCACTCTTGAATTATTCCAAATTTCATAGAATTGCCAGTCTTTAATTTTACAATCTATTATTTAACTCAGGGATGTCTAAGTTCAGTCCTCAAGGGCCACCAACAGGTCAGGATGTAAGAATTTCTCTGATTAAGCACAGGTGAGACAATCAAAATGAACGAGTCGCTGATTATCTCACTTGTGCTTAATCAGGGAAATCCTTACATCCCGGCCTGTTGGTGGCCCTTGAGGACTGAACTCGGACAGCCCTGATTTAACTCAAGAAAAGCTATTATTTATCTTGGCATGTTATTATGTTATAATCATGTTACATTTTCCATTTTATCGAGGCTGACGTGACCTAAGAATAATTGAATAATTCTGAGGCATACCAACTGTACCATAGGGGACAGATAAACATTCCCAACATTCTCGTGTATTTAATTGGTGTTTTTAACCATAAAGAATGGTAGAGAATTCTCCAATACATTGCTTCATGCTAAAGTGGACCTGTCAAACTGAGTTTGTTTTACAGAGAATCCAAATTACCCTTTATGTGTACTAACCATTTTCTGTAAAATGCTTTTGAAAAATTAACCTTTTTGTTTAGGTGGCATAGCGTGCACTGTTTCCTGCACAGTAATCAAATTAGTTATATTCGAGGCCAAACTTAGCACTCATTGTGATATTAGAAATGTCCACAGTGTGTGGACTCTGCCTGGATTCACAGCACAGAGTGTGGTAATACTGGCTCATCATTTAAACCGTTTTGCATAAAATACCACACTGTGTCATCAACAAATAAAATGTAATTTCCTAAAAACAATTTATATTACAAACATAAGGTTAACACAACATCTAGGCAGTTTTTAGTACTCTTTAAAGGGATAGTAATGTTTCATAATAAAAGCAGCTCTAATTAATCATCATAGTATTTGCACTTTGGAGAGTGTTATTTCAATTCTGTCAGAGTTGTAGTTTAAGAGTAATTCAATGACAAAGTATCCCCCTCCCTCCCCTTTTACTGATGTAACACTGCTCAGCCAGATCAGAAGGGAGGTGCCCAGGTAGACTGCAGAGAGGGACAATCTTCAGTTAAGATAAGGGAAAAACCTGAAAAACTTGTCAAGGGGGGTTGGGATTCCATTGTTCTCATAGGAAGAAGATTGTCCCCTGCTGTTATCTGTCTAGTCTTACAACCAGATTCCACATCTGAGAAGAGATTGCTTACACTAGGTAAAAAGGGCGGGAGGGGAAACTTTGCTTGTGAATATCTCTCAAACCATAAAGGTTTGAGAGATAAGACTTATATCGTTCTTCATGTTTTTTTAATGCCTGCAAAATAAAATAAAGATAAAACGAAGTATTACTATCCCTTTAAAGCAGAACTCTCACCTTAATTGAAATATGCATATTTGAAAACTTAATTAAAAACTTCCTATATGTCATGTTAAGCAAAAGTCCAGAAAATGTATAGTTTAGGAGATATTTACATTTTTATTTGTGGGCAAAGGTAAAGTGAACATTTCCTGGTACAGCTTCATTAGTATGTGAAACATCACTGAAACCTTCATTAGCATATGACACGTCACTGAAAATGCTTCATTATATGAAACATCACTGAAAAGCTTAATGAGCATATAAAATGTCACTAGTACTGTAAAGAACAACAATTACCATTCTTTAGCATTTAGTAACAAGTATGAATATTTGGTCGTTTTGCTAACATGACACATACGTAGATTTTAATGCATTTTTCAAATATAACTTCAGTTAAGATGAAAGTTCCACATTAAAAAGAGCCATAGTCAGTGACTCACAATATCTCAGATAGAGTGCATTATTAAAAATTGCATTTTGATCACTAGTTAGCACTGTTGACCACTAGTTAGCACTGTTAAAAATAAAAACACATTTGAGCAGTAATAAAAAGTCTTCCACCAGTGGGAGTACCATTGTTTTACAAAGCAGAAAATGTTTATGATATTCTGGTTTTAATAATAGAAATGTTCTGAGCTTTTAAAGTTTTATAGTGGCCCATGCTGTTTCTAGGCTCCCTGAATGGGAAACCAAGTTGAGGAAGTGTCAAGGGGTGGCATCATGTAGTGATGATCGAGCACCCCAATGCTCGGGTGTTCGGGTGCTCTGACCGAGCGCCCCCGGAGGCTCGAGTGCTCGGCCGAGCACCCGAGCCCCATTGAAGTCAATGGGAGGACTCGAGCATTACACCAGGCACCCCCTGCTCTGATGAGGGGAGGGTGCCTGGTCCATAGGAAAAGGGCAGAAAATGATGGAAACACCACAGAAATGGTTCAGGGACAGCATAGGGAGGATGTCTGGATGCATCTTGGACTCCAACATCGCTGCTGGGAACGATCTTTCGCCCGTAGTACGCCATTTTTACAGACTGACCGTAAAACACACAAAAAGGAAGATAAAAACGACTTTAGGCGAAAAATTGTTACCAAACAGTATTTGCTGTATATTTACATGTATATCATCTGCAAATTCTGCAAAAAATTTCCTCGATTTTTCTGAACTGGGGCCATGATTAAGAGGGAAACGTGCGCAGAGGCAAATTCTCCCAAAAATTTCCTCGATTTTTCTGAACTGAGGCCATGATTAAGAGGGAAACGTGCGCAGAGGCAAATTCTCCCAAAAATTTCCTCGATTTTTCTGAACTGAGGCCATGATTAAGAGGGAAACGTGCGCAGAGGCAAATTCTCCCAAAAATTTCCTCGATTTTTCTGAACTGAGGCCATGATTAAGAGGGAAACATGCGCAGAGGAAAAATCTCCCAAAAATTTCCTTGATTTTTCTGAACTGGGGCCATGATTAAGAGGGAAACGTGCGCTGAGCCGACCATCTAAAACATTATGGGTGAGGGTCTGCTGCGGAGCTGACCATCCTAAACATTATATGCGAAGGCCCGCTAGTGAGCTGACGCTATAAAACATTATATGAGAGGGCCCGCTAGAGAGCTGACCCAATAAAACATTATATGAGAAGGCCCGCTGGTGAGCTGACCTATACAAAAATTGTCAAACTGCGCCCGCTGGTGAGCTGGCCCTATATAAAAATTATATCACAGGGCCCGCTGGTGAGCTGGCCCTATATAAAAATTATATCACTGGGCCCGCTGGTGAGCTGGCCCTTTATAAAAATTATATCACTGGGCATATGGAAGAGAGTCAACCATATACCCGTTTTTTGGGTGGAAGGGGTGAATGGGAATACAGAGTATTCCCATCATTGTAAATAACATATATAAAGTGACTTTATGTTCCCCCGGGGCTTTCCTCCAGTGGAGTGGAGAAGTCAGGGGAAATCCAGGCCTTGTTCATTTTTATAAGTGTCAACCTATCAGCATTTTCGGTGGAAAGGCGGATACGCTTATCTGTTATGATGCCACCAGCAGCACTAAATACCCGCTCAGACAGAACGCTGGCGGCAGGGCAGGCCAGCACCTCCAAGGCGTAGAGTGCCAGTTCATACCACGTGTCCAGCTTGGACACCCAGTAGTTGTAAGGCACAGAGGGATCATTGAGGACGCTGACACGGTCTGCTACGTACTCCTTCACCATCTTCCAAAACTTTTCCCTCCTTGTGACACTAGGCTGCGCATCAGGGTGAGGGTGCTGGCGGGGTGTCATGAAGGTGTCCCACGCCTTGGAGAGTGTTGCCCTGCCTTTGTCGGAACTGCTGTGTGCTCCCCTTTTCTCCCCTTCTCGGTTGGCCAAGGTAGCACGTACTCTGCCGCCAGCGTTGTCAGATGGAAAATTTTGGAGCAATTTTTCAACGAGAACCTTCTGGTATTGCACCATTTTGCTTGTCCTCTCCACCGGAGGAATGAGAGATGAGAAATTCTCTTTGTAGCGGGGGTCCAGAAGGGTGAACACCCAGTAATCCGTGTTGTCTAAAATGTGTGTAACGCGTGGGTCACGGGAAAGGCAGCCTAACATAAAGTCAGCCATGCGTGCCAGAGTACCAACAGGCAAGATTTCGCTGTCCTCACCAGGAGGATGACTCTCAATCTCCTCATCCTCTTCCTCCTCTTCTGCCCACCCACGCTGAAGAGATGGAACTAAAGTTCCATGGCTACCCTCTGTAGCGGAGGCAACCGTGTCTTCCTCCTCCTCCGCCTCCTCCAATTGTCGCTGAGAAGACGAAGTGAGGGTGCTCTGGCTATCACCTTGTGTAAGCTCTTCCTCCCCCATTTCCACCTCTTCCACATGCAAAGCGTCGGTTTTAATTGTGAGCAGCGAGCGTTTCAGTAGACACAGAAGTGGGATGGTTACACTGATAATAGCGTTATCGCCGCTCACCATCTGTGTCGATTCCTCAAAATTGCGTAAAACCTCACAGAGGTCTGACATCCATTCCCACTCCTCACTTCTGATTACAGGAAGTTGAACGGAGAGGCGACGACCGTGTAACAGCTGGTACTCCACTACTGCCCTCTGCTGCTCACAAAGCCGGGCCAACATGTGGAAGGTGGAGTTCCAGCGCGTGCTCACGTCACACAGCAGCCGGTGAGCTGGCAATTGTAAGCGCTGCTGCAGCTTCAACAGGCCGGCTGAAGCTGTAGATGACTTACGGAAATGTGCACACACGCGGCGCACCTTGGTCAAGAGATCATGCAAATTGGGGTAGGTTTTTAGAAATCGCTGAACCACTAAATTAAATACATGCGCTAGGCATGGTACGTGTGTGAGCTTGCCGAGCTCCAAAGCCGCCACCAAGTTACGCCCATTATCACACACAACCATGCCTGGTTGCAGGTTGAGTGGCGAGAGCCATTGCTCGGTCTGGTGACTAATCCCCTGCAACAGCTCTGAGGCCGTGTGCTGTTTGTCCCCAAGGCAGATCAGCTTCAGCACGGCCTGTTGACGCTTCCCCACTGCAGTGCTACACTGCTTCCAGCTACCGGCTGATGGGTGAGTGGCGCTGCGCGCAGAGAATTCGGAGGTGGAAACGGAGGAGGAGGAGCTAATAACGTAGGTGCTGGCGGAAACCCTGATGGAGGTAGGGCCCGCAATCCTCGGCGTGGGTAGCACCTGTGCCATCCCAGGGTCCGAGTCGCTCCCAGCCTCCACGACATTCACCCAGTGTGCCGTCAGGGAAATGTAGCGTCCCTGGCCACAAGCACTTGTCCATGTGTCAGTCGTTAAGTGGACCTTCCCAGTAACTGCGTTGGTCAGGGCACGGGTGATGTTACGGGACACATGGTGGTGTAAGGCGGGGACGGCACACCGGGAAAAGTAGTGGCGGCTGGGGACTGCGTACCGAGGGACAGCTGCTGCCATCAGGCTGCGGAAGGACTCAGTCTCCACAAGCCTAAATGGCAGCATTTCGATGGCCAGTAATTTGGAAAGGTGTGAGGTTAGTGCTATGGCCTGTGGGTGGGTGGCTGGGTATTTTCGCTTGCGCTCAAATGCCTGGGGTAACGACATTTGGACGCTGCGCTGGGACAGGGAAGTGGATGTGGTCGCTGATGGTGCTTCAGATGGTACAGGTGCAGGGCGGGAGGTATGCGGGCCTGCACCTTCGACAGGCGATTGGCCGGCACCGAAAACAGGGGAAGAGGAGGCAGTGGTGTGGCCTGCAGACACAGATTGGCGATCCGGGCGTTCCTCCCACTTATTACGGTGCTTGGATGCCATGTGTCGGATCATGCTGGTGGTGGTGAGGTTTCTAGTGTTCATGCCTCGGCTCATTCTGGTGTGGCACAGGTTGCAAACTACAATTCTTTTGTCGTCCGCACTTTCCTTAAAAAAACGCCATACCGCGGAACACCTACCCCTTGGCAAGGGAGATTTACGCAAGGGGGTGCTCCGTGGAACATTTGCGGGCCGGTTTGGTGCGGTCCGCCTTCTTTCTGTAGCCACACCACTGCCTCTTCCAGCCTGTTGCGGTGCTGCAGATGGCTCACCCTCAGGACTGCTGTCATCACTCGGCTCTCCACCTTCCCAGGTGGGGTCAGTCACCTCATCGTCCACCAAGTCCTCCTCCACTTCCTCACTCTGATCATCCTCCTCATGTCTTGATCCCACCACATACTCAGTCATTGACAACTGTATATCATCCTCCTCATCAAGGTCTTGAGACAGTAATAGTGGTTGATTTAATGGCAACTGTGTCTCATCATCATCATCATCCACTTCCTTTGACCTTAAATGCCGTTCCCCTCTGTCATCTTCTTGTGATTGGGTACCCTCTAGAGGTTGTGAATCAGGGCACAAGATGTCATGTTCCTCTGCAAGCGTGCTTGGAGAGAGGGTCAAATGAAGGATTGGTGATGAGACGAGCTCCTCACTATATCCCAGTGTGGGATCACTTCTTTGACCAGACCCTCTATGGTGGGAGGAAGGATGATCAGGGTGAGGATTATGTTGACCAGACTCTTGGCTACTGAGAGTGGACTTGGTGAAAGACAGGGTGGTGCTTAACCGACTGGAAGCAGTATCACCTGAAATCCAACCGACCACCTGTTCGCAGTGGTCTGACCTCGAGAGGGATGTCCTGCGACGCCCTGTAAACTGAGACATGAAGCTAGGTATGGTGGATGTCTTTCTTTCTTGTGCTCTGGCACCAGGCACAGTTTCTACGCGTCCTGACCCGCGCCCTGAACTATCAGGATCACGTCCACTTCCCCGTCCCTTTTTACCCGCCTTCTTCATATTACACGGAATATGTGCTGCAAATCTGCAACTTTGCACACTAAACAGAATGTGCTGCTTATCTGCGGTTAGACACAGTGAATGGAATATGTGACTTTGATATTTTACACTTTGCACAGTAAACAGAATGTTCTCCTAATATGCAACTTTGCACACTAAACAGAATGTGCTGCTTATCTGCGGCTCGGCACAGTGAATGGAATATGTGACTTTGATATTTTACACTTTGCACAGTAAACAGAATGTTCTCCTAATATGCAACTTTGCACACTAAACAGAATGTGCTGCTTATCTGCGGTTAGACACAGTGAATGGAATATGTGACTTTGATATTTTACACTTTGCACAGTAAACAGAATGTTCTCCTAATATGCAACTTTGCACACTAAACAGAATGTGCTGCTTATCTGCGGCTCGGCACAGTGAATGGAATATGTGACTTTGATATTTTACACTTTGCACAGTAAACAGAATGTTCTCCTAATATGCAACTTTGCACACTAAACAGAATGTGCTGCTTATCTGCGGTTAGACACAGTGAATGGAATATGTGACTTTGATATTTTACACTTTGCACAGTAAACAGAATGTTCTCCTAATATGCAACTTTGCACACTAAACAGAATGTGCTGCTTATCTGCGGCTCGGCACAGTGAATGGAATATGTGACTTTGATATTTTACACTTTGCACAGTAAACAGAATGTTCTCCTAATATGCAACTTTGCACACTAAACAGAATGTGCTTCTTATCTGCGGTTAGACACAGTGTATGGAATATGTGACTTTGATATTTTACACTTTGCACAGTAAACAGAATGTTCTCCTAATATGCAACTTTGCACACTAAACAGAATGTGCTTCTTATCTGCGGTTAGACACAGTGAATGGAATATGTGACTTTGATATTTTACACTTTGCACACTAAACAGAATGTTCTGCTAATCTGAAACTTTGCACACTAAACAGAATGTGCTTCTTATCTGCGGTTAGACACAGTGAATGGAATATGTGACTTTGATATTTTACACTTTGCACAGTAAACAGAATGTTCTCCTAATATGCAACTTTGCACACTAAACAGAATGTGCTTCTTATCTGCGGTTAGACACAGTGAATGGAATATGTGACTTTGATATTTTACACTTTGCACACTAAACAGAATCTTCTGCTAATCTGAAACTTTGCACACTAAACAGAATGTGCTTCTTATCTGCGGTTAGACACAGTGAATGGAATATGTGACTTTGATATTTTACACTTTGCACACTAAACAGAATGTTCTGCTAATCTGAAACTTTGCACACTAAACAGAATGTGCTGCTTATCTGCGGCTCGGCACAGTGAATGGAATATGTGACTTTGATATTTTACACTTTGCACACTAAACAGAATGTTCTGCTAATCTGAAACTTTGCACACTAAACAGAATGTGCTGCTAATCTGAAACTTTGCACACTAAAAAGAATGTGCTGCTAATCTGCAACTTTGCACACTGAACAGAATGTGCTGCTAGTCTGCAACTTTGCACACTAAACAGAATGTGCTGCTAATATGCAACTTTGCACACTAAAAAGTTTGTGCTGCTAATCTGCAACTTTGCACACTAACCAGAATGTGCTGCTAATCTGCAACTTTGCACACTAAACAGAATGTGCTGCTAATCTGCGGCTAGGCACAGTGAACGGAATATGTGACGTTTTTTTTTTTTTAAATCTCTGCCCCCCCAAACAAAATAAACTGCTGCCCCCACACACAGTAGTCCTAAAAAGGACTTTTGGGTCTTTTTTTTTTTCAAAATCGCTTTTCTTCTCCCTACACTGACTTTCCCTTCCTATCCTCATCTCTCCCTGGCTAAGACTGAGCCGAACTCGCTGGTCAGGTGCTATACAGCACCCGATCACGGGTTCTGGCCAGCCAATCAGTGTAATGCCAGCAGCCAACATGGCTGCTGGCATTACACTGATGTCAGAGCCTCCCTGCACGTTTATTGGCTGCGCAGCAGCCGCGAAACGTGCGGGGAGGAGACCCGAACATGGCGGGCGAGCACATGCGGTACTCGTTCGAGTACCGCCATGTGCCGAGCAGAGCGATGCTCGAGCCGAACCGAGCTTCGGCCGAGCATGCTCGCTCATCACTAGTGGCATGTCATTTTTGATTGGAAATATCTAATTTAACATAACCGAAAGTGTGTCACAGTTTAGTTTCTTTTCTCTTTCAGAAAAGACAAGCAAAACTTTGGAGATTTGGTTCCTGGTCAGTTTTCCTGGATATTGAAAAAATCCTGGTTTCTGGTTTCCCTGAATCTTGTTCCCTCTGTTCTTTTAGAAGCAAATTATTGTTTCAGCTGTCTTTGTCCTTGGACTTTCTCCAAACCCTGGTCCAGATCTTCATCTTCATTAATTAAACGTTCAACTTCATTTCAGATGATCTCCTTCATACTGGCACATTTTTATATAGAAGTGTACACCATCACATATTTTAAAATGGGCAACATTGTTTACAGGAACTTAATCTCAGAGCTCCATCTTAATGATTAGGTGTATATTCCTGCACGCTCACCTGGACACACATCCCAGGCCTTAAGCCTATAAATGTAATGCCATGCGGAGGTTTCATAGTGTTATTTCATGTGAAGTAGAGTCTAAGCTTGTTCCACTAATGATCCTTTCTCCTGATTTAGTATCCTTTAGTAGCTGTACCTTTCAAAGTATCTAATTACTGCTGTCTGCAGCATGTCTATCTGACCCAACTGAGAAACAGAATGCTGATTGGGCTGCCTTTCTCTACAAGACAGCATCTCCAACATGTTTTACCCTCTTGAGTGCCAATCATACTCAACTGCTTGCTACCAGCCAGTATCTCTAGTAAAGGTAGTCTCCAAGGGCCAGTCTGGACAGCACTGCTTGCTACAAATTAAACATTTCTATACAAGTTAACCACTCACAGAAAGTGCTTAGTGGCCATGTTCATAATTATCTGCTTATACTTGTGTATTATTTAATGTGTGTTTCCTATCTCCAATACACTGTATCATATCTCCCACCACCACCCCCAGACAGCGCTCAGTTTATGTATCTTTATTTATATAACACCATATGTGTACCAGTGCTTTACAGAATTTGTAAAAAATACAGAACTGGGTTAAGAGCATCAGGCTAAAGTGAGATCATTGCATTATTTGTGGGGGAAAAGTGCAGCAAAGTGAATCATACATTGGTAAAGGGACCTGTCACAAAGAGCTTACAATCTAATTAGAAATCATGACAACATACAGAGACAGTAGGAGGAGCATCATAAGTACAAATACAAGGCTTAGTGAATGAAGAGCAGAATTATTCTAATGTGACTGTCAGTGTGCACAAGGAGAATATTGTTACTGAGATGCCTCCTTGAGCAGGTAGGTTTTCAGAAGATTCTTGAAAGTGATGAGTGTGGATGATTGGCGAATGGTGATAGGGAAGGCATTCTAAAGTCGAGGGATAGCCAGTGAAAAAGATTGCAGCCATGAGATGGCTAGAGTTGTGTAGGGAGAGGACAGATAGAACCCTTGAGAAGAATGCAAGTGATGGAAAGGGGTGTAGCGGGAGAAAAGAGCAGAAATGTAATAGGGAGCTGAAGAAGAAAGAGATTTAAAGGAGAGGAGAAGAATCTTGTAAGAAATACGATAATTTATAGGTAGCCAACGTGTCCCTCTTTGGCTAGCTGTTCCTTCTGTCGCTCGTTTTGTTTTGGTACGGCCCACATCTTTTGGACTGATGTTGCTTCATTTTTTTTCTGGCAGAATTCCTTGCCTCACTGCCCAATTATTCGAGTTCCAGTCTTTGACTTGTTCCATGTCTCGTTGAGTGTGTTCTTTCTACAGGTCCTTTGGTTTTTGAGTTCCTGCCTGGTATTTGACTTTGCCCTTTGTCTGAACCATTTGGATTATCTGGCATTGACCCGGCTTGTCATTTCTACCATTGAAATGGTACCTTGCTGTATCTTTGGTCTCCTGCAATTGGGGTTCATTCCTCAGTATTATTGCAGAATCACCTCACTATATTCCATCAGTGCCTGTTTACTCACCCTGGTCGAGGCTCCAGCTCAACTAGGGTCAGACATCTGGCATTGTGGCCAGCATCTTTAAGTTCTGTTTGGAGCTGTTGCAAGAGTATCCTTGTTACTAGCCACGTTCTCGAGCTTCGCCCTCTAGCTGTATGGTTATGCATATGCATTTGGGCTGTAGAAACAAACTTGGTACATATACTCTAAATGGGAAACAACTTGGGGGATCATCATTATAGGAAGATTTAGGAGTCTGATAGATGATAGACCACAGCAGTGTGCAGAGTCATTCAGTTGCAGCAAGAACAAATAGGGTACTAGCCTGCATAAAAAGAGGTGTAGATGCAAGGGATGCTAATATTATCCTACCTCTGTATAAATCCTTGGTTAGGCCTCTGGAAAAAGTGCAGAGACGTGCAACAAAACTGATAAAGGGATTGGAGGATCTGAGTTATAAGGAGAGACTAGCCAAACTGGGTTTGTTTATATTAGAGAAGCGACATCTAAGGGGTGATATAATTACCACTTACAAATATATTCAAGGTCAATACAAAGAACAATCCAATTAATTATTTATGCAAAGAGCTGAGCTAAGACCAAGAGATCATCCATTAAGACTAGAGGAAAGGCGCTTTTGACTAAAACAAAGGCAGGGATACTTTACAGTAAGGGCGGTAAAGCTATGGAATTCTTTGCCTCGGGATGTTGTACTTGCAGATAATGTAACTGCTTTCAAAAAAGCAATGGATGCCTAGCTAGCACAGAATAATAATGAAAATTATGACAGATGACTTCATTGCAGATATGATATTGATCCAGAGAACTGACTACCATTTGGAGTCAAGAAGGAATTTTTTCACCCACTTGGGGCTAAATTGGAAATGGCTTCAGAGGGCTTTTTTTTGCCTTCCTCTGGATCAACAGGGGTGTTTTTGGCATGGGCTGACGCATGTCTTTTTTTTGGCCTCATCAACTATGTTACTATGATCCCTAGTTTCAGACAATGAGGAAGTTAGTAGTTCCTACCTCAGGACTTACTCAGACTCTGAGTTACACAATGGAGGTATTTCAGGAGTAGATGAGAGGGAAGGTATCTGGAAGCAAAGGTAGTTAGTTATTCTTGCAGCTTAATCGAGAACAGATTGAAGTGGAGAAAGATGAGAGGCAGGAAGACCAGAGAGCAGAATGGTGCAATAGTCGAGTCTAGAGAGAATGAGGACCTGTGTAAGAGTTTTTGCCAGTTCTATCTTAGCCATATTAAGTTTAAGATGGTGCTGGGCCACCCATGATGATACTGCTATGAGACACTGCGTGACTCGAGATGGCAGAGGCAGAGTGAGGTCAGGGAAATAGAGGTAGAGTGGTGTGTCATCTGCATACAGATGATAATTAGTTGTTTCAGCTGTTTGGTGTTCTCAAGCTGTACACACTAGCTCTGTACTCAAGGATAGTCTGCATCCTGGTTCCTGTGACTGCTCTGAAGCACCATGCTCTTCTGCCTGGTGGCTACTTGTGGTATTATGGTTTCACCTTCCGGCTGATGCATTGTGTTTACATGTGTATTAACCCTATGGTTATTTTGCCAGACTGTCTCAGCTTGATGTATAAACCATGGTATTCCATCTGCCTGCTAGCTGTGTCCATTCCTGTGTCTCTAACAGATCCAGCTTTTTGGCATGTATTTCCTTCTTGTAAGTCCTGTCAACTCTATCTTCCCTTCACTGCTCAGATCAGTCTCATTCTAGGCACAAAACCTACCTGATATTACTGGCCAGGATCTGTTCCCCAGGTCCAGTCAGTGGTCAGTGCTACAATATCCACTTCTCTGCCCTGCGGGCCTATTAACTCAGTTGGCAGTGATACTGTCACAATTCTATTTTACTGTGCTACGACCCAGTTATGGGAGTTGTAGTCTGACAACAGCTGAATGGTCTGACCCAGAATTAAGGTTTTCACTTTAAAAAGCACAGGCGTGTGCCATGTACCAGATAACGCTCTGCTGATGTTTGACAATGCATTGTAATCTCTGTGGCATCAAGAGGTTATTAACAAAATTTTTATTCTATGAACGATTTTTGAGAACATGTAAAATACATAAAAATACATTATGAGCTGATAGTTTCCTTTTAACCCTTTCAGTGCTAGGGGAGTATGCACCGTATTGTTAAGCAATGTGTACAATGCGTTGCATACCCATCTGGCACTGAAAGGGTTAACCCAATAGAGGGCTTGTTCACATGGGCTACATTATCACAGCCTAAAAAAAATTCAACTATTTAGATCAGGGCTGTTCAAGTTCAGTCCTCAAGGGCCACCAACAGGCCAGGATGTAAGGAATTCCCTGATTAGGTACAGGTGAGCTAATCAGTGACTCTTGAATTCTACCTATCTCACCTGAGTTCGTACTGGGAAATCCTTCAATCGTTACATGTTTCCAGCTTTTTAATAACCCTGCTATAGAACCCTGCTATATAACCCTTCTAGAAATCCATAGATCAGGGCTGTTCAAGTTCAGTCCTCAAAGGACACCAACAGGCCAGGATGTAAGGATTTCCATGATTAAGAACAGGTGAGTTAAAGGGACAATAATGTCTGTAACGGGCCATAGGCCGTTACTAAGAACTCATATATGAACTGGTCACTCATGTCCCCTTGCTACAGGATGTAGGGCTATGGACTGTCGAATAGTTTCGTATGTTATATGTGCGAGGGGGATACACGAACACCGAAGCCGGTGGTTCCCCGGTTCCTTTGTTCGAGACATCAATGCTGCCGCGAACGCGGGAACTGGAGGCAGTGAGTCGACGCCGGATTGGCCGACGTACAACTCTCTGCGCACACTGGGTGGCCAGGGTTGAAGCTGCATATTCACCCTAGTGTGTACGTGCCTCAACCCCTGGTCTAGCCCTCTAAATGTGTGTTCCCCCTCATCAAACCTTTGTCTTAATCTAATTACACATGTTTGTACTGCAGATGTTGAGCAATATGCTGATTAGGCCGGTTGCCATTGACCTTTTTTCTCTGCTTGCCATTGGCCCTTCTGTTCCATCTGCCATTGGTCCTTTTGTCACCAGTGTCACCTGTCTATTGTGTTTGATTGGTCCCTAGCCCAAGTCCCTATTAGAATGCCTAGCCCCTCCTGTCCCATTGTGACCCTGTGCTGAAGTGTATAAAAACATGTGTTCGGTTCAATAAAGTGTGTTCGTTTGGCAGCAAGAAGTCTCCTGTGTCGTTCGTGTTCGGATGGTCTAAAGAATCCGCTCTGATCCCCATCCTCAGAGACGCTTTTGAGCTATTCAAGTTCCTGTGAATCCCCGCCTCGAACATCGATTCTCGGTCCTCCTGGATCTCCAGTCTTCGGTACTCGGCGGGATTCGGTGTCCGAACCGGTTCCGACGTTCGACGGGTTCGAGAGTGCCGCGAAGAGTTTCCCTCCAACCGGGGTGTTCGACAGAACCTAGCCGCCTTCGAGGGCAGGGAATCTGGTAACGACGGCCCAGGGCTTCCCAGCTACCTGGGTTACTGTTATAATGTCCCATAAAAAATGATGCTTGCTTTTGTAGAGGTTTAAAAAATAAGTTATTTGGAACAAATTTTATCTCTCAAACCTTTATGGTTTGAGAGATATTCGCTTGTAAAGTTTCCCTTTACGGCTGACAGCAGGAGATTCGAGTCGTGTGACTTGAGGAGGCTCTTAGAGCTGAAATCACGTTATTTAAAAAGAACTACTTCATTGGAACGGTCTACAAAGTGTGCTTGCAAACCAATGAAGTAATTCTTTTTAAATAACGCTATTTCAGCTCTGCTGCAGAGCCGCTGGCTGGTCCCCAGACCGGGATCTCCTGCTGTCAGCTAGACACTGATGTCAAGAGAAGAGGAGGAAGGGAGGAACTTTACATACTAATATCTCTCAAACCGTAAAGGTTTGTGAGATGGGATTTGTGCCAAATAACTTATTTTTTAAACCTCTACAAAACAAGTATAGGTTTTATGGGACATTAGTGTCCCTTTAATCAGTGGCTCACTCATTGTGACTGACTCACCTGCTCTTAATCAGGAAAATTCTTACATCCTGGCCTGTTGGTGGCCCTTGGGGACTGAACTTGGACAGCCCTGATTTAGAGCTCTAACTAGCATCTAGTCAGGTAAATGTGTTTCCTATGGTGCAGCTGGTTTGCTACAGAACTGCTCCACACGATCCTTTCTTACTCTGTTTTATATTATGACAATGCTCAGTGTTCCATATTACTGTACAATGAGAATCACAGATCTGTGTTACTGACACTGTTGCAGTTCTATGTTACATTATAGTGACACTATAACAGTTCTATGTTACTCCATAGCTTGACTCACAGATCTGTTACTAACACTTATGTAGTACCATATAACTATGTTATGATACTTTCACAGCTCTTTAATATCATATCTTGACTAGTATTCAGTTGTACATTGCTACAGTCTTACAGTGGTATATGTTACTTTATTATAATACTTTAACAGTTGTGTGTTGTATAACACTTTAATTCTCTATTACTATATTACAAGACATCATTTGGTGTTACTATTTTAATACACAGGCTATTCTGTATTACCAAATAATAAGACTATTACATATTTCTGTGATTTTATTATGACTGTAGTTCTGTCTTCAGGACAGGATTTCCCACTAGTGTATTTATATAGTAGCATCTAAATGTTATGAGGTAAAAAGCTGTCAACTATCTTGTCTAAAAGTCGCTATTTAAACACACAAGTTCTGAAGATCACGCCATACTACTGGTTTATGTAAATCAACAACTCAAAATTCTGCAGTCGTGACTTCCAATGAACCACTGGACCAGAAACCACATTATGTGTGACTGTATTAGTAAACCTTATATTTGTTTCTAGGTATACCACACAGGCAACTGGATCCTTAAAACATCAGTACAGTTTAATTCTGAACAAAAGCAAAACATATATTGCAGTGTTTCTGTTGCTAAGTAAAACATTTTTCCAGTTTTGAGATAGCTCACCTCTCCCAAAGAATGCATTGAATAACTGTCTAGACAGATGGGCAGAGATGCACTAAACTAAAGGGCAATATCAATAGGGTTGCCACCTTTTCTTAAAAAAAATAACGGCCATGGCATTCCCTTCATAGACTTAATATTGGACAGAAGCCAATTTTTTACCAGCCTGTCAATGGCATATCGATAGGGTTGCCACCTTTTCTTATAAAAAATACCGGCCATGGCATTCCCTCCATAGACTTAACATGGGACAGAAGCCAATTTTTTTACCGGCCTGCCTGTAAAATACCGGCTGGGTGGCAACCCTACATATCAACAGCATTCACTAAGATGTGTTCTCCATCATATCCCTGTGAATCTGCCACAATCCGCTGACATGAATATGCTATACCGTGGACAGGTTTTGCTTGACGATGGCTCATTTGCATGTGGCAATGCAGGTTAATGAGCCATTGTCATATTCACATGGGTGTGTATACATGTTAATGTGGCTGTTCTCCACATGCATTACAAAAGAGCAGTAAACTTTTTTTTCTGAAAACCTATATGTTATAGAGGTTTTCCCACTGAATAAAACAAGTGCAATCCCACTGCTACCCACTGTCTTATTCAAAAGTTATAACAGTTCAAATAATCAGGAAGTGAATTTACTGTGCGTTTACTTCCTGGAAGTTCTAACTGACGGCATGACTCAGAAGTTTCTATCACATTTTATAGAGAACTGTTTGTTATTGACTTTCCTCTCAAACAGAATGTAACAGAATACCTAATTAGAATTTGACCACTAGAGGGCACTGCTAATGAAAAAAAAACATGGGTTTAAACTGTAGTAACTCTGGAAATATGTATCTCTCAGCAGTGGGAGTACCTCTATTTTATTCAACAAGACAAGCAGCCTTTGCTGTCAGAGTTCTCAGTCCTAATATGACCAACCTGAGGTCTGTGGTGTTGGGATCTTCCTAGGGCTTTCTATGGAGCAAGAGAATGGTTTGCAGTCTCTGCTAAAGAGCAACAATGGCAGCTGCCCTCCTGTAACCCTTTCAGTGTCATAGAGATGTACACTGCACATCCATGTGGCACTGAAAGGGTTAAGAATATATCTAAAAATAAATAAATAAATATAGCCCTGGAGAGCTGATCCAAATTCAGAGCTGCGTGGAGTCCATCTGAGAAGGGGCATATTAAACCAATGTTCAAATGCTTCATACTGACTCAGTGTGGCACAAATAATACACACAAAGGCACTAAAGCAAACATTAGGTTTAGAGGCAGTTGAACCTCACCAAGCCTTCTTTATTCTCCTACCATGTTCCCTGGTCAATCCATTAGGGCTCGCAATGCATTTTGGTCAGCTTGTGTACAACGATGGCATTAGCACTCCACAGGTCTCCACCTCAGGCCGACATTCTTCCCTCCCACTCACTGCCATCATCTTTCCTGGTGAAGCCCTGGAAAGTGGAAGCAAAGAATCCCAGCCCGAGGTAGAGACAGATGGAGTGTCAAATGCTATCACTGTACACACACTGACCAAAATTCACTCAAACTTCAGGGTTGTCGAACTGCTGGTGATGAGTAAGGGAGGGAATCCCATACACCTCATCAGCAATTCCACAACCTTGCAGGCTAATGATTAAATTCAACCCCTCCCCTTGCATACTTAATTCTTTGTGCACATGGTGATGTGCGTCTCCATTGCCAGACATACATCACCATAGCATTGCCTCTTAGTGCAACTTCCCTAAGGTGACTCGGTCATTAATGGATTAATATAAAAATTAATAGTTTGACCGTAATTACTTTGGAACTAAGTATCTTCTAGTAGTCCGAGTACCCTTGTTGTACTCAACATTAAAATTATGCAATATACTTTTTTTTCATAATACAGATTTACTACTCATTTAACTTTCACGTTCCTCCTTTATTCATCACAATATGAAAGTTATGTGTTTGAAATTGTCACAATTCTGCATTACAGTACTATATTATAATATTGAAACAGTTACAGCTGTGTACTATAGTACTATATTATAACAGTCTCACTACTGTATTGCACTATTATAACAGGTACAGATCTGTGTTAAAATGAAAAAGTCAGAATACTCTATACAGATCTGTATTAAAATAAAAAAGGTCAGAATACTCTATTATAGTACTGCAGTTGCTCCTTACTACAGTATTAGAACTCTGTCACAATTCTGTATTGCATTATTATGATTATTATTCACTGCTAGATCATAACTGCCACACCTCCATGATGCTTTATAATAACCCAGACATAGTTCTGTATTGCTTTTATTATAAAAGTCAGAGCTCAATGTTCTATATCATAATACTATCACAGTACTAAATTACATTATATTATACTATATTATTACAGTAACTGCTCTCTGATACTATACCACAGTCACATTCCTGTACTGTAGTATTGTGACAGTCACAGCTCTATTTCTATAAAAGTCATAGTTCTGTTATGACAACAGATCAGAACTAGAGATGCACCAATACCAATTTTTTTGGCTTTTTCTCTCCCTTTTGATTCCCCTTTTTCCCCCTCCTTGACTCTTGATCCCACCCTTTTACCTCTCTCTCTCTCTCTCTCCCTCCTGATCCCCCCTCTTTTTGACTCTTCTTGGCCCCCCTCCTTTTGTCTCCAGATCCTTCCTCCTTTTGCCTCTTTATTTTTCTCCCTTAGTCCCTTTTGCCTCTTTTTCTCCCTCTTGACTCCCCTCTCTGCCTCTTTCACCACCCGCTCTTCATGCCCCATCTTGCTTCTGTTGATCCCCCTTTTCCTGCCTTACCCTCCTCTGCCAGGTGCTCGCTGTTCTCTCGCAAATAAACTTGCTGTAGGTTGATTTGCCACTTCCTTCTGTTGGACAATCTGTATTTTTTGCTTTCCAAATCACTGCTGTATAGGAGATATTGAATGTGAAAAATTACCGTGTAACGCCAGCTTGCTTGCCCGTGCTGCACAAGCTGGGACAGCTTATGCCACATGGGTTACTAGTTCCACCCCTCTCTACATATATGAAGTCCACCCCCTTTCCTACGTGTAGCTCTGACCTGGCGTGCTCTCATTGGTAAGTGTGTCCAGGTCACTATATATACTTGCAGCCTGCTTCTCTTGCCAAAAACAGATCACAAAAGAAGTGGACTGCATCTATACATGCGCATGGTTGGTGGGGGAAAAAAAGGGGGCAGAATTTTCACCGGCCCTTTGGAAGGACGTAACAGAAGAGTGCTGCCCATCAACTGACATGTCACAAAGATGGCTGCTATCTCCTTACAACATACAAAGGCAACAAACAACAACAATCTTGGCTGCAATCTTTTTCACTGGCTGCCCCTCAACTTTGGAATGTTCTCCCTATCACCATTCTCCAATCATCCACACTCATCACTTTCAAGCATCTCCTCAAAACTCACCTGCTAAAGGAAGTATCTCAGTAACAATATCCTTCTTGTGCACACTGACAGCCACATTACAATTATTTTGTACTTCCTTTACTGAAGCCTTGTGCTTGCATTTATGATCCTCCTCCTACTGTCTTTGTATGTTGTCATGATTGCTAATTAGATTGTAAGCTCCTTGGGACAGGGTCTCTTTCCCAATGTATGATTACCTTTGCTGCACTTTACCCCCTGCTAATAATGCAATGACCACACTTTAGCCTGACGCTCTTAACCCAGTCCTGTATTTTTGTATTGTAGTATTACAATTTCTTTAAAGCTCTGTGTACATGTATAGACCTATATAAATAAAGATACACACACATATATATTCATACATACATCTGATGTCAGGCAACTTGCGGTGCATTGTTGGGTAATGTGTTCCAACCTGTCGGGAACTTGAGAGATTAACTAACCCAAACCCACACATACACCACCCAACCACCCCCAACTAGTCTAACCAGGTGCACTGTTAAAACTTCCATTGCCAGATTGGCTGTGAACACATTGCAATCAATGTGATCCAGTCAGCCTGGTAATGGAGGGGTTAAAATAAAATAAAAATGTGTTTTGTTTAAGGTCCAAGTGGCTGTAAATATGTGGGGGAGGGATAACGTTGTCCTCCCATCTCTCAATCCTAAGCATATCACGATGGAGAGTGCTCAACAAATAAAGGGGCCCCGTGACCTCCAAACACCTTTCTCATTAAAAGGATGACACTTTTGTGAAATGCTCTAATGGATTAAATTGATAAAAAATGGGATAAATTCACCCCAATTTATTTACAAATACAATACAACATAATACTTTAAAGGGATAGTATTACTTCAAAATTACTATCCCTCATATTGTAGCCCTTAATGAACTGAGTTAAATGACACCAGTGGCATCTCTCAAACCTTTATGGTTTAAGAGATAGCCGCTTTCAAAGTTTTCTCTCCCCTGTTGTCAGCGTTCTGCTGCCAGCAGGGGAATCCGGTCTCTGAATCAAGGGGAGGCTCTTCAGCAGAGCCGATATCTCGTTATGGAAGGAAAAATGATTCATTGAAACAGTCTTCTACGTGTGCTTGGTTACCAAGCACACGTAGAAGACTGTTTCAATTAATAATTTTTCCTTCCATAACGAGATATCGGCTCTGCTGAAAAGCCTCAGCTTGATTCAGAGACCGGATTCTCCTGCTGGCAGCAGAACGCTGACAGCAGGGGAGAGGAAACTTTGAAAGCGGCTATCTCTTAAACCATAAAGGTTTGAGAGATGCCGCTGGTGTCATTTAACTCAGTTTATTAAGGGCTACAATATGAGGGATAGTAATTTTGAAGTAATACTGTCCCTTTAATATAGGGTATACATGCCTCATATACATGCCTCATATTAACTAAAAATTCAAACCTTGCAAAAAAAAACAAAAAAAAAACAAAAGCCAATTAATTAAATCCGTATGGGATCTGAGCTCCCCATATTGAATCGTACGCTGGCTAAATCAAATTAAAGGAACACTAATACCAAAAAATTGAAAGATTGCTATAACTTCAGATATCACAAAAATAGCTAGCACATGTAAAATGCAATTCACATGTTACATCCCTAAAATCAATTTACATATACAGAGAAGAAGTCAGAGATTCTCACCTCGGCTCATGAGTTTGCAAGGATATGCAAAAAGCTCACTGGGTTTCTGTCCTCACGCCCAGGGTGCAATCTCTTTTAGCTCACAAATGCCATACACAGAGAAGAAATATTATGAAGCATATCATACAAACTGACAATCCAGCCATGAAATGCCAGACAAATCTTCTCTGAAGAAGGCTAATCCCAGACGTACGTTTCGGCCTCGTAGGTGAGTTGCAGCTATTTTCCTTGTTCAGAGAAGAACTGTCTGACATTTTGTGGCTGCACTGTCATTTTGGCAGGACCTGTATGATATGCTTCAGAATATTTCTTCTTTGTGTATGGCATTTATGAGCTAAAAGAGATTGTACCCTGGGCTTGAGGACACAGTCCCAGTGAGCATCTTGCATACCCTTGCAAGCTCATGAGCATCTCTAACTTCTTCTCTGTATATGCAAATTGATCTTAGGGTTAGTCACACTAAGGGTAATGGGGGATACAGACATAGACCTCTTGCTCACAAGTGCCTAGTGGGATCATCTGTGCCTCAACGACAAGGCCCTAGAAGGCCAAATGTAGTCTGGGGTTAGCTGGTTCCCATGTTCAGAGAAGATTTGTATGGCATTTTGTGGTTGGACTGTCATTTTGGCATGACCTGTATGATATGCTTCAGAATATTTCTTCTCTGTGTATGCCATTTGTGAGCTACAAGAGATTTTACCCTGGGTGTGAGGACACAGTTACAGTGAGCTTTTTGCATACCCTTGCAAACTCATGAGCTGAGTTCAGCTGACTTCTTCTCTGTATATGCTAATTGCTCTTGGGGTTAGTCACACTAAGGGAAATGGGGGAATCCAGACGTGAACCCCTTGCTCACAAATCCCTAGAGGGATCAACTGCACCTCACCAACGAGGCCCAAATAAGGCTGAACGTATGTCTGGGGTTAGTTGTTTTCCTCGTTCAGAGAAGAATTGTCTGGCATTTTTTGGCTGGACCTGTATGATATGCTTCAGAATATTTCTTCTCTGTGTATGGCAATCTCATGAGCCAAGTTGAGCATCTCTGACGTCTTCTCTGTATATGCAAATTGCTGTTAGGGCTGGTCACCCTAAGGGTAATGGGGGAATCCAGATGTAGACCCCTTGCTCACAAGTGCCTAGAGGGATCAGCTGCACTTCACCGACGAGGCCCAATAAGGCTGAAACATACGTCTGGGGTTAGCTGTTACCCTTGTTCAGAGAAGAATTGTCTGGCATTTTGAGGCTGGTCTGTCATTGTGGCAGGACCTGTATGATATGCTTCAGAATATTTCTTCTTTGTATATGGCATTTGTGAGCTAAAAGAGATTGCATCCTGGGTGCTAGGACACAGTCCCAGTGAGGTTTTTGCATACCCTTGCAAGCTCATGAGCTGAGTTGAGCATCTATAACTTCTATCCATATGCAAATTGCTCTTAGGGTTGGTCACACTAAGGGTAATGGGGGAATCCAGACCTGGACTCCTTGCTCACAAGTGCCTAAACGGATCAGTTGCACCTCACCGAGGAGGCTCAATAAGGCTGAAACCTATATCTTGGGTTAGCTGTTTCTCTTGTTCAGAGAAGAATTATCTGGCATTGTTTGGCTGCACTGTCATTTTTGCAGGATCTGTATGATATTCTTCAGAATATTTCTTTTGTGTTTATGGCATTTGTGAGCTAAAAGAGATTGCACTCTGAGCACGAGGACACAATCCCAGTGAGCTTTTTGCATACCCTTGCAAGCTCCTGAGCATCGCTGACTTCTTCTCTTTATATGCAAATTGCTCTTAGGGTTGGTCACCCTAAGGGTAATGGGGGAATCCAGACGTGGATCCCTTGCTCACAAGTGCCTACAGGGATCAGCTATGTTGAAACATATTTTTCGGGTTAGCTGTTTCCCTTGTTCAGAGAAGAATTGTCTGGCATTTTGCGTCTGGACTGTCATTTTGACAACACCTGTATGCTTTTCTTCAGAATATTTTTTTCTCTGTGCATGGCATTTGTGAGCTAAACGAGGTTGCACTCTGGGCGCAAGGACACAGTCCCAGTGAGGTTTTTGCATACCCTTGCAAGCTCATGAGCAGAGCTGAGCATCTCTGATTTCTTCTCTGTAAATGTTACATCCCGAAAATATAATCCTAAACTTTTCAATACATGTGCAAATTGTCCTGTTCAGAGAGCATTTATGTAATGTGAAGGAAACACAGAGGGAGGAGCTGAAAATGTTAACCCTTTGAGTGCCAGAGTGGTACGCAACACAATGCTTTGCAATGCGTTGCATACCTCTCTGGCTCTCAAAGGGTTAATATATCTATAATACATGACAATGTAAGCTAATGTAGTTCTACTAATATAATGTAAATGCCAGTTAATCCTGTTCCAGGGGTAAATAGAGCATGTGAAGGCTATTGTACTGTCCACCACACAGATTCTTCTCAATCAGTGGCTCTCCAGCAAGTACCCCTCCAAAAAAAAAAAAAGAAATGGAGAGAAAAACCTGAACCACAAAGAAGTATGTACAGTTGTGGCCAAAACTTTTCAGAATTCCACAAATATTAATGTTCATAAAGTATGCTGCCTCAGTTTAAATTATGGCAATTTGCATTTACTCCAGAATGTTATGAAGAGTGATCAGATGAATTGCTATCAATTGCAAAGGCCCTCTTTGCCATGAAAATGAACTTAATCCCAAAAAAACATTTCCACTGCATTTCAGCCCTGCCCCAAAAGGACCAGCTGACATCATGGAAGTGATTCTATCATTAACACAGGTGAGAGTGTTGACATGGACAAGGCTGGAGATCACTCTGTTATGTTGATTGAGTTAGAATAACAGACCGGAAGCTTTAAAAGGAGGGTGGTGCTTGAAATCATTGTTCTTCCTCTGTTAACCATGGTTACCTGCAAGAAAATATGTGCTGTCATCCTTGCTTTGCACAAAAAGGGCTTCACAGGCAAGGATATTGCTGTTAGTAAGATTGCACCTAAATCAACCGTTTATCGAATCATCAAGAACTTCAAGGAGAGAGGTTCAATTGTTGTGAAGAATGCGTCAGGTGCCCAAGAAAGTCCAGCAAGTGTCAGGACCATCTTCTAAAGTCGATTCAGCTTGCGGATCTGGGCGCCAATAGTGCAAAGCTTGCTTAGGAATGGCAGCACGCAGGTGTGAGTGCATCTGCACGCACAGTGAGGAGAAGACTTTTGGAGGATGGCCTGGTGTCAAGAAGGGCAGCAAACAAGCCACTTCTCTCCAGGAAAAACATCAGGGACAGACTGATATTCTGCAAAAGGTACAGGGATTGGACTGCTGAGGACTGGGGTAAAGTCATTTTCTCTGATGAATCCCCTTTCCGATTGTTTGGGGCATCTGGAAAAAGGATTATCCAGAGAAGACAAGGTGACCGCTACCATCAGTCCTGTGTCGTGCCAACAGTAAAGCATCCTGAGACCATTCATGTGTGGGGTTGCTTCTCAGCCAAGGGAGTGGGCTCACTCACAATTCTGCCTAAGAACACAGTCATGAATAAAGAATAGTACTAATATCCTTCAAGACCAACTTCTCCCAACCATCCAAGAACAGTCTGGTGTCGAACAATGCATTTTCCAGCATGATGGAGCATCTTGCCATAAGGCAAAAGTGATAACTAAGTGGCTCGGGGAACAAAACATCGAAATTTTGGGTCCATGGGTCAATCCTCAAGAGGCGGGTGGACAAACAAAAACCCACAAATTCTGACAAACTCCAAGCATTGATTATGCAAGAATGGGCTGTCATCAGTCAGGATGTGGCCCAAAAATTAATTGACAGCATGCCAGGGCGGATTGCAGAGGACTTGAAAAAGAAGGGTCAACACTGCAAATATTGACTCTTTGCATAAATAAAAGCCTTTGACACTTATGTAATGCTTGTAATTATACATCAGTATACCACAGTAACATCTCACAATAATATCTAAGAACACTGAAGCAGCAAACTTTGTGAAGACCAATACTTGTGTCATTCTCAAAACTTTTGGCCACGACTTTACTTCTATGTACATACTTTCCATAATAACTGTAAGATAAGTGTTTAGAACATAATTGTTACTCACAAATAACAACTGATATAGCACAACAGGGGTTAACCTACCCCTGTACAGAAAACTTCAGGATATTCAGGACAACTTTGTAGAATGAAGATCAGCCCAAAGACAGACTCTCAAAATTAATTAAAAAAACAAAGTGAAATTAAAATGTTTAAAAATCTATGTGATGCGTTTCAGGATGTATTATCCTTTCTTCAGAGATGCTATTATAAAATGACCAGGCCACAGCACTAGCTCTATTTTAAACAGCCATGCTGGTTTTTCTCAACCAATCAAATGAGAATACATACAGTTGTGTAAAAAAGAAAGTACACCCTCTTTGAATTTTATGGTTTTACATATCAGGACATAACAATCATCTGTTCCTTAGCAGGTATAGAAATTAGGTAAATACAACCTCAGATGAACAAAAAAAATGACATATTACACCTAGTCATGATTTATTTAACAAAAAGCCAAATGGAGAAGCCATGTGTAAAAACTAAGTACACCTTATGATTCAGTAGCTTGTAGAACCACCTTTAGCAGCAATAACTTGAAGTAATCATTTTCTGTATGACTCTATCAGTCTCTCACATCATTGTGGAGGAATTTTAGCCCACTCTTCTTTACAACGTTGCTTCAGTTCATTGAGGTTTGTGGGAATTTGTTTATGCACAGCTCTCTTAAGGTCCCGCCACAGCATTTTAATCTGGTTGAGGTCTGGACTTTGACTGGGCCATTGCAACACCTTGATTCTTTTCTTTTTCAGCCATTCCGCTGTAGATTTGCTGATGTGCTTGGGATCATTGTCCTGTTGCATGTCCCAATTTCGGCTAAGCTTTAGCTGTCGAATAGATGGCCTCACATTTGACTCTAGAATACTTTGGTATACAGAGGAGTTCATGGTCAACTCAATGACTGCAAGGTTCCCTGGTCCTATGGCTGCAAAACAAGCCCAAATCATCACCCCTCCATCATCGTGCTTGACAGTTGGTATGAGGTGTTTGTTCTGATATGCTGTGTTTGGTTTTTGCCAGACATGGCACTGTGCATTATGGCCAAACATCTCCACTTTGGTCTCATCTGTCCAAAGGACATTGTTCCAGAAGTCTTGCGGTTTGTTCAGATGCAACTTTGCAAACCTAAGCCGTGCTGCCATGTTCTTTTTAGAGAGAAGATGCGTTTTCCTGGCAGCCCTTCCAAACAAACCATATTTGTTCAGTCTTTTTCCAGTTTTACTGTCATGAACTTTAACATTTAGCATGCTGAGGCCTGTAGAGTCTGACATATACAGTAATTCTTGTTTTTTTTTTTTGCAACTTCTCTGCGCGCTGCAAGGTCTGACCTTGGGATGAATTCGCTGGGACGTCCACTCCTGGGAAGACTGTCAAATGTCTTGAATGTTTTCCACTTTTGAATAATCTTTCTCACTGTAGAATGATGGACTTTAAATTGTTTGGAAATGGCATTATAACCCTTCCCAGATTGAAGGGCAGCAACAATTGCTTCTCTAAGTTCATTGCTGATGTCTTTCCTCCTTCGCATTGTATTAACACACACCTGGATGCTCAAGACCAGCAAACTGCTAAAACTTTGGCTTTTATAGAGGTGGTCACACTTGCTGATGATCAATTAATCAAGAGCATTTGATCAGCAGCACCTGTCTGCTACTTAACATCTTAATTCCTATGGAAGCAGTATGGGTATACTTAGTTTTTCACTCATGGCTTCTCCATTTTGTCTTTATTTTTGTTAATCCCTTCATGTCCACTGATGTGCCAGGACCGTCACGGCTGTCTGGCACTTAAGGACCAGTGATGGTCCTGGCACGTCATGGAATTCAGGGCTCCCCACGCTGCTGCACGCCACACATGGAGCCCTGAATCGGTTTGCTTTAAAAAAAAAAAAAAAAAAAAGGCCCAGTCATTAAGGGTTTAAATAAATCATGACACGGTGTAGTATGTTTTGTGGTTGTATTTACCTAATTTTTTGTCCTGCTAAGGAACAGGTAATTGTTATTATGTCCTGATATGTAAAACCATAAAATTAAAAGAGGGTGTACTTTCTTTTTCAGAAAACTGTATTAAATGAAGCAGAGGGGTAAATGCTGGTCATTAAATATTAGCTGATCTCCTAACAAATTACATATAACATTCATCGTTACAAAAATACATATCTTTACAATATACCACTCAAATAAATACATGCTAGCCAAAAATCTATGAAACCAGTGGTTAGGAAATATATATAAACTAGTGTAAAAGGTCTTGTACACGGGCCAAGGTCCGGGTAATGTTAACCCTTTGAGTGCCAGAGGCGTACAAGCAATGCGTTGCGTACCCCTCTGGCACTCAAATGGTTAAGCAGCCGCTACCTAACTGCTCCACGCGATGCAGTCTTGCGTTGCCGCTCTTACACGATGCAATCATGCGCAGTAGAGACTGCCCGAACGCGCGCAGTCTCTACTGCGCATGACGTCTACTGACAAACATCCTAGAGAATTATTATATAGGATAAATACACAAATTAATGAATACATGAATTTATGTGTTCTTTTCTTATTTTATTATTGTAAACATATTGTATTCTGTGTAATGATTATTATTATTATATGTGAATTTTTTAGACTATTAAGCTCACTGCTGTCAGGTAATTAAGGGGTTAATTGCTGGTGGCAGAGATGTGGGGATGGTGTTAGGGTACATGGATATCAAGTAGGGGACCAGGAGGGCTACTGCCCTCCCCTAGTTTCCACAATCTGATTCAGCCCAAGGAAAGTGGCTGCTGTTCAGCTGCTTTTTTGGGGGTTCTCCTAGCCTTACTTCAGCATTGCCTTGGAGCATTTTTCAGCACTTCAAAAGAACTACAATGAGGAATTTTTGGGTTAAAAAAAGGCAATCCAGTTCTGACCCTAGACTTTTCCAGTGAATGAAATCTTTAGCAATAAAGTGATTTCGGCTCCACTTCAGAGCCACCTGCTGGTCCCCGGACCGGGATCTCCTGCTGTCAGCTAGACGCTGGTGTCTGGAGAAGGGGAGGGAGGGGGGAACTTTGAATCCCTATATCTCTCAAACCATAGCGGTTTGAGAGATATGGTTTTGAGCATATTGATTATTATTTCAACCTCTACAAAACTGGAGATTTTTTTGGGGGGGGGGCATTACTGGCCCTTTAACTTGGAATCACTTGATAACGACGTGCGACAGGTATGAAAATAAGGTAAGCAGGCTTGGGGGAGTTATTCTAACACTGGAGAGAGATGGTACAGGACTCTGGTATAGTTTGTACTACACAGAGTGAGCAGAGGATGTCACAAGTTAACTTATTAATCAAATATCTTCAGTAATAGCAAGATTAAAAAAAAATACAACATGATGCTCCTTTCATAGCACCTGATAAAGTGACATTAAATCAAAAGAGGGTGAAAGTTCCCATTTACTCGAGAAAAAGAATTGTTTTCTTAAGTTACACTACGTGTATGGACTTTAAACTGGCATACTAAACTCAAATACAGTCGAGAGCCTCATACTCTTCATTTTGTGTGTAGGTACATATATATATATATATATATATATATATATATATATATATATATATATATATACACACACACACACACATCTGTGAGTGTTGGGAATAATGTCTGACACCCCATCCTTGGTACACTGGTATCCACAGAGCCATGCATACACTGTCTGCTCTCCATCATGACTGGTGCACACAGGTGAATCAATTAGAGTGACCGAACCAGTGATTCATTAATGGGTGCTCATGGAAAGATATCCTAAAAACATGGGACCTTATGTATAAAAGCCTACAAGCAATTCTGGGGCAACTCACCTGTACCATAGGGAACAAAGAAAAATGTAATCTATTTAAATGGGGCTTTAAATATCTTGATGTTGGCCTGCAGGGCACTTTAAATGTTTCCAAAGAGTGCCTCACATTGCCGGCCTGCAGGATGGGTGTTTATACACCTTGGTAAGGGCAGGGCCGGTGCAAGAATTTTTGTATACACAGGCGAAGGTGAATTTTGATGCCCCCCCGACCCGGACACAATTCCCTGACCCCCCCCCCCCAATCTTGCCACAATCCCCTGCCCCTTCCACAATGCTCCCTTCATCTCCACATTGCCCTTTCATCTCCACATTGCCCTTTCATCTCCACATTGCCCTTTCATCTCCACATTGCCCCTTCCACAATGCTCCCTTCATCTCCACAATGCCCCTTCATCTCCACAATTCCCCTTCCACAATGCTCCCTTCATCTCCTCAATGCCCCTTCATCTCCGCAATGCCCCTTCATCTCCACAATGCCCCCTTATCTCCACATTGCCCCTTCATCTCCACAATGCCCCTTCCACAATGCTCCCTTCATCTCCACAATGCCCCTTCCACAATGCTCCCTTCATCTCCACAATGCCCCCTTATCTCCACAATGTCCCTTCCACAATGCACCCTTCATCTCCACATTGACCCTTCCATAATGCCCCTTCATCTCCACAATGCCCGTTCCATAATGCCCCTTCATCTCCACATTGCCCCTTTACCCCCGACCTTGAGTCCCTGGTAGTCTAGCGGCGTGCCATAACTTACAGCTCTGTGCCTCCTTCGGCACAGAGCTGAAGCTCCCGCACGCTGCTCTCAGTAATGCTGTCATCTCCCAGCGCTCTGTATTACTACAGAGCCTGGGTCTCTCTGCGGTGTGTCACATAGACGCTCTTGGCAGATATATATTAAAAAAAAAAAACAAAACAAAAAAAAAAACAGCTTCCCTCTTTCCGGCGCCCCTCCATTGCGGCGCCCTAAGGCAGCTGCCTGTTCTGCCTTAATGGTAGCGCCGGCCCTGCTTAAGGGGATAGTAATGCTTAATGTGGAAAAATATACGCGTTGTAGAGTTTAACCTGCTGAGTAAAACAAGGTTCCATCCACTGCTGCGAGATTTCCATTCAAAAGTTGTTTTTTTTAAACTTAAACTTGCAATTTTTGGGTGGCCTGAAATGTTATGGTGACGCTGTTTCTACAGCATACTATGGAGGGGTATGGTCAACTAATCATAGCTGTCCATAGATTGCTATAACAACAGCTCCATCATACCATTTCAGACCATAAAAATACTTGCCCCAAAAATACAAGTTTAAAGGAATAGTAATACTTAAAATGTTAAAAAAAAATATGTTGTAGGGTTTATCCCCCTAAGTAAAACAAGGGCACTCCCACTGCTGAAAGGTGTTTGATTCAAAAGTTATTGCAGCTCAAAGTTGCATTTTTTAGGTATAATATCACAGTGGCCTGAAATTGTACAGTGGCACTGTTGCTACACCATCCTATGGATATTTATGGTCCTGGGACCAGAGCTGTCCATAGGATGGTGTAGCAACAGCGCCAATGTATAATTTCAGGCCACTGTGATATTGTACTTGAAAATTTCAACTTTGAGCTGTAATAACTTTTGAATAAAACACCTTTCAGCAGCAGAAGTGTCCTTGTTTACTCAGGGGGATAAACAGTACAACATATTTTTTTTATATTTTAAGTATTACTTTCCCTTTAAACTACAATAACTTTTGAATAGAAAATCTCTTAGCAGAGGGAAAGCAGGTTAAGCTCTGCAATATATGTCTTTTTCATATTTGCTGTTACTACAACATTGGTGTAATCACAACAATATTTCAGTCTGATTTAATGTAAGTTGAAAATTGTGTTATTTATTTCGGAATACTCACTTTTATCATAAAGGGGAAATAGGTGTAGTTATTACTTAACTCATTGTATGCTGGACAGGTATCCAATGCAATACAAAGCAATGAGTTGGAGACCTCTCTTGCATCCAATGGGTTGATACTTTGCCCAGGGCCCACCAATGCCTTACAACAGGGCTGTCCAAGTTCAGTCCTCAAAGGCCACCAACAGGCCAGGATGTAAGGATTTCCCTGATTAAGCACATGTGAGTCAGTCACAATGAATAATTCACTGAAATCCTTACATCTTGGCCTCTTGGTGGCCCTTAAAGGGATAGTAAACCTTGAAAATAAGTTTATTTTATATTGTAGCCCTTAAAAAAACATGAAAAATTATATAAGTCTTATCTCCCAAATCTTTATGGTTTGGGAGATATTCAGAAGCAAAGTTTCCCCCTGAGTGACGTCACCGTTCTAGCTCTCAGATTTGGAATCCGGTCCCGGGACCGGCTGCAGCTCTCCAGACGTGCCAAGATCACGATCTTTAAAAAGAATTTCTTAAAGGGATAGTAATACTTCGTTTTAACTTTATTTTATTTTGTAGGCATTAAAAAAACATGAAGAATGATATAAGTCTTATGTCTGAAACCTTTATGGTTTAAGAGATATTCACAAGCAAAGTTTCCCCCTCCCGCCCCTTTTTCCTAGTGTAAGCCATCTCTTCTCAGATGTGAATCTGGCTGTAAGACCAGACAGATAACAGCAGGGGACAATCTTCTTTGTATGAAAACAATGAAAGTCCTTCCCCCCTTGACAAGCTTTTCAGCTTTTTCCCTTATCTTAATTGAAGATTGCCCCTCTCTGCAGTCTACCTGGGCACCTCCCTTCTGATCTGGCTGAACAGGGAGGGGATACTTTGCTTGTGAATATCTCTTAAACCATAAAGGTTTGAGAGATAAGACTTATATCGTTCTTCATGTTTTTTTAATGCCTACAAAATAAAATAAAGATAAAATGAAGTATTACTATCCCTTTAATTGGAATGGTCTACAAAGTGTGCTTGCAAGCCAGACACACTTTGTAGACAGTCCCAATTAAGTAGTTATTTTTAAAGTTTGTGATCTCAGCACTGCTAAAGAGCTGCCGGTTGATCTGTGGACCAAATTACAAATCTGTCCACTAGATGGCAGACTTGGCTGAAACAGCCAGGAAAAGGGAACTTTATTTTACTTCTGAATATACAAACCATAAAGGTTTGGGAGATAAGACATATCATTTTTCATGTTTTTTTAAGGGCTACAAAATAAAATAAACGTATTTTCAAGGTTTACTATCCCTTTAAGGACTGGACATAGACAGCCCTGCCTTACTGGAACTGTAATACCAAAAAAATGAAAGAGACTGATGTAATTTAAGATACCATGGGGACAATTTACTAAGCAGTGAAAAAGCGGTGATAAAGTGGAGATAACTTCTCCAGTTTATCACTTCTTCAGTCCCTATGTTATTCTATAGTGCCTATGCAATAAGAGCTCCACAGCTGAAGAAATCTTACTGCATAGGCTCCACAGAATAAAATAGGAATTGGAGAAGTGATAAACTGGAGAAGTCATCTCCATTTTATCACAACTTAGGGAATCTCCCCCCAGGTACTTACAGCTAGCATAAATAAAAATTAATTATTGACATGATATCCCAAAAATATATTCCTAAATTTGCTTTTTAACTCGTGTGTAAACTGTCTTATTCAGAAAGCATTTAAAGGGGAACTACCACCCCGCAATAACTTTACATGAATTCAGTCTTCATCTGGCGACTATCTGCTTAGCCGGCCGGCTCCAAAAGGGACTGACAGTGCAGGCGCATGGACGTCACTGTGACGAGATGTCCGTGCTTCCTGCTCCTGTGAGCCTCGGAAAAACGGCAAAACTTTGGAACCAGGTAATATTTGTGGCGACTAGCGCTACTAAGCAGCTAGCTGCCAGATGAAGACTGAATTCATGTAAAGTTATTGCGGGGTGGTAGTTCTCCTTTAATCACATTTGTTTGTGCAGTTTTTATTGAGAGATAATATAATTTAACTGTTCTTGCATTCAGAATGGATGTATCTCAGTCCATTAACAGCTAATCCTGGAAAATTAAAGGGAGCCCTGCTGCAGGCAGGGATGTTTGCTCCTTTGAATCATAAGTAAGGCTAGATTGTAGGTCTCAGAAAACAAATGGAGCAATTTCTGCAGATGCTAGCATGAAGTACAGTGTATTTAAAGAGGAAATTTCACTCAAATTAAAGTGCCCACCAAATCATTATGCACATAGCGATACGCATATCCATACTAGTGTTATCCTGTATAAGTCCGGAGTCATTGAGAAATCCAACTCGTTCCATGGCAAACAGGCAAGTATCAGCGCAGACATCTTGCCAAAGAGACATCTGTGCTCCTGCACTGTCCATCCCAGTCTCCTCTAGGACTGGTGAGGAGGAGTTGTATTGTACCCTAAGGTATAGGAAGGCTGAAGGTACAGGCTTTCAGATGCCGGTACAGTCAGCTGCCTGCCTGTGCGTCTTGGAACAATTTGGATTTCTCAATAATGCCAGACTTATTCAGGATAACACTAGTATGGGCATACGTATTGCTATGTGCATAATGATTTGGGGGGCACTTTAATTTGAGTGAAGGTTCTTCTTTAAGTGTGTATAACCCCAGCTCATATTTAGGTGTTAGTGTTCCTTTAAAGGCATAGGAATGCTCCATACTGAAATATATATATTGCAATGGTTATCCTGCTGAGTATGGCAAGGGTTATCAAAGTTGCATTTTTTAGGGGGTTACTGGACCTCTAAACATGAAATTTTACAGAGATGTTGCTACAGAAGCCAGGGCTGCCATCACAAATCTTGGGGCCCAGTACAAACATAAAGACAGTCACCCACCCCAAGCATTTTCACTGCAACCTTAGGGTGACCACGTGTCCCGGAACGTCCGGGACTGTCCCTTAATTGGGTTCTATGTCCCGCGTCCCGGATCATCCCCCACTGGGACAATAAAGAGTCCCGAAATGAAGGTAGCCGCCCGCCCACATCATCACGTGCCCCAGCCCCTGCGGGCCGTGATGACATACATACAGAGAGGAGGAATAGGGCAGAGGCACCGGAAGAGAAGCGCTTGCTGCTGGACTCTGGCAGAAAGCGCTTCTCTTCCGGTGCCTCTTCCTCTTCTCTGTATGTTTGTCATCACAGCCCGCAGGGGCGCGTGATGATGCGGGCGGGTAGGAGGGAACTCAGTGCCAGCCAGCCGCAGGGGACCGGATGCCGCTCAAATGGCGCTGCAGCTCTTCTTCACCTGCTGACAGCAGAGGAATATGCGTAAACCGAGTTGGTGAATAGCGAGGTGCGGCTGCTGCCGATAGTATGACGTACGACGACAGCCTGGCTGGGAGACGCAGAGACCGCAGCGGGGAGGGAGATGTAATAACTAAAGTAAACACAGAGAGCAGCAGTGGCTGCGCTGCCTAGCCCCGACCCCATTGCAATTGGATTAGGAGTACTGAAGCCTGGCTGCCCTCTTCATCCACCAGCCCAGAGCTGCACAGTATGTGGCGGGACTTACCTCCGTGCCACCCCCTGAGCGGTAAGAGCCCCTGGTAGGGTGACCACATGTCCCGGAATAGCAGAACGGAAATGTGGTCACCCTATGCAACCTGGAAGTGTACATAGAGATGGAGCCCCTGAAACTACTACACTATGCAGTATGAAATGAAACGGAGGACAGAGTGGTAGAGGTGCGCTCCAATTCTCTGCTACCCTATCTAAAGAATATACTTAAAAAAAGAGACCGACTGGGAGATCCTCCAAAATCCCATCGGTCCAGTCTGGTCTTCTGGGGGCCAACTATGACACAGCCCCCTCCCCATCACAGGGGCACGTGTCTGATCAGTGAGACAGGCCCCTCTGTTTGGCCAGGTCCCCCACCTGCCTGCATACTGCCTATAACCACCTGATGGTAGCCCTGACAGCATCATATGGAGATTTATGGCAAACGGACCTTATCTATCCTTAGACAGATGTAGCAAATTTGCCACCATAAAATACTACATCCAGAAAAAAAATAATTCGACCTGCAGTAACTTTTGAATAAAACATCTCAGCAATGAGAGTACCCTTGTTTTACTTAAGATAAAACATGAAATATATATTTTTTAATATGCTGTACTATTCTCCCTTTAACTCGGCCATTTGTCACCTATGATGCAGCTGATCTGGTTCAGAATTGTTCCTCTGTATTGTTGCTATTTGCTCTATGTGTGTATAATACACCCGGTATGTATCCATGCAGCGGTGACTCGAGTCTCTCCTCCGCCAGCTGCCTGCGTGACGTCAGCCCCTCCTTGTATCTCCTACGGCACGTCTACGCGCCCATTTCTGTAAGCACACTGGGCGGGCACTGACTCCAGCCACAGGGAGACTCACCCAGTGTGGGAGGCCTTGGCTTAACACTCTCCTCCCCAGCCCGAACAATGTTGCATAGCATTGCTTTCAACACGTGGCCTGCTCATTGCAGTGTCACCGCACGAGTTAAACTGAGGGTGTTTCTCTATATATACCCTACCTGCATGGTTTTTATTACACATTTTGATCTTAGAAAGGATACAGAACACGTCTCAACCCTGGATTAAGGTATGATGAGATTCGTAACTAACGTATATATGCATTGTTCAACCCTTTGAACTTCAGAGGGGTGTTCCACACTCTTTGATGTTCATAGTTGACTGGAAAGCATAGACCATAAACTTATTGATTATGTTATACTGTTTTGCATATTGTGAAGTTTTATACTTCATCTACTCTCCTAGAGTACTTTTATATTGGGGCTAATTAATTTTTGTTGCACCCCTAGTTGAGACTGCAACATATGTCAAAGGGGATACTCAAGGGCTGGTAACAGTTTGTATAGATAAAATAGTGTAATAATTTGTATTGATTGCCACTGCATTTAGTTTTATTGGTCAACTGCTTGCCTCTTATAGCTGTGTTTTTTATATTTCATTGTTAACTTGTAACCACATTAGTAGTGAACACTGTTAAAATTATTATTTAACATTTTAGGGTGATGCTATTTGCTATTTAAGGAGTTAATACTTGCGCTGTTAGAATCTGTATCATCCAAGTGCTCAATACTTCCTCAGTTAAATAAAAAAGTTTTGTTTAAATCATGTTACTACTTGTAGTTAAGTATGTATCTGATGAGTAAAATATCTTAGTTGCTGCAGTAAATTGCATCAGCCCAGATGTTTTTGTACAAAGATGAATTATTTTGCAAATAGAAATCATCTACTATCAGATATTTTTGCCTAACAGTTACCCCATAGGGTATATGTATAATTGTAAATGTGGAGCAATTATGAGGCAAATAACTACACCAGGGAGGATTTACTAACGAGTCTTTGCTAAAATAAGCACTGAAATTGATTTATTTACACTGCACATGCTTAACCATCAAAGGCCCAGAGGCATGAGAAATGTCACCCCCGGATCCATAACTCTTTGAATGCCAGTGGTGTACGCAACACGTTTCAGAGCAATGTGTTTCATACCCCTCTGACACTCAAAGGGTTAAAAGCGCTATCTACTAAACCGTCTGCATTGAAAATTCTCTGCCTTACACTGCTTGCACCAAGGGGAGGGAATATATGGTCAATTTAGGACCTTATGCTTCTTTGCACCATGTTTTTCGCCATGTGCTAAAATGGCATAGAAGAAATAGGTGACCAATTGTTCATTTTCCATGAGGTTTCTGTAGGGAAGGCATTCGGGGCTCACTTGAATCAAAGTCTTAAAGGGATAGTAATGTCAGAAAAAAAAGTATTAACTATATGGTAGATTCAATTAAAAGAGAATACTTGCACTTATTCATATCTCTCAAACTGTTATGGTTTGAGAGATATAGGAAAATAAAATTCTCCACTCCCTCCCCTTTCAGCTTGACAAGCTGTAAAGCTGTCAGAAGCAGATTCTGGTTCCTGGATCAGACGGTGGCTCTTCAGCAGCGACGACATATCGATACCTAAACATAAATACTTCATCAGAACGGTCTACAAAGCGTGCCTGGTTTGAAAGCACATGTTGTAGACCATTACGATGAAGTATTTATCTTTAGATATAGTTATATCGGCGCTGCTGAAGAGCCGTGTCTGGTCAAGTGACCAGAATCTGCTTCTGACAGCTTTACAGCTCGTCAAGCAGAAAGGGGAGGGAGCGGAGAACTTTATTTTCCTATATCTCTCAAATATGAAGAAGTGCAAGTACTCTCTTTTAATTGTATCTACCATATAGTTATCACTTTTTTTCTGACCTTACTATCCCTTTAACCCCTTGGTGACAGCTGCGTGCGTACGTGGCTGTCACCTTAACGCCCGTGGTACATTTTTTTTTCTTTTCTTTTAAACGAGTCTGGAGTCCCCGAGCGGCATGCAGCTGCACGGAGACCCGAACTTCCGGGACTTACCAGGTACGTCCTCTGTTACTAAGTGACAGTTTCTGCGGGACGTACCTGGTAAGTCATTTGTCATTAAGGGGTTAAAGTGAAACTTTCAGCCTTTTAACTCCCCAGCCCATTTCGTAGCTCACATATACAAATGTCCAAAAAGCATGCTAATTCGTTTACACTACTTAATTTTAAATAAAAAAATTGCATTGATGTTGTCAGATAGTGAGAGGGAGAACTGCACCATCTTTGGGACATTTTCATGATTGGCAGCGTTTTCTCTCTCAAGTAGCTGCCAGTCTTGCTCACAAAGCCTGCCCCTTCGCTTGGAGACAGGTGAATTACACATACAACAAGGAGCCCGAGGATTGCTGGAACTGGTGGTGGGTGGGGTGCTGTTTTTCTGTGTATGTTTGTTGCTGCTGAAAGGATGGAAGTGGATTTAATGTAACTTTGCAGGGCTATTACCCCTGCACTACCTTCCTCATTTGGACACATTTCCCCCACTTGGGGGGGCTGTCCCTTGGTGGATGCTTTAGTATATCCCCATGGTTTCTGTGTTCCACACTGGATGACAGAGAAAAGAGTAGTCTAGTGTACTCTTTTAAATCCTTCTCTTAGACCATATGGAATACAGGAATCCCTCCTGTAGAAAAGCTACAACGCTATGTCAGGGTAAAAGCCAAAAAGAGGGAACTTTGAAAGAGGATATCTATCAAACCACAAAGGTTTGAGAGATGCCGCTGGTACCATTGACTTCAGAATTTTAAGGGCTACAACATGGGGGATAGTAATAATGAAATATTACTATCCCTTTAATACAGATGTGCATTCCTTAAACATTAAGCAGCAGGTTTCTGGGCTGTGTTCAGATGTATGTAGACATTCTTGGAAAATAATGATCAGATCTGTTTAAATACATTTTTACATTCCACTTTAATTGATTAAGTATTGAGAGAGAGAGAAAAAAATATATATATTATAGTTTTTGGCTTTGTGATTATAATTAATTAGGTATCTAAGGCAGGGCTTATAACTTGAAGTCCTTTGCTACTAGCCAGACCTGAAAAGTTACTCGCCACTGCAAGCCATAACATACCCACCAGGGCTGAACTCCTACTCGCCAGGGCTAAATTTTCACTCACCATTGACTAGTGGCAAGTGGGAATTTTGAGCCCTGATCTAAGGGAGAGCCCAGCCCACCTTCGTTCACATAAACCTATTTGCTAGGTGGCCATTCCATAAACTGATCATTCTTAAGACTATCATGTAGGGCTAGATTCTATTACAGGTGCTAATTTTATCACTGCTTTTATCTCCAAGTTTCCCCATAGACTTCAATAGGAAAATGTTTGATAAAACGGGAGTTAACATTTAGCACCTGTAATAGAATCTGGCCCAAAGTGTGCTAAACACAGTTTGACATTTTTGGCATTTTCCCCTTAAAGTGGAACTGTGCATATTGGAACAAGTTGCGCTTCATTTGTTTAACAGAAGCACTTGCCAAGGTAGGTGTCCTTCTTACAATATCTGGGTATTTCTTTATACGCTATTTTATGTGTAATATCTGTAGTGACTGAATTTATTGGTCCAGATTACTTCTGTGATTAGTTTTAGTTTTCCCCTTTTCAAATTAGAAATGTTATAGAAAAAGCCTCAACTGTGGTGTCACAGAGCTGTTATATTTATCAGATTGTGAGCTGACAATGACCAGCAATAGACTACAACAGTGTTCTAATTAAAAACAAAAGGTGTCTAGATATACCAGAACTAGGCAAGTCCTTCTGTTAAAGGGATAGTAATACTTTTTTTATCTTTATTTTATTTTGTAGGCATTAAAAAACCATGAAGAACGATATAAGTCTTATCTCTGAAACTTTTATGGTTTGAGAGATATTCACAAGCAAAGTTTCACCTCCCTCCCCTTTTACCTAGTGTAAGCCATCTCTTCTCAGATGTGGAATGCAGTCCATAGACCAGACAGATAACAGTAGGGGACATTCTTCTTCCTATGAAAACAATCAAAGCCCTGCCCCCCTTGACAAGATTTTCAGCTTTTTCCCTTATCTTAATTGAAGATTGTCCCTCTCTGGAGTCTACCTGGGCACTTCCCTTCTGCTCTGGCTGAGCAGTGTTACATCAGTAAAAGGGGCGGGAGGGGGACACTTTGTCATTGAATTACTCTTGAACTATAAATCTGACAGTATTGAAATAACACTCTCCAAAGTTCAATACTATGATGATTAATTAGAGCTGCTTTTATTATGAAACATTACTATCCCTTTAAAGGCATTAGGAGCTATTTACTTTGATAGGCGTAGTCCTGGTTTTAAAGGGATAGCAATGCTTTGTATAGACATTATTTATTTTGTTTGTAATATCTATGACTGATCCCAAACTCTTGAGAATACTGTATTTGGACAGTTGCTTAATTTTTAGTATATCCCCACCTTTGAGTCATCAGCCCACTAAAACTGAAAGAGGCTGGTCCGATAACCGAACAATAGAGCTGTGGTTGGCAATGGCAACCCTATATAATGATCTGCCAAATGAGAAACTGGCCAAATACAGTGTCTGAGTGGGGCTAAGATCAGTCACATTCTTAAAATGCTCCCAATAGTATTAAATAAAATCTATACAATGAATTACTATCTCTTTAAATATGCCCCCATATGTTGTTGAACTTGTCTAGTTGTAGGAAAGTTGCAGTTGTAAACCTATCATCCTTATCTCCATTTTTTTATGAATTACACTATTTTGCCTTTCCTGATTCTATGTTATAACCCATGCATCATTTTAGTGGTTATTCTTTACTGATCTGCTAAGAAGAACTGGGAGGGAGACTCACTAAGTGGTGATAAAGAGGTGATAAAGTGGACATGACTTCTCCTGTTTATCACTTCTCCAATTCCTATGTTATTCTTCAACTAATATTTCTTCAGTTCTGGAGATCTTAGTGAATAGAATCCATAGAATAACAAAGGAACTGGAGAAGTGATAAACTGGAGAAGTCATCTCCACTTTATCTCCTCTTTATCACTGCTTAGAGAATCTCTCTTGGAGCGGTTTTAGAGCAAACAAATTTCATCGTAGGGACTAGAAGACAACACCCATATTCCCATTGTTAAAAGGGATAGTAATAGATCATTTTTATAAATGTGCATTTTGTAGCTATTAAAAAATTAAACTAAATGTCCACAGACCCATCTCTCAAACCTTTATGGTTTGAGAGATAATTATAGTTAACGTTTCCCCCCTCATTCCCCTTTCCCTGATGTCAGAGCTCTAGCTGACTGCAGGGGAATCTGGTCCTGGGACCAGCTGGCGGTTCTGCACTTTGTAGATCGTTCCAGTGAAGAATTTATTTTTCAATAACGTGATCTCGGCTCTGCTGAAGAGCCTCCGCTGGTCCCAGGACCGGATTCCCCTGCAGTCAGCTATAGCGCTGACGTCAGGGAAAGGGAAGGGAGGGGGGAATCTTTAACTACAATTATCTCTCAAACCATAAAGGTTTGAGAGATGAGACTGGGGGCATTTAGTTTAAGTTTTAATAACTACAGAATGCTAATTTATAAAAAATGATCTATTACTATCCCTTTAAAATGAGCTTTTAACCCTGTGAATTCTAGAGAGGTCTCCAAAGCATTTGAAAGAAATGCATTGGAGACTTTTCTATCATCCAAGAGGTTAAAAATCCACATTGAAATCAGCCAGAGTTTATATTTGCCCTTGATTCAGTTAGTTTACCCAAAATTCTTTCTTCTACATCAGCCCATCAGTGTCTGTTTACATCTGCTTCCTGGACACGTGTTCTGAAGTACTCTAGATGAAGTTTTATGACCAAGGTATAATGCAGTGTCACCATCTTGCACAGTACCTACATTGCCTAAAAACTACTTTTCTCTACATTTCTTGTTTCAGACTCTTTGTATTCCAGCTAGAGTGTAAGACTCATTATAAACATTGTAATATGTCTCAAGTGATACCCAACCATGTGCTCCGTGTGGGGCAGACGGTCTGCATGGCATCCAAGGAGGAGGGTGGAGGTTTAAGACAAACTGCACATCCCAGGAACAATTCCATGGCCAGTAAATGCGCTTACTTCAGCACAGAGAGGTATGTGGCCCAGGGGCCATCCCAGACCAATGGTCATGTGTTGTCTCACCCATGCGTTTACAATGGAAAAATAAACCAAGCCGCCAGTCCTGTTTTCAGGGTGGTGGAGAAAGTGGATTACAACTCCCAGAGTGCCCACCAATCCGTACCAGCAGTGGACCCCAAGGTTTCTAATGGAGGAAACCCCATGTCTCCAACACTGGACATATCCATAGAAAATCTAAATCAGCTAATTCTGCAGCTGGATCCCACTTTCCAAATCCTTCCAGTCAGAACTGGTCAAATGACAAATAATTCAACCCAGGACACTTCTCCATGTGTAACAGATGCCCCCAAGATGACAAGTACTCCAGGTAGGAGAAGACAATAAAACAAAACAAAGCATTATAGAAATATGTCTCCTATGATCATCCGAGGATAAGCCTCACAGGCTTCTGGATGTAATTTTGCATACACAGTGGGTGTTATATAATACAAGGATTTGCTGATGTACTAAGAAAGATGTAAGCAATTCTGGGAAACCATCTATACCATAGGGAACAAGTAAAAATGCCCTTTGATTGTAACTTCGGAAATGCTGGAGATGTTTTGAATTGCATTGGAAATCTTCCTAGCATTCAAACAGCATTTAAATCAAGGGGAATTTCTATTTGTCCCCAGTGTCACAGTTGGTGTGCTCCAGAATTGCTCTAATTCATCTTAGTAAATCACCCTCAATGCATCAGTATTGAGTAAACAGGATTTTATTGAAAATGTTAACCTCTTTTTAGGTTAAAGTAGAGGCTAAGAAGAAGCAATTTAACCCATTGGATGATTTGTAATGGCTTGGCAATTGTTCTTAATATTTACTGTCGTAAACATACAAAGAGGCTGGCGCTAGGAGTTAAATTCCCCCTGAAATGTTGGGACTGTAAATGTGTACTTCATATATATATATATTTTTTATATTTATTTCTATATTTGGGTTCATTTATTTCATTTTCCTATATTGTTTTTGTCATACACCTTTTTAGACAAAAAAGTGAGTGAAAGGCTTACACACATTATTTTTTGCATATACACGTCAGTAAGAGCGTAAAAAAAACACACCTGTGACAACATTTGGAGAAGATGCATGAAGTACTAAACTAGAAAAAGATAACACATTGGTGTATGTTGACCCTACAAGATTTTAGAGACTAGCTCAATGTTAGCACATAGCTCTCTGTGGGCTGTATACAAATCAAGTGATTAATGTTATCAGTAGCTTTATACTATTGAAGTCTTGTAGGAAATTTGCAGTTAAAACCAGTGATTCAGTTATCGCCTGCAGCCCATTTTGTCTCGGTTGCACTCTTATTTTGGTCCAAGCATTTGAAATCTATTTTTATTGGCATTATTTCAACACTGCATATTGAGTTATTTACCACTAGTGTAAAAAGCCCGTGTACACGGGCCAAGGGCCAGGTAATGTCAACCCTTTGTGTGCCAGAGGGGTACGCAATGCATTGCAAAGCAATGCATTGCGTACCCCTCTGGCACTCAAAGGGTTAAGAGGCCGCTACCTCACTGCTCCACGAGATGCAGTCTTTCGTCACCTCACTCACGCTATGCAATCATGCGCAGTAGAGACTGCCTGAACACGGCCAGTCTCTACTGAGCATGACTGCATCGTGACAAACATCCAAGCGAATTATTATATAGGATGTTACTTTCTATTTCTTTAATTTGGTGTTATCTTTTTTCAGCTAATTCAGTTTTTCTCTGTATTGCACACTCTCTAATGTGAGCTTCTTATATCTGTGATTAGTAAAAACTGTCTGACTCAAATGCATCTACAAAGTTTCATAAACATGCTAAGAGGAATGTACATATGTCCACGTTAAAAGAAAAGCAAAGCAAATGATTGGTTTTGTGTGAATCACCTTCGTAATCGCTATGTATAAAGTTAGCTGGGAGCAGTGGGCGTGTACATTTTTACACTGAAGTTTGCTCTGTTGTCCTCTGTTCCATGTTATCATGTGGAGTAGAACATGGATCACTGGAGTGGCTCCTGTATGTTCTACTCCACATGGTAACATGGAACAGAGGACATTAGAGCAAACTTCTTCCTTTGCCTTACAGCTGCCTTAGGGATTGCATTAAAGGGATAGTAATGTTTCACAAAAACTGCAGCTCCAATTAATCTTCATAGTATTTGGGCCATGGAGAGTGTTATATCAATACTGTCAGAGTTGTGGTTCAATTGAAGGATAAAGTTTCCCCCTCCCGCCCCTTTTACCTAGTGTAAGCCATCTCTTATTAGATGTGGAATCTGGTTGTAAGACCAGACAGATAACAGCAGGGGACAATCTTCTTCCTATGAGAACAATGAAAGCCCTGCCCCCCTTGACAAGTTTTTCAGGTTTTTCCCTTATCTTAATTGAAGATTGTCCCTCTCTGCAATCTACCTGGGCACCTTCCTTCTGATCTAGCTGAACAGTGTTACATCAGTAAAAGGGGCAGGAGGTGGATACTTTGTCATTGAATTACTCTTGAACTACAACTCTGACAGAATTGAAATAACACTCTCCAAGGTCCAAATACTATGATGATTAATTAGAGCTGCTTTTATTCTGAAACATTACTATCCCTTAAGTTATTGTTCACTTAGAAAGAGTGCTCTGTGGAGTTATTCCCTGATATGTTCTGAGGTATTTGTACATAAGCATAGGCTCTCCATTACTGAACATATATATATGTGTGCGGTCCATACATTGCTTTGGTGAGTCTATACATTCCCTTTTCTGCTTCTGTATGAGTCTTTTTTAATTCAAGTATGTCAACTTTAGAGCAGAGACTTGAATGAGACACATACAGAGGTCTCTTAATCCTTTGTAAATGCTGTTGAGCCATAGACTCCTTTTACAAGCTTACCGGCAGAGAGCTCATATGACTAAGTGCAAGAAAGGAAAAACCGAAACAGCTGATTCAAGGTATATATATGCAGAATTTAAGGAAAAGCCTGTAAGTGACATTTTATAATATTCAACTAATAACATTTAAAGGGGATCTCTCACCTAATTACACTTAATGCTCATTAGTTAGAGCATTTATCTAGTACACTGAAAATAGTGTTAATTATATTTAAAAAGTAGTTACATGCGCAAGATTTAAACTTTAAAAAGTGTCCGGCAGCCTACTTCCGGCTTGCCGAACTTTGCCGACCAGAGACAGCTCCGTCCCACTACCCATCATCCTCGTATGACGGAGGCTGTCTGTCACTAAAGTGGAGCGATCGCATTGGCAGAGATCGATATCTAGCCAATGCGATCGCTCCACCTTAGTGACAGACAGCCTCCGTCATGCGAGGATGATGGGTAGTGGGACGGAGCTGTCTCTGGTCGGCAAAGTTCGGCAAGCCGGAAGTAGGCTGCCGGACACTTTTTAAAGTTTAAATCTTGCGCATGTAACTACTTTTTAAATATAATTAACACTATTTTCAGTGTTCTAGATAAATGCTCTAACTAATGAGCATTAAGTGTAATTAGGTGAGAGATCCCCTTTAAGACAAAATGTTACTGTTCTTTGTAATGGAAATGCCCACTTGGGAGTGGATAAACCCAACTGATTTCCAACACTTAAACTGGGATAGTCAGTCTCTGGACCTCATGTCCCCTTGGGATGATGTGACATGTAGGCTCCAACAACTGTAGGTCCAAGGATTGACTGTCCTTGACTTGGACCATTGTCATGTTGGTACTTTTCATTTCCATAACTGTGCCAGTTTTTCTGAAAATACATGATTTAACAGTATATGTGCTTATTTTGTTTTCTATTTTATCTAATGAGCACTGATAAGTCTATAATAGCTTTATCCTATTATATTGATGGTAACATTAGAATGTCCTCCTTATATAAATCAAAGGACTGTGTGGGACAACGTGCGACAATGGGCCTCTATGGGAAGAAGCAGATAAAAAAAAGTCACATAATTGACTAAATTAAGGTCACTATTTTACTCCACGTTTCACAAGATCAGCAGGCACACATACATACATATTTAATGATAGTCTGTATAGGTGTTGATATTGGTTCTTCTAAGTTATCCAGGCAAATGTGGACTGACTGGTTCAGCCTGGAGGTTATGCCGCCTTATGGGTACTCAGAGCAGTGTTTCCAGGGGTTGTACTGTGATGTATAATGCTCCTTGTGAAAGTTTTTTTTTTTTTTTTTTGTAACCCCCATTAGTCATGTAGAACTTGATATGTTTGCTGTATGCTAAAACCATCCCAGTGGCAATGGTAGATTTTAAATGCTACATTTTATATGGCTGCCAGACTCAACAAACATATTGTGTAGAGGGTGTGGGTGTTTAGCAGACTAAAAGCAAGATGAGGCTTTGTAGACACTTGTTTTATTGTGATCATTTTGAAATATAATGCCTGGGAGGCTTGGGTGTCCTGAATAGATGAGCCCAACCCAGTGAGGTAGCTTGAGCTAATAAACAGAAAGATTTAATGTCTTACGGGAAGAATCACAAGTAAACAGTCATATTCCAGGTTCATATCTCAAGGGGAAGGCGTCGATTTAATTGATGTCACATAGAAGCAGGGCAGTAAGGAAATGTAAGACGTGCAAGTTCAACATCAAGAGAGAGTGTTATGAGCTATCTCCCTGATTGTATAGCATTTTTCTAGGGCAGGTGACTATCACAAAAGACACAGATTTATTACTCACCTATGTCCCCAAGATACATACACATTTTATTTGAAAAGCAACTTATTGTCTGTATAAATCTTATTTTGTCACATTGCAAATAAAAAGCAAAATATGCTAATTTGACACAAACATTTTAAAATAAATTACTAGAGATGCACCGATACCACTTTTTCAAGACTGAGTACGAGTACCGATACTTTTTTCAAGTACTCATCGATACCAATTACCGATACTTTTTTTTTGCAGTCATTTGCCAGTTTTCCAGGTACTTAAAGCACATATATATATATATATATATATATATATATATATATATATATATATGCTTTAGGTACTTGGAAAACTGGCAAATGACCGCAAAAAAAAATATTGACGAGTACTTGAAATATATATATATATATATACACACACACACACACCACCTCTTCACTATCCCCTTTTGCCTCTTTCTCTCCCTCTTGATTCCCACCTTTTACTTCATTCTCCCCCTCTTGAGCTCCCTCCTTTTGACTTAGCTTTTTCTCTCCCTTTTGATCCTCCTTTGTCTCCCTCCATGACTCTTAATCCCACTCTTTTGCCTCTCTCGCTCAATCCTGATCCCCCCTCCTTTTTGCCTCTTCTTAGTCCCCCTCCTTTTGTCTCCTGATCTTTACTCCTTTTGCCTTTTTTTTTTTTTTCCTTTTTCTTAGTCCCTTTTTCCTCTTTCTCCCTCTTGGCCCCCCTCTCTGCCTCTTTCACCACTCGCTCAATGTCTCATCTTGCCTCCCTTACCCTCCTCTGCTGGGTGCTCGCTGTTCTCTCGCGAGCACCGGCAGAAGTCAGCATTGGATCGTGCCATGGTAACCCGCTTCAACGCTCTGACGCTACAGGAGGGAGAGAGGCAACCGGGGAGCATTGTGAGCAGCTCCCCGGGCTCCCTCACTGCAGCACCGACCCTGACACAGGGTATCGGTGCTGGCATCGGCCGCATTTGCGCGAGTACAAGTACTCGCGCAAATGCTGGTATCAGCACCGATACCAGTATCGGTATCGGTGCAACCCTATAAATTACACATTATTTTAAATTCATGCGGTTTGACTTATTTTGGGAGGGGTTATACTTTTGTTTTAGTATTGACTGTTATTGAGTAATAGGATTCAGAGATGTAGTGTTCATCTAGTTTTGGGACTGGCATTTGAGAAAAACAGAATCCCCTTAAATAGCATCTACACTGAAATAATTTACAGGAGTATTTCTTCTCTGTGGAGGAACCTGAAATTGTCTTGAAAGCCTTAGAGATGAAGGGAGATGATTTCTGGACATGCAAATAATTAATTATGCAATCTTTGTTAGAGAGGTCAGGGAGTTCAATTCTGCTTAAATTAATCCCTTACTACTAAACCAAACATCTCTAAACCCATTACACTGGCTGAAAAACAAATATCACAAGGTATAGACAGTGTAAATAGATATATTTAATGTGGCTGAAAGCTATGTTTTGACAGACACAATTTAAAAACAAATGAAAAATACCCAAATTCATCCCCTTTTCTTGCTTCCTTTCCTTTCTCAGTTGAGTTCTCAGTATAGTTTAACACTTTAATCGAGTACTGTATGTTGCACTTGGACTGAGATATGCAATGATCATGCACAGTTTTGCGCTTCCAGTTACATCAGTAGTTTGTATGAGGACGTGACTGAAGTCTTAGTTACTGTTTGTGTTGGATAAACCAATACCTGAATTGCTTCATGTTTTAACTTGTATCAGTGTTTCTGTACTACCATGAACATCCTATATAATAATTTGCAAAAAGTGTGTAATGACGCAGTCATGCTTAGTAGAGACTGCTGTGTGTGCTGCAGTTATGCGCAGTAGAGACTTCCATGACTGCCCCGCAACAGGCTGGCAGTGGCACTGTGGCCCCTGTAACGGGCTCTTCAACTAGTTTTTCAATAAAAACCTAAAAGAGAGAATAATCCACAAATTTATATTGATTTAAATGGGACTTTAACCCATTGAATGCTAAAGAGGTTTCCAACACATTTCTTTAGTGTTGGAGACCTCCTGAGCATTCAAAGTGTTAACCCTTTGAGTACTCCTGTCACTCAAAGGGTTAAAAGCCATGTTTAAACAAATTGTGATTTATTTTTTTTTTATTATGATTTTTATTATTATTTGGCTCCAGTAGTGCAACTGGTTTGTCTCACACTTTCTCCACTCCTTCTTAGTACTTGCTATTCTCATTGTGCTATGGTATTCTGCTTCGAGAAGACACACCTACCCCCACACACTTCCAAGCAGGCATCAGCATGCCTCAGCATAGACTTCACTCTACATTCTGAACTTGGCAGTAGATTACGTCTGTCCACAGCTATTACATTGATGAGGGATTGTCACGAAAATGTTTGCTTTCTGTGGAGAGGCAGAGGTTTTCATGATGTAAGCCCTGGAGCTAACATTGTAAAAACAAAAAAAATGTCTCCAACATCACCAAAGGTTGAAAGGAAAAATTATTCTTCAAGTGATGAATTTTTGTGTGTAAGGTATTGAGTAATTTGTGTAAACTTTGTAGGTTTAAAAAAGAAAAAAACAAACAAAAAAAAACTTTGACTCATTTCATCTTGAGATCTTGTTTTCATGGTGTGAATCTCTATATTTATCTCTTCCTTCCAATTAGTGTAGTGTGGGAATTTTCGTTTGCATCTTCTGAATATGATCACCAGAATTAATTTAATGTGGCACTTTGCTTCTGTTTGTTGACAGAAATAAAATGTGTGGAGTTAAATTCCAAGAGGGTTGTGTCTCAGGAGAACATGCAACAGTCATCAAATCCTTCTCCAAAATCTGAAGGCATCTTAATTTCTCGAGGAACACAGGGAGACAACTATACCCCCAATGGCAGTGTAATTTTCAGTGAGGTTTGTCAACGTAACACTGGGTCTCAAAGTCTTCATCGACGCCCATCAACTGGAAGCTGCAACCAAACCACAGAGGGCATTCCCATCCCACGTCACCGATCTAGTCAACATGATTTCACCCTGTCCTCATCACAAGGCTCAGAAACTGTGCACTACAGAAGGCCCCAGTTCCGAAACAGTGAGGTCTCCATCATGTCTAATAGCCCTGGGTCTGATACCAGCTATATCCTAGGAAGGTACGCAAACGTTCAATCATCTTTTAGAGTCCATGTTTTGTTTCTGTGGTTTTCATCATGCTCTGTGTATTCAAACAAGATAACATTAGGTCCATAAAGTATATAAATTACATATCCTATATAATAATTTGCTAATGTATGTTTGTCAGAAGCTGTCATGCGCAGTACAGATGGCTGTGCGTGCTGCAGTCATGCGCATTACAGACTGCCCGCGCCGCAGCTGATAACAGAGCGGGACGCTCCAAATTCAGACCGTAGTCGGTGCGCAGAGAGGACTATGGTCTGAATTCGGAGTGCCCCACTCCATTATCAGCCGTAGCGCGTGCAGTCTCTACTGTGCATGACAGCACCGCGGCCGTTGCTGTCTGGCACTGTGGCCCATGTACACGGGCTGTTCAACTAGTCAGTCATATATGCCAAGAAACAATACAGTATATGAATTTACATATTAAAAGACAACGGTATTATAATCCAGAGCACAAAATATACCTGATAGATAAAAAAAACTTCTGTTCTGTAAGAATAAAATTATATTATAAGCAATTGGCTTCTGGAATGGTGTGGGGAGAATGCATAGTTTCATACTGCCTTGTGCATGTGCGGTCTCTGCACTCTTCCTCTACCACAGCGGGGATCTATTACCTTTTTTTGGCCATTCTTTGGGTCTAGGTTTTTTGAACCTGTGTGTTTTGTGAGAACCTATTGGCTCCATCCTATCCCAGATAAAACTTGTATTATCCTGATTTTGACCATGTAACTACCACTAGCAGCTGAGTGGTGCCCAGTTCTTGGAGACTATCGTCCTTTATTCCAAAGAGTTATCAAATTAAAATTCTCCATATTCCTAATGATTTTAATTTAGACCTTTAAATATTTAAATATCAGGGAAGTCTCCAAAACTTTGTGAAGCAGTGTGTCTGAGGCCTGGCATGCAAGGCATTACAATCTCAAATTAAATAAATGGAAATTTGTATTTTTCCAGTATGGTGCAGTAAGTTTGATCCAGAATTGGTCTTTTCTTTTTTTGCATGTGTCCAGTGAGTATTGATATAGCAGTTTATAACATAAGATATGGATAGATACATAGATATAATAAATATTATATTTGTGAGAGAGGTTTGCACAATGGAAGCACTCACTGTACAAAATACATGCCCAGGTGCACAATCCTTAACACTTTGAGTGCCAGAGGGGTACGCAGTGCATTGCTTTGCAATGTGTTGCGTACCCTTCTGACACTCAAAGGGTTAGTAGTTAATGTAAGAGTTGAAAAAAACAGAGCACCAGTGGAACTTTTTTTTAAATTAATGAAAGTAATTTTAATTGTCAACGTTTCGGTCCAAGTCTGGACCTTTCTCAAGACTTGGACCGAAATGTTGTCAATAAAATTACTTTCATTTTAAAAAAGTCCCACTGGTGCTGCGTTTTTTCAGCTCTATAATATATATGGTACCATGTCCTCCCTCACAAAAAAACACCTTTTTGACATTTCGCTTCCTTGTGTATGTCTTTTTTTTTTTTTTTTTTTTTCTCTTGTGCCAGTATTGCTAGTCTTCGATATCACTTGATATCACAGAACTGGAAATTATCACAAGAATAGATAGTACAAATAATTACTTTGAAGAATGTGGCACTCTGTGGGTTGTGCTATGTAGTTTAAAAGAGAGAAAAAAAACTAAATTTCAATCGCTATTAAAGGGATAGTAATGGTTAATTTTAAGTTGATTTAATATTGTAGACATTAAAAAAAGGTTAACATCGATGTAAGTCTTATCTCAGATCTTTATGGTTTGTGAGATATAACTTGGTAAAGTTACCTTTTCCTGGCTGTTTCACTCAAGTCTGCCATCTAGCTGACAGCTGCAGATTCCAGTCATTTGACCAGACAGAGGCTCTTCAGCAGAACTGAAATCACGCTATTTAGAAATAAATACTTAATTGGAACGGTCTACAAAGTGTGCTTGCAAACCAGATACACTTTGTAGACCATTCCAATGAAGTATTTATCTTTAGATATCATTATATCGGCGCTGCTGAAGAGCTACATCTGGTCAAGCGACCAGAATCTGCTTCTGACAGCTTTACAGCTCGTCAAGCAGAAAGGGGAGGGACCAGAGAACTTTATTTTCCTGTATCTCTCAAACCATAACGGTTTTAGAGATACGAATAAGTGCAAGTACTCTCTTTTAATCATATCTACCATATAGTTAATACTTTTTTCTGACATTACTATCCCTTTAACAAATGAGTACTTTATTGGAAAAGCTGAAGATTCTTGGAATGGCCTCCCATAAGGTGTCGCAGACTTCTACACAGTAAAAATGTTTGCCATAAAAGTCAAAACTCAAATAGGAACTGATGTTCTAAATTGAACAGGTAAAGGTAGACTGAGTGGATTAAGTGGTTTCCTGCTGTTACATCATACATTTATTTGATAAAACATGTATTGAGATTTTGAGAACAAATGGTGAGTAGAGAATATGTAGAAAAAGGCTTAATACTTTCACTGTAGCCAGGGCAGGATCTCCCACTAAACAGAGTAGGAAACTGCCTAGATCAGTGGTTCCCATACTTTAAGATGTGCCACATGCATCTACTAGAATGTAGAAAAAAAGCCACGGTTTTGTAACACACATGCATCAAAAAACAGTATAACTTAATGAACATACTGGAAATGTGCTATGACACCCCTGTTGAGAATCACTATCCTAGAGTATCAGACTTTGAGGGGAGCCTCATCTGTGCTGGCCATGCCCACATATTGCAATGTAGGTGTGGCCAGAAGATTACTATTGACCCTGCACCAGACACAAATACCAGGTTTTTCAGTTTACGTACCACTGTACTGACCATTATTTATCTGCTTGGGTGCTGGAGAGGTCTTCAAGACAATTCTCCAGTCTCGCAGCAAAGGGGTTGATGCCTTAAGGACCAGCAGTCCTGGGAAATTATCTTCCCTTAAGGACGGCTTTGATCCTTGCCGAAGCTCTGTTACAGGTGACCTGATACTTGTACCGGTCTGAGAGAGACTGCTCAGGTCTTGGAGTGGTCAGTTTCAGACCCCATTTTTACTTATAGGGCTCCTGCAGGAGCACTTTAAATAAAACGTACTTGACATGCCAGGACTGTCACTGGTCCTTCAGGCAAAAAATGCGTGACAGTCCTGCATGTCACATTGTCCTTAAGGGGTCAAAAACTTTTCTGTATTTATATATTACAGGCCAAGGATATTTTCTGTGCTAGAAGTGAAGTCAGTTGAGGAATTAGAGTGTGGCCTTGGGTGTGGATAAGTGGGCCCTGTCTAGGAGTTCCTTACATGTAAATCCAGCCCTGAATATTACTTTATATATCATCCCTAATATGATAAGATGGTTTGTATAAGATTAGAGAAGACTTTTATCATCCTTGGAAGACTCATGTACCTTTATTCTACCTCCACAGTACCCACTCTCTACCCCATGAGGATTCTGATGGTCAGCATTTCTATTCAAGGACAACAGAAAGCCCCTTTGGTTCTTTAGGGTCATTTTCCAATTTGCCCAGCCCTGGAATAATGTCCCCTACAACACCTGTACATTACTTTGACCACAATCCTGAGATCTACAGCCCAAAGCTATGTATACTCAAGTACCCAAACCAGTCCAAAATGTCTCCTCATACACCTGCAAAGGGTCAGGTCAACAGCTGTCCTCCATCTGTCAACAACTCAAGCATGGACATACCCATCCTTCTGATCAATGGGTTCCCGGAGAGTGAGGACACCTCACCCAAATCCTCCAAGTGTAACTCTGGTGGACAGCAGCGCAGAGGTTCTTCTAGTTTCAACAACTCAAGCAAGACCTGCTCAGAGTCCTCCATTCCAGCCTGCTCAGACAGTGAGTCACTCGCACTAACTGTGGATAGTTATTGTACAGTAGCTGTGGCAACAACTAAGAAAATCTCAAAATTACTCTTAACCTCTTTGATTGCAAGTTAAAGTTTCCAACACATACAATTTTAATGCACTGGAGACTTTTCCAGCCCTGTTAAATGTTATAGTATGACAATTTAATTATTTGTGCAGTATTCGGTCTTTACTTTAACTGCAATCCATACTCTACAGCAGTGGAGTAGCTGAGATTGACTTTCTTTTTTTTAAAGTGCTTGATTTTCATATAGATGAGCACTATTGTGTCCTGTGAGCAAGGTCTGAATCCAGTCTAGATGGGGCTAAGCAGATATACCATCCAAGATGTTAAGTGTAATATTTCATATATAATATGTCATTAAAATCAGTTCTATATTGAGTATAAAAAAAAGTATATGAGACTGATTTGAAAATCAGACTTGCTAATGGGAAATGTATCCGTGCAGACGTGGAGGGTTTTTTTTTTTTTGGCAGAATTGCTTTACATTTTTCTTGAAGCATGCTTGCAAATTAATATCTGAGCAGGGCTGTCCTACTTTTTTTGATGGGTGGCCTGTATTTTCTCTAGACCAATGTGCTTGTGGGTTATTATTCTTTATTTATATAGCGCCAACTAATTCCGTAGCGCTGTACAATGGGGAATAGACATACAGAGATATTAAATAGTACAAATCAAATGTGGAGAACAGGAGGATCAGAGGGCCCTGCTCGTTAGAGCTTATAGTCTAGAGGAAGGAAGGTTGGACACAGGAGTACATGCTATTGGGTGTAAGTACCTCCTGCCACATGAATTGCCAGTCAGTTGGTGGAGAGAGAAGTGCTGTTGAGTGCAGTGGTCCAGGGAAGGGGTAAATCTTGGTGATAATGTTTATGGAGGCAGTTGATAGGCTTCCCTGAAGAGGTGAGTTTTCAGGGAGCATCTGAAGGCTGGAGGAGAGTCTGATGGGTTGGGGGAGGGAATTCCAGAGCTCAGATGCAGCACGGGAGAAGTCCTGAAGGTGGGAGTGGGAGGATGTGATGAGACCTTTGGAGAGGAGAAGATCCCGAGTGGGAGTGTATTTGGAAATGAGAGATGAAATATAGGGGGGTGCGGTGTTAGTGAGGGCTCTAAGTTAGCACCAGAATTTTTAATTTAATTATGTATGCTAATGGGAGCCAGTGCTGGGATTGGCAGAGGGTATTGGAAGCGATGAGTGAGATAGATTAGTCTTGCCACAGAGTTCATTATGAACTGTAGTGGGGTTAGTTGGGTGAGAGGTAGGCCACTTAGTAATGAGTTACAGTAGTCAAGATGGGACAGGAGGAGTGTTTGGAGTTTTTGTAGTGTCTTGGGTGAGAAAGGGTTGGATCCTAGAGATGTTGCGGAGGTGGGTTGGAGTTTTAAGTAGGCCAAGAGCTGTGCAAAGCCCAGTTGTGTAACTCATTTGGCCAGTTAGACTTCCCTGTCTCTAAATATAATTTCACTGATGATAATATCCAAACATCATATAATAGAATATGTTTGCTGTCCACCTAGGTTCCATCAAAGAGAGTCAGCCTGGCATGAAATTTGTAATGCACAACTCTAAGCACTGGTTCAAACCTAACATCACTCGGGAGCAAGGTAAGATAGTCTATATTAGGGACAGTAATTCCATTCTTTAAAGAAAGACCTAAAATGCACTATGGTTATATATACTTAAATACCATGTAGATTATGTTAGCAACTGTAAAATGTTTTTATATGTTTTCTGAGACCTTAAATCTAATTAGATAAATGCTCTGTGGGAGAAATCATTCCTGCTTTTCCCAGGGCTCCAAGTACAATAGCAGTCTTGATAGTATTGTCTGAAGTCATTGTCCATGATTGTCTGAAAATGGTCTAGTTTTTGTTAATAGAAAAGCAGTGTGTGCTAATATCAGTAAATCAACTGACTTTAACTCTTATCTGTAACTACAAAGAGTACAATCAAAATAAAATACATGATTTCTGAAGAGAACAATTTACATGCGCATTAAAAACAAAAAGAAGTTTAGGATTATATATTAACCCTTTGATTGACAGAGGTGAATGCAATGCATTGTGAAGCAATCAAAGGCTTAATGATCTAACGCGAATAATTATTTTACATATGCTAATTGTAAGTACATGATATTTAAAGTTATATCAACCAATTTTAAAGGGATAGTAATGTTTCATAATAAAAGCAGCTCTAATTAATCATCATAGTATTTGGACTTTGGAGAATGTTATTTCAGTTCTGTCAGAGTTGTAGTTCAAGAGTAATTCAATGACAAAATATCCCCCTCCTGCCCCTTTTACTGATGTAACACTGCTCAGCCAGATCAGAAGGGAGGTGCCCAGGTAGATTGCAGAGAGGGACAATCTTCAATTAAGATAAGGGAAAAACCTGAAAAACTTGTCAAGGGGGGCAGGGCTTTCATTGTTCTCATAGGAAGAAGATTGTCTCCTTCTGTTATCTGTCTGGTCTTACAACCAGATTCCACATCTGAGAAGAGATGGCTTACACTAGGTAAAAGGGGCAGGAGGGGAAACTTTGCTTGGGAATATCTCTCAAACCATAAAGGTTTGAGAGATAAGACTTATATCGTTCTTAATGTTTTTTTAATGCCTACATAAGAATAAACAAAGTATTACTATCCCTTTAAGTTCCACCAATGGGCTGAATTTTAAAGGGAACATATAATCAAGGTATAGTGTGGCTTTAATTAACACCTTAAGGATCAATGAAATGCCATGACTGTCACTGGGGGATTTGGGTTAAGGACTGGTGATTCTGGCAGATCGCGGAATTCCGGGATGGTGGCGAGGCTGCATGCCGCTCTACCGTCACAGAATTCATCTATAAAAAGGGGAGCACTAAAGTACACCTGTTTTCTTTGTCAGCACTGGCTTCTTACACTAAATTGATTATAACCATTAGAGATATGAATCATAGAATTTGATGACAGATGAGAACCATTTGGCCCATCTAGTCTGCCAACATATCCTACTGTAAAAACCCCATACGTTATTTGGTCCTTGTTCTTGTCTTATCTTCAGGATATCTTTATACCTATCCCATGCATGCTTAAATGTATTCACTGTATTAACCTCTACCACATCTGCTGGTAGGTTATTCCAGTTTGGTGAAAGACAAGTTTGGTATGAGGGTAGGAAGGAAGACAGTGAGTGACTTCTGATTACCATGATTGCCTACACGATTATGTCAGTAATCCGTACCAGGGGCATCAGGAATTGTCCTGATGGACCCTCCCCCAAGATGTGAATAAAAATATAAACAAAGCTATAGTAGGGGTGGGGAGCGCAAAACCGTAGAAGCTATGGGCTTGTTGGCACTCTTACACATGGTCATCACTGTAACTGCTAAGGGCTTAGCACTCTAAGGGTTAGGAATATCCATTCTTCGCCACAAATGTGTCAGTTATAGGCTTCATTGTTTTGATCTGTTAGGATATCACTGAAACTTCAGAAGAGACCATTAACTCTTTCAGTGCTCAAAGGGTGGGCAACACATTGCAATGGCACTCCCTCTGGCACTCATTGTTAACACCAGAATATAGGCTTATGTAATATCCTAGTAAAACTTCTTAAGATGATGTTTTGGCTTCCCTCACAGCTATTGAGTTTCTGAGAGAGAAGGAGCCAGGAAGTTTCATTATCCGAGACAGTACGTCTTTCCGAGGATCGTTCGGGCTGGCAATGAAGGTACCAGGAATACCATCCAAAGCAGGTATGATTTTTGATAGTAGAGTCAGATGTTCTAATTACTGAAATACGCCAATGACTTGTTTATCTGCCTTTATTTTCTTGAACTCTCTCATATTACTATGTACACTTAGGCCAGAATCGATCAAGCAAATATAAGGGCAGTGTATTAGACCCACTGCTCTTCATTGATCATTGACATATACCTTTGGTTATTTATCTGTTATTGATCATATCTGGGATAATAAAATGGTAAATGTGTGACCATTCTGGCTTTATATACATACAAGCACAGCAAATGTGTATGAGTGTCAACCCAATAGCATGATGGAGCTGACGGATGGAAATGGAGGATCTGCTTGATAGTTGCTCATTCATAAATGAGTGCCAAATAACCTTGCCGTTGATGAACTGGCAAATAGCTAGCAAAGCAAGAAAATTAGAATTTCTTTGCACATTTAGTTATTTGCAGCTTTGAATCACCCATAATTGTATTCATGCAATATTTAAAGTTTGTTTATAAACAGTGTTATCTGAGATTTAGATGGATGTTGGTCTGGTTGCTGCCTTTCACCTGAGATAACTGCTGGCTCAACCTAAGTTTGCATTAGCAAACCAACAGCTTTGTCTATATAGGTTCTATCATATTGTAATCCACCAAGAAAAAGTATTCCCTAAGTAGAATTCTTAGCTGTAAACAATGTCCATTTATTTGGTACAAAAATATAATAATACTTCACTGTGAGATAACCCACCCTCAGGCAACATAGTGACCCTCTGTGGAAACTGAATCTTGTAATAAGGAATAAAAAAAAAACAAGCTGACAGTATGTGTTATTGCTAATGACACCTCTGGAGTCCTGTGTGGCTAAATAAACATACATTGATAATGTATTTAACAACCATGATTTATCATTTTGAGTGTTTACAGCTAGGAGATTTGCTTAGGGTATACTCTTGGGAGGTGACTATATTAATTGTCATACCCAACACCACCTGGGATAGGCAGGCCTACCTAAACTTGTTAACCCCTTAAGGACCCATGACGTGCTATAACCATCATGACAAACCTCTGTTAAGAACCCATGACGGTTATGTACGTCATGGAATTCAGGAGTCCCCGTGTGGCTGCACTTTGTTCGGGGACCACTGAATCCATCGGAGTATATCGGAAACAAAAAAAATCTTTGTGGTCCTTAACTGGTGGCCATGCGTCCGGTCATTAATGGGTTAAAGTAAATACAAGTGCAGCAACCCACATGGTTATAGGTTATGTCTGGGCTGTCCAAATTCTGTCCTCAGGGGCTACCAACAGAACAGGATGTAAGGATTTTCCTGATTAAGCACAGGTGAGTCAGTCATAATGAGTGATCCACTGATTAACTCACCTGTGCTTAATCAGGGAAATCCTTACATCCTGGCCTGTTGGGGGCCCTTGAGGACTGAACTTGGACAGACCTGGGTTATATCATATACTGGGGACTGTGGAAAATAATTTATGGTTGGCTAGGCTTTCCCAGACAGACAAATTAAAGAAAACACTACATCCAGTAATTTCCAAAGTAACAAATGATCAAAGCTGTGCCCTTAACCCCTTGAGTGCCAGAAGGTTGTGCAGAGCATTGCTTCACAATGTGTTTCATTCCCCTGGGGCACTCAGAGGGTTAAGAATGTTAGATGTTTACAGAAAATATTTCAGTTCTTTACAAAGGGTCTGTTTTAATTGATACAGTTCAAAGGAATTCTTGCTGTGCAGAGGAACCTGCCACTTCCAGTGGATTATCCTAGATTAGCAAAATATTAGTCACTGAATTGGTGAAAGGGAATGTGATTTTATCACCTTTGCACAACCACAGCAGTGTGTGTGGGTGTCTGATTCACAGTGACTCACCAGATCCATGTTTTTATAGTTGATGATTTGTCTAGTAAAGTACCCCTCCCTTGGCTAGGTGTGACTGTCCCTTACACTCAAGTACAAGATCCTGATACGGGGGAGTATTCTTAGTGTTTACCTTTTTACCTTAAAGGGATAGTAATACTTCATTTTAACTTTATTTTATTTTGTAGGCATTAAAAAAACATGAAGAATGATATAAGTCTTATCTCTGAAACCTTTATGGTTTAAGAGATATTCACAAACAAAGTATCCCCCCCCTGTTCAGCCAGATAAGAAGGGAGATGCCCAGGTAGACTGCAGAGAGGGACAATCTTCAATTAAGATAATGGAAAAAGCTGAAAAACTTGTCAAGGGGGGGAAGGGCTTTCATTGTTTTAATACAAAGAAGATTGTCCCCTTCTGTTTTCTGTACTGTCATACAACCAGACTGACATCTGAGAAGAGATGGCTTACACTAGGAAAAAGGGGCGGGGAGGGGAACTTTGCTTGTGAATATCTCATAAACCATAAAGGTTTGAGAGATAAGACTTATATCATTCTTCATGTTTTTTTAATGCCTACAAAATAAAATAAAGTTAAAACGAAGTGTTACTATCCCTTTAACGCTATGAATGAAAGCATTGTCGGGTAATTGCAATCTTTGAGATGTCTTTTTATGGAAGCCTGTTTGAAGGCACTCCTCTACCCCAGTAATTTGGTAACGTTGTTTGCAGAGTGGTTTTGAAACTGTTTTTCTGAAGAATTGAACATATTAAGTCCCTGTGTACGGAAGGTAGTGGGGCATATATATATATATATATATATATATATATATATATATAGACACATACCTGGGAACTCTCCGGATTTGCCCCGGAGACTCCAGTTCTGACAGAGCTTTACCGGGTCTCCGAGGCAGAGGCTGATTCCACCGGATGTGGGGAGTTTCTATTGAAATTCTGCCACATCTGCTTTTTCTCCCGCTGTTCCTCCTTCCCCAGCCTTCTGTGTGACACCTTTAAGCCCTGCCCCCCTTGCATCAAGCCCCACCCCTTTTTGACACACTTAGCGTCATTATTGTCACCCCCTGCTGAACAGAGGACTCCCTTCCGGGTAGCCCTCAATTGGAAGTTCCCAGGTGTGTGTGTATATATATATATATATATATATATATATATATATATATATATATATATATATATATATTGCAATTACAGAGACTGATTTATGGAGTGATAATCGGCACTTCGTAGATAGATAACAGGTCCTGTGGTCCCACTGGATTGCTCAGGGACACATTTAAATTTCAGGCACAGAAGCTTAAGTGCCATTCGTTCAATCCATGGCCACCTCCACTCATTACATGATTCCACCCCTAGCCCCACCCATGTTCTATTTCACAGAAAATACCCTTAGAAAGCTATATCGGACAAACACAATAGCTCTAACCCAGCGGTTGCTAGAGAGGTCTCTAATGCATTGCCAAGCTTTTATTGCATTTAAGAGGCTTAATAATATTCATTAAAATGGCAGCTAGGCCTCCAAAAACCGTCTGGTGCACATTGACCACAACCCTCCACTTACACCCATTTTGCCAGCACGACTAAGGCATCCCTCAAAATGTTTTTTTCTACATGGTTGCCTACATTGCCTAAAGGGAAATGTGTCCTTTCCAACAAGTGATCAGTCTAAGCCTGGTACTTTGTCTGCATTACAGTTTATTATGAGGTGTGACTCACACCTTGGAGATCAGAGGGAGGTTGTGTGTGTGTGGGGGGTTACAACACCTCACATGCTGGTAGTTTTCCGATGCGGGATTATTCATCAGTCTGCTGCAGTTGGGTTGATAAATCTCTTACATTTTTTTTACAAGGCTTTGTTCAAGTATATATTTATATTTGGGAACTTCTCATAACTGCCCCGGATGCTGTTTTTAGTACTGGTTCGCCGGCCTGGTGCTGTTGATACAGTGAAGCTGTGTACAAAAAAACCTGCCCCATATGGGTCAAATAATTCCCCAAATTCCTAATGTTAGAGCACAGTGGTGTAACTAGTCATGGGAACTTGTCGGTGCAAACATTTTTTTGGGCCCGTTACACAAAAATTATTTTCACAGAGGCACAACTAAAACCTGTTAGACCCTGGGGCAGATGAGTTCTCCTTGGATACTGGACCCCAGCACATCTGCTCACTCTGCAACCCTTGTAGTTGCGCCTCTGCTAGAGAGGATTCCAGTGACCCAAGAAGCATATCATTAGCAACCCCTAACATTCAGGGGAATTTAAAGCCACATTAAAATCAATAGGAATTTTGGGAATCTTTATTTGTTCTCTATGGTGCAGTTGGTTTGCCACACACTTGCATCATCTATCTTTAGTATTTCCCTCTGTACAGAAATCTGTTGCTGTTGATTGTCCCGGAAGCTAGGAGTTTAAACTGGTGCTGTCTGGGACTACAGTTAGTTAATGTATTGCGGCTCTACCATCTATCCCAAAAGTTAGGAAACTAGTGTGATACTGCTTTTTTTCCCCAGCATTGCTACATGAATCAGGACACATTGTTGTATAATCTCATGCTATATAAATTAACCTGGCACTACTGCTGATCTTCATGTGAATCGCTTCCCTTGGGTTCATCCCTTGGTATCCAAAAAGGCAGCAGAAAAGGGTAGGCCATGAAAGTCATGGTCCCACCAATGTTATGACCCTCTCAGTGCCAATATTCCCTCTAATTCTGGATTGTCACCTGATGTTGTTGGACTTTAGCCAGCCAGTGGCTCGTTGAAGATGAGATGGGAGTTGCAGTCCAACAGCAGCTGCTTGGACGCAGGCTGCCAATCCCTTGCTATAAGTTTTGTGTGGAGCTGTTCGTTTTTTTTGGGCCTCTCAACGTAAAAAATACACTTCACTGCCTCGGCTTATCATTATTTACCTTCTTGTTGCCAAAGCATGTAAGAGGCTGTGAGGTAGATACCCCAAGGATATCTCCCTAAGATTGAAGGGTAATCCAGATGTGGACCTGTTGCTCTCATTGCTGAGGGAAACCAGCTACACCTTACTGAGGCCAAAACATGTGTCTGGTATTTCCATGATTGAGGGGACATGCCTGTCATTTTGGAACTGGACCACCCTTTTGGAGGAAATTGGTCTGAAATGTATTATATGAAAATGTATTATCTGTAGTTGCAACAGAAAGCTAATATATGATGCTTTTGAGATCCTCTCACACACTTTTGCTTGAATAACTCCTTGTTACAGAGGATCACAGAATAGTAGTGACCCACAATGCAGTGCAGGGCTTAAAATATGAAGTCCTTTGCTACTAGCCAGACCTGAAAAGTTACTCGCCACTGCAAGCCATAACATAACCACCAGGGCTGAATTTCTACTCGCCAGGGCTGAATTTTCACTCACCATTGGCTAGCGGCAAGTGGAAATTTTGAGCCCAGATGCTGTGTGTGTGGTTTTGTGTGGAGTGGAATGTGTAGAGATCATTGTGTAGTAGTGTTTAACCCTTTGGTTTGCAGAGAGGTTGCAATATGATGGATACCTCTCTGGCAAGCAAAGGTTAAGAGTGTAATGTTCAGTAGGCTTCTATCTCACACTCTGCTGTTCTGTAATTAAGAAATGGCCTTGAAAACTGTGAATCACCTAATACTATCTAGATTCCTTTACATGTGAAAAGCTTTACTGCTTTTATCTACAAATTACCCTGTAGACATCAATCAGAATCTGAGATAAACCCAGTAATAACAGTTATCACCTGCAAAAGTATCCAGAGTTGAATCAGCAGCTTTACACTATGTGACATAAATATGAGAAGAAAATAAAAGTGCACAAAAATAGGATAGTGAGTATAGTGGGGGAAAAGGGTGAGATGTAGGGTTTAATTTGGAATTTGACTCTCCCACCTGGAGTGTGTGATCAGGGACAGAAGAGACCTGTGCTGTTGGCCTCAGTCAGAATATGATGCGACATGGAAGTTAGCAGATATTTAAAGGGATAGTAATACTTAGTTTAATCTTTATTTTATTTTGTAGGCATTAAAAAAACATGAAGAATGATATAAGTCTTATCTCTCAAACCTTTATGGTTTGAGAGATATTTACAAGCAAAGTTCCCCTCCTGCCCCTTTTACCTAGTGTAAGCCATCTCTTCACAGATGTGAAATGCAGTCCATAGACCAGACAGATAACAACAGGGGACACTCTTCTTCCTATGAAAACAATGAAAGCCCTGCCCCCCTTGACAAGTTTTTCAGGTTTTTCTCTTATCTTAATTGAAGATTGTCCCTCTCTGCAGTCTACCTGGGCACCTCCCTTCTGCTCTGGCTGAACAGTGTTACATCAGTAAAAGGGGCGGGAGGGGGATACTTTGTCATTGAATTACTCTTGTACTACAACTCTGACAGAATTGAAATAACACTCTCCAAAGTCCAAATACTATGAAGATTAATTAGAGCTGCTTTTATTATGAAACATTACTATCCCTTTAAAGTAGTGTGTTTCTGATGCTGAATTTAAATATTAGGCACCCCTATGTAAGGCATTCTAGGCACCACAAGCTATATCTATCCTCTTCACATGACCCCACACCTAGACGCATCTACTGTTATTACAAATAATACTCTGTCTTACATGCAAATGCTGAAGGAGACTACCATGATCTTCTTCTGCCTCATACTAGAAAGAATGATTGGTAGGATCAATGGCATTGTATGCTTGGAATAATACCCTCAAACACTGGGGGATTCATAACATCTGATGTAACTTTTTACTAGCTATGTTTCCACAATAAAATTTGGACTCTACAAGTCCCTGTTAGAAATATGGTTGCATGCCTGGAGAATGTTCTATCCTGTTCTATGTGTAGCTATAATTCCACCAAATTAGGGTCTTTTATATTAAGGCAATAGAGGAGCATAGTGGTACAGATTGAGAAGTGTTATTTGCAGGAGGATTCTGTGCATAGGAGCTGCAAACCAAATAGGGAAATTGAGCAGGCATTGTAGAGATTGCTCTTAGTCTGCTGGCTAAATTGGGACCTTTGGCATCCCTGTTATACACATCACTGAGTGCCAAGTTGATTTCACATTAACTGGTACTGACATGAGGACCTCAACATTAGCTATGCCACGGAGATGTTTAATTTACATAAAAGCCATTAGCAAATAGCTTTGTGGAAAGCTACAGCCCAGAACTACTGTATGAGTAAATTGTATTGCATCATTCCTCTTGGAATCCCAGAGAGTTGGATTTTTATACTGTCCCTGTTCTACCCTCAGGAAATGTGACAAATGACCTTGTACGACATTTCCTAATTGAATCATCTGCCAAAGGTGTCCATCTGAAGGGGGCTTCAGAAGAGCCATATTTTGGTGAGTTCTCCATATCATTCTAATTTTCTCTGAATGGTGAAATATTGTCTTCATGTTTTTAACATATTTTATGTGTGTTGCTTTGCAGGGAGTCTCTCTGCACTGGTATATCAACACACTATCACCCCCTTATCCTTGCCCTGCAAATTGGTCATCCCAGACAAAGGTATGGACACAGCTCAGTATATAAGCAATCAAACCACACCAACTCAAGTTTAACATCTAAAGAAGCAGCAGGCATTCCAATTCATTGGCTGATTGTAACTTCCTGTAGTTAATTATTATTAATTATTTGTTTACAGGGCTCCAACATATTATTGGGCTCTATAATTGGGAAATAATATACAGAGAATACCCCATACAACTACAGATGTCTATAAATGGTATTGAGGGCTTTGGTCATGAGTTATAATTTATAGATAAGACAAATGATAATAAGAAAGTGGAGTTTAGTAAAGTCATGTTTGTCACAGTTGGGATATACAAGATTTCATAGAGCACAGTAAAGTTAGTCACAAATGAGATTGGGGGTTCGCTTTTAAATGGTCGCAGTTGAAATATTGTGCGGCTGCATGCCGCAGTCAACATGTTGCCTGGATGAAAAGGGTGACATGAGAATCTCGCCCTGCATATAAGCGTGAGATTTTCATGTCACCCCTTTAAATGCCGCAGCATTGCCAGCATACCTGAATCTGGATCCAGCTGTCTATAAATGCCTCAGTGTACTGCTACTGTATAATCATTACAAGGGACTTTTAGATGGCTCAGTGACTGCATGTCATCTCCTGGTGCGCAATATCGTTTTTTTTTTGTGGCACTCAAAGGTTTAAGCTACATATGGAACAGAGGACTAAAAATCCTACATATATTTGTTCCATATGTAGCTTAACCCTTTGAGTGCCACACAAAAAAATGATAATGCGCACCAAGAGATGACAGGCAGTCAATGAGCCATCTAAAAGTCCCTTGTAATGATTATACAGCAGTAGTGCACCTAGGGATTTAAAGACGGCTGGATCCAGATTCAGGTATGCTGGCAATGCTGCTGTATTTAAGCGGGGGGACATGAGAGAGCTTATATGCAGGGCGAGAGTCTCTTGTCACCCTTTTCATCCAGGCAAAATGTTGATTGCGACTTGCAGCCACACAATATTTCAACTGCAACCTTTTTGAAGGATACCGATATAGGGTGGTAATAGGAGGATAGGCTTCTTTGAAGAGATGAGTTTTGAAGCAAAATTTGAAGATTGGAAAAGTAAGGGAGTGTCTTGTGCAACATGGTACTGGATCTAAATAAGCATTTAAGGCATACAAATGAGAAGTTTATGAGAGCAGATTATTATAGAATATGTAGGGGGTTAGCAGGGTGCTTGGAAATATAACATAGAAATGTAGGTACAGTTCATATACTGTATATAAAAGGCATTGTGTTTTAGTGTCATAATCATACATTTAGTTCTGGAAGCTGTGCGGAGCTCCAAGCAAGGAATGACAGAGTAGGACAGCAGAGAGGTAGTGACTCATGAGCTGAGTAAGTCTAGCAGTATCATTCATGATAGAATTAAAGGAGCAGTAAACTTTTTTATGAAAAAATATATATTGTAGGGATTTTCCTATTGAGTAAAATAAGGGCACTCCCACTGCCGAGAGATTTATATTTCCAGAGTTATTACAGTTTAAACCCGTGTTTTTTTACACTAGCAGTGCCCTCTAGTGGTCAAATTATAATTAGATTTCCTTTTAGATTCTAATGGAGAGGAAAGTCAGAAAAGTCAGAGACATACAGTTCTCCATAGAATGTGATAGAAACTGCCTGTCACTTCCTGTCAGTTAGAACTATCAGGAAGTAAACACACAGTAAATTCACTTTATGATTATTTAAACTGCTATACATTTTGAATAAAACATCTGACAGCGATGGGAGTGACCTTGTTTTATTCAGCAGGAAATACTCTGTAAAATATGTGTTTTCATAAAAAAAGTTTACTGCTCCTTTAAGTTGTGGCAGTCTTTGGCCATAAAGGCCAAATAAAAGAGGATGCAGTAGAACCAGGTGTAACCCGTAGAGAGTGTAAATTCAAAGTTTAGTGATGTGTACAAGGAAAAACACAGAGGGCGCCCAAATAGTGTAATTCAGTCAGATGAAAAATGAAGAATAAAGTAAAGTGTGTATTCACAAATGTAATGGTCAGCAAGAGTAGAGCTGAGAAGCAGACATATTGAGAATATAGGTTGTCTCCTTTGAAAGTGGCATATAATCCAGTCCTTTTGGTTATAAAGGGGAATCCGGGTGGCTGAAATATTATTAAATTATTTAAGATAGATAAATAATCTATCTAAAAACAATATCAAATAATGTGTACAATATAATAGCAATTGCAGGACCATGAAAATGCATCTGACGCATTTCATGGTATAAGACCACGTCTTTCTCAAAGATAACAATTCCCCAAACTACTTTTGATATTTGATGGGGGGTTTTAAACCCCTTGAATGTTAGAGAGGTCTCCAACGCATTGCAAGAGAATGTATTGAGACCTCTCTAGCATTCAAGGGGTTAAGAGAACACCATTTTATTAAAGGTTTGTATTTCTCCCCTACAGAGCAGCTGTAAAATGCCAGCATTAAAAAATTTCGATGACATTTGGCAATCAAAATGTTAATGCCTTTTAATAAAACACCTGTTGTTCCCTTAATAGATCTGTGTGATGGGGAGAGCAGTCCAGAGTCTCCTTCAGCACCCAGTGTGTCTGAGTTGAAAACAACGGCTGGTAAGTGAAGTCATAAGTTAAAGGGATAGTAATTTTCTCAAATTAAAAGCAGCTCCAATTAATCTTCATAGTATTTGGGCCGTGGAGAGTATTATTTCAATACCGTTAGCGTTGTAGTTCAAGAGTAATTGAATGATAACGTATCCCCCTCCTGCCCCTTTTACTGATGTAACACTGTTCACCTCAGAGCAGCAAGGTGGTGTCCAGTTGGCTTACAGAGAGAGACAATCTTCAATTAGCATAAGGGAAAAACCTGTCAAGGGGGCAGGGTTTTCATTCTTCTCACAATAAGAAGATTGTCTCTTGCTGTGAGCTGTCGGGTCTAAAGACCAGATTCCACATCTGAGTGGAGGTGGGTTACACTAGGTAAAAGGGGCGGGAGGTGGATACTTTATCATTCAATTACTCTTGAACTACAACTCTGACAGTATTGAAATAACACTCTCCATGGTCCAAATACCATGAAGATTAATTGGAGCTGCTGTTTTTGTGAAACATTACTATCCCTTTAAAGAACAGCTTATTCAGGTTTATTGAAATGCAAAATGTTTTATTTACTGATGACTCATTAAATGGACCCAATCGCATTAAACATATTTGAGCTTATAAACATTTTGTCTTTGCATTTGGATTTTGAAAATTTGATTTAAAATTATTTACATTTATAGAATCCTATATAATAATTTGCTAGGATGTTTGTCATGATGCAGTCATGCCCAGTAGAGACTGCCCATGTTCGGGCAGTCTCTGTGTATGATTGCATCGCGTGAGTGAGGCGATGCAAGACTGCATCGCCTGGAGTAGTGAGGTAGCGGCCTCTAAAATCTTTGAGTGCCAGAGGGGTATGCAACGCACTGAAAGGGTTAATTACTCCTGGGTGTCAAGGGCATGGAGTGTTATCAGGACTACTGGACTCAAATTCCGCCCATTGCACATGAAGACCTGCTGTAGCTCATTCACTCTACAGGATACCTTTAGAAAGAACAAGAAAGGAAGTTACAGCAAGTGCATTTTCAGCTCCAGGAGTCCTGCTGGTTGTAACTGTCATATCTAAGTGCTTGGACATGACATCCTGGATGAATTGAAGATGTACTGTCTTGAAGGAAGGTGTATGGGCAACATTCGTAGAGGTCATTAAAAGTTTCTGGCCGTAATAATTTAAGTGGGGGTTATAATTAGGTGTCAGAGTTCTTTAAATGAGCGTAACACCTCCCAAGAAACCCCCACTTACCATATTATGGCCAGAAAATACTACTGGTTCCTGTAACCTTTGGCCTTTGTTCAAGAGAGAACCTCTTCAATCTGTCATGAATGCTGTGTCCATGGAGGAGGATTGTTACTGGAGTTTGTTTTTGTTTTTTTGTTTTTTTTTCTTTCATCCTGAAGCAGGCAAAGTGCTTGAGACAACTTAAACAATTAAAGGGATTGTAATATAGGAAAATAACTGGAGTTCTGTTTCCTCAATATAGTTTTTGAACCATGTAAAGCGGTATGTCAGTGGTATCTGATTTGTACTTCAACAGTTTTTAATTTATAAAGGATCCCCCTCCCGCCCCTTTTACTTATGTAATGCTGCCTCTTATGCAGGTCCAGATAGAGAGCAGTGAGGGACAATCTTCAGTGAGCATAAGTAAAATCCTTCCCTCCTACATCAAGGGTGGCAGGGTTTTACTTATACTTAGTGTATGAAGATTGTCCCCCGCTGTGAGCCACCGGCTAGTCCCAGGACTGGGATCTCCTGCTGTCAGTAGAGCGCTGATGTCAGGAGAAGGGGAGGAAGGGGGGAACTTTAGCGGTGAATATCTCTCAAACCATAAAGGTTTGAGAGATGGGATTTGCTCCACATAATTTCTTTTTTTTTTAATTTACAACACAAAATAAAGTTATCAAAATACCATCATGGAATTTCTTAAGCCTTTGTTTATGAGATGTTTACAGAACATTGTGAAGCAATGCTTTGGATACCTTTAGAATACAAAGGAATTCATATATGTTCCATATCCTGTATAATAATTCGCTAAAACATGTGTAACGACGCAGTCATTCTCAGTAGAGACTGCCAATGATGAGGCTGATACAGAGCTGGGCGCTCCGAAGGAGCGTCCAGCTCTGTATCAGCCGCGGGGCGGGCAGTCTCCACTGAGCATGACTGCACTGTGACCAGCTGGCACTGTATCAGCCACGGCGTGGGCAGTCTATACTGTGCATAACTGCCCCGCGACCGGCTGGCAATGGCACTGTGGCCCGTGTAACAGGCTCTTCAACTAGTTAAAATATAAAAGGATAAAAACTGCTTCATATTTCATACAAAACTTGTTTTCCCACAGCATGCAATGTCCTTTACCTGAACTCCGTCAGCACAGAAACCCTAACCGGATCCAGTGCAATCCAGAAAGCTGTGTCTGCCACATTTGAAATGTCCAACTTGCCCATGCCAACTATCGTACATTTTAAAGCCACTGAGCAAGGAGTTACCCTGACTGATGTTCAGCGCAAGTAAGAACTAAACAGACACAAAACACGAGTCATGAGTAATGTCTGCTTATAAGCATAAAGAATGAGGAGCGATTCTGGAGCAAACCACTGTACCATAGGGGACAAGTACAAATTCTATTTGATGTAAATGAGGTTTTTGAATGCTACAGGTCTCTATTGTATTGAGAAGCAATGTGTTGGGATGCTCTAGCATTCAGTGAGTTAAATAACAGATTAAAAGGAATCTGAATTTGGGGAATTTTATTGGTACTTTGATTTGATTGGTTTGCTCCAGAATTAATCCTCTATTCTTTGTGAATGTGGCCTTAGGTTGATTTGTTCATAACAATTACCTTTTCCCTTGCAGAGTGTTTTTCCGTCGTCATTATCCCATCTCCACCCTCAGCTTCTGCAGTGTGGATCCTGAACTCAGAAAGTAAGACCTGTCACATTAATGAATATCACATCTTGGTTGCTGTGATGTTTTTTGGGGCAATGAAAGGCAATGTTTAGATATGATGTAATTTTCTTGATACTACCTTTGTGGAGTAGTATGTACACCAGATACATATACACTTCCCATTATGTTAAATGATCAATAAGGTTTCAATAAGAAAAATATACATTGTAGGGGTTTTTCATGTTGTGGTGAGATGCTTGGTTCCAAAGTATTTACTGTTCAGACTGTCACATAGTAGACGAGCTGTTACTATCACGTTCTGTGCAGAACTGTAGTCATCTAGGAATACATTAGAATGACTTTCTGGACCCTATCTGAACTTTCTAGAAGCCAAGTGGCACTGTTAATCGAGACAAAAATACATTGGTGTAAACTGTAATAACTGTACAATGAATCATCTCCCAACAGTGAGAGTACCCTTTTTCTTAGCAGTAAAGTCCTACATCATGTTTTTTTTTTTTTTTTTTTTTTAGTAAAAGGCTTTAATCCTTCTTTAAAGGGATAGTAATACTTGCAAATTACTAATCCCCATATAGTAGCTTTGTTAAAAAGAAACTTATTGCCCCCAGTGTCATCTCTCAAACCCTTATGGTTTGAGGGATGATAGCGCTCAAAGTTCCCCCCTCCCTGCCCCTTATCTGACTGAACGCTGACTGCAGGGGAAGCTGTTGTATGACAGTCTTATGTGCATCAGTTGGCTCTGCAGCTGAGCCGAGATCGCGTTTATAAAAATTAATTCTTTCACTGAAACGGTCTTCTAAGTGTGCTTGGTTTGCAAGCACACGTAGAAGACCGTTTTAGTGAAAGATTTATTTTTTATAGACGCGATCTCGGCAATGCTGCAGAGCCGCCTGGTGCAAGTAATACCGGATATTCCTGCAGTCAGCGTTCAGTCAGGGAAGGGGGAGGGAGGGGGGGACTTTGAGAACTATCATCTCTCAAACTATAAGGGTTTGAGAGATGACACTGGGGGCAATAAGTTTCTTTTTGGCAAAGCTACAATATGGGGATTAGTAATTTGCACGTATTACTATACCTTTAAGGAATAGTTTTATAAGTATGCTTCTGTGGCAGCAAGCTTGGCAAATAACTGGGATTGCACTGTGCTGCCTCAAGACATGTACGATCTGATGTGTTTTAAGATCAGAAAATTCCCTGCCAGAGAGGCTGGACTTCACATGGAAAGTCAAAGATTTAATTTGTGCTCTTCCGATATGAAGCAATTAGACATGACATGTTCCCGTTGCTGAATATGGGATGCTAAAGTGCAGCCCCTGCAACTGAAGTATGATGCATTCAAGAATCAGACATTGTTTGCTGTTGGAAACCAGCAGAATGAGCAGTAGTGGTGAGGTTCAGTTTACTGACCACTTAATTAGCGGTTCATCTGCATAATGGGCTTGCAAATCTCTGCACCTGCTAGTCCAGCAGATCTGCTGCTTTGGCAGACCTGAAAAGAGATAATGGTCTCCTGGCTGTATCCTTGAAAGGTGGAAAGCAAAGATTCACCCCAGCCATTCCCAGCCAATTTCCAAAGACAAGAACTGACACACATGCAGAAGAATCTGTGCAAATACAGAGAGAAATGTAGCGCAATAGGACAATTTGCATAATAGCAGGAGCTATAGAGTGAGGTTAACTGGAACAACAGAATTATACTTTGGGGTTATATGAAATTATCAGGGCCGAATCTACCTCCCAAGCACCCTAGGCAAAAAGCACTCAAGGAGCCCTTAGCTCATTCTATGGCCACACCTCCATACCTCACTAGACTCAACCCCTATCACCACACTCTGCTGTTTGGCACAGGCCTTAACCATTGAAGACCAAGTGGGTGTGCAACTCATTGCTTTGCAATGCTTTTCTTACACCTTGGTTTTTGCATTCAAGGGGTTGAACAATGGCCAGTAAAGGGGTAACTGAACTGTCCGCCATTTACATGGGGCATTGGGATTGTTCTGGTCAAAAACAACTCATAAATTGGGTGTTACCAGCACAGATGACCTTCAAATCTTGGAGCTCCGTTCAGTTGCCTAATAAGAAATCCATCCCTGGGAATAATCACGTTTATATATCGGGGTTGGGAAACCTCCAGCTGTTGAGTGCTAATATTCCCATGATCCTCCTGAGCAGCTTATAGAGTGACAGGAAGCGTTATGGCTTGGGTTATATAGAGAAATGGGAGAAGTTCTGATGTGTAATAGGATTTCTCGCCTATTGTCAGGAAGAAGAATGGCAGTACAGTCACTGTGGGGGCACACTTGTCTGTAAGACATGATGATACATGCTTGGGGTGGGGTTGTGATTTCCACCCTATTACAATTTGATGTGTAGCTGGAGGGAATGTTTATGAACACGCTGTGAGTAACAGCTTCATTACAAGAGGGATGAACATATGGAAGGAACTGTTCCTTCAAGAACTGAGGAGTGGCTCTGTCTGCTGCCCCACTGAGGTCACTGCAGTTCAGTTAGTTACAATAGTTGTGATGTTACCTGGATGAGGCAAATCTGGAGATCTAGAGGAGGATGCACTAATGTGTGATAAAGGGGAGATACATTCTCCAGTGAAATCAGGAGGGAGATTCACTAAGCGGTGATAAAGAGGTTATAAAGTGGAGATGACTTCTCCATTTTATCACTTCTCCAGTTCCTGTTATTCTGTAGGGCCTATGCACTAACATATCCCAAGTTGAAGAAATCTTAGTGCCTAGGCTCCATAGAATAACATAGGAATTGGAGAAGTGATAAACTGTAGAAGTCCTCTCCACTTTATAACCTCTTTATCACCGCTTAGTGAATCTCCCCCTGTTCTCCAGTTCCTATGTTATTCTGTGGCGCCTATGTGCTAAGATATATCAAGTGGTAGAGATCTTAGTGCATAAGCTCCCTAGAATATTAGAAGACGTGATATCACTGGAAGTTATCACCAGTTCATGACGTTATCACACGTTAGTGCATCTTCCCCAGTTCTTCATGGAAATGAGGGGCAGTATTTAGAAAGCTAAAGAGAAGCAATTCTGGACTAAATGAACTGCACCTTAGGAGGAAATGAAAATTCCCATTGGTTTAAATGCAGCTTTTACCTCTTAAATTCTATAGAGATGCCCATCGCATTGTCAGTCCCTACACTTGCTCTCCATAACCTCCAGGATATACATAAACTGCTAACACAGGCATACAAAGCCCTGAGAAATCTATTCCCCCTTCATGTCCAGACTCATTTCCAGATTTTTGCCAAATCGCCCTTTAACCTCTTAATGACCCAGGACGTGTCAGAACCTTCACAGATTTCGGTCCTTTAAGGACCAGTGATGGTCCTGGCACTTCCTGGGTTAAATGAACACAGGGAGCCTCAGGGCATGCTGTGATCATGCCAGGTAGGCTGAAACTGTCTGCTCCAGGACCAGAGCAGTCAGTTTCAGCCTTTTCCTATTTTGCCGATAGATGTGATTGCGATCGCATGTACTGTCTGAGTCCGTGTAATGTAATGTATACTGTACATTGCCTTTGTCACTTTTCTCTGCCTCTCTCTTCCTCACTGTGATAGCAAGGAAGAGAGAAGCAGAGAATAGACTTAAATTAACTATAAATATCCAAAGATGGGTGGAATTTTATGTAACTTAGTGGTACTGGGGGGCAGGATTAGGTGTAGATCACTTTATGACCTATTGACACCTCTTTGTGTAGTCAAATAAATGATTTTGGAGCAAGACCAAAGTATTTTATTTACACAGACAAATTATAAACATGTATACTGAAGTTTAAACAAACATTAATGTGAGGTTTATTGCCCTGGAGCAATTTAATACACTTTTATATACGCACCATACAGTCTGAACTCCTAAAAAAGTGGGACACCAGGGAGGGAAAGAGGGATATGGTAATTTTCACCTCAGAGGGACACTGCCCCCTAAAACTGGACATTTGGAGGTATGAATAACTGTACATGCCTATTATACAGTCCCTATTAAAAATTAACCAATTGAGAACAAATTATCACAGGAGAACCTATAAAAAGTGTTGTTTTTTTTCAATTTTTCTTTATTATTAAAGTAAGACATGGTGGGTTATCCATATGAATGTGGTATCAAAGAAAGCCCTACTTATGCTTAAAAGTGGTATATAATTTGTTGAGTGGACTAAATGGATTAGAGGGCAAATACGTTTGAACAAAAACATGCTAAAAAAGGCCAAAGTTGTTCTGGTTCTTTAGAGTAAAAAAAAAACACTTGGTCCTCACTGGTCCTAAAGGGGTTAAGCTCTACTATTGATCACATACTGTCTGTCTCCATCATAACCTCCTAGCAGTCACACCTCCAATACTTTTCAAAAGCTGCTCCTATCTCTGGAACTTGCTGTCCTGCTCTCTGGCTCTCATCTAACTTCCCAACCTTCAAGTACTCTATAAAGACTCATATCTTTAGACACTTACCCCAGCTCCACATAACATCTTCCTTACTCTGTCTAGCTATCTCTCTCAGCTCTTTCCCCAAAACTCTTTGTGCAGTCCAACCGTCTTCTGGTTGACCTATCTAGTCTACTGTATAACATACCACCACCCACCTTCACCTTATTACTTACCTCTCTCTAGATCAGTGATTTGCAGCTCCAGTCATTGGGGCACACCAGCAGGTCAGGTTTTCAGAATACCCCGGATTAAACACAGGTAGAGCTATCACAATGACTGAGCCACTGATTACCCACCTGTTCACAAACAGGGATATATTGAAAATTTGCACTGTTGGTGTGCCCTGAGGACGAACATTGAGGAAAAACTGCTCTAGATTGTAAGCTGTCATGAGCAGGACCTTCTCTCTGCTTTTTTGGTTTGTACATTGATATCACGTTATGTGTATTTCCCCTCTTTTGTATAGCACTAAAGAATATGTTTGTGCTTTCTAAATAAAATATAATGAGAATAATAATCATAACATGGCCCTTGGAGCCAAGATGGGTATTGGATTTTAGATCAAACAGGAACACCTAAGTAGACCAACTTGATATAAGTTCCTAGGAGGACCCAATCGATCAGAACCCAGCCCACAGAAACTGCGTACGTGCATGATGTAGCTTTGCATTCACGGATTAATAATTGAGCAAGCACACAGAAATGTCAACTTGTACTTGAGTAACTTGACTAGTTAGTGCAGCTATTTTCAATAATTACTGTAATTCTTCTATACTACCAATAGAGGGAACTCTTTGCACATCCTTTCTTTAATCTGGTTTTTCATTGTATTTCAGATGGCAGAAACACTGCAGATCTTCAAGGTAAAACTCATAAATGTATACTGTGCATGGTTTTCAGTCATCACAGGGCATTCATGATTAGTGTTTATTTATACTGGATTTTGTTTTCAATCTGTTCATGTACAATTTTATATATATTTTCTTTAATTTTCCTATAGCTGCCAGTGTATGAATGATATACATGGATTTTTTTTTTCATGCTCAATGAGGTATATGCAGCAAACACAAATGTTTTACTGTTTCAGGATCTTAGGGGTATGCTGCACAGCCCTTTGGTCGTTAAAGGGTTAATAATGAAGAGAAAAACAGTAGTACCATATATATGAAAGCTGCCACAAGAGTGTGGCAGCTGCAGTTTAATGTTGATAAATGTAAAATAATGCACTTGGGACATAAAAATCCAAAGGAAAAATATACTGTTAAGGGTACTGTGCTGTCAGAGATAACAGAGCAAAGGGATTTGGGAGTAATTATTTCTAATGACTTAAACGTAGGCAGGCAGTGTAATAAAGCAGCGGAGAATGCAAGCAGGGTGCTGGGTTGTATAGCTAGGGGCATTAGTAGCAGAAAAAGGGAAGTGGTCATGCCACTCTACAGATCCCTAGTTAGACCTCACCTAGAGTATTGTGTACAGTACTGGAGATCCCATCTCCAGAAGGATATAGATACTCTAGAAAAAATTCAGAGAAGGGCTACTAAAATGGTGACTGGTTTACAGGAAAAGACATATCAGGATAGACTAAAGGATCTGAACATGTATAGCTTGGAGGAGAGAAGAGAGAGAGGGGATATGATAGAAACATTCAAATACATGAAGGGATTCAACAAAGTGCAGGATGGAAGTACATTTCAAAGGAGTAAAAATGTTAGGACAAGAGGCCATAGTCTAAAACTAGAGGGACACAGGTTTAGATGTAATGTAAGAAAGATTTACTTCACTGAGAGGGTAGTAGATAATTGGAAGAGCCTACCAGCAGAAGTGGTAGACATTAATAAAGTGACAAAATTCAAGCATGCATGGGATAGGCATAAGGCTGTCCTTAACATAAGAAAAGGACCAAGGGCCAAAAAAGGTTTGAGGTTTTTACAGTAGGAAAATGGGCAGACTAGATGGGCTAAATGGTTCTTATCTGCAGTCAAATTCTGTGCTTCTATGAGAAAAACTATAATTAATTTATCTTTTGATATATAGTGCCATATGTACAGGGGGAATAGTAGATCGATTCCAAGGCAAACCAACTGCACCATAGGGACCAAATACTAATTTTTCTAATTACCTTTGACTTATACTGGACTTTGGTACAGGCCATGGCCAATGACAAATCAAATTCTAATCTATTATAGCCAGTAGGAAATACAGTTGAATGCCTTCTGTTCATAGTATATCAGTCTCCGAGTTGGTGGGCTAAATTTGTGTAACCTGGTGTTAACACATTGGGGTATATGTATAAACAAAATGTAGCACTGCTAGGGTGCCGGTGAGATAGCTCGGTGGTAAATTCCCTGATTATGGAGCCTGTTCAAACCTCAAGGTTGCAGGTTGCAGGTTCAACTCCTAGCATGGTCAACTCAGCCCTTCATCCTTCCGCGGTTGATAAATGAGTATCATTGATTGGGTAATAATAACATATATTATTTCAGCTGCTGATTTGGTTAATTCCGAGAATGTGCAATGAAAGTGCTTTGCGTCCCACTGGGAGAAAGGTGCTATATAAATACCAGGCATTATTATTATTATTAAATCAGCTATACCGTAGGCAACAAATACAGTTCCCTAATTCCAAGTTGGTATAATGCCAGTTAATTTCAATTCGGCTTTAATCAATTGACTGCTAAAGAAGTCTCCAACACAGTGCTTTGAAGTGTTTTAGAGACTTCTCTAGCACTCAAGGAGTTAAAAGCTTCATTTAACTCTTCCAGTGCCAGAGGACTAACCAGCACATTGCTTTGCAATGCAGTGGTTACCACCCTGGCATTGAAAGCTAAGCTCATATGTTTAAATTCACTCTAGAGCAGCGGTTCTCAACTCCTGTCCTCAGGACCCACTAACAGGCCAGGATTTGATGATTTCCTTGTTAGAGCACAGGTGAGTTAATCAATGTGAATGAGCCTCTGATCACCACAACTGTGCTCTAGCAGAGAAATCCCTAAGTCCTGGTCTTTTAGTGGGTCCTGAGGACAGGAGTTGAGAACAACTGCTCTAGAGTGCAGTTTGTTCCAGAATTGTTCTGCTTCATTGAGCGCAATAGGTGTACACAATGCATTTAGTTACAACTTCTGTTTAATGTTCTCCTTGACCACCATTATCATGCCATTTTACAGTAGAGTATTTTCAAAATGCAGCCACTGAACTAAACCCGCTTCTCTTTCCTCTTTTGTGCCCTCTAGGATTTTCGGCTTTGTGGCAAAGAACCCAACAAACGTCTCTGACAACGTGTGCCACCTTTTTGCGGAGTATGATGTTGTTCAACCAGCCTCCCCTCTAATAAGCTTTCTAACTAACTTAATCCAGCAACAAGAAAAAGTATAACTCTTGCAGCTACCAACATAAGCTTATTTACCTTCTATACACCACCACTGAGAGAATGAGAATTTAACAATGCTGACTGGTCATATTACAATGTATTCACAATATTTCAGAATTTGAGCAATTTTTTGGAGAGTCTTGTAATAAAACATTCACAAGCAGTCGCCTTATTTAGAAGATGGGATAACTGTTTTGTGATTACACTTCCTACACTCTTGCAAATCTTTCTTACAGGGTACAATAAGTTAGTAGATCATGCTTCTGACTAAACTCTTGTGGACAAGTGGTGTGTGCAACATGTTTCTTCATAATGCTTTGCACACGCTCCTGTATCTCTCTATTACACCTGTCTGTAGCACTTATTGCTTTGAAAAATACATATGCACTTTACTTGATAGCATATAAATATGATACGGAGATAGTAGCATGAGATGACTTCTTCAGCTGCTAACATTTATTTCACATTGATTAATAAAAAAAATGAAAGCTGACAGAATTTAAAGGGGAACTACCACCCCACAAAATTTTTATCTTAATTAAGTCGGCTTCAAAAGGGACTGACAGCGCAGGCGCACGGACGTCACTATGGCAAGATGTCCGTGCTTCCTGCTACCGTCAGCCTCGGAATAAGTGGTAAATCGGTTAAACCAGGTAATAATTCTGGTGACTAGCGCTACTAAGCAGCTAGTCGCCAGATGGGGACTTAATTAAGATAAAGATTTTGTGGGGGTGGTAGTTCCCCTTTAAAATTAAAAGATTTAAATATTCAGAAAAAATGGACAATTGTTACAAGTATGCATTCATATGTTGTAATGCTTTATTGTCTTATTTTAAAAGCTCTACTTAAACCTTCCTAGAACATGAGATTATCACAATTAATATAATTCCACCCACAATTCATGATTATTTCAGTCAAACTGAGTCAATCAATTGGAAAAAGGGTTAAATCACTTAAATTATAGTAACTGTATAAGTGCGGTTGAGTACAAAAACACAAGCTTTTAATTCACTTTTATGTGGAAAAAAGATATCAGTAAGCCATATGCAGACGTCTGTTTTTCTAAAATGCAGCACAGACAGGCATTTTCTCAAGTAAGTAATCAAGCTGGACCTTAATTTATTTAAAACTTGTTTTTCGTGCTAGTTGTACATGAACCCCGTGGATGCTAGATATATCTCAAGTCTTTGGACGTCTTTAGTGTCCATTGATTTAATATGTGTAGGTTATATCTCCCATTTACATTTTTGGCATTTTTAGAGATTTTATCCATGCCCTTTAAATGTCCAAAAATGCTATTGGTTGTGATAAATACTGTGTCAATATTATACTTTATGTTAATATTAAATATGTGATTACTAATGGTTTTAATATAATAAGGGAATTAGTGTTAGTATGACACAGTAACTTGTAAAATCTTCAGGGAGATCTTTTATTTTTTGAAGTTGTGTTTTCATAATTATATCTGCCTCTGTATATGGGAATAACCCTTTACTTTGCTATAGTATTGATCATTATGCACAGCAAAAAGTATGCTAAATGAAACTATACATTCTAAGTTAATTGGAAAAATGTATTTATAAGTTGTACGTTTCCTGTTTATAAAGAGAGTAATTTGTCTTATGGTCACATGCATAAAATTAAGTGTAAGTTGTCTCTTAGGGTCATCTGCACATATTGAAAGAGGATTAGTTCTTGGGCAAACTAACTGCACCATAGGGAATAAAGATCCCTCAAATTCCCATTGATTTTAATTGGAAAATGTTACCCCTTGAATGCTAGAGAGGTCTCTAGTTGTGAAACAATGCAATGGAGACCTCTCGAGCATTCAAAGGGTTACAGACCCCATTTACATCAATGATAATCTTAATTTGTCCCCTAGGGTGTAGTCAGGTTTGCTTCAAAAATTTATCAGCTTTTGTTTTGTGCATATGGCTCTAAAGATCTCGCAAGCCCTCTCGGCAATAAAATAGTTGGAGATGCAGTTTTGAAAGGGTTAACTGAGCAATAAACTGTAATAGTGGTTTTCCTGTACAGTAAAACAATGGAGTACTCCCTCTGCTGAGAGATTTTTCATCCTATCAGGAACAGTGGTCTCCAGTACTCAAGGGGGAAACATGCATAAAGGTGTGATAAACTGGAGATGACTCCTCCAGTGATATATCTTCTCCAAGTATTATGTTATTCTATGGAGCCAATGCACTAAGATTTCTCCAGCTTTGGAGATCTTAGTGCACTGGCTGTATAGAATAACATAGGAAATGGAGAAGTGATATCACTAGAGAAGTCATCTCCACATTATCACCTCTTTATCATGTTTTAGTGCAGTGATTCTCAACCAGTGTGTGCCACGGCATCCACCTAGGGTGCCTCTTATTTCTGTAAAGACCTTGACAAAAGTGTGAGTGCTGAGTTTCAGATATAGTTTTATGGAATTTGTTATGTACAAATTATGTGTTTCTATCTGTGAGGCCTAAAAATATCCATATTTATGTACCCTTCATTGTTCCATGGCAAATGATATATAAAATGTTAGGGGCATCCTAAAAAACTTCCAGACTGCGTGTTACAGTTGCCTTCAGCAAAAATAAGTTGAGAACCACTGCCTTAGTGCATAACCTCCAAGCTCTTGCATGGAGTACATTATTAAAAACTTTGCTTTTTGGTACACCAGTTAGTTCTGTTCCTTTAAAGGGATAGTAATACTTCGTTTTATCTTTATTTTATTTTGTAGGCATTAAAAAAACATGAAGAACAATATAAGTCTTATCTCTCAAACCTTTATGGTTTAAGAGATATTCACAAGCAAAGTTTCCCCCTCCCGCCCCTTTTACCTAGTGTAAGCCATCTCTTCTCGGATGTGGAATCTGGTTGTAAGACCAGACAGATAACAGCAGGGGACAATCTTCTTCCTATGAGAACAATGAAAACCCTGCCCCCCTTGACAAGCTTTTCAGGTTATTCCCTTATCTTAATTGAAGATTGTCCCTCTCTGCAATCTACCTGGGCACCTCCCTTCTGCTCTGGCTGAGCAGTGTTACATCAGTAAAAGGAGCGGGAGGGGGAAACGTTGTCATTGAATTACTCTAGAATTACAACTCTAACAGAATTGAAATAACACTCTCCAAAGTCCAAATACTATGATGATTAATTAGGGCTGCTTTTATTATGAAACATTACTATCCCTTTAAAAAAAAAGTGATTGAGAGGTAATGACTCTTGAATGGAAAATTTCTCAGAGAACCCATGGCGTAATAAGCAGGAAAAGTACATCTATATATTAAATATATATACATTTTATACAAAATAACAAACTTACAATACCATATGCAGAGGCCTAGGCCTAGTAGAGTAGGAACATTGTGTGAAATCAACACTCTCAGGGCTTCATAATATTTAAAATGTGCTAATATTTATCCTGTAAGGTTTGAAACTATGATAGTTTTCAGTAAGTGTTAGCACATTTTGAAGCTTAACCGTATGAGTGCCAGAGAGGTATACTGTAACCCTTCGAGTGCCGGAGGGGTATGCAGCGCAAAGGGTTAATGTAAATAGGGAATTTCAGTTGTAAAACCCATGCATTCCAGAACAGAAATCATTGAATCTTTTGTATTTATTTGTTTCTAACCTCCCTGTCAGCACTGAACAAACGTTAAGCAATGTAAACCCAGATTGTAGTATAAAGTTGTTATTCCACTCCTCAGACACTGTATATTATTACTGCTTGTTTTAGCCATCATGAACAAATACTACTTTTGCTGTAAATGTGTTTTTAAGGACTTGATATTCTATTTATATATGTATATTTCATAATGTTTAAATGTGCAAAATTAAGTTTTCAAATGTGTTCCAAATAAAATAAAACCTTATATTTTTAATGTTTAATGGCACCGACACATTTGCTGATGAGTTCTCACGTATGTATGAGTGTGTGTATGCGTGTGTATACGTATATATGTGTGTGTGTCTATATATATATATATATATATATATATATATATATATATATATATATATATATATATATATATATATAGTTTGTGTGTGTGTTATATATGTGTGCATGTATATGTGTGTGTGTATATATATATATAGATATATATAATTACATTCAGGAAAATGTACAAATCAGCAAACTCTGCCTATTTACTGAACGTAAACCTTTGAATGCCAGAGAGGTATCCAACGCATTGCATTGCAACACATTGAATACCTCTCTGGTACTCAAAAGGGTAAATCCTGTGCCTGCACCGATGTTTATGCATGCATTTCAGAACGCATAGCTGTACCACTGTTAAGGCTTTACTGCAAGTAAGTCCCTAACACCCCCTCTATAGCTTGAGCAGAAAACAGGAAGAATTTTACAGTGATTTCCTCTGCTCCTTGTAGATTGTGGTCTTAAACAAGACGCAGAAGAGTGAAAATTCCATACTCCGCCCCACACACACACACGCACCCTGCCCTTAGTGCAAACAGCATATAGAGGGAAATTTCTTTATAAATATCTTAGTACATACACATTAAGCAGGGACTGCATGCAAAATTATTTATTTTTACATTCCAACCAATATGTATAAGCATGTGTGAGTCAGAATCCAAGGAGGGAAAAGATTTCTAGAAAACAAATACAGGAACAAAGAGGGAGAAGGGAAAACCAGCAGCATAGAGGGAAAGGAAGACATTTGTTTCAGAATGAATTGGGATGTGCAGCCTGGGCAAGAATTAGGAGGCACAGGATTTAAAGGGGACATAGGAGGTGGAGAGAGAGAATAGGGGTGTAGGAGTTAATAAGGTAGAAGAGCTAAAGGAAATGGGGAGGGAGAAGCAGAGCCGGATCACAGGCAAGGCGCACAAGTCGCCTGCCTAGGGCCCGGCCAAATGAGGGGGGCCCGGAAAGCCTCATTCAACTTGAATGAGGCTTTCCAGGCCCCCCTCATTTGGCCGGGAGATTCAACCCCCTCGCCCGCAGCTTACCTGATCTCTCACTCATCTCACCGCTCTAGTAATACAGAGCGCTGGGAGATGACATCATCTCCCAGCCTCTGCATTACTACAGCGGCGCCGGGAGCTTCAGTCAAAGAGATCTGTGCTGAAGGAGGCACAGATCTGTCAAGTAACACCGCTAGACCACCAGGGGAAATGTGAAGATGGGTCCATTGTGGTAGGGGAAATGTGGAGATGAAGGTGCAATGTGGAGGTGAAGTGGAGATGGGGGCATTGCGGAGATGAAGGGGGCATTGTGGAAGGGGCATTGCGGAGATGAAGGGGGCATTGTGGAAGGGACATTGTGGAAGGGGCATCGTGGAGATGGAGATGAAGGGGGCATTGTGGAGATGGAAGGGGCAGTGTGGAAGCGGCAGTGTGGAGATGGAAGGGGCAGTGTGGAGAAGGTGGCATTGTGGAAGGGGCAGTGTGGAGATGAAGGGGCAGTGTGGAGATGGAAGGGGCAGTGTGGAAGGGGCAGTGTGGAGATGGAAGGGGCATTGTGGAAGGGGCATGGTGGAGATGAAGGGGGGCATTGTGGAGATGAAGGGGCAATTGTGGAAGGGGCAGTGTGGAGATGAAGGGGACATTGTGGAGATGAAGGGGGCATTGTGGAAGGGGCAATGTGGAGATGAAGGGGCAGTGTGGAGATGAAGGGGGGCATTGTGGAGATGAAGGGGGCTTTGTGGAAGGGGCAATGTGGAGATGAAGGGGCAGTGTGGAAGGGGCAATGTGGAGATGAAGGGGCAATGTGGAGATGAAGGGGGGCAATGTGGAGATGAAGGGGCAGTGTGGAGATGAGGGGGCATTGTGGAGATGAAGGGGCAATTTGGAGATGAAGGGGCAATGTGGAGATTGGGGGGCAATATGGAGGTGGCCAATGTGGGTGAGGGGGCCAATGTGGTTGGGGGTCCCATGGCAATTCTAGGGGGCAGAAAAAGAGTGAAGAACAGACTAGAGGGGCAGAAAAAGAGTGGAGAACAGACTAGGGGGAAGGAAAATAGTGAAGAACAGACTAGGGGGGACAGAAAAGAGTGGAGAACAGACTAGGGACCAGAAAAAATAGTAGAGAACAGACTAGAGGAAGGAAGAGAGTGGAGAACAGACTAGGGGGGCAGAAAAAGAGTGGCAAACAGATTGAGGGCAGAAAAAGAGTGGAGAAATGACTAGGGGACAGGAAAAGAGTGGAGATCAGAGCAGGGGGCAGAAAAAGAGTGGAAAACAGATTAGGGGGTTAGAGAAAGAGGTAGAAACAGATTGGGGGCTTCCCCTCATTATGCCATTCCTCTTTCCTTTCTACCCTCCTTTTGCCCTTGCCATCATTAGCTGTGTGGTATCAGTGGGGTGGCCCCATTTTGATTGTAAGCTGTGTGGTATTACTGGCGTAGCCCCATTTCAATTGTAAACTGTGTGGTATCACTGGTGTAGCTCCATTTCAATTGTAAACTGTGTGGTATCACTGGTTTAGCCCCACTTCAATTGTAAACTGTGTGGTATCACTGGTTTAGCCCCACTTCAATTGTAAGCTGTGTGGTATCACTAGTGTAGTCTGATTTCAATTGTAAGATCTGTGGAGTCATTATAGGCAATGGGCAAATCAAGAAACTATTGTGGCAAGAGTGTGGGGAGGGGCAAACTGGCAGGGGGGCCCAATTTGGGATCCTGCCTAGGGCCCTATGGAGGCTTAATCCGGCTCTGGGGAGAAGATGGATGGTGCAGTTAGTAAGTTAGAACTGGGGTGCAGAAGCTGATGAAGGAAAATATGTATATAGGGTTTAGTAAAGGAGAAGAGTAGTTACAAAAAATGGTGAGGAATAGGGGAGATAGCAAGGAAGAAGAGAGATAAAGAAGATGGGGAAGGAGAAGACAGATGGAGTTATTAAGAAAAAAAAGGATGAGCATGGAGAAGAGAGCTGAAGTTAAGTAGAACGGAGATTCAAGGCCTGGGCAGGGATAAGAGGGTTGGAGGAGTTTGTAATCATGAAGAGGAATACAGAAGCTGGAGAGAGAAGTTTGATCTAGAAATACAGGAGTCATGGAATGGAGGCATTATAAAAAAAACTAGTTGAAGAGTCCGTTACACGGGCCACAGTGCCACAGCCAGCCAGTCGTGGGGCAGTCATGCGCAGTAGAGACTGTCTGCGCCATGGCTGATACAGAGCTGGACTCAGCCGCGGCACGGGCAGTCTCTACTGCGCATGACTACAGCATGCGCAGCAGCCTTTACTGCGCATGAGTGCGTCGTTACACGCTTTTTAGCGAATTATTATATAGGATGGGGATTCAGTAGCTGGTGAGGATTGAGGGATGATGGTGTTAGAAACTGGATGTACGAGCTGGTGAGTAAGAAATTTGGAGGAGTTGGTGATGGAGAAGGAAATACATGTGCTAGAGAGGGAGCTTAGGTTTTAGTAAGGAGACAAAGTAACTCAGGAGATAGACTATGGATGGAGGTGTTTATAAAGAAGGGAGAGATAGATGCCAGAGAGGCAGAAAGGGGACAAGGGGTTAGACAGAAAAGGAAATGTTAGAGTTGGAGAGTGAGGTGTTTCTAAGAAGGGAGTCAGATTGTTAGTAACAATGAAAAGAAGGAAGAACAGGAAATGGTCTTCAATGATGCGGTATGAAATATTTCAGCAGCTCAGTTCTTTTTTTGAAAACACAGCAAAAATTTTGCTTGCAAGTTCATTTATTTATCATAGCTACTATCTATAAGGAACTCCAAATGACAGGCATACAAGAGAATGTGACAACCTGTGCCTGAAACACAACCAACAGAGTTCAAATTGTATGCACCAATGACAGAATGGAGTCTAAGACCCATAATGCACTGCATCCATGTGACATACTCTCAAATGCTACTCCTGTCTCTGCTTTATTCACAGCAGAGAGATACAGAGATCCAATTAAGTGCATAAGAATGAGGTTAGTTTGTTAATATGGTAGCATAACATTAGTGTAAAAGTACCATGGTTGTGTCTTGAATCACCTAGGCCCCACTACACCAGTGAACACAATCTGCAGAATGTTGCCTGCCCTTTTCATTTCATTATAATTGACATGACAAGAGGCATACAGAGCATAATAGGATGTCTTCTTTATATTATAGTGATCTACAGTCTATTATATTCCCACGCACAATGCCCTGAAGTGGTACATGTTATTACGCTGCATCCCATTACCCTGTTTGAACACTATGATGCCATTTTCCACATTATTACAATAATCCTCACATTATTACAACCATAGCTTTCCAGTTTATATCCTCGAGGGCCATTGACAGACCACTATTTCCAGGAATTATAGAAATAATTTGCTTAGTGATGTACAAAGCGCACAAACTAATTGACCAATTGATTGTTAATTAGAGAAATCCTATATGTCTGGCAGGCTAGTGGGCCTTGAGGACTGAGTGAGTGTACATAGATGAGGGCTGTCCCAGACTGCTGTGCATTTCCCTACATTGCCCTAAACACTATAGTATATAACTGATCTGCTGATTATTATCTTGCTATATACACCATAAACAAGTTGATACAGTTCTTAAACAAGCAGTAACTTTTTTTTGTTTTGCTATATATATATATATATATATATATATATATATATATATATATATAATAGAAAGATAAAGTAATATAGATAAATATATACACAAAAGCTCTACCCTGTTACTATCACATTATATGGAGAACTACAATAAGAGATGAACCTCTACCTTATAACGCAATAGAATGAATGTCTGAATAGCAGGGTAAGATGCACTCAATGTTTACATAACAGCAGATTTATAGAGATGTGCTATGAGCATTTTTCATTAATATTTAAAGGGATTGCTTGAAAATAATTTTATTTTATATTGTAACCCTTAAAAAAACATTAAAAATGATATAAGTCTTATCTCCTAAACCTTTATGGTTTAGGAGATATTAGAAGGTAAAGCTTCCCCTGGAGTGACGTCACTGCTCAAGCCTTCAGATTTGGAATCCGGACCGCAGACCAGCCAGCTGCTCTTCAGCAGTGCCGAGATCACGATCTTTAAAAATAATTTCTTCATTGGAATGGTCTACAAAGTGTGCTTGCAAGCCAGGCACAGTTTGTAGACCGTTCCAGTGAAGTACTTCTTTTTAAAGAAAGTGATCTCGGCTCTGTTAAAGAACTGCTTGCTAATCTGTGGACCGAATTCCAAATCTGTCCACCAGATGGCATACTTGGCTAAAACAGCCAGGAAAGGGGAACTTTACTTAAGTTTACTTGCTAATATCTCCCAAACCATAAAGGTTTGGGAGATAAGACTTATATAATTTTTAATGTTTTTTAAGAGCTACAATATAAAATAAAATTATTTTCAAGCAATACTATCCCTTTAAAATCTACTTCACATGGATTGACAGATAAACTGGTCATTAGCATATGATGGAGTAAATCTCATCTATGTGCAGTAATTTTGTGAGTCTACATTCAGATTAATAACCAGGCTAATGTGAAATTACTCAACAGCATTGTATTTCAAAGTATTCTGAAGCAGTCTAATGTTTAACTACACCCTTTGTCTTATGTGAGGTTTCATATTTAACAGCTATGGAAACATGTGAAATGCATTTATAAGTGGAAAGCTTTGAAATATAAAGAGCCTTGAAATACTCTGCTATGGTACAACTAAATTATTCTTATTATTCCAATATGTTAGTTACAAATGAGGTGGGTGTGAGGTGTACTTGTAGGCAGAAGAGACAATGAAACTCCAGCCATACAGGAGTGGATGGAACCAGATTAAGAAAACATCTTACTCACCTGCCAGAATGGAACAGGATGATAGAGAGCCATGTGTTGTCATACAACACAAACTCTGAAGGCCACCACTAAAAATTGGTTTGAGAGCAAACCTGGGGTTCATTGCTAGCTTCTGCAGCTACAAGCCATGGGAAGGGTTGTCAACCACAAGGCTGAATAGCCAGGACTGGTTGAACCAGTCCTGGACCAGGATGGTCCCCCTTGCTCATTGATGCAAGAGGCAGAAAGTGGCAGATCCAGGTAAGAAACAGAACTAGAAACTTGCAGCCAAACCTGCAGGATCCAATTGGTATGCACAATTAGGAATGTCAAGATCAAACACAGTGCAGGAATGAAAACTGCAGCATCAGTCAGAGAGAAGCTATAAATTTGCACTGAAGTACCTGTGAGGCTGCTTGATATGGGCCACAGGTTGTGTCCAGGAAAGCAGACAGGGTCACAAGCTGTAGTAAGTGGAGTGGATGTGTCCAGGAACAGAGGCAGAGCAGCAAACAATATGGTAGGAATTCCTAGACCAGGTCCTTACTTCAATAAGTTTAATTGGACGACTGCATAGAAAATCATGGCAAATTCAAACTTTAGCTAGTCTAATTTTGGCAGATTTGTTTCTGTGAGCTCTGACATTATCTCCATCTATCAACTTTACTTCATATGGATAAAAGCCACACTAACATAAAAATTCACCTTCAAAAACATGAAAATATTTAATTAATTTGAATTTCAATATGCAAAGCCACTGGAGAAGAAGACTCTGAAACAATGTAGAAGAAGCAAAGGTAAGGTAGGTGTATTTGAGGTATAATCACATGGATGGACTCGGGTCCTTTACTGAATACTGGGTCATCTCCACCTAAGGTGAACTTCCTTGACACCAGACAGCACTGTTAATGTAAATTAAACAGTTTAAACTGAAATATCTTTGAAATGACAAATTTCCCAGTGGGCATACCCTTGTTTTACTAAGCAGGAAAAACCCCAAAATATGTTTGTTTATTTGTAAAAACATCTTACCTGTCTATCTTATATTATGGATGAGTGTAAGTATTCTGTAAGTAGGGTTTGGTGAAATTTTTCAACTGAAAAGCAAAGGAGTCAAAAATTACTTTCCACAGACTGGGCAATTTTTAATGAAAAGTGACAATTTTCTGCTTTTTTCCCACCTAGCTTATTGCAATGAAATCAATGGTAAGATTGAACTCCCCAACATTGCAAGTCTCTCTTCTTTCCCCACAAGGATAATACAAGAAAGGTGTCAGGTTCCTGCAGCATGTCACTCTGTGTTTGTGTGAGTCGAGAAAGTAGCACAATTTTTGAGCTAGTTAGGATAGGCAAATAAAGTGATGTTGGAGTGCAGTTTAGGGAGCCTTGTGGCAGGCAATTTGTTCTGTGTTAGGGGAGCCTAGGGGAGTGTGAAGGGAGAAAGACAGTCTACAAAATGTCCTCTTTGACACTCAAAATACAGATGTCTTCAAATGAAATTGACTCTTTCAACAGACAGAAGAAGAGGGTCCAGCATATTAAAGGGATAGTAATTTCTAAATTTAAGTGAAGGGAATATTGTAGCCATTAAAAAAAATAAAATAATTGAGGCCATTCCGATCTCTCAAACCTTAAAGGTTTAAGAGATATACTATTATAAAGTTCCCCCCTCCACTTTATCATATGTCACGCTCTGTCTTAGAGCAGGAGAATCTGGTCTGCAGATCAGCCGGAGGCTCTTCAGCAGAGCCAAGATCGCAAGATCTAAAAACAAATACTTCATTGGAACAGTCTACAAAGTATGCCTGGTTTGCAAGCACACTTTGTACACCGTTCCAATGAAGTATTTGTTTTTAGATCTCATGATCTCGGCTCTGCTGAAGAGGCTCTTCAGCAGAGTCAAGTTTGCGAGATCTAAAAACAAATACTTCATTGGAATGGTCTACAAAGTGTGCCTGGTTTGCAAGCACACATTGTAGACCGTTCTAATGAAGTATTTCTTTTTAGATCTCATGATCTCAGCTCTACTGAAGAGCCGCCGGCCGGTCTGTGGACCAGATTCTCCTGCTCTAAGATAGAGTGTGTTGTATGAGAAAGGGGAGGGGGGACTTTAAAATCGTATATCTCTCAAACCTTTAAGGTTTGAGAGATCCGAATGGCGTCAATTATTTACATTTATTAATGGCTACAATATTCCCTTTACTTAAAATGAGACATTACTATCCCTTTAAGAAAGGTCTGTCGTCATCTGTACTGAAAAAAAAGACTGCAGTGACATTGGGAAAGAGAAGGTAGCAGCTGGAATCCTCTTGATGTTAACTAAAGGCAAAGAGTGGAAGAAGCAGTCGCACAGGGAGTGTTTTTTTTTGTTTGTCAATGGTGAAAGGGACAGTTAGTAAAACATTTCTAATCCTTTGAGTGCTAGGCTCAAAGGGTTAAAAAAAATAAAAAAAAAATAGTTTGATAGGTGACAGAGACAGGGACCTTGATGTGAGCTTTGACTGAGACAGACAGATACTAGAAGAGAGATAGTATTTTGTAAAGCACAATACATCACACACAATTTTCTGTTGTGTACTTCATTGTGAAAATACACGCACTGGACTACTAATGTCCAGCAAACATACTAGGGGCAGGGGTAGGGTAAAAGGTGTAGCAGAAGTGCAGGAATGTGTTAGTAAAGTGGCAGTCCAAAAATGGCAGCATGTGCAATAAATTATGATTATCCTTCTCCTGAGGAAAGTGTTTGTCAAATTCTCATACAAAGTGCACCACCACCAGTAATATTAATATACCATCTAAGAACACTGAAGATGACAGTGAGTCACATTGTAATGTTGATGGTGTAGAGTAAAAAATAAATTGTTTGATACATCAAAGAGCCTAAAGGAATATAAAAGCAGTGGGGAAGAAGCAGTTGGCAATGCTAATTATTGATAATGATGTGGATCTAGAGTATATCCCTCCAGCATCCTCCTCTTGTTCAGATACAGATGAAGTTAAGCGTGAGAGAGCTGATGACATGGCCAGAAAATTAGCTGAAAGGCAAATGTTCAATCTTCCACCACTGAAAGGGAGCGCTGTGTCTGTTGCTCCCAGTCAGACAGACAGAAACACAGACACACACACACACACTAATGCTGGGTAACCAGCAGTAACATAGGTCATCAGCATCCACAACCCTATCTATGGTGAGTGCCTCTGCTGCTGTTGAAGGTGCAGCACCTTTGACACCTAGTTGTACAATTTTAGCAACATCTAGCTTCAGTAGCAGTAGTAGACCTCAGTCTATAAAGACTACAATATGCAGATACTTCGCTCACGATTCCAAAGCTAAACATGTTGCTATCTGTTGTCTATGTAAGAAGCATGTGAGCAGTGAGAAAGCAGGATCACACCTAGAATTTGAATACCTCATAAATACAGAAAATTCAGCTGGCAACATATATGTGGACAAGTGACCAGAGTACAGACTATATGACTATCATTGTTCACTGGTAGTGTTGAGCGAGCATGCTCGGCCGATGCTCGGATCGGCTCGAGCATCGCTCTGCTCGGCACATGGCGGTACTCGTACGAGTACCGCATGTGCTCGCCCGCCATGTTCGGGTCTCCTCCCCGCACGTTTTGCGGCTGCTGCGCAGCCAATAAACGTGCAGGGAGGCTCTGACATCGGTGTAATGCCAGCAGCCATGTTGGCTGCTGGCATTACACTGATTGGCTGGCCAGAACCCGTGGTCGGGTGCTGTATAGCACCTGACCATCGAGTTCGGCTCAGTCTTAGCCAGGGAGAGCTGAGGATAGGAAGGGAAAGGCAGTGTAGGGAGGAAAAAAACCAAAATTGTGAAAAAAAAGAACCAAAAGTCCTTTTTAGGACTACTGTGTGTGGGGGCAGCAGGTTATTTTGTGTGGGGGGGGGGGGGAAACAAAAATATTCTGTTTAGTGTGAAAAGTTGCAGATTAGAGCACATTCTGTTTAGTGTGCACAGTTGCAGATTAGAGCACATTCTGTTTAGTGTGCAAAGTTGCAGATTAGAGCACATTCTGTTTAGTGTGCAAAGTTGCAGATTAGAGCACATTCTGTTTAGTGTGCAAAGTTGCAGATTAGAGCACATTCTGTTAAGTCTTCAAACTAAAATATCAAAGTCACATATTCCATTCAGTGTGCGTCGCCGCAGTTTAGCAGCACATTCTGTGTACTGTGCAGAGTTGCAGAATAGGAAGAAATACTGTTAAGTCTTCAAACTAAAATATCAAAGTCACATATTCCATTCAGTGTGCTTCGCCGCAGTTTAGCAGCACATTCTGTGTACTGTGCAGAGTTGCAGAATAGGAAGAAATACTGTTAAGTCTTCAAACTAAAATATCAAAGTCACATATTCCATTCAGTGTGCTTCGCCGCAGTTTAGCAGCACATTCTGTGTAGTGTGCAGAGTTGCAGAATAGGAAGAAATACTGTTAAGTTTTCAAACTCAAATATTAAAGTCACATATTCCATTCAGTGTGTGTCACCGCCGTTTAGCAGCCTATTCTGTGTACTCTGCAGAGTTGCAGAATAGTAAGAAATACTGTTAAGTTTTCAAACTCAAATATTAAAGTCACATATTCCATTCAGTGTGTGTCACCGCCGTTTAGCAGCCTATTCTGTGTACTCTGCAGAGTTGCAGAATAGTAAGAAATACTGTTAAGTTTTCAAACTCAAATATTAAAGTCACATATTCCATTCAGTGTGTGTCACCGCCGTTTAGCAGCCTATTCTGTGTACTCTGCACAGTTGCAGAATAGTAAGAAATACTGTTAAGTTTTCAAACTCAAATATTAAAGTCACATATTCCATTCAGTGTGTGTCACCGCCGTTTAGCAGCCTATTCTGTGTACTCTGCAGAGTTGCAGAATAGTAAGAAATACTGTTAAGTTTTCAAACTCAAATATTAAAGTCACATATTCCATTCAGTGTGTGTCACCGCCGTTTAGCAGCCTATTCTGTGTACTCTGCACAGTTGCAGAATAGTAAGAAATACTGTTAAGTTTTCAAACTCAAATATTAAAGTCACATATTCCATTCAGTGTGTGTCACCGCCGTTTAGCAGCCTATTCTGTGTACTCTGCAGAGTTGCAGAAAAGTAAGAAATACTGTTAAGTTTTCAAACTCAAATATTAAAGTCACATATTCCATTCAGTGTGTGTCACCGCCGTTTAGCAGCCTATTCTGTGTACTCTGCACAGTTGCAGAATAGTAAGAAATACTGTTAAGTTTTCAAACTCAAATATTAAAGTCACATATTCCATTCAGTGTGTGTCACCGCCGTTTAGCAGCCTATTCTGTGTACTCTGCAGAGTTGCAGAATAGTAAGAAATACTGTTAAGTTTTCAAACTCAAATATTAAAGTCACATATTCCATTCAGTGTGTGTCACCGCCGTTTAGCAGCCTATTCTGTGTACTCTGCAGAGTTGCAGAATAGTAAGAAATACTGTTAAGTTTTCAAACTCAAATATTAAAGTCACATATTCCATTCAATGTGTGTCACCGCCGTTTAGCAGCCTATTCTGTGTACTCTGCACAGTTGCAGAATAGTAAGAAATACTGTTAAGTTTTCAAACTCAAATATTAAAGTCACATATTCCATTCAGTGTGTGTCACCGCCGTTTAGCAGCCTATTCTGTGTACTCTGCAGAGTTGCAGAATAGTAAGAAATACTGTTAAGTTTTCAAACTCAAATATTAAAGTCACATATTCCATTCAGTGTGTGTCACCGCCGTTTAGCAGCCTATTCTGTGTACTCTGCACAGTTGCAGAATAGTAAGAAATACTGTTAAGTTTTCAAACTCAAATATTAAAGTCACATATTCCATTCAGTGTGTGTCACCGCCGTTTAGCAGCCTATTCTGTGTACTCTGCAGAGTTGCAGAATAGTAAGAAATACTGTTAAGTTTTCAAACTCAAATATTAAAGTCACATATTCCATTCAGTGTGTGTCACCGCCGTTTAGCAGCCTATTCTGTGTACTCTGCACAGTTGCAGAATAGTAAGAAATACTGTTAAGTTTTCAAACTCAAATATTAAAGTCACATATTCCATTCAGTGTGTGTCACCGCCGTTTAGCAGCCTATTCTGTGTACTCTGCAGAGTTGCAGAATAGTAAGAAATACTGTTAAGTTTTCAAACTCAAATATTAAAGTCACATATTCCGTGTAAGATGAAGAAGGCGGGTAAAAAGGGACGGGGAAGTGGACGTGATCCTGATAGTTCAGGGCGCGGGTCAGGACGCGGAGAAACTGTGCCTGGTGCCAGAGCACAAGAAAGAAAGACATCCACCATACCTAGCTTCATGTCTAATTTTACAGGGCGTCGCAGGACATCACTTTCGAGGTCCGACCACTGCGAACAGGTGGTCGGTTGGATGACAGCTGATACTGCTTCCAGTCGGTTAAGCACCACCCTGTCTTCCACCAAGTCCACTCTCAGTAGCCAAGAGTCTGGTCAACATAATCCTCACTCTGATCATCCTTCCTCCCACCATACACGGTCTGGTCAAAGAAGTGATCCCACACTGGGATATAGTGAGGAGCTCGTCTCATCACCAATCCTTCATTTGACCCTCTCTCCAAGCACGCTTGCAGAGGAACATGACATCTTGTGCCCTGATTCACAACCTCTAGAGGCTACCCAATCACAAGAAGATGACAGATGTGAACGGCATTTAAGGTCAAAGGAAGTAGTGGATGATGATGATGATGATGAGACACAGTTGCCATTAAATCAACCACTATTTCCGTCTCAAGACCTTGTTGAGGAGAATGTTATACAGTTGTCAATGACTGAGTATGTGGTGGGATCAAGACTTGAGGAGGATGATCAGAGTGAGGAAGTGGAGGAGGACTTGGTGGACGATGAGGTGACTGACCCCACCTGGGAAGGTGTAGAGCCGAGCGATGACAGCAGTCCTGAGGGTGAGCCATCTGCAGCACCGCAACAGGCTGGAAGAGGCAGTGGTGTGGCTACAGAAAGAAGGCGGACCGCACCAAACCGGCCCGCAAATGTTCCACGGAGCACCCCCTTGCGTAAATCTACCTTGCCAAAGGGTAGGTGTTCCGCGGTATGGCGTTTTTTTAAGGAAAGTGCGGACGACAAAAGAATTGTAGTTTGCAACCTGTGCCACACCAGAATGAGCCGAGGCATGAACACTAGAAACCTCACCACCACCAGCATGATCCGACACATGGCATCCAAGCACCGTAGTAAGTGGGAGGAACGCCTGGATCGCCCATCTGTGTCTGCAGGCCACACCACTGCCTCCTCTTCCCCTGTTTTCGGTGCCGGCCAATCGCCTGTCGAAGGCGCAGGCCCGCATACCTCCCGCCCTGCACCTGTACCATCTGAAGCACCATCAGCGACCACATCCACTTCCCTGTCCCAGCACAGCGTCCAAATGTCATTACCCCAGGCATTTGAGCGCAAGAGAAAGTACCCAGCCACCCACCCACAGGCCATAGCACTAACCTCACACCTTTCAAAATTACTGGCCATCGAAATGCTGCCATTTAGGCTTGTGGACACTGAGTCCTTCCGCAGCCTTATGGCAGCAGCTGTCCCTCGGTACGCGGTCCCCAGCCGCCACTACTTTTCCCGGTGTGCCATCCCCGCATTACACCACCATGTGTCCCGTAACATCACCCGTGCCCTGACCAACGCAGTTACTGGGAAGGTCCACTTAACGACTGACACATGGACAAGTGCTTGTGGCCAGGGACGCTACATTTCCCTGACGGCACACTGGGTGAATGTCGTGGAGGCTGGGAGCGACTCGGACCCTGGGATGGCACGGGTGCTACCCACGCCGAGGATTGCGGGCCCTACCTCCATCAGGGTTTCCGCCAGCACCTACGTTATTGGCTCCTCCTCCTCCGTTTCCACCTCCGAATTCTCTACACGCAGCGCCACTCCCCCATCAGCCAGTAGCTGGAAGCAGTGTAGCACTGCAGTGGGGAAGCGTCAACAGGCCGTGCTGAAGCTGATCTGCCTTGGGGACAAACAGCACACGGCCTCAGAGCTGTTGCAGGGGATTAGTCACCAGACCGAGCAGTGGCTCTCGCCACTCAACCTGCAACCAGGCATGGTTGTGTGTGATAATGGGCGTAACTTGGTGGCGGCTTTGGAGCTCGGCAAGCTCACACACGTACCATGCCTAGCGCATGTATTTAATTTAGTGGTGCAGCGATTTCTAAAAACCTACCCCAATGTGCATGATCTCTTGACCAAAGTGCGCCGCGTGTGTGCACATTTCCGTAAGTCATCTACAGCTTCGGCCGGCCTGTTGAAGCTGCAGCAGCGCTTACAATTGCCAGCTCACCGGCTGCTGTGTGACGTGAGCACGCGCTGGAACTCCACCTTCCACATGTTGGCCCGGCTTTGTGAGCAGCAGAGGGCAGTAGTGGAGTACCAGCTGTTACACGGTCGTCGCCTCTCCGTTCAACTTCCTGTAATCAGAAGTGAGGAGTGGGAATGGATGTCAGACCTCTGCGAGGTTTTACGCAATTTTGAGGAATCGACACAGATGGTGAGCGGCGATAACGCTATTATCAGTGTAACCATCCCACTTCTGTGTCTACTGAAACGCTCGCTGCTCACAATTAAAACCGACGCTTTGCATGTGGAAGAGGTGGAAATGGGGGAGGAAGAGCTTACACAAGGTGATAGCCAGAGCACCCTCACTTCGTCTTCTCAGCGACAATTGGAGGAGGCGGAGGAGGAGGAGGAGGAGGAAGACACGGTTGCCTCCGCTACAGAGGGTAGCCATGGAACTTTAGTTCCATCTCTTCAGCGTGGGTGGGCAGAAGAGGAGGAAGAGGATGAGGATATTGAGAGTCATCCTCCTGGTGAGGACAGCGAAATCTTGACTGTTGGTACTCTGGCACACATGGCTGACTTTATGTTAGGCTGCCTTTCCCGTGACCCACGCGTTATACGCATTTTAAACAACACGGATTACTGGGTGTTCACCCTTCTGGACCCCCGCTACAAAGAGAATTTCTCATCTCTCATTCCTCCGGTGGAGAGGACAAGCAAAATGGTGCAATACCAGAAGGTTCTTGTTGAAAAATTGCTCCAAAATTTTCCATCTGACAACGCTGGCGGCAGAGTACGTGCTACCTTGGCCAACCGAGAAGGGGAGAAAAGGGGAGCACACAGCAGTTCCGACAAAGGCAGGGCAACACTCTCCAAGGCGTGGGACACCTTCATGACACCCCGCCAGCACCCTCACCCTGATGCGCAGCCTAGTGTCACAAGGAGGGAAAAGTTTTGGAAGATGGTGAAGGAGTACGTAGCAGACCGTGTCAGCGTCCTCAATGATCCCTCTGTGCCTTACAACTACTGGGTGTCCAAGCTGGACACGTGGTATGAACTGGCACTCTACGCCTTGGAGGTGCTGGCCTGCCCTGCCGCCAGCGTTCTGTCTGAGCGGGTATTTAGTGCTGCTGGTGGCATCATAACAGATAAGCGTATCCGCCTTTCCACCGACAATGCTGATAGGTTGACACTTATAAAAATGAACAAGGCCTGGATTTCCCCTGACTTCTCCACTCCACTGGAGGAAAGCCCCGGGGGAACATAAACTCACTTTATATATGTTATTTACAATGATGTGAATACTCTGTATTCCCATTCACCCCTTCCACCCAAAAAACGGGTATATGGTTGACTCTTAATCTTCTCATCCTCCTCCTCCTCTTCCATATGCCCTGGGATATAATTTTTATATAGGGCCAGCTCACCAGCGGGCCCTGTGCTATAATTTTTATATAGGGCCAGCTCACCAGCGGGCCCTGTGATATAATTTTTATATAGGGCCAGCTCACCAGCGGGCCCTGTTTGACAATTTTTATATAGGTCAGCTCACCAGCGGGCCTTCTCATATAATGTTTTATTGGGTCAGCTCTCTAGCGGGCCCTCTCATATAATGTTTTATAGCGTCAGCTCACTAGCGGGCCTTCGCATATAATGTTTAGGATGGTCAGCTCTGCAGCAGACCCTTACCCATAATGTTTTAGATGGTCAGCTCAGCGCACGTTTCCCTCTTAATCATGGCCTCAGTTCAATAAAATCAAGGAAATTTTTGGGATAATTTGCCTCTGCGCACGTTTCCCTCTTAATCATGGCCTCAGTTCTGAAAATCAAGGAAATTTTTGGGAGAATTTGCCTCTGCGCACGTTTCCCTCTTAATCATGGCCTCAGTTCTGAAAATCAAGGAAATTTTTGGGAGAATTTGCCTCTGCGCACGTTTCCCTCTTAATCATGGCCTCAGTTCTGAAAATCAAGGAAATTTTTGGGAGAATTTGCCTCTGCGCACGTTTCCCTCTTAATCATGGCCTCAGTTCAGAAAAATCGAGGAAATTTTTGGGAGAATTTGCAGATGATATACAAGTAAATATACAGCAAATACTGTTTGGTAACAATTTTTCGCCTAAAGTCGTTTTTATTTTCCTTTTTGTGTGTTTTACGGTCAGTCTGTAAAAATGGCGTACTACGGGCGAAAGATCGTTCCCAGCAGCGATGTTGGAGTCCAAGATGCATCCAGACATCCTCCCTATGCTGTCCCTGAACCATTTCTGTGGTGTTTCCATCCTTTTCTGCCATTTTCCTATGGACCAGGCACCCTCCCCTCATCAGAGCAGGGGGTGCCTGGTGTAATGCTCGAGTCCTCCCATTGACTTCAATGGAGCTCGGGTGCTCGGCCGAGCACTCGAGCCTCAGGGGGTGCTCGGTCAGAGCACCCGAACACCCGAGCATTGGGGTGCTCGCTCATCACTATTCACTGGGTTTCCCTCACAACTTGCAGCATCAAGTTGCAGCCAGTAATCTCACCTCTGGTTCAAGCAGTATTATTAAAGGACAGCAGCAGGGTAGCCCATACCATCAGAACACCACTTTATGTATGCAGAGTTTAGGGAGACAATCCCACAAATTAATTAATTAGGTTTATATATTTGTTATATGCATAACGCTATTTTCATTATAAGGCTATTGTAATTTTAAAATAAATATCTTTTAACAAGTTCAGAGGATCCAGTTTTTTATCGGTGAAGGTAACTTTATTGGGGCAGTTTATGTTTCCCCGATTGCTTGAGCTGGTTTTATCGTTTACCAGCTATTCCACTTGGCAAGTGTGAGTATCTACAATTTCTGATATTTGATGGTCCAATGGATATATATGAGGTGGTTTGCTCTCTTCCTGTTCGTGTATTCCTTGAAAACTTGTTTTGTGCCTGCTGATAATGGTTCCAACATAATAGCTGCCTTGAGAACCAACAAACTGATGCATGTACCCTGATTTACCCATGTCCTAAATTTAGTTGTGGAACAAAAAGGAGGGCCTGACTAGCACTAGTACTAAAGATAAGACCAGGATGTAATTATGACAACATTTTTGTCTGGTGCACACAGGGTCTGAAAATACACTAAATGTATATACAGGGAAAATAAACCCAAACAAGCAAGACCCTTAGAAGAGGCACACAATCACCAGTCACCAGAACACAATAATAGTTTATTAGATACAAAAAAATCATAGCATACCCTGACAAAGCCTTCCAGTGAAACACGTTGGGTTGCGTGGTTTTGAGGAAGCATCTGTGAGGCTGCATTATTTCTACCTGTGACCTTCTTTGATTTTTGGTCTTTGGGCCGATAAGTATTGTTTATCTCATTTTGTAATTTGCTGTATTTTGCACTTTAGTTTTTTGCACTCTACAGGGTTATGCATATTTTGCACATTAGTTTGTTGTTATAGGTCAAATTAATATTAAATATTCTTGTTACTCTACACTGTATTTATATTTGTCTATTATTATATATTGATATGAGAGTCTGAGAGTTGGCTATTGTTTTGGAAACTCAAATGACCTCCTCTAACGTTTTTAATTATGTTTTAATATATTTTATTATTATTTGATTTTTTGTATCTTATAAATTATTATTTTGTATTGATGACTGGTGATTGAGTGCCTCTTTTAAGGGTCTTGCTTGTTTGGGTTTCTTTTCCCTGTATGTGTATTTACTAAATTTAGTTATGTCTAGATTCCTCTCAGAATCCAAAATGCTTAATATCACCCACAAAATCTGTACTAATTTTAGCTGCTCCTACATTACACTATATTCCATACAAGCATGTAACTACTTGTCCCCTCATGAGCTGAAAATGGATGTCCGTACCATGTGGAATTCTACATTATACATACTAGAGCATCTGTACAAGCAAAATAAGGCTGTTAGTGAGTGCACAATGCAACATTGGAAGGCTTTGGATAGAACTTCCTTGTCAATTTGACAATGGCAACTATTGTGTGACCTATGTGAGATGCTGAAATGTTTTGAGGAGGCCTCCTAGCTGGTTATTCATGAAGGGACAGGAATTAGAGAGGAATTAAAGAGATTCTCCCACTGATATATTTACAGCAGAAAAAACTGAGGAGCATGACTGATGAATCTTATAATAATGACAACTCAGACATGCAATAGCTACTGAAGGATGTTAGCATGCTTTGGATCCCTGTATAGTGTCCATTAAAAGCAATGACGAATATATTCTTGCTACTTTGTGGGACCCTCGATTTCAACATAATGTTTCTGAATTTCTGTAAAACTAATTTGTGCCAAGGCGTGATGATCAGTAGTCAGGGCCAGATTTACATCTCAGGAGCCTGTGCACAGAAATCTGAAGCACGCCCTCCCCCCCATTGGCCATCTCCACTGGACACCTCCACAATGCTCCAAATCTCCACATTACCCCCCATATCCATATTGCCCTCACATTGCCCCCCACCAGCTCCAACTTGCACTCACATTACCCCCATCATCTCCACATTGCCCCCATCAGCTCCAACTTGCCCTGACATTACCCCCATCAGCGCCAACTTGCCCCATCAACATTCCTATTGATTTCAGTACGGGTAGAAAGGCCTCCAATGATCTAATTGCAATGGGTTCAATTACCTTGTGGTTCCGAAATGAGACATAGGGGGAGATGCACTAAGCAGTGGAAAAGTCTGTGTCTGCTTCTGCACAGAACTGTAGCTCCCGTTGCTCCCGCGTGGTCTTCTCTTTAGAGATGCAGAGCGCTGGGAGATGATGTCATCTCCCAGCGCTCTGCATTACTAAAGAGCCACCGAGTGAGCAACAGCAGGATCTCACTGGGCGGCAGGCAGGCAGGCAGCGGGTAGGGTGAATAAAAAAAAACAAAAATAAATTATTCCAATGACAGGCTCCCCTCTGTGGGGTGCGCCTGTAGGCAGATGCCTACTCTGCCTTATGGCAAATTCGGCCCTGTCAGTAGTATCTCTCTGAGGAACTGGATTCTGTCAAAGAATATAAAGACATGCTTATAGATTGAGTAGAGGCATCATTGGATAATGAGAGAGAGAGTGTTAGGGCCAAAAATCTGATACAAAGCTTAGTGAAAAAGAAGTCATCAAAGGGTTTATACTAGCAGTAACAGCAACAACATTAACAAGAATATCTCATACCCAACAAATTTTCGAACACGTCATCAAGGTAACACTGACAAAGGTGGGACGCCAGAGGAGGAGGAGGAAGAGGACCCTGAGGGTGCCTGGGTGGGAACAATAGGTTCATTTTCTATAGACTAGCAGCAGAAGAAGAAGATGATATTGTAGGTGTTACTTTCATCATTGAATTTCTACGCTTGGTTTTCCATGTCTTCCTCTGGAATTTTCTCCCCCATTCCTTGTGGCCTTGGGAAGGGACAAGGGACACAGTGACAGAAAAAGGCCCACTGGCAACAGTAGGCAGCAGGAACAGGCAGCTGACATGTGCTACTCATACTGCTAGCCAGTTCTGCCTTCTTCAATATGCTTCCAAAGATGGATGATGTTGGTGGTCTGGGAATCATTAGGTCAGGGGTATGTGGGCTCCCTTGACAGCAGGTTCTGCTGACTTCCTCCTTCATCTCTGTATCAGCAGCATCAGGGTCGTCTCCTGCTTCTCCTTCTGGTCATTGTGCTAGCCAGCGCTCAAAACGTTTTTTCTCTATCTCTGCCTGCTTCCACTCTCTCTGCTATTCTACCTACAACACGAAATTCTGGGATTTTATAGTAGGAAGTTTAATTGCCATTGGAAACCATAGGTGGAACATGGAACCTTTCTTGTGGGAAAATCTGTAGTGTTATCGTAATGTCGAAACATCTATGAGTTTTGCTATGGGTAGGAATTCCTGCTGAAAAAGTGGAAAAATAATGCTTTTTTTTTTTTTTTTACAAAAACTCCTGCCTGAGCAAAACGGGACTTTTTGCCTATCCCTGTCTATAAGTTCTGCATTAGTCCAATATATACTATTTTTTAGAACATAAAACATTTTGTATAACAGGAGTCTTATTTTTGCTGTTCATTTGCCCTTTTAACCAATCAGGAAAAGCAATTGTCACCCCCCTCAAAAAACAAAAAACACAACAAAAAACAATAAATCAGGCACTCATACTGTCAGATGTAAGTTAGTCAAATGGGTTCCTGTCCAGTCAGACACTTCTGCTAATGTCAATCCCTCTCTCTCTCTCTCTCTCTCTCTCTCTCTCTCTCTCTCTCATTATCCTCATATCTCCCCTCCTTCTCTCTTCATATCCTTCTCCCTTATTGTTTCCCTTTTCTCCATGCCTTCTTCTGTCTCTGACACTCCAGTCCCCATGCTCAGCATCAAACATTCCTTCCTCCTTCTCTCTTTCTCTCACTTCTGGATGAATTATCTTTCAGTCCCACCAGCCCTCTTTTGCCATGTCGCTCTCACTCATTCTTACTTTCCCACACTTCCCCGCCTTCCTCCTCCACCTTGTTCCAACTTTTTCCCTGTCCCACTGTTATTTGTTCCTGACACCATCAGAAAGTATGGGGCCCAGGACAAGTGTAACTGGCAGGACCCTTAATAGTGCTAATATTCTGCCTACTCAGTGGCCCCACTCACTATTTCCCTGACACGTTTCCAAGAAAATGTCACAATAAAAACATGTACATTTTACTAATTCCTTGGATTTTAGAGATACTCTAACAGTTTGCTTCACAATGTCTTTGGAGGTGTCTCTAACCACAAAGTGTTCATTATACTTTGTGCCAAGGAAGGACTGACCCATAAACATGGAATGAATACACTTTGGTCCTAGGAGGTACTAATACATAACTGTGTCACTACCATGAATACACTTTGGTTCTAGAGAGTACAACCCATAACCATGTCACTGCCATGAATACACTTTGGTTCTAGGAGGTACTAACCCATAACCATGCCACTGTCATTAATACACTTTGTTCCAGCGAAAAATTAACGCATAAGCTTGTTACTGCCATTAGTATGCTTTGGTTCTAGGAAGGACTGCCCCATAACCATGTCACTACCATTAGAACACTTGGCATGCAGTTCAATAAGCTAAAGAGTAGGGGTGGGCGAAATCTCTCACCGTGTTCCCACCATAAACTCCACAAAAATCAAGTTGAAAATCTGCTTTAAAACTAGCGATTAAAATGTTCGCATTTTTTGCCCATTGGCCAAAATTTTTTGCCATTTTTTCAATGGCTAGAAAGTTTCACCCATTGATATATGTTGTTTTTGCCTTTTCACTATAAAAACATGACTTATTTGTGGAAATTAAACAGTAGAAGGAGCTACAGAGTGAGGTAGATGTGCTGTGCTATTCTGCTGTGATCTTTTTCCAAAACTGAGGAAGAAGAGGCTCATAGTGACTGCTATCATAATGAGCAGCTTTAAAAATAATAAATGGAGGAGCTGGAAAAACTCTTATGTGTCCACTGAGTTTGAGAAGGAGGAGCACTCCTGAAGCAATGCTGTCCAGTCCTCCTAAATCACCCCAAAGGATCTTGGGGAATTTAACGGGAGTGGAGGGAGAAAAGGGATTGGGAAGGGAGGGAGAAAAGCAGGACACGTCAGCTGCCTGGGCCTGCTGCTAGATGTGCTGCCCCTGCTGCCACCATTGCTGCCCCTGCTGAAACTAGTGCTGTGCCTGCTGTCAGACGTGCTGCTCCTGTTGCAACCAGTTCTGTGCCTGCTGCCAGTGCTGAACCAACTGCCACCAATACTCTTCCTGCTGTCAAACGTGCTGCCCCTGTTGCCAGTGATACCAGTGCTGTGCCTGCTGACAGTGTTGAAGCTGCTGCCACCAGTGCTGAAGCTGCTAGTGTGTCTTGTAATACTTAGGAGGGGGGGGGAGGAGAAGATGATGCTAAGTGTGACAGCAGGGGACCCTAAGTCACACTTGCGATCCCCAAGAAGTCCCGCCAGTCCTAGTACTACTACTAAGAAGGTCCAGGAGCTTGTTAGTGTTAGGAATGAAGGAGGGGGTAATCAGTATCCTCATATTACTAGTGACTGGGAGGAGGAAGACACTGGGGCTGAACTCAATGTGCCAAGTGTGACATTAGGGGACCCTCTGTCACATTGCTCATCATTGTCACCTCCTAGAATCAGCAATGAGATGTCTGTAATAGAGCAGCAGCATCAGCACGTAGGGACTGGTGGTGGTGGTGGTGATGATGATGGTAGAGAAGCTGGGGTGGAAGAGACATTGATGGCCTTTTTATCAGAAACTGAGAAGGAATGGGAAACAGGGATGAGGATGGGCATCACCACCACCACTAGCAATGAGCTTTTGGAATTTGCAACTGCTCTAATTCCTGATGATGCTAAGTTGCAAGCGCAGCAGGATGCTGAGCAGCAAGCTAGTATGCCACAGACCACTGTGGACACAGTGGGAATGGGGTCAACAAGTGATGTGGGACTAGGACAGGTTCCACTTGCCAGCGCCAGCAATACTTTTGGTCCTAGTTGCAGTGCTGATTTTGAGGCAGCAGCAGCAACATCATCTGCTGCCAGCACAGACAGGGAAGGGGAATGTGGAGGACAAGAAGAAAGAGGTCATTCTTCTTCACCTGTTCCCTTCCCCCTGAAGTCATGGATGTGGGACTATTTTTCTCTTGGGGCAGACACAGTGCAGTCATCACCAGTGGCACTGTGCACAATTTATAACAAGTCAGTCAGAAGGGGAAAGGAGGGAACACACCTTGGCACAACCTCCCTGATATCACACATGAAACACAGACACCATGACATTTATGTCAAACATGTTAAAGCCAAACACCCATTACAGAATTCAAGCAACACTGTTACCGTAGTCCCTGACTCTCCAGAAAGGCAACAAGAGGTGAGGAGGACATCAAAGAGGAGGAAGAATAGAGAAACCCAGACAGAGACTGGAAGTTCCGTGATGAGCTAAGCAACTAGCTCGCCATCACCATCACCTTCTTCCTCTAGGGTAACAACTACATCCTCTGCCAGTCCACCTCATTCATCGTTACCTCCCCTGACAAATGATAGCCACTCTGTTGATGTTAGGATGTGGCAGTTCTTCTCTACCCGTTGCACACTGTGTGGTGCACTGACCACATATGCCAGTGAGGTGGAGGAGAATCAATACCAGGTCATCAAGTGGCATTTGAGGAGATTCCATCCTGCAGAATATGCTACGATGCTGGCAGGAAGAGTTTATCATTACTATTAAACTATCAGCAAGTTGTCATGTGTCCTTAGCTGGGTCTGGACAAGGGGTATAGTGACAGCGCCAGTACTTGGGTTCTGGTGTCATGGTTTATGGATACAGTTGTGCCCCCAGATGTTATTTACCACACACATTGTGCACATTGCAGTTGTTCATGAGAGCCATAGATCCTGCTCTCAACGGAAAAATGTATATTCTAATAACAACACACCCATGATTTTGGAGAAGGGGCAGGTGGAGAAGAATTATTGGCCAACTTCTTCTTTTCTCCACATATACCTGAAGTGGTAGGTGTAAGTCATGGCAAGTGGAACCTTCATCATCCATCACCCATGTTACTTCTGTTGTTGATCCCATTCCCTTTGAGCTGCCTAATCATCCTGCTGCTTAAACAACTCAGCAGCAACAGTAAGAACAGCAGTTGCAAATTTTGCAATTATGGACTCAGGAGGACATTTGACAATAGGCACTGGCAACTGGCCAACATAACCTGCTGGCACTAGGCCAGTCGGGCATTTTTGTTGTTTTCTCAGGGCTTGTGCTTCCAGAAAATAAATAAATAAATAACATAGTCCTACAACAAAAATAAACTATTTGGGGGGTTTCTTTCTAACAAGCTTACATCCTACAAATCAATGTTTCCTTAGGGCTTGTGCCAAACAAGCTTAAGTCCTACAAATCAATGTTTTGTCAGGGCTTGTGCCTCGAATAGGTCTGAGTCCTACAAGTCAATGTTTCCTCAGGGCCTGGGCCTCTAACAACAAATCTAACAAATCATCCTCTACAAAATACTCTGTCATGTCAAGTAGCAATTTATGTCAGGGGTTCCTGTCTCCATGACTTTACATACAAATTTCTTATTTTATTTTAATTATTTTTGTATTGTCTGTACCCCCAATACCAGTCAAGAACCCCCCAAAAAACAAATTCCCTGTTCAACTTACTCCTTCCCCAGATTCCATCCACCAACACAGGCATCCTCCTCAGTCTCCTTTTATACCATATCTTATGGGGTGTTTTATTTGTATTTAGGATTTATTTTTTATGAACTGCCCCCCAATCCCAGTAAGCAAACCCCCCAAAAAACATTCCCTGTTCAACTGATTCTTTCTCCACACCCCACCTACACAGGCACAGGAGAAAAAAGGGGAAAATCGGCACCTTTCATGGGAAATTATTTGCCAAGCAGGAAGTGCCATTAATCGCCTATTTTAGAATAAGGCCTATAGAAATGGGCATAAGTGCACAAGAGAAAATTTGAATTCCAACTCTTTGTAAAACCGTGGTAAGAAATGGAGTACACTTTTAGGGCTCGATCCAAATGTTGGAGTTAAAACCAACATAAAGAAAAAAACTGCGTTCGCAAGTTAACCAAGACCAGGTAACGTGAGATTCAAATCTTCCTTACCCAGAAAAGCTAACGAGCGACGACCAACAAAATGCACGTTCACCTTAAACCTGCATTGCATAGAAAATCTTACCTAAAAACACACGATAAAAAAGTTCCCTAGCGCCACAGCCAATCACAGCACCCCAAAGTATCAAGTTCAGTCAGAAAACCCAAGATAACTGATGCAACTTTGCCTGTGTTCCATGAGCTAGATCACAGGACCCAGGAGTGGAGGCTAGAGAAAGAGAGACAGGCAGGAGTCCTTGAGTAAATGTTGCAGTTGAACTCATGTTTTATCTTTAACTCTGTTTTGTTTTCATCTACGGTGGTTTTCTATTCTGAGTTGTGTGATGTTCGCCTAAAAAAGTAGGTGTTAGATTTCTGGAGGTAAATTTAACTCACGTTAGCCCTAACTCCAACATTTGAATGGCTCTGGGGTTAGGTTTTACATTGTCCTCAATGGGCGATATTTTGATCTTTTGGCGACGAGCGTCATGATTTCAAAACTGCCGTTATTTCTTACTTGTAGGAACATTTGCATTGCATACTTGAATTAAAAAAAACACAGTCGCCAGTTTTTTCTGCCGACACCAACTTTTGCATCGAGCCCTTATTCACTAGTACTTCAAATTACATAACTGAACTGGGAAAAGCACATAGCCATTAAACAAAGTTAATAACGTAATGGAAGATTTTAGCTGTGAAGAAAAACTAACCAAATTGGTTTGTTTACATCTACATTGGGATACGATTGCTAAATACAACATATACTCAAGGTCAATTCAAGGAACTCTAAAGCATAAAATACAGACTTCCATTAAGATTACAGCAACAGACCTTTCAACTACAACAAAGGAAAGGATTTCTTAAAGTAAGGATGTGGAATTTGTTGCCTTGAGTTGTGTTGGCAGATATCTTTCATATATCCATCAACGTATTGGAATACTTGCCATCCTCATCAACTTTGTATCTATTTAACATTATCAAAGCCCATATACATTATTTTGGTATGCAGTGTGTTGACAATCTCTGTGGTCCTTAAAGGGCAATATACTTTCTTACACTACTATGTGCATTAATACTGTTGGAATACTGTGTACTTGTATTCTATTGCAACAACTATTGTGTTTATTATTTACTAGTTTTAAAGCCGGTGTACATGGGCCAACACTGGTGGCACTGCAGTCATGCTCCGTACTGACTGCCCAAGAGCGCCGTGGCTGATACAGAGCGGGTGCTCTGAATTCAGACCGTAATCCTCTCTGCACTGGTTCCTGGAAGGTGCGCAAAGAGGACTCCAGTCTGAATTCAGAGTGCCCCGCTTCGTATTAGCCACCGCTCGGGCAGTCTGTACTGCGCATGACTGCAGCTCGCTCAGCTGTCTCTAGTGCGCATGATGGCTTCTGACAAACATCCTTAGCGATTTATAATTTTGGATATGTTTTATACTGTTCCGTCAGTAGGTGGAGCACTGTAAGTAAAAAGTATGTGATGTGCTATGATCGTCACCAGTCCTTAAGGGTATAAAAACCGTTGACAGTTCTGGCACCTCACCTGTCCTTCAGGAGTTAAACCTTAATGCCAGGTATAACCATACCAGGTAACTTTTGTGGTGTCACTGGGGGATATAATTGATGACAATTGCTGCAAAAAAGGCGTGGGGCTTACTCACAAGTAAAGCGGGGCTTCACAGGCGCATCATAAAAGTGTGTGGGAAGTGGGAGGGACTGGTTGAGGAAGGAGTAGAAGTGTCAGGAACTGGGTGGGAAGGAGTAGAAGTAGGCAGAGTTTCAGAGGAAATGCCCCACATCTAGAAAATCAGCCTCTGTGTCTATAGACCCAGTAATGCACTGTCAAAACCAGAGTCTCTGGGGCAAATCCAGATATGGGTATAACCTGCTCTTAATGGACATATATAGTGACAGCAATGTATTCAAAAAATATTCTCAGTGGTGATTTTCTGAAGTTTCTCTCAGAATATTCTCAGACATACATATTTAGAAACATGATCATACTTCTTTATAAATATAACTGATCATTGTGAATTTTGCCAATAATTCTAAAACATACAATAAGAAGACTTTTTATACATTTCCACTTATGTCTTCAAAAACAAATTAACACAGAAGACAGACTCTATTCAAAATACTTTTGGATTAATCTACTCATATATTTCACTGCAAACAAGTACAAGTGGAATATACCAAGAGGAACACGGCTTAATGATGAGGTTAGTGAGGAAAGAGTAGGAATTTAAATTAAACCAGAAGGCACAGATACTTAAGTTAAAACTATAAAAAATGCAATAAAATCTGCAAAAGAGAAATTGAGTTAGCTACAATTGAAAAGGAAAAAGGAATTTCAAAAGTGTAAAGTTGGCCACACACAAAGATTTGGGTTGGAAACATTGCCTACATTTTCTCCTCACACGCACAGACCAAAATGCAGACAATCTGGTCACTCTATGATCAAATTTTGTGTGTGTGTATTTGATGAGATCAACTGATCCTACAGCTCCATGGATTTATCTGCTGAGGTGACTCTTACACATCGATCTGATCTGGATCACATCTGAATTTCAAGCCAATCTGATCAGCTTTGGCTGAAGATTTGGCTAGACCAATCTGACAGAGACTGCCCATAAACAGACAGATAAACATATACAATTTTCACTGAGTGTTCAGATTCTATGCTTTCCATACTTCAATCATTCCTGGATGTCACACCCACGGAGGCAAACATGACAATTGCTGACAGTTTCTTTTCAAAATGAAGCATGCAGAGTGCATGGGCCTATCTGACACTTAAAGGCCAGATGGGTTTGTATATTGCACACCCCTCTGTTCCTTAAACGGATAGTAATACTTCGTTTTATCTTTATTTTATTTTATAGGCATTAAAAAAACATTAAGAACAATGTAAGTCTTATCTCTCAAACCTTTAAGCAAAGTTTCCCCTCCTGCCTCTTTTACTTAGTGTAAGACATCTCTTCTCAGATGTGGAATCCAGTCCATAGACCAGACAGATAACAGCAGGGGACAATCTTCTTCCTATGAGAACAATGAAAGCCCTGCCCCCTTGACAAGTTTTTCAGGTTTTTCCCTTATCTTAATTGAAGATTGTCCCTCTCTGCAGTCTACCTGGACACCTCCCTTCTGCTCTGGCTGAGCAGTGTCACATCAGTAAAAGGGGAGGGAGGGGGATACTTTGTCATTGAATTACTCTTGAACTACAACTCTGACAGAACTGAAATAACACTCTCCAAAGTCCAAATACTATGATGATTAATTAGAGCTGTTTTTATTATGAAACATTAATATCTCTTTAAAGGGACAAGATTACTATGTGTAGTGAATAGAATTTTAGTTCTGTGATCCTGCCAGAAACTGTTGTGTCTGACTCCATGGATATGATATTTAGGACTGATGGAAGTTGTTATCACTTGAGCAAAGGCACAATGACAAAATTCATAGTGGCCATTAGGATTTTCTGGTCATAGTTTTGAAACTGGGGGTTTCTTATTAGGAGGTGTTAATTCTCCTTTAAGAGAAATTCTAAACAATTATATATGGATAAATAACAAAAAGAGAAGGCACGTATCAGGCTGCTTAAATCTTAGTCAATCACTGGTTTATGGAGACTGAGCCATGGTAATCCGAGGATTACAAGGACTGCTGGAGATTCAATTATATCAAACTGGATTCTCTATGGAGAAAACTAGCCCTGATGGTTAGGCTGGCTTTTTTCAGTGATACAATGCCCTTTCCCAAGGGTAGTTCATCCACAGCTTATACTAGAAGGGGAGTAACTTTACCTGTAACCGGTATCCAGTGAATGTGGGAAAAGTGGAGTCCAAAAAGAATCAGTGAAGGTCAATGTGGAAACAAAACCCCCATTCCACAGTAAGGTGACAGTAACAATGAGTTGGCTGAACTTAAGCTGGGGATCAGAAGTGGAGCATGAGAGGGTCTCTCAGCTGCCGTCCAAGTCTTCAAGTTTCTCAGTCAGGTTGGGCACTGGCCTAGGAGGTGGTCCTTTTGTCCAGAATAAATACACAGGCCAAAAGCCTGGCACCTGCATTTCTCCTCCAGAGAGTTGAGTTACTGCTCCAATCTCACTGGGTCCCTCTCTAGAGAGTCTCATCTTAGGAACTTAGGGTGGGACTGGTGTATCCTCTCCATCATTATAATTCTAGACATAAGATGATGAACACCTTCAGGTCTTCAGGGACATCCTGACAGGGTAAATCATTCTTCATCTTCTCATTTAGACCTTAAATGTCCCTAGATTCCAGTCTGTTTTGCTTGAAAAGGTATGAAATTCTACTGCACACTTCAGTTTCCTTGTCAGATTTCCATTAAGGCAGCCTCAGCAGTATGACCAGGAACATCAAACACCGATCTAAAGGCTGAAATGAAAGCGTCAGTGTCATCCAGGAGAAGAAAACCCCTCTCAACCAGGGGAGAAGCCTAGGCCAGAGCTTCCATTTTCAAAAGGGAAATGATGAAAGCCCCCCTGGTAGAATGAGTTCCAAAGGATTGATGCATGGTTTTGAAGTGCAGGAGGCACTGATTCAGAAATCATCTGCACTTGGAGTTGCGACCTGAGTACCTCTCTGGAGGGGAATCTTGGGAGGTTTAAACTGTATTACAGATTGTGCGACAGTGGCCCCAGATGGGAAAAGGACAGAAGCCGCCTGAGTAGTGGTCGGGGTTATAGAAGATGACTGAACAATCTCCAAAATCACGTCCAGCTTGTGATCCAGACTTTGCAAGAGGTTAGTACTTGCTCCTGATGTTCTTGCCTGTTGAGTAGCTGGGGGAGATCATCTGGATCCATTCTCGGCATGTTCTTCTTGTAATGTTCAGAATGAGATGCAGGAATACTAGGGAAAACCCCAGGGTGGTCTACAAGAAGGCTACAGAGTGCTGGCTGGGGATCAATGCTTCTGAACAGAGGCAGTAGGGAATGTACCCTTGCTGTGGTGTAAGCTGAGACAAGAGTTGCTGGCCAAGAAGCCAGTGTCACGGACTCTCAGTAAAGAAACACATGAAACAGTACAAGTGAATTTAAACCAGTTTATTGAGCAATAGATAATAAGAATACTAGTAGTAATAATGAACACTTCCTCAGTCAGAGGGGAGATAGATGTGAGGACAGTACCTAGTCCACTACCCAGAAGCTGACACTGAGCCACGGTAGGTCTATGGTACTGAGTCTTAGAACCAGACTTGGCTCTACCACAACAGGAAGGAACAATAAGACTAGTACAGGAGCGTACCCAGCGGAGGCACAGAGCATGAATAGACCACTGATACCAATAGCGTAACTGGTAGCACCACTCGAGGCAGCAGAGTAGGTACTTAGATAGTTGCAGCCAGATAGCAGCGCACTACTGAGGCAAGGAGTGAGACGAGCTGTACTCTATCTTACCGAAGGCAACTAGGAGGCACATCGCGTAGGTAGCACCGCAAGTGCTAAGCCAAGGAACAGGTAAGTGTAAGAGGAGAGTGCCCAGGAGCGAGACTAAGTTGCACAAGCTGCCCGGAGACAAACGGAAGACACCAAGTGGAGACAACCAGCAAGCGACCAGCTGGTGGCTGAGTTACTAGGTAAAGGAGCATGCCCTGGATCAGCCTAGTGGTAGTCAGACAGGAGCGAGGCACAAACGGGGTGTCAGTCAGACAGACCACGGTCAGGAACCGGATCGGGTAGTCAGCCACAGCAAAGGTCAGCATGGAGCGGGTAGTCGGACATGCCAGAGTCATACATGGATCAGGAAGTCAGCTACAGCCAAGGTCACAACCGGAGCGAGTAGTTAGACAAGCCAAGGATTGAACACCAGGAGACAACGTAAGCCAAGCAAGGGTCAGAGGAACAAACTAGATGCCCACAGGAACACCACAAAAGGGCAACAAGTCCTAGCCTCAATGAGGTTTATAAAGCAGCAGAAGGAGGCAGGACCCAATTAGACCCAACAGAATAGGCCCATAAACAGGAGTCCGTGCCAGTGTCTGAAACATGACTATAGCAATGAGGAAGTGGCTGGAGGCCATGCCGGCCGGCGGCCAAACATGGGTAAGCACAGGATCGCCTAGGCCTCAAAGGGAGACTGTGGTAGTATCCCCCCCCCCAATGACCTCCTCCCTGCGGAAGAGGACTGGGCTTAAGGGAAAAACAAGCATGGAATCTGGGGAGCAAAGCAGGAGCGTGCACATCACCAACAGACACCCAGGAACGTTCCTCAGGACCATACCCCTTCCAATATACCAGGTATTGGAGGTGACTTCTGCTTCTGAGAGAGTCCAGAATTGACTGTACCTCATACTCCTCCTTGCCATTGACTTGAATTGGCCCAGACAGGACAGGTAACGAGGTGGAACGGTTGCAAACCAAAGGTTTAAGCAGGGACACATGGAAGACATTGTGGATACGCATACCAGCCGGAAGCTCCAGGGCGTAAGAGGCAGGGTTGATCCTACGCAGTACCCGGTACGGGCCTACGAACCAAGGAGCCAGCTTCTTACAAGGCACCTGGAGGTTGAGGTTACTAGAAGACAGCCATACCATATCCCCCACTTGAAACACCGGAGTCGTACCGCGCCGATGATCAGCATGTCTTTTGTAGTGCTGAGTGGACCTTTGAAGAGATCTTTGAACTTGAACCCAAGTGGAGAGGAGCTGCCTACGATGCTCGTCCAGAGCCGGAATTTATTGTGGCTCAGATTAGTCAGGTAGCAGAGCAGGCTGGAAGCCATAATTAATCAAGAACGGGGAATTCTGTGAAGAAGAGTTAATGGCACCATTCCTGGCAAACTCTGCCCACGGTAACAAGCTCACCCAGTCACTGTGATAGTCTGATATAAAACAGCGTAAGAACTGTTCCAGGCCCTGATTGGCTCTCTCAGCAGCACCATTAGATTGGGGGTGGTAAGCTGATGTAAATGACAACTGAATGCCTATTTGCCCCTGTTCGAGATCAGCACCCTGGGCACTCCATGGATCCTGAATACCTCCCTGGAAAATATCTCGGCCAGCTCTTTGGACAAAGGAAGAACCTTCAGGGGTACAAAGTGGGCCATCTTAGAGAACCTGTTGACAATCATAAGAATGACCGTATGCCCCTTGGATACCGGCAGCTCAACCATGAAGTCAATAGATACATGAGACCAAGGACGATCACCATTTGGTATCGGCTGAAGCAGGCCCACGGGAAGATTCCTGGGAGTCTTGCTGCGAGCACATGTGGCACAAGCTGCTACAAAAGCAGAGCAGTAAATTCTTAGGCTTGGCCACCAAAAGAGCCTAGATATGGACCAAATCAGTTGGTCGCGCCCAATATGCCCTACGGCCTTAGAAGAGTGATAGATAGACATTAAATGAGTTTGCAGGTGATCAGGGACAAAGCATCCTCTGCTAGGTTTGTCAGTAGGAGTGGTGGCTTGCAAAGCCAATATCTCCTTCCCCAAGGGAGAGGTAATACTAGTTTGAATGGTAGCCAGAATGTGATCTGTCGGAATGATAGGCACGGGAACACTCTCAGCCTCTGGATCTGATCCAAATTGCCTCGAGAGGTCATCCACCCTGACATTCTTAGTACCCGGAAGGTATAATACCACAAAATTAAACCTGGAGGGGAATAAAGCCTTGGAAAGATAGATCAGGTTTTTGTGGTCAGTGAGAATTAGGATTGGAGAACTCTTCCCCTCCAACAGGTAGCGCCACTCCTTGAGTGCGAGGTTGAGAGGCAGCAACTCTCGATCCCCTATATCGTATACATTGTGAGCCCTGGATAATTTCTTAGAAAAGTAGCCGCATGGTAGTAGGACTTCCCCCAGAGCCGAGCGCTGAGACAGAAGGGCACCCACTACTGACTCAGAAGCATCGACCTCCAGAGTAAAGGGCAGGGTGGGATTGGGATGAGATGGAATGGGAGCCTTAGTGAAGGCAACCTTCAGATCCACAAATGCTTGGATGACCTCGGGGGATCAGTAGGACCTTCTATAGTAGTTTGTGAAACCCAGAAACCTTTGAATGGCCTTTAGACCCACTGGATGAGGCCACTCCAGCACCGCGGACAATTTAAGTGGATCCATAGCCAGTCCTATAGAGGAGATCACATACCCCAGAAACGTGACTTGAGACTTGTGAAACTCGCACTTTTCCAGCTTTCAAAACAGCCTGTTGTCACTCAGAAGTTGCAAGACCTGTACCACATCCACTCGATGTGCCTCTATGGTAGGTGAGTGGATGAGAATGTCATCCAGATATACTACTACACATTTCTGCAGTAGATCTCTCAATACGTCATTGATAAATTCTTGAAACACTGCCGGAGCATTGCATAGCCCAAAGGGCATTACCAGATATTCATAATGTCCGCTACGAGTGTTAAAGGCGGATTTCCACTCATGCCCTTCCTTTATTCTCACCAGATTATAGGCTGCCCTTAAATCGAGTTTGGTGAATACTTTCGAGCCCTTAATTCGATCAAACAACTCGGTGATCAAAGACATGGGGTATGTGTCTTTTACCATCAACTTGTTTAGGCCTCTGTACTCAATACATGGTCTTAACTCCTATCACGGTGCCCGTGCTTTCCTGTCACTCTCTGTGCTGGTGCTCGTCCATTGGAGGAAGCTGATTGGCCCGCCCAGGGTGTCCCTTTATTATTGAGTCTATGGCACCTGTCAGGTGCCCTTTCGTGGTGTTCCTGTTCCTGTTCTATTGTTGCTGTGATCCTGTATTCCTGTATACCGACTCGGCTCGTCTGACTACTCTGTTGTTCCTGCTCCGTGATTGACCCTGTTCTGGCTGACGTTCCTGCTCCGTGATCGACCCAGTTCTGGCTGACTTCCTGCTCCGTGATTGACCCGGTTCCGGCTTCTTGTATCAGCCTGGCGACATTCTGAGCCTGCTCGCAGCTAGCACTGACTGATCACACATCCGTTACTCTGTGGCCTCCGTTACTGAGCCTGTTGGTTGCCTCTGTTTTCTGAGCCTGTGAGAGATTACTACAGAGCTGTGGCCGTTGTTTCAGAGCCTGTCTAGAACACTTGCTGTGCCGGTTGCCTCCGTTACTGAGCCCGTTGCATACGCCTGCCAAGCTTGTTGCCTCCCATACTGAGCCACACTAACATTTGTTGAGCTATTGCCTACTATACCGAGCCTAGCTTTACCACTGCAGAGCTGTACACCTTGTTTGGTGCCTGTTTACCAGATGTTGTTGCACCACACGGTGCAAAGGGCATTCCGATACTCTGGCAGTGTGAGCTCCGTGTCGGCACCGGAAGGCTGCTGTGGCTCTGGTCCATACTAGCTCACTGTGTTGTTCCATCCACCCACACTTGGTAGTGCGTTGGCTCTAGTATTCAGCTTGGGCAGTGTTTCCTCCGATACAGCACCTAAGGGGTGCTAGGTTCAGGTCCCATTGGCACACGGAGTGTTCCTCTCCTACCGCACCAGGGGTGCTTCCTATTCTGGCTCCAGTGGCTCTGGTAGTTTCTCTCCTTCATTGCTACACCCCTGTAGGGGTATTGGCTCCTGTTACAGTTGGTTATTCTAAACTCTTGGGCATTTCCAGACCGTGATCTGGTTGTGATTCAGTTCAGTTGCTCTGCTTGAGCTAGCTAGCTGCACTACTACTACTGGGACTGTTGATGTACCGGGCGTTGGCTAATCACCACCACAGAGACTGACTACCAGCTTGAGTGTTAACCCTTACCTGTGTTTATGGTATATTCTACCTGCTCCTGCTATACTGAGCCTGTATATTACTCATTACTGTAATACCGATTCTGGTCCTCAGGGGTGCTATTCCTTATTTCATTTTAATAAAACTGTGTTTTATTTCTACCCTGGTCTGAGTGTCTTAAAACTGTAACAACTCCCTATCCTTCTTTTTGACGAAAAATAAAACCAGCACCAGCAGGTGAGGAGGACTTGCAAATGATCCCTCTGGCCAGGGCATCAGACACATACTCCTCCATAGCACGGTTCTTCTCCACAGACAGAGGATAAATACGTCCCCTTGGAGGTATGGCTCTGGGAATCAAATTAATAGTACAGTCGTAGGGTCTGTGGCCTGGCAAAGTACTAGCCTCGCCCTCTACCATATTGAATACCTCCTTGAACGATTGGTAATCTGCAGGTAACAAAGGACAGGTACAAAGTATTCTGTAGGCTGCTGCAAACACATACCAGTGCAATAAGGGGACCAAGCTACAATATCGCAAGTCTGACAGTCTATCCTATTGTGAGTCTGGAGTCATGGAAACCCCAGGATAACTGCATAGTGTGGAGACCTTATGATTTGAAACTGTAGGGTCTCCACATGGAGCGTCCCTACCCTCAGGAACAACGGCACAGTCTCATGAGTAACATGTGACAGCTGCAACGGCCTACTGTCAATGGCTTCAATAGCCAAAGGAGAAGAGCGAGGCAACAATGGAATCTTATGCTAGGCCTCAAAGTCAGCATCCATGAAGAAGCCAGCAGCTCCTGAGTCCACCAGAGCCGGAGCCAAGATCGAAGACGCGGACCAGGACACTACTACCTCGAGAATCGGTTTCCCAAGTAGTGAATCTGGGGACTGTGATACTCCACCTAGGGTTTGCCCCTTACACAACCCTAGGTACGAGCGTTTACCGGACGGGTAGGACAAGAGCACAACAAATGTATCACGGTGCCCGTGATCCTCTGTCAGTCACACTGATGGTACCTGTGCATTGGAGCAGGCTGATTGACCTGCCCAGGATGTTCCTTTATATACTGGGCCTATGACATCTGCCTGATGCCCTTTCGTGGTGTTCCTGTGGTTAAGCCTTCTCGCTGTGTTACTGCATTCCTGTGTACCGACTCGGCTTGTCTGACCGTTCTCTGTTCCTGCCCTGTGATTTGGACCCTGCTCTGGCTGACGTTCCTGTTCCGTTGATCGACCCGGTTTGCCTGACGTTCCTGCTCCGTGATTGACCCGGCTTGGCTGACGCTCCTGCTCCGTGATTGCCCCGGCTTGGCTGACGCTCCTGCTCCGTGATTGACCCGGCTTTGGCTGACGTTCCTGCTCCGTGATCGACCCGGCTTTGGCTGACGTTCCTGCTCCTGTGTATCGACCCGGCTCGCCTGACGTTCCTGATCCGTGATTGTCCTGATTCCGGTTGATGCTTCCTGTTCATCATTGGCTTCCTGAGTTCCGGTGTATCCTGGTCGCCTGCTGGCGACATGCTGAACTGTATCTAGTGGTGCACTGTTCAATCACTCTCAGTTGAGCTGTGCTGTTCGTTTACCGAGCTGTAGTAGCCTTGCTGAGCGACTTCTCCGTGTCCGAACCTGCCCTATACTTTACTGTGTGTGTTGCCTCCGTTATTGAGCCTCAGTATATTTGCCAAAGCTAACACATTCTGTCCGAACCATTTACACGTACTGAGCCGTGCCTTGTGACCTAGCCTATCCAGTACACAGCAGAGCTGTTCCGTTCCGGTACGTGCCTGTACCGTGGTTGCACCTCCCGGTGCTAGTGGCCACCCCGTGTGCTCTCGCAGTGTGGTTCCGTAACGGCACCGGAAGGGTGTCTGGGCTCTGGTCATTGCTCTAAGTGTATTGTTATCCATCGCACTACCTGTGCGTGGCTCGTTGTAGCTGGTGCAGTGTCGACTCCGATTGATACCCTGTGGGTGGCCTGGCTCTCATCTCATTTGGGCACACAGAAGTATTCCAGTTGCATATAATAAGGGCGATACAGGTTCCGTTCTCTTGCTCTGCAGTGGCGTTTATCCATCACACTCCTCTAGGAGTTATTACTCAGCTCTGGTTATATTTGTGAAGTCTCACTTGGGCGTCCTCGTATCAGCTATATGAGAGTGATTTGTACAAGCCTGCTAACTACCGAGAGCACCTTCAGAGACTCATAGGTTCAGCTGGGCGTTGTCTGCTTACCATCATTGTGACTGATCAGAGGTTTACACATTAACCCTTGTTTACCCAGTTCTACAGTGCTATACTGCATATTATTGTACTTACTCCTGTTTTACTTCTGTCTGTCTATGCCATACCTGGCCCCCAGGGGCGCTATACCTGATTTTCATTTCAATAAAACTGTGTTTTTACTTAAACCTTGTCTGAGTGTCAGAAAACCGTAACAAAATGTCCTGCTTTCCACAGTAAAGGCACAGGCCCTCTCTCCTTCTAAACACCCTCTCCTCCTCTGAGAGGTGCGTAAAGCCCAATTGCATGGGTTCCAACCTACCTGGCTCAGAACCAGGAGGCATGGGAGGTGAGGAAGGACAGGCTGGGGATGAAAAGTTAGGTGCTAATCGACTCATAGTCTTATGACTTTGACTTCTGAACGCAGGCCTTTCTCTGAGTCTGGTATCGATCAGAATTGTGAAGGAGATTAATTCATTCATATCTCCTGGCAACTCGCGGGCTGCTATTTCGTCCTTCATAGTGTCACACAAGCCCTGCGAAAATGCTACCACTAATGCCTCATTATTCCAGCCCACCTCTGCAGCCAAGGTGCGGAATTCAATAGCAAAAATGGCTACAGTGCTTGTGCCCTATCATATAGTCATTAGCTGTTTTGCTGCAGATACTGCCCTGGCTGGAACATCAAAGATCCTGCGGAATTCATAGAAATTCCGAGAAATTGTCCACAATAGGCTTCCTTGTCTCCCATAATGGATTAGCCCAAGCAAGAGCTCTCCCAGATAGCAGGATGATCACAAAACTGACCTTGCTTCGTTCACTAGGAAAGGCCTGTGGTACCATCTCCAAGAAAATGACCACTTGGTTCAAGAACCCTCTGCAGAGCGTAGGCTCCCCCTCGTATCGTTGAGGCAAAGGAACTGTACCAGATAATCCTCTACTGGTACTACCTTCAGGGTTCGAAGGTACCACCGGTGCCAAATCTGGGGAGGTCACTGGTTGGCGAGGAGTTTGCCCAAGATGTGCGGTTCGGTTCAATAGCATTTGCATAGTGAAGGACAACTGATTGATCCACTGATCCTGTGAGTCCATTCTGGCCAGAATACTCTGAACTGGTTCACTTGCACCTTCAGTACTCATGGCCCTTCGTGATAGCCAGATGACAGGATGAGTACACCCCACAGCTAACAGCAGACTACTCCGAGGATGTAAGTAATGAGATCAGCTGAGTACAGGAGGCAGAGTAGGGAGAGAAATGCCGGGGCCATACACAGGTAGTTGGATGGTTCAGCAGCCAAGAGTGAATTTGAAGACAAGCTGAGGTTGCACGCAGGTAGTTGGATGATGACAGCAAACAGGTGATAAGTCTAAGGCAAAGTGAGGTCGTACAAAGGTAGTGGATGAATCAGAACAGAAGCAGCAGCATTACAAAATGGGCTTGAAGAACTTACATCTACCTTTCCAGTGGACAGGTAGATATACGCAGACGAGCCAATGGGAATGTCACAAGGCAGAGACATAGGTGATACAATCGTTCATGACAGAGGATGGAGATACAGCGAAAGACAGGAGCAATCGTAACATCAGCTTATTATTAATAGCATATGGATTGTGTAATCTGAGTTTATATTGAAGATATCATAGAAGGTATGACCAAGACCACGATTATCAGTGATGGACTGTTGCAAGAGCACAACATCACGGTTTGTAAGATATGATAAGTTAGTGGTACAAATGGTATACATGAACCATATGGTGTAACAGTTTTCTGGATGTCTCTACCATTTGTTTACCATCTTTATCAAGTAGGACACACTCATCTATCTTGCTGCTAATACCACTGTAAAATGCATAATTGGGTTACTACATCTATGATATTATTTATATTTGTTGTAAAAGATGAATTGCATTTACAGGATAGAGGTCTCACTAATTTATGCATAATTGTGTACGGTATTTGATAAACTGTTTTTTGCTGATACGATCTTGAATCTGGAGATACATTCTATAACTGAGCTGTAAAATATATGAGTCATTGTAATATACACAACAATGCTCTGTCTAGGAAAGCATCAAGTCCTGATCTGTTAGAGGGCCCCAGGGGCAAGGGGTGAGAACCACTCTCTTTTGGTATAGTTGTGTTGACACAAGTATATAACATGACAAATTAAGTTTTCTCTCTTTCTACTCAAACAACATCTCATCTCATCATCTAGCAGCAGCAGATTACTATGGTACCCCATCCACAAATAGTTGGAGGCCAATGACTGGGAGGAGGCTGAAGAGGAGGCCTAGTACTTGCTGGTCTTATCTCCTGAGCCCATCTGAGCCTCCTTCAATGAGTCTATTTCTAGGCATCTCCTCCTAGGTATACTTCATCTACCTCACCATTAGAATGGTCCAACAGTGACACGTCAGGCAGAAATCTCAGGGTTGTCATCTGATCCTCCCTACTTACATCAGGACTTGATGGAGGCAGTGGCAGCCCTTGCAACCCTTGTCAAGTCACTGGTATAGAATCCTGCAAGAGCACAAGGTAACCTGAACTATGTGCAGCAGCTGGCACAAAAATCCCCTGGGAACATCTAGATGCAGTGGTGCAGCTTATTCAGCTGCTCCAGCTGCAAGTACAGGAGAACTTGGAATAGCCATAGGCCTGTACCCATCACCACCTACACCACTGACCTTCATATACATGCCTCCACCATCTTATGCACAGCTGAATACACCTCAGTGACCATCTGTACCACCACAGATTGATGAGGATCAATCATTCTCATCTTCTGGATTGGCACCATCTCTCCTCCAACCATCCCATCACGGTAAGTATCCAGAGGCAGCACTTCCTCTGATCCTCCCTACTTACATCAGGACTTGATGGAGGCAGTGGCAGCCCTTGCAACCCCTGTCAAGTCACTGGTATAGAATCCTGCAAGAGCACAAGGTAACCTGAACTATGTGCAGCAGCTGGCACAAAAATCCCCTGGGAACATCTAGATGCAGTGGTGCAGCTTATTCAGCTGCTCCAGCTGCAAGTACAGGAGAACTTGGAATAGCCACAGGCCTGTACCTATCACCACCTACACCACTGACCTTCATATACATGCCCCCACCATCTTATGCACAGCTGAATACACCTCAGTGACCATCTGTACCACCACAGATTGATGAGGATCAATCATTCTCATCTTCTGGATTGGCACCATCTCTCCTCCAACCATCCCATCACAGTAAGTATCCAGAGGCAGCACTTCCAGCGTCCCCCCTTTAAGTTCAGCACAGGTTCAGAACTAAAAGACGAAAGCTGTCTGGGCTCAGTGCTGCCTCTGTCTTCCACATACAGGATAATGGGTAATATTTTCCATTTTTCTCACTGCTTGTATATATATATATATATATATATATATATATATATGGATTTTTTTCAAACTGAGACTCTCACTCAATATATTTTTCATTTTCCTGGAAAATTGTAGGCACTTGGGCCATTTTCAAAATCCTAAAGCTTAACAATTTTGTAAACTCCAGCCCAGAGTACAAATAGATTGTATAAGGTACATAGCCTAAAATGTTTCTTGGAACCCTTAGAATGCCACTGCGGTTTCAAATGCCTTTCAGGATTAGTGATAGGCAGGAGCTCAGAAACGCATAAGGTGTAATGGGGCTACATGCTCCTGACATGCATTTGTTTCTTATCCTACATCATATGGTCTACACAGCTGTGGTGTGGATTTGTTTTCTATTACATCTCCATGGGGTAGATTTAAAGGCACGCGTTAAGATAGTTGGTAGGGCCAAAGTGAATACCGTCTGAAAAACTAACATGTCTAATGTGGTATTCACAGGCCCTACCAGCTAAAATCACAAAGGACGTTAAGCCACAGAAACGATCTTGTGGTTAACTTCCTTTTTGAGTTAAGTTCCCAAAATGCCATTAAGAGCAGCGATATTGGGAACGTCACAGTAAAAAACAATTAACTACACAGAAATAAATGTCCTGCATTAATTCTAAGTAAATGTACTTAGCTAAATTCTTCATGTCTCTGCCGCTTGGAGCGGCCGCAAGGGTGGCGGCAGCAGAGACACAGATGACCCACACAGGCAGGCTCACTTTCATTTCCCTCACAGCCATTGGCTGGGATGTTCTTACTCACATCACAGCCAATCAGATTAAAGAACAGCCGCTGGAATATGACTGGCTGGCAATGTCTGTGAGAGAAATGGAAGTGAGTCTGCCCATATACAAAGGCAAGCTCACTTCCAATGCCCTCAGTGTGTTACGGGCATCGGCCCATACAGGACTGAAGGGGGCTGTGTTGGTCATCTGTGCCTCCGCTGCCGCCGCCCTCGTGGCCGCTCTAAGTGGTGGAGACATGAAGAATTTAGCGAAGTACATTAATGCATGACATTTATTTCTGTGTATATGGATACTATTTCTTCTTGGCATGATTAGATATTTTGGAATTGCATAGAGGCATTTAATGTGAAGAATATTCAGGGCGCAATACTATTTAACCCTTTGAGTGCCAGTGAGATACGCAACGCATTGCTTTGCAATGCTTTGCAATGTGTTGCAATTGCTTTGCAATGCGTTGCGTACCCCTCCGCCACTCAATGTCTTCGTTCATGCTTGGTATTAAATGTTTTATTTTCTTTTTACAGACAGAAGAAAGAGAAGAAAGAAGACCGAAGAGAGGGCAGAAGAAAGAAGAGAAGACAGAAGGAAGAGAAGACTGAAGAGGACAGAAGATGACCAGGAAGCTGTGGACTCCGCTGGAAATCAGGGTTAATGGTAAGTGTTAATGCGATGTTGCTTTAGTTAGTAGGGTTAACTCTATGAATGCCAGTGGGGTAATTATATCCCACTGGCACTCATAGGCTTAATCCTACTAACTTTGGACACATTTTAGGCACTTTGGATGTATTGATGTGGGGATTAGGGCCCCTTATTAATACATCCACTGAGGACTTTGTTTTTTTTTGCCAGTTAATAGCTGTGTTAGCTGGCAAAAGATCCGATAAGGGACATTACGGCTAAATAAACTGGATCTTAAGTTTTACGTGGTAAGTGAGTCCCTTATCGGATTATTTCAGATAACGCAGTCCATTACATGGCAAATTGGAGCGTTTTTTTTTTTTTATAGGCCAAAACACAGTTTTGTGTAGCGGCCGTATTACTTGCTGGACTGCCGTTAGCAGTTCATTACATGGTCCTTTGAATAGCTTACTAAACGTTAACCCCTTAAGGACTATTGACGTACCCGGACCATCATGTGACGGTCCTGGTACATCACATACTTTTACTCACCGCGCTCCTGAGTAAGGACACAATATGGGTGCAACACTGACCTAATTTTGGTTCAGTACTGGTGCAATATGGGTGCATGAAGGACGCAATATGGGTGCAATACTGACGCAGTTGGGGTTCAATACTGACACAATTTGGGTTCAATACTGATGCAATATGGGTGCAATATGGGAACAATATTGGTGCAATATGGGTGCAATACTGACGCAAAATGGGTGCAGTACTGACGCAATTTGGGTTCAATACTGACACAATATAGGAACAATATTGGTGCAATAAGGACACAATATGGGTGCAGTATGGACGCAATTTGGGATAAATATTGACACAAAATGGGTACAATATGGGAACAATATTGGTGCAATATGGGTGCATTAAGGACGCAATATGGGTGCAATACTGATGCAATATGGGTGCAATACTGATGCAATATGTGTGCAATACTGATGCAATTTGGGTTCAATACTGATGCAATATGAGTGCAATATGGGAGCAATATTGGTGCAATATGGGCAGGGCCAGATTTATAATAAGGCAGAGTAGGCATCTGCCTACAGGCGCACCCCATTTTTTTGCTTAATTCTTTGGCTCTCACATCGACCTCTGCTGGATCGGGAGGAGGGATTGACATCGCTTCTGTCACAGTCACAGCTGCTGCATCTGCGCACCTGTGTGACTGAGTAACAGAAGCGCTGCAGCCCGCTGCCCACGAGAACAAAACAGCCACAGTCGAGGAGCTCAGCTGTCTGTACAGAAGAAGCTGCACGGACGGTTATTTTAACCCCTAACCCTTGGCGGACGCTTGACTCAAAGTAAGCCAGTGCCGTATGAGACACCCCGCTCCCAGGCCCTGTTACTAAGGGTTCTGGGTTCACTTTTGAAAGGCAACCTAATCATATTAACAGTAATGAGCCAAGGGAGATTAACACATTTAGCTCGCTGGGTGAGCAATACATCACAAGCTTCTTTGGGGCTAAAACCAGGGCCAGGAAAATGATAGCCCAGGACAGATAACATGTAACAGGTTATCATGTACCAGTGCAAATGGCATAGCTGCTTGCTTGGGTGCTCATATCATGTTGGTAACGGGGGCATGCACATGTCGCATGAATTAAGAGCATAGCACAGTATAACAATTTTAACCTACTGAGTGCCAAATTATGTCTATAGAAGGATGAACCTGTTCAGTGCTAGAGGTGAGCAGCGCATTGATCACACCTCTGGCACTTTAAAACGTTTTAACTCTTTGAGTCCCAGAGAGGTACGCAACATTTTGAAATGTGTTGTGTACCCCTCTGGAACTCAAAGGGTAAGATATTTCCTGATGACATTATTCCATCTACTTGGCCAGGTTTCCCTTTCATGTTAACCCTCTGACCATGCTTTACAATGAATTGCACAGCCATCTGGCTCTGAAAGAGTTAAGTATCTTGACTGCTAGTAGACAGGCCTGTAAAATATGTTGTAAAACAATCAATAAATACAGAGGTGAACACAAAATATAAAGATGTGCGATACCAACCAGAATTGTTACAAGTTGGGTAGTCTTTCCCACCAAGAAAGTCAAGGTGAGAACAGTGATTGGCTGGCAGCTGTGAGATTTATAACATACCCCACAAATGTCTGCTGCCAAGAGCCCAGAGAGCTGCAGAGGAACAGTAAGTTAAAAAAATAAATAAATAAATAAATTTGTGTAAAATGAAATTCGGGTCACGGAGGGGGCACTTCAGATTTCTGTGCCTACAGGCTCCTGAGGTGTAAATCCAACCCTGAATATGGGAACAATATTGGTGCAATATGGGTGCAATACTGACTCAATATGGGTGAAATACTGACACAATTTGGGTTCAATACTAACGCAATATGGGTGCAATATGGGAACAATATTGGTGCAATATGGGTGCAATACTGACTCAATATGGGTGAAATACTGACACAATTTGGGTTCAATACTAACGCAATATGGGTGCAATATGGGAACAATATTGGTGCAATAATGACGCAATATGGGTGCAATACTGACGCAATATGGGTTCAATACTGATGCAATATGGGTGCAATACTAACGCAATATGGGTGCAATATGGGAACAATATTGGTGCAATATGGGTGCAATAACGCAATATGTGTGCAATACTGACGCAATTGGGATTCATTACTAACGCAATTTGGGTTCAATACTGATGCAATATGGGTGCAATATGGGAACGATATTGTTGCAATATGGGAGCAATATTGGTGCAATATAGGTGCAATGCTTACACAATATGGGTGCAATACTGACGCAATTTCGGTGCAATACTGACCCAATTTGGGTTCAAAACTAATGCAATATGGGTGCAATATGATAGTAATATTGGTGCAATATTGGTGCAATAATGACGCAATATGGGTGCAATATTGACGCAATTTGGGTTCAATACTGACGCAATATTGGTGCAATACTGATGCAATATGGGTGCAATATAGGAGCAATATTGGTGCAATATGGGTGCAATACTAACGCAATATGTGTGCAATACTGACACAATTGGGGTTCATTACTGACGCAATTTGGGTTCAATACTGATGCAATATGGGTACAATATGGGAACAATATTGGTGAAATATGGGTACATTAAGGACACAATATGGGAGCAATACTGACGCAATATGGGTGCCATACTGACTCCATTTGGGTTCAATACTGACGTTATATGGGTGCAATATGGGTGCAAAATCACCTCAGGCTGCTATCAGAGTTTAGTGCATGTGAAGAACACACCCACGTGGCCCATTAACCTGCATTTCCATGTGGAAATGGCTAATTAACCTACATTTACATATGGAAATGAGCCATTGTCAATGTGTTCAGTCCAAAATCATAAACCAGTCGAAGGCATGAAAGATTGGTGGAGGAATAAGGAAATATGATTGAGAAGACACGTTTGCATGCTGGCAATGTGCCTTTGACACAGATCCAACACAACATCGACATCCTGAGCCCTCATCAAACCTTAGTGCATTTCCCCATTATCTTGCTGCTTTGCATATTTATGCATTGTAATTTACACCATTATAAAACACCATACCTTCCAAGTGTCCCTCTTTAGGAGGGACAGTCCCTCTTTGAGCCCCGCATCCCTCTGTCCCTCTTTCCTACCCTGATGTCCCTCTTTTTAGGAGATCAGACTGTGCTGTGTACATACAAGTGTATAACATTGCTCCATGCGATTCACATTAATGTTTGGCTAAATGGATAGTAATGCATCGATATAATTCCATTTAATAATGTAGCTAGTAAAAAATGAATGAATTGCACCATGTCCAATCTCTCAAACCTTTATGGTTTGAGAGATATCAGATTACAAAGTTCCCCCTTCCCTCCCCCTGCACTGATGTTAGCTTTCTATAATACAGATGGAGATCCTGGTCTGCAGACCATCTAGCGGCTCTTCAGCAGAGCTGAAATTGCACTCTTTAAAAAGAAATACTTCATTTAAACAGCCTACAACGTGTGCCTATTTTGCAAGCACATGTTGTAGACAGTTCAAATTAAGTATTTATTTCTAAAGAGCGAGATTTGGGCTCTGCTGAAGAGCCGCAGGATGGTCTGCAGATCGGGATCTCCATCTGTAATATAGAAAGCTAACATCAGTGCAGGGGGAGGGAAGGGGGAACTTTATAATCTGATATCTCTCAAACCATAAAGGTTTGAGAGATCGGACATGGCACAATTAATTCATTTTTTTACTAGCTACATTATTAAATGGAATTATATCGATGTATTACTATCCCTTTAAACTCCAGTATTTGAGTTAAAAATTAGCCTGTGTAAATAAAATATTTTGGTCTTATTCCAAATCATTTATTGAGTTATACAAAGAAATGTCACTAGATCATGAAATAACCCAAAAATTATCAGTAATGGCCCTTCCACCATCCACACCGCCTCAAACTAAACTTTCCTTCTTTGGCTTTATGAAATAATAATATCAAACTAATTTGCCAGGAGGACACATTGAGGTTGTCTCTTATCTTTTTTTTTAGCATGTCCTAGGGGTAGATATATTATTACCCAATTTAATGGTATTTGTTTTATCTACCTCAAAGGAATGAAAGGCTGTGTTGACTTGGCTGGGACTAGAACCTGTTACCTTGTGGTCTGAACATGTTCTATAGCTGGTGTCTTAACCAACTAAGCCATCTCACCAGCTACATTGGGAGGTATGCAACACTTTGTGTACACCATAACATCACTTCTTATTCTGCTAATCCACCAAACCACTTTATACATTATTTGAAATACTTTTTCATAGAAAGTCTTATATAATATTACTTTGCAAACCATAAAACCTCTCACTCACTTTGCACATTATCATACTGCTTTGTGCATTAACCCTCTGAGTGCCATTAACCCTCTGCATTGCAATGTGTTAGATATTTCTCTGGCAGTCAAAGGGTTTAAGTATTTATCTGTACATTCTCACATCACCTTGCACAGCTTTAAACCACCATACTTTTTTTGCATTGATGATGCACAGGGCATTAATACGTTCCTCTGTGCACGATCATACTGCTCTGTACACTATCATATAATTTTACACCCTATTACACACACTTTGCACATTAACATACCGCTCTGTGCACTAAAGTATTTTGCACAAAAGTATTCATCTGTACATCCTCAGATCTCTTTACACCTTTAAACATCCACACTATTTTGTGTTGATACTGCTCTGCGCATAATATATTGCTCTGTTCACTATAGTACTGCTCTGTACACTATCACACATTTTTCCTACTATTAAACCACCACACACATTATCACAGTGCTCTGTATATAATAACATCCCTTTGCACACTATTAAAGGGACCCTATCACCTCAAAACAACTAGTGATTTTGGAAGACCTTTCAAAAACGCCTATAAATTGTATTAACTATTTGTTTATTCAGTCTTTTTTATTGAACACATTTGTAGAGTTTTAATTAAGGGGAAGGGATGGGTACAGAAAACAAAAAAGGGGAAGGGAGGGATAGGTAAAGACGTAAATATATATATATATATATACACAGTATAAACTACAGGTTATGAGTACAAATATTAGAATCTGTTCAAGCCACAAGGTCTCAAGTTCTAGTCCCGGCAAGGTCAGCTCAGCCTTTCATCCTTCCGAGGCAAATAAAATGAGTCCAGGACATATTTGAAAATGGGAGACAATCTCAAGGTATTCTTCCTGGTAAAATACTGTCACAAAAAAAAAAATAATATATATATATATATAGTAATGATATGTTTGAAAGCATGCACAGGACTTCCAAAAGATGTGGCAATAAAGGTGTTTATTCAATCAACATTTCATATTTATTACAAGCAGCCTTCTTCAGGATCCTATAGATATTTATCAGTAAAATGGAATTTAATTTTTCAATTGTTTAAATACTGCCAACTGAATTAAACAATTGAGGAAAGTGTAAGGATTAAGAAAGCCAATTTTTAACTATTACAATTTTAGCTGCTGAAAATATATGATGAATAGGTTTTCTTATTGAAGGGTTAACTCTTGGAATGCCAGTGGTAGGCAACACATTGCAAACCCCTCTGGCACTCTGAGGGTTAATATCTAGGACTTTATGATGTAGTAGGAATTCCCAAGGGATAATCAAGCATATCCCAAGAATTCTGTTAAGAAGTTAATAACCTTTAGACCATATACGTATGTACCACTGAAAGCAAAAAAAAAAAAACCCTCTAGAGCAGGGCTGTCCAAGTTCAGTCCTCAAGCGCCACCAACAGGCCAGGATAGAAGAATTTCCCTGATTAAGCACAGGTGAGTTAATCAGTGGATCACTCATTGTGACTGACTCACCTGTGCTTAATCAGGGAAATCCTTACATCCTGGCCTGTTGGTGGTCCTTGAGGACTGAACTTGGACAGCCCGCCTCTATAAAATAGACGGTTAAGTTCAGAATTAAATTTGGCTATATGGACACGAACCATATACCAGCATGAAATAATTTTAAATGAAGATTCTATAGCTTATTGACAGAACATCAATAACTAGGTATTGTTCCAATTCTCTATATCAAACTCCTGTTCCAGCTTCTTTTCCCATACTATCCTAGAAAGTGGTTTGATGGCATTATCAGTGGGGGGAGAAGTGTGTCTATAAAGTTCTGAAATAATGGCTCTACAAATGGTTTTCGAGAGACTGATTAATTAAAAAGTCAGAAAGCTGTATTTCACAAATGTGGGATTTTCTGAAATGTCTCTTTAAGAAATGTAATATCTGGTGGTATATAAAAATCTCATTTCGAGGAAGATTATAGCTTTCAGGCAGTGTGGAAAGAGTAATAAAAACCCACAAGAGCCCATAAATGCCTTTCATAATCAAACACTGAGTCTAAAATCTTTACTACCAAGACTAGGGGGAGGAGAAAGTACTGAACCTTCAAGTGGGGAAGCAGGTTAGTGAGAAAACTGTAATTTGTATAGTCATTTAACTTGGTCCCATATGTAAAAAGAAACTTTAGTAACAGCTGTTTAAGGTTTAGACTGGGGCTGGTGCCGGCTGTATACTTACAATAACACATCCTGTGAGAAACTGATTTCCATAAAAACCCATCTACGGGCCCTGTCTACAAACTTACAAGTAACAATCTAGGCTAACTGAGCAAATAAATCATAAATATAAGGATGAGGAACCCCAAAGCAGCACTGTATTTATGCAAGTGGAAAATATGGACTCAATTTAAAGAAGGCCATTAAAACTTCTGTTAGAGGGATAATAATACTTAAAATGTAAAAAAATATATGTTGTAGAGTTTTTCCCCCTGAGTAAAACCAGGGTACTCCCACTGCTGAGAGATATTTTATTAAAAAATTATAACAGCTCAAACTTGAATTTTTAAGGTGCAGTATCACAGTGGCCTGAAAATTTACAGTGGCGCTGTTGCTACACCATCCTATGGACTGCTCTGGTCTGTAGAACATAAATCTCCACAGGATGGTGTAGCAACAGCGCCACTGTAAATTTTCAAGCCACTGTGATATTGCACCTAAAAAATCAAAGTTTGAGCTGTTATAATTTTTTAATAACATATCTCACAGCAGTGGGAGTTCTCTTGTTTTACTCAGGGGGATAAATCCTACAACATATATTTTTTTACATTTTAAGTATTACTATCCCTTTAAGGCAAAAAGGGGCAACGTTTGATAATAAGAAATGATTTAAGTTGAATTTAATATGTAGCCTACAAGAATGGCTAACGAGCGTAGGCCCAACAAATCCACGTAACACAAAAACTTGCATCACAACTTTTTTCACCTCACCGTGCTTCCTAATCAACCGATAATTAACATACAATATACCATAGCACCACATAATCTTGGAACATATTCTTTAAATGCATACAAACACAAACACACACACGGCTATTTTGTTTATAACAAACGACACATATTTATTTATTTTGACAGTGTGAATTAGTGAGTGACAGAGAGTGAGTGTCATCGAGTGTGTCTGTGAAGGCCTGTGTGAGTGTCTGAGTGTGCATGGGTGCGAGATGTTGAGGAGAGGAGGAGAGAGGGATGGTGAGAGTAGCAGGAGAGGAGGAAGGTCAGGGGGGCATCCCCAGTCAGGAAAGGAGTGGGAGAGGGAGATCTGTTGAGCGGACGGGGACCCGACCTAGGAAAGGCACACAGCGGGACAAGGGGTAGATGTTGGGAAGCACCCTACACAGCCAGGCACATCTGAGGCAGGACATTCAAGGCAGAACATTCAAGCCACAGCTCTGATACATCCCAAGCCAAGATGAGCACAAATGGGCAGGATCAACAGGCCAGATCCCGTGCAAGTCCTGCTTTAACCCCCTCATTGCAGTGTTGATCTTCACACACACTCCACACAAACAATGCTTGCCATCACGTTGTCATATAAAGATCAGTAACATTCCTGATATCAATATCAGGTATCATGTGGAGCACACCTATAGGTGCTCCAATGACCAGAGGGGGTAATTGATATCAATATCAGGGACTAACATATTATGCATTCGCTTAGTGACGGTTAAGCAGAGGTTAAGCAGCTCTACTTGTAAATTGTTGGTGCTATGATAAAGATAGCTCAGCTTTGATTCCTCCTCCCTTCTCTATTTCATCTTCCTACCCCTCCGCTTGTTCTCCCATCTCGCAACGTCTCTGTTCTTAGATAAGGTTCTTTTCAAGGTTGCATATGCAACTGTCTATATTAAAGGTCCTATTGTTAAGATGTTGTTTAGTAGCTGAGAAGTAGTGGGTGTGTAACACAATAATTGGGTGAAGGGTGAATAAACATGATTGGGTGGATATATAGAAAATCATAATGGGTATGTGTGAAGGGGAGGGAATATAATCATTGTGTTTTGCTTTTGGACTACAAATATCTCATGCTTGTAGTTTTTAGACCATAATGCATCATGTTATTACCCAAAATGCTTTATGATTATTAGGGTGTGTACTAGTATATAAATGTACCTCAAGCTTTATTTTCTTTACAACAGAACAATTTTTGTAGAATGTTCTCCTTTATTTGACTAAAGAAGATTTCTGTTTTGTCCCTTCTCCAAATCTTGTCTCTTCACTGATTGTGCGACAAGAGGTTAAAAGCATTTTGGTAACAAAACTGGCGACTCTGTTGTGGGACTCCAATCAATGGAGGAACTGAGCCGTTACCTGCTGGACCAGTGACAAGGCATGTATAGGCAAGCCGGCTAAGTGGATCTGTTTTGTCCATCCCTGTGCATACCTTCACTGATCTTTCAGGACCAGTTCATTCCATTCCACTGGAGTTTCAAGAATCCAGGACAAGAGTCAACAGGAATCGGTCAGACCACCTGTGGGCATAGTGCCAGTGCTGGAGGTATCGAATAGATTTACATTTCTATATACCGTTACATACTAGCATAGAGTCTGTGCAGGGAGCATAGTGGGAGGTATGGTATAGATTTGTATTAATCTATATACCGTTGCATACTAGCATAGAGTCTGTGCAGGAAGTATAGTGGGAGGTATGGTATAGTTTTGTATTTGTTTATCTATATACCATTGCATATTAGCAGAGTGTCTGTGCGGGAAATATAGCGGGAGGTATGGTTTGCATTTGAATATCTATATACAGTTTTGTATTTCCTTGTTAAAATATCATTTTGGGTTTTGAGTCCAAAGGAAAAAAAGGGGACCATAATAACTCAATGGTCCAAGGATTCTGACAGGGGCAGGTTTTTGTACATTTATGTGGAAATGTATTGCCAGGGCCAGGTACTGGTTGGCCACCAGTAATTAGCCTGGACAGGCACACGGTGGTGGTTCTGAGATAAAAGGTTGCAACATTTAGGTAAATTCAATCCTGATTTTGTGTAATCAGGTGTATGGATACGAGCAAGTAAAAATACGGATTTGTTAAAGAAATTGTCAATGTGTTATAGATAATAGAATCGAGATTATGTTCTTGAGTAAGAAGAGGCAGGAATGTAGGGGCTGTCTTGTTGAAAGTGTCTGAGGGGGTTTTGGCATTGGTCTCACCAGCCCAACGGTCCTCAGGGGTATAAGACGGAATAATCCAGCCAGTCCACCCGGCGCAGTCACGGGCACCTCGTCTCCTTCTGTCTTAATTCCCTGAAAATGACAGGAAGGGGTTAAATAACTGTGTGCTTATTCTCTGCCACTGTGAGACGATCGCGCAGCATCAGACCCCTCCCTCTCCCGTGTAATTCCTTCACAGTTCTAATAATGTCTATGGGGGAATGAAAGAGAAAGGATTGTTGATACATATAGGAAATTAACTTGTGATTTACTTAGAGACTGATAAGCAGGGACTGTAAATACATTCCTTCTTAGTGATGTGACTGATAATGTACTGTATCTAGACCCTGACGCCCCTTTGGAGACCAAATTACTTTGCTGACAGAAAAATTTGGAAATTCAGAAGACATTGAATAGGGCTGAGAGTGTATTGTGTAAGCCAGTAAGAGAAGTGATGGAGAAAGCAAGGAAAGAAGTTATGTGTAGAGATACCGAAGACGGCAAAAAGACTAGGTAGATATTGAAGGACCATGCAAAGTGTAGTGCTTTAGCAATTGCAGGGAAAGTCGGCACTGTTGAAGCAGGTAGAAAGAACAATGTAAGTGGTACAGCGAGATCTAAGCAGGTAGGAAAGAATACTTGTTTTTACTGTAAGCAGGGAGGACATTGGAAGAGAAATTGCCCCAAACTGAGGAATATGGACAAACAGACAGAACTCCTCAGGAAGAAGGTGTATCTGGCAATGGTGATGCAGACAGAAATGACTTCCCTAGTAAGTCAGAACAGGAAGGATCAGGATCAGTCTTTTTAGTATTATCCTATAGTGCAGGAGGGTGGAATTCTTAGTGAAGAAAACTATCAGTATAGTAGGGTTGGCTTGAATTCCCTCCTCTATGCCATGTGTACAACCTATGGAAGTTACCATAGAAGGGACTATGGTCCAAGATGGTTTTCTCCTAACAGAGTAATGCCCCATTGCACTGTTGGGAAGGGATCTGTTGACCAGATTGAGGACAGAGATAACTTTTTACGCTGATGAGATATAAGTACATGTACCTGAGTATTATGACTTGACTTTCCAGATGGCATTGAGACACACTTCCCAGGATTGTCATGATTCAGACATCACGGAGGAAGTTCTGCGCTCAGTACCCTTTGCTGTTTGAGCAGCTGGAAAGCCAGGGGTTGGTAGAGATGCCCAACCTGTTATTGACTTGCAGCCTAATGCAGGACCGGTCTAGGTCAGGTAGTACCCCATCAGCAAAGAGGCTAGGCAAGGGTTAAGCTAATAGTGGACAAACATTTTGACTGAAGGATTGTATGACAAACTGACTATGATTCTCCTGATAGGATAGTATGGGATGAACTATCTGTGTGTGATTTTGACAGTCTGAAGCAAGCGCTGATGTCTGCCCCTGCTTTTACTCTGCCAAAACCAGTTACCCTATTGCCCAGTGACATAAGTGACCCTCCAGAGCATGACTGTGTAGAAGCCCTGGAGGAGGTGACTTTACCCAGACCAGCTTTGAGTGATGTGCCCCTCCCTAACCCTAAATTGGAACGGTTTGTTTTAGCTGAGGGATCCCCTAATTGTCTCTCAGCTCAGGATGCTCAAATCATAGCACTGACTAAAGCGTTGCAATGTGTTTGAGACCAATCTGTAAATGTTTTCACTGGTTCATAATATGGTTTTGGTGTTACATAGTAACATAGTAGATAAGGCTGAAAAAAGACACACGTCCATCAAGTCCAGCCCATGCCAAAAACACCCCTGTTGATCCAGAGGAAGGCAAAAAAAGCCCTCTGGAGCCATTTCCAATCTAGTCCCAAGTGTGTGTGTGTGTGGGGGAATTATTCCTTCCTGACTCCAATTGGTAGTCAAATAGTTCCCCGGATCAATATCCTATTTGCTTTGAAGCCATCTGTCATAATTGTCAGTTGTTCATGCTTTTGTTGTTTTGTGGGAAGAAGTGGGCTTGTTGCAACTGTGGGTAAAAGAATTATTGGAAGCTATACCTCTGCCTCGCCTGTTAGCAGTCATATACTGCAGGGCCCCCAGAAGGGCGAGTCAGACGTAATCTAAAGGTATGGTAATAATAGAGCTGATCTAGCTTCCAATGCAGCTGTTGTGACTCCTATCTCTTTAGAATATCGGGTAATCCCAAAATAATGAGATTGATTTGACAAAGGTGCAGCCTGTATATACCCCTGAGGACTGGTAAAATTGGCATACCAGTACCATGCCCAGTTGATTGGTAGTTGCTGGGTTATCCCAGATGGCAGGGTATTTCTGCCTAGGTTGGTCATGGTGCAGATTTTGTGCAATTAGTAGGGAAGTGATGTTATGTCAAACACCTTGCTGAAGATCGGAGTAGGACCAGATTTGTACATAGTAAGTCAGAAAATTATTAGGACTTGTGTGATATATGTTTGTAAATAAATCCTAAAATGTGACAGATTCTAATCACTGGGGCCAGGCAATGGGCTTAGGTGTCCTTTGAAAGACTCCAGGTAGATTATACTGAGTTGTGTTACCATCTGTACTGGTATTTAAGTATCTTTTTGTAATAGTTGATTAAATGTTTAAGTGGCCAGAGGCCTTTCTTTTGAAAGTAGCTAAGGTGTGAATGAGAGAAGTCATTCCAAGGTTTGACTTGCTAAGAACTATTGAGTTAGGCCACAGACATTGTAAAGACTTGTGCATTACTTTTGGGGGGAGAGGTTGAATGGAAATGTCACCAAACTGTGTACTGAACTCAAATGGACAGGATCGTTCCTAATAGCTCTGACCTATATCAGAGCACAACCCCTTTAAAGACTCTAATGCTGAGCCCCAGGATCATGGTTGTGAAGAGTTCCCCGGGATGTATTGTTTCAGTCTTTCAGATGATTCTAATGGACAAGGTTTGCATGATATTGTCAAGGGTATCAAGCAAGACAGAGCTGGGCCACCAAGTTTTTGGTGGCTCAGACAATATATCATGAGCATTTTATATGTTGTTGTTCACATAATTTCTGTTTATTGCTCCACCCTTATTGTAGGTATTTGTTTCTCCCCTTCTTCCAGTTATGGTCAGGTTATTTAGGTGGTCCCGTGGAGCACACCTATAGGTGCTCCAATGACCAGAGGGGGGAATTGATATCAATATCAGGTACTAACATATCATGCATTCACTTAGTGACAGCTAAGCAGGGGTTAAGCCGCTGTACTTGTAAATTGTTGGTGCTATGAGAAAGATAGCGCAGTTCTGCATACCTCCCAACATTTCGAATTGCCAAAGAGGGACAATTGTGTTTTAGGGGGTGTGGCTGATGGCCAGGGCATTAACGAGAATTTTAAGGCTATTTCATGACCTATTGACACCTCGTTGTGTTACCTAATAAATGACTTATAACAAGACAAAAGTATTTTATTTAAGCAGAGTAATTTATAAGCACATATACTGACGTTTAAAGAAACAATAATGTGAGTTTTATTGCTGCAGAGCAATGTAATGCACTTATATACACAACACACAATCTGATCTCCTAAAAAGAGGGTGGGAAAGAGGGACAGTGGGATTTGGGTCTAAAAGAGGGACACTTGGGAGGTATAGTTCTGATTCCCCCTCCCTTCTCTATTTCATCTTCCTACCCCTCTTCTTGTTCTCCCATCTCGCTACGTCTCTGTTCTTAGATAAGGTTCTTTTCAAAGTTACATATGCAACTGTCTATATTAAAGGTCCTATTGTTAAGATGTTGTTTAGTAGCTGAGAAGAAGTGGGTGTGTAACACAATAATTGGGTGAAGGGTGAATAAACGTGATTGGGTGGATATATAGATAATCATAGTGGGTAGGTATGAATCGGAGGGAATATAATCATAGTGCTTTTGGACTACAAATGTATCATGCTTGTAGTTTTTAGACCATAATGCATCATGTTACTACCCAAAATGCTTTACAATTATTAGGGTGTGTACTAGTATATAAATGCACCTCAAGCTTTATTTTCTTTAGAACAGAACAATTTTTGTAGTATGTTCTCCTTTATTTGAATAAAGTGGATTCCTGTTTTGTCCCTTCTTCAAATCTTGTCTCTTCATTGACTGTCCAACAAGAGGTTAAAAGCATTTTGCTAACATTCCTGCACTTTGTTACACATGGAGCTACAGGGAAATCAGTGCCTAACCCCTTGAGTTCTAGAGTGATGATCAATGCATAGGTACACGATGTATTGGCTACCAGTCTGGCACTCCAAGTGTCAACCAACTACCAATACAATACAACAGGGTTACATTGCACTGCTTCACAGGGATCAGTTCACATATCACAGTTCCACTGAGAAAAAACGGTTGTATGTACAACACACAGACCTTGAAATAAACAACACCAGGGCCACAAAGCAAAGCAATGCACAGTTGAACATAATGACAAGTAAGTAGATTAAAGATACTGGGAATTAAAATGTGTTCTGAGCAGTGTGAATAGCAAGGAGGGGAACTGGTGTGGTTAGAAGTAGTGTTGAGCGAGCATGCTCGGCCGATGCTCGGATCGGCTCGAGCATCGCTCTGCTCGGCACATGGCGGTACTCGTACGAGTACCGCCATGTGCTCGCCCGCCATGTTCGGGTGGCAGGGATCTGTGCCGGAGGAGGCACAGATCTTGCAGACGCTCCGCTGGACCACCAGGGACTGGAGGTAGGGGGCATTGCGGAGATGAAGGGGGCATTGCGGAGATGAAGGGGGCATTGCGGAGAAGAAGGGGGACATTGCGGAGATGAAGGGGGACATTGTGGAAGGGGGACATTGTGGAAGGGGGGCATTGCGGAGATGAAGGGGGCATTGCGGAGATGAAGGGGGACATTGCGGAGATGAAGGGGGACATTGTGGAAGGGGGGCATTGCGGAGATGAAGGGGGCATTGCGGAGATGAAGGGGGCATTGCGGAGATGAAGGGGGACATTGCGGAGATGAAGGGGGACATTGTGGAAGGGGGACATTGTGGAAGGGGGACATTGTGGAAGGGGGGCATTGCGGAGATGAAGGGGGCATTGCGGAGATGAAGGGGGACATTGCGGAGATGAAGGGGGACATTGTGGAAGGGGGACATTGTGGAAGGGGGGCATTGCGGAGATGAAGGGGGCATTGCGGAGATGAAGGGGGACATTGCGGAGATGAAGGGGGACATTGTGGAAGGGGGGCATTGCGGAGATGAAGGGGGCATTGCGGAGATGAAGGGGACATTGCGGAGATGAAGGGGGACATTGTGGAAGGGGGACATTGTGGAAGGGGGACATTGTGGAAGGGGGGCATTGCGGAGATGAAGGGGGCATTGCGGAGATGAAGGGGGCATTGCGGAGATGAAGGGGGAAATTTGGAGATGAAGGGGGACATTGTGGAAGGGGGACATTGTGGAAGAGGGGCATTGTGGAGATGAAGGGGGGCATTGACCAGGCACCCTCCCCTCATCAGAGCAGGGGGTGCCTGGTGTAATGCTCGAGTCCTCCCATTTAATGCAATGGGGTTCGGGTGCTCGGCCGAGCACTCGAGCCTCAGGGGGTGCTCGGTCAGAGCACCCGAACACCCGAGCATCGGGGTGCTCGCTCAACACTAGTTAGAAGCCATAGCGTTGTTTCTCCATAGGACTATGTGTTGTTTATGCAATAGTTTGCTCTCACTTGAACTGTAATGTTTCAGATTTAGTTGTCACATGAATCATAAGGAGTGGGGATGGCGAGGAGGGATATCAAGCCATCCACTCTTGTCAGGACACATATAATAACCAAACATCAACTACTGTAGGATGCTTACATCAATTTACAGGAGGCTTTTCTAAGTTTAGCCCTCAAGGCCCACCAACAGGGCATGATTGAAAGATATCCCTGATGGAGCACAGGTGGGTCAGACAAAATTAAGGTGCTACTGATCATCTCACCAGTGCTTAATCATGGAAATCCTTCAGTTCTGCCCTGTTGGTGGCCTTGAGGACTGAACTTGGACAGGTCTCATGTGATTGCCAGGGTACTATCCCATGCATCGCAATGCAATGCATTGCATACCATCCTAACACTCCAGGTTTCACATGTTAATGTCATCATCTTGCATCCATCCTGTCTTTGCTTACATCATTAATCACACCATGTCATATCTCCACACAGCATACAGACCTGCAGCACAGCAGGAGGACAGTGAGGAGAAGGCCTCTGATGCCCCCCCAACCCCAGTGACTTCCTTCTTGAGGAGCAGGAAGAGGGGACCAGCATGTGGTCACCATCACCACCACCTCCACCAACGCCACAGCTCCACCAGCACCACTAGCACCAGACTTCAGCCAGCCACCCACTCCTTATCATGATTGTATGCCTCTGCCCACCTCGGGACAGTATTATATGGCCCCACCACCACCAGGATATCTCTGGATGCTTGGGACAGTGCCTACCCCACAATATGGATCATATGGGCCCACACGATGGCCACAGCTACCCTCTTGGATGGATCCCCAGCACTGGTCCAGGTATGACTCCACACCCAGGTGGGAGGGAAGCAGCTACCAATGGCCATGGTATGACCTGTGGCCACTGGATTATGAACATTTGGGCCTGATTTTGGAGCCCCAGCGCCCTCAACAAAATGAGGACTTTACACCCCCACCACATCTGCAAACAGAGGGACAGCCATCAGTGGCCAGTTCAGGATCCCTAGATGTGTTGGGGACACAAGCATCCTCTGGATCAACACATGGTGAAACACAGACAACAGCTCAAACAGCCTCGCCAACACCACCCCCAGCCTCACCATCACCAGCCTCACCCCCACCACCACCAGTGGAACAGGAAGTGGATGTTGTGCAGCCAACAACTACAGCCACATCCCCCTCAACCAGTGGGCATAGCATGGGGATGGAGAGGGAGTGCCTTGTTATCCAGAGGAGTCAGCTCAGAGAATCCCAGACCACAAACTGGTACCTGAGGAGGTTGCAGAGGGATTCTCTGAGGAACACAGTCGCCCTTTGTGCCCTGGAATCACAGCATGCAGTGGCAACCAACGAGATGTGCCAGTTCCGCACAGGCACGATGGACATGGTGGGCCAGCTGCTCGTGGAACTTAGCAAACTAAATTGGAGGGGGAACCTATGTATGGAGAGAGAGCAGCAATCAAAGGAGGGGTCCGCTGCAACAAACCCCCCCTCCAGTGTGACCCCTGCACCATCCCCAAGAATCCCACACAAGAGAATCAAACACAGCATCCACCTCTGCAGTCCTTTCCAAAGTTCCCCACAAAAAGAATGCAATTTGTTACTTCTTCCCAAAATAAAAGAGTACTTCTTCATCCTGTCTGAGATGGTTTCTGGTGATTAACAGGTTAAGTGTTAGAGATGTCTCCAATGCGTTGCATTGAACACAACTCCTGCACACATTACTTGGCTGTAAGTTAAGGTGACCAGATTTTTTAAATTAAATCCGAGGACATTTTTTTTCTCCGCACCCTATCCATGTCCATACCCTGTCCACCTCCACACGCTGTCCAAACACTGCCCACACTGTGTCCACCCTTATACCCTGTACACACACTGCCCACAATCTATCCACCTTCACACCCTGTCCAAACACTGTCCACACTCTCTCCACCCTCACATCCTGTTCACACTCTTTCCACCCTCACCACACACTGCCCACACCCTATCCACCCTCACACCCTGTCTGCACACTGCTCACCCTTCACACATTGTCCACCCTGCCCACCTCCACACAGCCCACACTGTCCACGCTGCACACATTGTCCACTTCCAGACATTTCCCACCTCCACCCACTGCCCACCTTATCCTCCTCCACACACTGCCCACCTCCACACTGTCCACCTCGGCACTGCCCCCCACACACTGTCCACCCCCACACTGTCCACCTCAACACTGACCACTTCCACACACTGTCCAACTCCACACTGCCCGCCCTGTCCTCCTCCACACAATGTCCACCCTGTCCTCCTCCCCATACTGCCCACCTCCACATTGCCCACCTCTACAAACATTGTCCACACTGCTCACCCCATCCTCCTCCAAAACTGTCCATCTCCACACTACCCATATTGTCCACCTCAACACTGTCTACCTCAAATTGCCCACACTGCCTGACACCACATTGCCCACCTCCACAATGCCCACATTGTCCACCTCAACACTGTCCACCCAGGAGAAGATTAATCTCTTCTTGAACGCTAGAGAGGTCTCCAGCACATTCTGAAGCCTCTTCAGCATTCAACGAATTAAACACCCCCATTTAAATCAGGAATGTTTATTAGTTCCCTGTGTGACAACTGTTCTGCCCTCAAAACTGCATCAATTGTCTTTAGTACATCAGGCTCCATGTCATTAATGTTTCACTTCCAAGCAAGTTGTGTGGATTTGAAAAGACACACAAATTAGTGGCTTTTACTCTGCCACAATAAACTGGCACATACAGTGTATGCTGCAATTGTCCATCTTTACCACTATAGGGGAGGTGCTAATAACAAAAAAAAGGTATGTAATACAAAAAAGCCCCCTCAAATATGTGTTATTTTACTAAAAGCCACACAAATGTGTCATTTTCAGAACTGCAAAGCAACAGCACAACTCACAGCAATATACCCACTGTCACTAGGAATGGTGTCTCACACACAGACATGTATGTCATACATAGATTCATGTCATTCAATGTCACACACAGACATACACATATCCGTGTATATTATACTACAGATACACATATATACCTCATATGACACACAGGAACATAAATGAATGTCATACAATACCACACACATACATTTCATACATTGACAGACACATTATAAATCACACATACAGTACAGGTTTATGTCCTCTCACATAACAGACATTCAAGGCATAAGCTGATGCCACACAGAAGGAACGTGTGTATCAGAGCCACAAACAAGGACACATAACTGTGGAAGCTACAGTGCCCCATGCACGTTACTGTGCATCCATATCACTCACCAGTTAGGATGGCTTTACCCGGGTGGATTAGCTTGGCACCACCGGCAGGGGCACTCAGTGTGCTGGAGAGGTGTCCTACTGCTCCCTGCATTCTTGCTCCACTTGCTTTGAGTGCCGCGCCGCCGTCCTACTCACTACAGCCAATGAGAGAGGACTCTCCTCTCTCATTGGCTGCCATTTTAACTTGCTGGGATGGCACTGGACAGCAGATACAGCTTAGGTACTGCCATCCATGCCTTCCTATTGATGCAGCTGCATGAGTCAGATCCGGGGACACATTCTGGCTGGGGGACAATGCCCTCAATCCGGGGACTGTCCCCGGAAACCGGGGACGTCTGGTCACCCTATTGTAAGGTGTTGTATCATAGGTAAGCACACATGCAGCACACACACACACACACTGTTGTCCAAAACACACAATCAACCTAGTGAAGCCAAACAACATGACAGTGTTGTTTGGCCATGATGTGAGTTAAACTTGAACAACTGACACCTACCCTTAGCATACTAGTTGCAGGACTCAATCTTAGTATATTGACTCCATTGATTAACACGGGAACTGGGGACATGCTATCACTGGGGAAGTTATGTCCCCTGTATCACCTCCCAACACACCTTAGTGTATCACTGCCATCATCTCCTTGCATCAATACATCACCAAGTCCACTCATGGTCAGTCAGTAGACTCCTGTGATTAAGGCCATTCCTTCCTAAGTATAAGGGATACTTAAAGGGATAGCAATGTCAGAATAAAAGTATTAACTATATGGCAGAAACAATAAAAAGAGAGTACTTGCACTTATTCGTATCTCTCAAACCGTTATGGTTTGAGAAATATAGGAAAATGAAGTTCTCAGCTCCCTCCCCTTTCTGCTTGACGAGCTGTAAAGCTGTCAGAAGCAGATTCTGGTTTCTGGATCAGACGGTGGCTCTTCAGCAGCGCAGAATTAGCGATACCTAAAAAGAAATACTTCATTGGAATGGTCTACAACGTGTGCCTAGTTTGCAAGCACACGTTGTAGACCATTCCGATGAAGAATTTATCTTTAGATATCGTTAGATCGGCGCTGCTGAAGAGCCGTGTCTGGTCAAGCGACCAGAATCTGCATCTGACAGCTTTACAGCTTGTCAAGCAGAAAGGGGAGGGAGCGGAGAACTTTATTTTCCTATATCTCTCAAAACATAATGGTTTGAGAGATAAGAATAAGTGCAAGTACTATACCATACGGTTAATACTTTTTTCTGACATTACTATCCCTTTAAAGGGTTAATAATGTTTTTTATTAATAAAAAGTAATATTGTAGATATTTAAAAAATAAATCAATAGATGCCAGTCCGATCTCTCAAAACTTTACGGTTTGAAAGATATAACGTGTTAAAGTTTCTCTTCTCCCTTGCACTGATGTCAACCTCTAGCTTATAGAAGAAGATCCAGGTCCCGGGACCGACAGGCTGCTCTTCAGCAGAGCTGAAATACTGCAGTCTAAAAAGAACTACTTCATTGGAACAGTCTACAACAGTGGTTCTCAACCCGTGTAACCTTAGGACCCACATTTGTCCTTGGTCATTAAGTTGCGACCCAAAAAATAATTTCATTTCCAAAACATAATTTATTATTCCACAAAACAATTTGTACAGTATTGCACAATGTATATATGCACTTTTTATACTAAATACCCAATATCCCAGCTTCTGTGGCTGGGATATACACTACTTCCATCCAGAAGTTTCTTAGTACACATATTAAGATACTCCCCACACAGCACCAGGCCATCCAGTACCCCCCCTCACACAGCACCAGGCCATCCAGTACCCCCCTCACAGCACCAGGCCATCCAGTACCCTCCTCACACAGCACCAGACCATCCAGTAGTAGTACCCCCCTCACGCAGCACCAGGCCATCCAGTACCCCCCTCCAGCACCCAGCCATCCAGCACCCCCTCACACAGCACCAGGCCATCCAGTACCTCCCTCACACAGCACTAGGCCACCCAGTAATAGTACCCCCCTCACACAGCACCAGGCCATCCAGTACCTCCCTCACACAGCACTAGGCCACCCAGTAATAGTACCCCCCTCACACAGCACCAGGCCATCCAGTACCTGTCACATAGCACCAGGCGATCCAGTAGTAGTTCCCTCCTCACACAGCACCAGGCCATCCAGTACCTCCCTCACACAGCACCAGGCCATCCAGTAGTAGTACCCCCCTCACACAGCACCAGGCCATCCAGTACCCCCCTCACACAGCACCAGGCCATCCAGTACCTCCCTCACACAGCACCAGGCCATCCAGTAGTAGTACCCCCCTCACACAGCAGCAGGCCATCCAGTACCCCCCTCACACAGCACCAGGCCATCCAGTACCTCCCTCACACAGCACCAGGCCATCCAGTAGTAGTACCCCCCTCACACAGCACCAGGCCATCCAGTACCCCCCTCACACAGCACCAGGCCATCCAGTAGTAGTACCCCCCTCACACAGCACCAGGCAATCCAGTTTAACTTGTGTTTTATTCATATTTAATTAGTTTCATCACACCAGAAGCTCGTGAATATGAAGTGGAGCAAAAGTAGTAATCTAGACTCTAAGCTCTCACAAGCAGGGTCCTCTGATCCTTCTGTTCTCCACATCTAATTGTACTATTTAATACCTCTGTATGCCTATTCCCAATTGTACAGCGCTGCGGAATTAGCTGGCACTATATAAATAAAGAAAAATAATAATAATCGCAATGGGAGAAAGCACTAATTTGTGATACCTCTGATTATAATGTTTGCAAAAGTGCAAGGGAACTAGGCAATGTATTAACCCCTTAGTGACTGGCCGCACGCGCATACGGCTGGCACTTAATGACGGGTTTTTTTTTTCGTCATTCTAGCGAATGACTTCTGGGACTTTCTAGGTACGTCCTCTGTCACTAAGTGACAGTTTTTGCGGGACGTACCTGGTAAGTCAGATGTCGCGATGGGGTTAATGAGAACGGATGTTTGGTCAGTCTGAATTCCCAGGGGGTCTGTACTCAACAGTACAGACAAGGGGGCTGTTTTGTGCTCCCTAAATGACAGAGTTATGGTAGTTTGAGATGCGAAGATGAATGGGATACATTCGGTGCCACTCATTGTTATTATTAACTAACAGTGGCCCCAGTTCCCTAAACCACACAACCCCTTCCCTCATCCACACAGCCCACTTCCCTTAAAGGGATAGTAATACTTCATTTATCTTTATTTTATTTTGTAGGCATTAAAAAAACATGAAGAACGAAATAAGTCTTATTTCTCAAACCTTTATGGTTTGAGAGATATTCACAAGCAAAGTTTCCCCTCCCGCCCCTTTTACCTAGTGTAAGCCATCTCTTCTCAGGTGTGGAATGCAGTCCATAGACCAGACAGATAACAGAAGGGGACAATCTTCTTCCTATGAAAACAATGAAAGCCCTGCCCCCCTTGACAAGTTTTTCAGGTTTTTCCCTTATCTTAATTGAAGATTGTCCCTCTCTGCAATCTGCCTGGGCATCTCCCTTCTGATCTGGCTGAACAGTGTTACATCAGTAAAAGGGGCGGGAGGGGGATACTTTATCATTCAATTACTCTTTAACTACAAGTCTGACAGAATTGAAATAACACTCTCCAAAGTCCAAATACTATGATGATTAATTAGAGCTTCTTTTATTATGAAACATTACTATCCCTTTAACCATATATTCAAATTATTTTATTACACTCCAGTTTTTCTTTGATAAGTTTTCTCAGTAATTTACTGCTTCCATAAACGTGTACCTGCAAGTGGAGCTTGTGCGTCTTGTGATTGTATTTGAGAGACAAAGAGAGAAGCATCCAAGGGAGTTCAGTACTGCCTGATTGCGCTCTTTAAAGAAGCGTCATGACAATCTTGCTCTGACATGCAATGCGAGATTGTCATGCCGCGGCGACCCACTGAACACGGGGTCACGACACACCTTTGGGTCGCGACCCACCAGTTGAGAAACACTGGTCTACAAAGTGTGCATGCAAACCAGACACACTTTGAAGCCTGTTCCAATTAAGTATTTATTTTTAGATTACAGTATTTAAGCTCTGCTGAAGAGCCGCCTTGAGTCGCACTACTTGAATCTCCTTCTGTCAGCTTCACAGCTGACCTCAGTGCAAGGGGAGGGAGTTGGAACTTTAAAACGGTATATCTCTCAAACCATAAAGGTCTGAGAGATCGGACTGGCATCAATTGATTTATTTTTTGAATATCTACAATATTACTGTTTATTAATATAAGACATTACTAACCCTTTAACCCATAACTATGGTTCCATCTTGAGATATGTCTAATATAACATTAAAATTAACATATTGGATAGGGATGGCTCTCTTTTAATATGTTTAACAGTACATTGAAACATATATGTGTTATTATAATACAAATATGCATTGAAGACTTGTAGGAGCACCCAAAAAGTACATATAACATAAAAACTGTCTACTGAAGACACACACCTGAACTGATCATGTGTTATCCAAAAGGTATTGTAACTCTGAGAATGAGCATTATTACTGTACAGGTTTTCTACCCTGATGTTAGGCAACACATATACTTGAGTATTTTGTTGATATGTGAATGTTTCAGTAGAGGTTGCTATGAACTTCAAGTTTCCCATTACATCACCAACACAAGCACTTGAACTTCATGGAAGGTGAGTCAAGGTTTCAGGAGAATCAAGTGGACATTCCTCTGTTCCATGATGGGTCATGTTATGGATGCCTGTGGGAAAGGTTGACAGGATTTGTGGGTGTACCTGAAGGCCTTGAACATGTGGACTGGGACATGCTGGATGCATAAACTTCTGTGGACTGGAAGGCCAAAATTGCCATAAAATGTATTTCACACATGAGTTTCTGCAAGCCAGATAAGGCATGGTTGCAGCTGTATATGGGGTCAACCTAATCTTTTATGACCTCATATATGTTAATGATACTATGCATCATCAACTTGTATCAGTCTATCACCTCATTGTTGGTCATTCCCAGGAGTTTGACTCTTGTGCGGTATATTGGTCGCATTTTTGGTTATCTGCCAATCTTGTGCTACTCCACAGGTCCTTGTAGCAGCTGTGAGAGTAGGGGAGGGCTGGCAACTTTTGGCCTGGAGGGCAAGTATTATCACGTGACCCATTTCTACTCTTGCATCAGCCCACTGTGTCAGTCAGCCTTTTGTTAATTTTATAACTTGCATTAATGTTGTGAAGTAAGGCTAGTGATATCACAGAGCTTACAACTGAAATGGAGCTACAGTAGTGTTACCACAGAGTTTACAATCGAGATAGAGCTAAGCTAGTGATACTACAGAGCAGGATGGTCAGACAATGCCAAGGTCATACGCGGAGCGGGTAGTCATCCAGAGCCACAGGTCTGCACCAGATTGGGTATCTAACAATAGTGGGAACGAGAACGGAGCAGATAGTCAGACAGAGCCACAGGTCAGCACCAGATAGAATGGTCAGACAATGCCAAGGTCATACAAGGAGCGCAACTAGGAGAAAAGTGACTGTAATTGACACCAACATAAGGGCTACTGAGCACAGGCTCCACCAGCCCTTATATATCAAACTAGGAAGTAATAAGGAGAAGTTAAGCCATGGCCCAAGGTATAAAGACGTGGGTGCATCACTCCCACAGGCGTGCCCCAGAAAATGTCGCAACAACCCGTGCATGTGTGTCGAACCCTGCGTCACCTGAAAGATGAAATCTAGCAGTGCCACTCCGAAAGAGGGCACGGCAGGCAGAGGGAGGCACCAGATGCGGCTAGGCCGCTAGAGGAGATAGACAGGGGGAACAGGGAAGTAGCGTCAGCACTGACCCCAGCAAGGCATCAGTAACCTGCAATACAATGCCGGCCAAGAGGTACAGCAGGCTGTAACAAAATGGGGCTAAACTAGTGATACCACAAAGCTAAAAATTTAAATAATGCCACATAAGAAATGCCATAGCTGCCAACTTCCATTGGGTGTGAAATGTCTAGGGTAATAATTTTCTATTATTATTAAACATAGAACAGCCAGAGAGGTGCCCAAAGTCATCATACCACTTCTTTCTTTTCTTAACGTAATGGTATAGTAGTCTGCTGAGGTCAAACAACAGCAGCTAGTTCAACTAAACAAGTAAACTATTCATTGGATAGTTCTTTGTATTGGCCACCTCCATTGCCCCCCATTGCCCCCTATCTCCACATTGCCCCCTCTTTGCCCCTAATCTCCACATTGCCCCACCCATTAGCCACCTCCACTGGCTACCTCCACATTGCCCCCAATAATTGGCCACCTAAATGGGCACCTTCACATTGCCCCCCATTGCCCCTAATCTCCACATTACCCCCTATTTGCCCTAATCTCCACATTGCCTCCACATTGCCCCCAATCTCCACATTGCTCCCAATATCCACATTGCCCACAATCTCCACTTTGCTTCCAAGCTCCACCTCCACATTGCCCCTATTGACCCCCCAGTGTCCATCTCCTACCTCCCTGGTGGTCCAGCAGCATGGCAGGAGAGGTCTGTGCCTCCTTCTGCACATACCTCTATACAGCTGGAGCTCCCACGTGGTCCTCTCTTCAGTAATGCAGAGCACTGGGAGATGATGTCATCTTCCAGCGCTCTGCATTACTAGTGTGCTGAAGAGGGGGCTTAGCTGCTAGAGGTCTGTGCCGAAGGAAGCACAAAACTCAGCTTGTTGCAGGCATTGGGCAGGGGGGTTGCAGGGGGAGGCCAGGCCCCTGGAATGAGGGCACGGTCGTAGGTACGACCCCTATTGTTATGCCACTGCTTAGATTTGCTTTGTTTCATTTAAGCTTGGAGCCTCTTCCTTGTTATTGTGCTGTTTATATAAAAGAGAGAACTGCTGGGTGATCCAGAAGAGAGCTGGTTACAGCGCTCTGTGGATTAATACACTGTTCTGCACACTATCATAATACTCTGTACTCTATCACACTATTAAACCACCACTTACTTTGCATATTATCACACTGCTATGCATAACATTACTGGCTATTTTACATTTCCTGCATACAGTATTTGTCTGGAAATACTATGGAGAAGGAAAACAATATATAAAATTGCTAGTGTTGTGCTTTGCATCCTGACTATTCCATCTGGACCTCTCCTCGCCCTGGTTCATGCATGGTAATGTGAACTGAGATCAACATTTCATTCTATAAATCTAGGCACATCTGGATCCCATAAACACTGTGGGCCACATGCACAAAAAGAAAGAGAAGCAATGCTGTGGCAAACCGACTGTACCTTATGGGAAAAAAACCCTTGCCTTTGAGTTAAATAGGATTTTTAATCCTTTGAATGCTAGTGGTTTCTCCAACTCATTCTGAAGCAATGCTTTGGGGACCTCTCCAGCAATCTAGCGGTTCTTGAATGCCATTTCCATAGAGGCAGACATGACCGTTCCTGGCAGTTTTTCAAACTGAAGCAGGCAGAGGTCATGAGCCTATTTAAAGGTATAGTAATGTTTCACAATAAAAGCAGCTCCAATTAATCTTCATAGTATTTGGGCTATGGAGAGTGTTATTTCAATACTGTCAAAGTTGTAGTTCAAGAGTAACTGAATGATAAAGTTTCCCCCTCCCGCCCCTTTTACTGATGTAACACTGCTCACCTCAGTGCAGCAAGGTGGTTGCAGAGAGGTACAATCTTCAATTAGCATAAGGGAAAAACCTGAAAAACCTGTCAATGGGGGCAGGGTTTTCCTTATACTCACAGTAAGAAGATTGTCCCTTGCTGTGAGCTGTCTGGCCTTAAGACCAGATTCCACATCTGAGTGGAGGTGGGTTACACTAGGTAAAAGTGGCGGGAGGTTGAAACTTTATTATTCAATTACCCTTGAACTACAACTCTGACAGTATTGAAATAACACTCTCCATGACCCAAATACTATGAAGATTAATTTGAACTGCTGTTTTTACAAAACATTACTATCACGTTAACACTTTAAGAACCAGAGGTGTTTGCAGTGCTTTGTGAAGCAATGCAATGCACACCCCTCTGGCTCTTTGAGGGTTAAAATGACCATGTGCAGTGAGGCTGAAGTTCTGCTAGCAACTGTCACATTTGCCTCAACAGACTTAACCCTTTGAGTGCCAGAGGGGTATGCATCGCATTGCAAAGCAATGCGTTGCACACCCCTTTGGCATTCAAAGGATTAATTAACATGCACAACTGATTGAAGATTAAATCTTTTGAACCAGGGAGTCAGAGTAAAATTCATAGGTGCCATTAGGATTTTCTTTCCAGTAAAGTAAATGGGGGTTATTATTAGGAGATTTTATTTTTCCACTAAAGTTTTAGTACAGGGAATTGATCATTTAAAGGGGATCTATCACCCCTATACAAGTTGCTCTTAATTGTTATGTTATATAGCGATTATTCAGAGCATCTTACTACTTTTGTTTTTAAAAAAGCTAGTCGTGAGAAATATTAAGAATAAACATTACCCTGCACCCTACTCCCGGGCAGACTGAGGTTACGTGCTCTATAACCGCAGTCTGCCGCCCTGCTTCTTCTCCCCTCCCTCTATCCAGCCTCCTCTGATGACAGAGGTTGTCTGTCTGTAAGCTGCAGTGGATATTAGACTTGTGCAGAACAAACATTTTCGGTAAAATTCGATGTCGGATGGATTTTTTTTTCATTCGTCGACTCCGCAATTTGGATCCGACCTGTTCGACTCGGACGAAAGTCAACGACAGTCCTAAATATTCGGCGACTTTTAAATACCTTTAAAAATACAATACAAAAATGAAAATTAAATGAATCTAACCATTTCTAGGGTCTGAATGAAGATGGTGGAACAGGGTAAGGTGGGCATTTAGCCTTATGGTACTATGGATGAAGTAGCTATAGTATGGATGTAGCAATAAGTCACCCTGCCTGCCTAAGAAATACACATACACAACTGTGAGACTGGCTGATGTGTCACAATGAAAATTATTCAAACAAATTCCTAATATTAATTTTAATGTTTAACACAGGAACAAAGGTGAATTTCCCTTTTGGTGGTAAGAAGGTACTAGGCCTGCCTGCAGAACTGTGAGACTGGCTGATGTGTCACTCTGAAAATTATTCAAACAAAGCCCTAATATTACTTTTAATATTTTACACAAGAACAAAGGTGACTTTCCCTTGCGGACACAATAAGGCACTAGCCCTGCCTACAGAACTGTGAGACTGGCTGATGTATCACTCTGAAAATTATTCAAACAGATCTCTAATATTTTTAATATTTTGCACAGGAACAAAGATGACTCTCCCTTGCAGTGGCAATAAGTACTAATGCTGGGTGCCTGCCTTGCCTAATGCTACCAGCCTGCCTACACAACAACTGGACACTCTAATATCTCCTGCTTCTCTCTCTCAGCGCCAACAATGGACTGAAATGCAGGATGTCTGGGTGTCGACTGTCTGTGTCATTAGTCCAACCCCCATCATGAAACTAAGAAGCCATTTGGAATAGAGATAAAGCAGGAAAGTAGCACATGAAACAGAGAAACTAATTGGACTAGAGACATGGAGGGAAAGTATGGAGGTAGGGTTGCCACCTTTTCTTCAGAAAAATACCGGCCATGGCATTCCCTCCATAGACAGAAGCCAATTTTTTACCGGCCTGCCGGTAAAATACCGTCTGGGTGGCAACCCTACATGGAGGGAAAGTAATCGAGCGGGGTAGTAGTTGCCGAATCTCCAAAGGTTTCTAAGACATTCGGACCAGGGCTAGTCGGATTCGTATTTTTGGCAAATCACCCTTGCCTGTCGGAAGGTCCGAATGTCGCCAAATGACCCCTTTTTCGTCGATTTCCAAATGTCGCCGAACCGAATCACACAAGTCTAGTGAATATCTATCTCTGCCAATGAGACTGCTGCAGCTTACAGACAGAAAGCCTCCGTCATTGGAGGAGGCTGGATAGAGGGAGGGGACCAGAGGCAGAGCAGCAGACTGCGTCACAGAGCATGTAACCGCAGTCTGCCCAGAACTGGGGTCAGGGTAATGTTTATTCTTAATATTCCTCACAAATAACTTTTTAAAAACGAAAGTAATATGATGCTTTGAATAATCGCTATATAACCTAATGATTAAGAGCAACTTGTATAGGGGTGATAGATCCCCTTTAATTCAAACTCAGATGATTTCTGTGGAAATCGAGGGTCCCCAGAAGTAACATGAACGATTCCAGAGAACAAATATAAGTAATGTCAGACAAGGGACCAAGACGTGTGGTGCCAGGCAGTGAGGCTGCAGTACTAAGAAGAACTAGACTAATTCTGGGAAAACAAACTGCCCCATTGGGTACAAATAAATCAAATAAAAAAAAAGGTCACACAGATTTAACCCTTTGAGTGCCAGAGAGCTATCTTACGCATTGCAACACAATGCATTGGATACATCTCTGCCACTCAAAGGGTTGAATTGGCCTTTTAAACTCTTGAATGCTGGAGAAGGCTCCAAAGCAATTATTCACTATGCATTTGAGACCTCTTTAGCATTCAAGGGGTTAAATGCCCCATTAAAGTCAATGAGAACTTTTATATTTTCCCTGTGGTGCAGTTGGAGTTCCCTAGAATCATTCGTTATTCTTAGTACAACAGCCAAGTGTGTGACTACCAGTGGAATACTGAAATAGTAGAATTCTGTTTCCTATTAGAGTTCCTATGTAACAAGCACAATAACTGAACCCCCTCTAAGAAGGAAATTATGTATACCTGGCAAATGGTTATTGATGAATTATAGCCTTACTAGTTGAAGAGCCCGTTACACGGGCCACAGTACCACTGCCAGCCGGTCGCGGTGCAGTCATGCTCAGTAAAGACTGCCCGCGCCGCGGCTGATACAGAGCAGGACACTCCTTCGGAGCACCCCACTCTGTTTCAGCCGTGGCACGGGCAGTCTATACTGCGCATGACTGCATCACGCGCAGCAGTCTCTTCTGCGCATAACTCTGGCGTTACACACGTTTTAGCGAATTATTATATAGGATAATGTAGCCTTAAAGGAACACTAATCAGAGGCGTAACTAGAAGCCACCGGGCCCTGGTGCAAGAATTGCCATGGGCCCCCCCCGCCCATATTGCCCCCCCGCCCACATTGGCCCCCTCATCCACATTGCCCCTTCCACAATGCCCCCTTCATCTCCACATTGCCCCCTTCATCTCCACAATGCCCCTTCCATCTCCACAATGCCCCCGTCCATCTCCACAATGCCCCTTCCACAATGCCCCCCCTTCATCTCCACAATGCCCCTTCCACAATGCCCCCCTTCATCTCCACAATGCCCCCTTCCACAATGTCCCCCTTCATCTCCACAATGCCCCTTTCATCACATTTCCCCTACCTCCAGTCCCTGGTGGTCTAGCGGAGTGTCTTTACAGATCTGTGCCTCCTTCGGCACAGATCTCTGCAACCGGAGCTCCCGCGCGCCGCTGTGGTAATGCAGAGGCTGGGAGATGATGTCATCTCCCAGCGCTCTGTATTACTACAGCGGCACGCCGAGTGGGAGATCAGGTAAGTGACTGCTGCGTGCGAGGGGGTCACAGGCGGTGGCCGGGCCCCTGGAGTGACGGGCCCAGTCGCAGGTGCGACCGCTGCGACCCCTATTGTTACGCCACTGACACTAATGCATCTAGAAACGTTCAGAAACACCTTGGAGGAGATACACTGAGGTTTGATAAAGAGGTGATAAAGTTGAGATGACTTCTCCAGTTTATCACTTCTCCAATTTCTATGTTATTCTATGGATCCTATGCACTAAGATCTCTCAAGTGTGAGGAATCTTAGTTTGTGGGTTCCATAGAATAACATAGATGTGATATCACACTGGAGAAGTCACCTCCACATTATCACCTGTTTATCACCCCTTAGCACATATCCTCCCTGATTTCCACTATGAATCAATTCTGTTTAGATTGGTTCCCCAAAATTAATTTTAATTAGTATTGTACATCATGCCCTTGAAGGCTGTTTTCTTGCAGGGCTCAAGGACCCCAGTTAGGAAGTCTTCTGTTAGAGAATCTTGGAGCCCCTGAGTCCTGCAACAAATAATCATGTCTGCCTCCACATAGATGATATCCATTACTAATTAAAGATTGACTATGGTGAACCAATGCACACAATACTGAGTGCCCGTTAGGATTGGCTACGCATTAGGCTGACCAGATGTCACCTTTAACAGGGGACACATAGGAAATATCCATTTTGCAGTATTTCACTGAAATCATTGCAGTCCTGCAGTATGCATTTCTCCTATGTGTCCCCGGTTAAAGGTGAAGTCTGGTCAGCCTACTACACAAGGTTAAGTGAGAAGTTATTATTTGGAGGAGTTAGTATTTCTATAAACAGAAACTCTCATGTGATAGTCCTCTCAGCAGATCTGCTCCACTTCTGAAGACATTGGGGTTGCATTGTGCAGCCTGATGGATCAGCTATAGAGACAGTTGGGGGTCAGAGAAGTTACTTGAACAGCTTTCAGGCTGAACCAGTAAGAGAGAGTCTGAACTGGGAGACTTGGAAGTCTATTATTTCAGTCTCTTGGGGCTGCTACTGCAGTCTTCATAGACTCAAATTAATGATTATCAAACCAGGATCTGGCACCAGATAAATCCCATTGCTTAATTCACAAAAGCCCATATTTATAAAAGCAAATCAAAGTTATCATTGAGTAAACTGCACCATAGGGGACAAAACACAAATTTGTGTCAAATTAAAATGAGCTTTTAATCCCTTGAATGCTAGAAATATGCATTGGAGACCTCTCTAGTATTCAAGAGGTTAAAAAGTGCTATTCAAGTTCATGGGAATTTAGGACCTTTTATTTGTCCCCTACTGTGCATTTGGTTTACTCAAGAATAAAGCCAGTTTGCTTTTAGAAATATTGGACAGTCTTCCTTAAATAACCCATATCCCCTAAACGCATAACAGTAGCCATTTTGGAGATGTACATTGCTTAAATAACAGCATGTGAGTTTCTTTTTAAGACAGGAGTGGGCAACCTGAGGGCATCTATGTGTTTGGATTACAATTCCCCATTGGCTGGTGGGGGATGATGGGATTTGTAGTCTACAAAAGGTGGAATGTTTCCCATCCCTGCTTTAAATTATCAGTACCAGGAAGAACTCAGCTACATTTTATATTGACAATAGGGTAACCAAATGGGGGATAGAAGTCTATAATGCAATGTGAAACATTATACTATGGACAACTAGCATTCAGAGGGTTAATTCTTTAACTTGTGGGAGACCTCTCAAGCATCCAAGGGGTTAACATCTTAATTCCACAAATCTCATTGCAACTGTCCACTTCAGCAGAACAGGTCCGTCAACCCTGTTTTAAACCTCACTGTCCTCAGGTCACTTTCACCTTTTGCGGCCTTCCTAAAGTTTCCAGACTCTGCTGAATTCTTCAGACATGGTGGAATGTGGTATTGTCTGAACCCAGGCCACAGTGGATACAAAACATTCATTACCTCTGTTAAACGAGAAAATGTCTCGTTACACATGGCTGCCAGTCCTTGCCTTCTGGTTTTATATTAATTAACAGGCAAACCAAGCATCAGCTGATTCATTATTCAACACGTCTGGGTCAGCATTTTTGAGTGACTTACTGAGTACGACTTCAGGAATCTCAAAACTGGAAAGACCTTGATTTTGCTACAGGTAGTTTATACAATATATAAGTTAGAGAGAAAAACAGACAAAAGATGCACATTAAGACAAATGTTGTAGGGTGGATGTTCTAATTCACTGGTTCTCAAGGTGAACCTTGAAACCTCCATTTTGCACAAATTCTTGTAATGATGGACAACAGAGGTGGGAAATAACAGTTACCTAAAATTCACATTAATTTAAATGGAACTTTTAACCCTTTAATGATAGAGAGTGACTTCTATAGCATTTGGTTAAAGGGATAGTATTAGTTGTTTTTAGCAAAGTTTAATATTGTCGATATTAAAAATATTAATGCAATGAGGCATGTCCCATGTTTCAAACAAGTATAGTTTGAGAGATATAAGCATCTAAAGTTCACACTCCCACCCCATCCGCACTCTATCTGACAGAAGGAGATCTTGGTCCCAGGATAGGCCAGTGGCTCTTCAGCAGAGCCAAAATAGCGTTATATAGAAATAAATGAGAGTTGGTACCATGTTAGCAGTAAAAATACAGGAGGCAAATATAGTTTTTGATACCTTTTATTGGCTAACTAAGCAGATTTAAATGCAAGCTTTCAAGACCTTAGGTCTCTTCCTCAGGCATGATAACCTAAGGTCTTGAAAGCTTGCATTTAAATCTGCTTAGTTAGCCAATAAAAGGTATCAAAAACTATATTTGCCTCCTATATAGAAATAAATACTTCATTGGAACGCTCTACAAAATTAGTTTGCAAACCAGGCACGCTTTGTAGACCATTCCAGTTAAGTATTTCTTTATATATAACATTATTTCTGCTCTGCTGATCCCAGGACCAGGATCTCCTTCTGTCAGCTAGAGAGCTGACATCTGTGAAAGGGGAGGGAGCAGGGAATTTTAGATGCTTATATCTCTCAAACTATACATGTCTGAGAGATAGGACATATCTCATTGCATTAATATTTTTAATAACCTTGATAATATTAAACCCTTTAAGAACTTAGTGTAATAAATGGTAATGATTATTTCAGAGGCGTAACTAGAAGCCACCAGGCCCTGGTGCAGGAATTGCCATGGGCCCCCCCGACCACATTGGCCCCCCTCAACTACATTGGCCACCTCCACATTGACCCTTCCACAATGCCCCTCATTCTCCACAGTGGCCCTTCATCTCCACAATGCCCCTCTTTCTCCATATTGCCCCTTCCACATTGCCCCTTCAACAATGCCCCCATCACAATGCCCCTCATTCTCCACAATGCCCCTTCCACATTGCCCCTCTTTCTCCATATTGCCCCTTCCACAATGCCCATCTCCATATTGCCCCTCAATCTCCATAATGACCCTTCCACAATGCCCCTCATTCTCCACAATGCCCCCATCACAATGCCCCTTCCACAGTGCCCTTCATTCTCCACAATGCCCCTAATGACCGCCCCCCTCCTCCTACCTCGATTCCCTGGTGGTCTAGTGGTGAGACAAGCTCCCGCGCGGTTGTTAGTAATGCAGAGCGCTGGGAGATTATGTCATCTCCCAGCGCTCTGCATTACTTGAGCTCCAGCCGCCGGGAGATCACTTGTGCTGCGGGCGCGTGGCGAGGGGGTCACAGGGGGAGGCCGGGCCCCTGAGAGTGACGGGCCCGGTCGCAGATGCGACCCCTATTGTTACGCCACTGGATTATTTGTCCCCATTGTGCAGCTGGTCCGCTCCAGAACTAGTACAGATCTATTTGGTAGTACGAGCTGATATACTAAGGCAGAGCTGTCCAAGTTCAGTCATCAAAGGCCACCAACAGTCCATGATATAAGGGTTTCCCTGATAAAGAACAGGTAAGTTAATCAGTGGATCATTCATTGTGACTGACTCACCTGTGCTTAATCAGGGAAATCCTTACATCCTGGCCTGTTGGTGGCCCTTGAGGACTGAACTTGGACAGCTGTGTACTAAGGAAAGGTGCAGTAATTCCAGGGAAAACTAATAGCCCCGTAGGGACCAAAAGAGATCTCATTGATTTTATGTGACCTTTACCTCTAGAGTAGGCTGACCAGACCTCACCTTTAACCGGGGACACATAGGAAAAATGCATAATGCAGGACTTCTTTGATTTCAGTGAAGTACTGAAATATGCCTATTTCCTATGTGTCTCCGGTTAAAGGTGAGATCTGGTCAGCCTACTCTAGAGAGGTCTCTAATGCATTGTGAAAATGTTGTTGAGAGCTCTCTGGCATCCAAGGAGTTAAAAACCCTATTTAAATAATTTGGGAATTCTGGGCACGTACTTGTTGGTAGTGGTGCTGTACTACTGGAGAGTCACAACTGAGCCAACAGAACAAATACCCAACTGTGCTACTGATGTTAGAGAGCGAGGCTTGGGTGTGTAGCTTTGGTGACATGTCAACTTCACTACCGCCATAAATGTTTATTGCCAGCCCTGAGATGCGTTTATGGCTTTTTGTGATTATAATGACACGTTCCTCAAAATATTGGGATGTTGTTGTTGTTGATGCTGCTGATGGTATTAGCCCTTTACTTACCTCATTTTCGCTAAGTTTTCTAATAATTTTTTACTCATTTCTCTCTCTCATTCTCCAACACAACCTTCCACTCAATCTGTAAGAATCTTTTTACATTCCTTCGTAGAATCCGATTTCACAGAGCGTTGCTGCTCATGAACACATTCAGAAAATGTATATTTAACCCCTTAAGGACCAGCTGAGCAGCTGGCATGTAAGGACCAAGGGGCTTTTTTTTTCTGAAATGGAATCAGAGGTCCCCGAACAGTGTGCAGCCACACGGGAACCCCTGAATTCCATGACATACATATACATCATGGATCCTTAATGCGAGTTTTCCCCATGACATACATGTACGGCATGGGTCCTTAAGGGGTTAAAATGGGGGTACAACGGTGTTGCAAGAATATTTTCTTTATTGTTTTTAATGGAAGTTATGAGAGGATCCTCTCAAAAGCATGCTAACATGTCATTCACCAGCTGGCTGTCTTTATTGTAAGAATCATCGTCCATGATTCTCCTTTTTGCTGTATTTAACCCCTTCGTGACACAGGACGTACATGTACGTCCTGTGTGGCTGTCACTTAGTGACAGAGGACGTACATGTACGTCCCGGAAATCCGGCTCCCCGCGCGTCTGCGTGCCGTTCGGGGACTCCGGATTGTTTAAAAAAAAAAAAAAAAAATGTTAGACGGGCGTTAAGTGACGGCCGCGTCTGCACGCGGCCGTCACTAAGGGGTTAAGATACCACTGATTCCTGCACCTGAATGACTAACCAACAAGATGGCCTCCTCAAAACTCTTTACCAACTCGCATAAATCACACATTAGCTGCCATTGACCAGGTTCTAAAGAGGCGCCCTCCAAAGCCTTCCAGTTATGCATTGTATACTTGCTAATAGCCTTGTTCTGCTCATAAAAATTATCAAACATATACAGTGTGTATTTCCATGGATATGGACCTCCATTTTGCTCTGGTGATGAGGAAGGTGCTTACACTCTTGCATACAGTATTATTAGCACTGTAGAACCAGCTAAAATGTGCAAACATTTTGTGGATGATATTTATCATTTCTTGGTTTCAAATTCTGAGAGGAACCGAGTAACAATTAGATTTAGGACATGGGTGAAGCACCATATCTGCTATTGCCAAGGCAGCTATTATATTGGAGCCATTGTCAGCAATCACAATCAGATTTAAGCGTAGTATTAAAAGTATATAATTTAATAAACATACATTAATAAAACAAAGAATGTATATACAAACATCGAGGAAACAGCACAATTGGTGTATAACTTTATGAGTGCAGAACATTCCAAGCTACATAGCAATAACCAGCCTATATGTATGGCAAATATAGTAAACACATATCAAATACGGTACCTACAGAAATTAATACAATATAAATGACAGTGTCCTGGGAATCTAGGAAACTATAAGGCCATAAGGAAAAGTGGAGTCTCTGGGGGAGTGAAATATAGGGGGAATAATTGTGAAGTAGAAGCTCGCAGGAGGACCCAGTGAAGCAATACGAGACACAATGAATTAAGTAAGGTAGCAGCCTCTTACAACCAAGTTCTTTATTGCATATATATTTTGTCAAGCCATAATTTGTAAAGATGTACGCTTATTTAAAATCTGCTAGTAAAGCTCCTCAAACAGTCTCTCCATTTGTCCTCAATTCTCCTTTGGTCCTTGTCTTCCTGCACTGCACACTCCACTCTTTGCTATCCATCTGATGATCACCTTCATCTAAGTGACCTTCCACATCTCTGGTCCCTCACATGTAGTCCACCATCAAAAGGTTGCCCATTGGTTTTCGTTGTAGAACATCACCATCTTCTGGGTTTAAGTACAATGGTTTATTCATGTTTAAGTATTATGGCTGTAATTATATATTCTGTATATTCTCGGGCTCTGTGGCAATAGGTGTCCCTCATTATCTCTCTGTAAGAAGAATACCAGCTTTCTTTTATCACACTCGGTCAGATTGTCCCTCCCACATATCTCGGTGCATCCTTTTGGATTTGTGTGCAACATTTATACACTTCATTTAAACCATCAAAGGGTTCCAGAGCTGACTGTATAAATTATTTAACATATGTTTGCTCTGTTTCTTTTTCTTTTTGTCTATCATGTATATAAAATTGATGGTTATTTAATTATCAGTAGAGTTAACCCCGTGTATCAGCCATCAAGTCAAAGTTGCATATTTACTAAATGGGATGGTAGAGAATGGATAGCTTTATGATACAGTGTTTATTAATTGGAACCATTGGCCACACCTCTTCATTTTTCTGATTGGTCCATACAGCTATATAGTTTGCGAAAAATGAGATCAGCAAATCCTTTGACCTCAGAAGAAGGCACTGTTCCATGGCAAAATGTGTTGAGTTGCCTTTTGATGGTGGATTACACATTGCTGTTCACTATGATATTACTTTTGTATCAAACTATAATAAATAAAAACACTACAAAGTAAATATACAAATATACAGAGCTCTATATGATATTATCACCCAAAAGCAAACACCTATATTAGCATTATATTGACACATAGGATAGTTCATTTCATTGCAATGGAAAAGGAGGAAAAGTGGCAAGGAAGTAAGTACTGTTTTTCACATATTTTACTTTTGTGGTGGAAAGTTTTGCTCATCCCTACTCACATTGAGTTTTTAAAGCGGAACTACAACCCGACACAATTTTTAGCTTCACTAAGTCCCCATCTGGCTACTAGCTGCTTAGTAACGCTAGTCTCCAGAATAATTACCTTATTTAATAGATTTCTGCTTTCTTCCCCGGCTGACAGGCAGGAAGGAGCGCGGACATCTTTCCATTATGACGTGCGCGCGTCTGCGCTGTCAGTCCCAGCCGGGTCTAGGAGGCGTTGCTAGGAGCCATTTGGCTCCGGCTGGGACTGACAGCGCAGGCGAGCGGACGTTACAATAGCAAGATGTCCGCTCTCCGTCCTGCCTGTCACCCATGGAAGAGAGGAGAAATCTATTAAATAAGGCAATTAATCTGGCAACTAATGCTACTAAGCAGCTAGTCGCCAGATGGGGACTTAGTGAAGCTAAAGATTGTGTTGGGTGGTAGTACAGCTTTAACCCTTTGTGTGCCAGAGGGGTACGCAATGTGTAGTGTACCCCTCTGGAACTCAGAGGGTTATCAGTAAAAAACACAGGCTTAGGCTTATGTACATGAATGTCTACCAAGTAGGAGGGCATAGTTTTTGCAACAAAATACCCAATAACACATGATGTAATGGATGAGACTGTTTTACACCTTTTTTGGAACTGTCTATATGCCCAGCAAACTTAAAGGACTGTGGTCTCTCTTCTGAATCTGGTGGTTGCCTTAAGAATTCTGCACTGATGTAATTTTTTATGGACAAAATAAATATTCCTCAAAGGCCCATTTTATAATTCTATTGAAAATGATGCATAGTTTTAAGGATGAACTCTCTGTGGATATCTTGAAAACTCCTCTTTTTCCATAATGATCAGATTAATAGAAAGGATTGTATATCTTTGGCTTTTAGTGAAATGTATATGTATTATTTAATTGAACAAAAGAAAGATGAAAGAAATATATTTTATGTTTCAAGATAAATGGTCACAGATTTTAAAGTAATCCTGTATCACAATTAATTTTCATTTAGTATCCCTTTCAGCTTTTATGAATAATATCCAGGAGTTTTCTGTTGGTTGTTTAAAGGGATAGTAATACTTCATTTTAGCTTTATTTTATTTTGTAGGCATCAAAAAAACATGAAGAACGATATAAGTCTTATCTCTCCAACCTTTATGGTTTGAGAGATATTCACAAGCAAAGTTTCCCCTCACTGACTAAAACGGTCAAGTCTGCCATCTAGCTGTCAGATTTGAAATCCAGGTCCGCAGATCAACCGCTGGCTCTTCAGCAGAGCTGAGATTGCAAGATATAAAAATAACTATTTCATTGGAAGGGTCTAAAAAGTGTGCTTGCAAACCAGGCACACTTTGTAGACTATTCAAATTTAGTAGTTCTTCTTCTGTCTCGTGATCTCAGCTCTGCTGTAAAGCCACAGCCGGTCCGCGGACCGGATTCCAAATCTGACAGCTAGATGGCAGACTTGACTGTTTTGGTCAGTGAGTGGAAACTTTGCTTGTGAATATCTCTCAAACCATAAAGGTTTGAGAGAAGACTTATATCGTTCTTCATTTTTTTTAATGCCTACAAAATAAAATAAAGATAAAATGAAGTATTACTATCCCTTTAAATGCATACATTTTGTAAACCTTGAATCTGATTAACCTTTGAACACCACAGGGTGTGAAACACATTGCTCAGCAATATGTTGCATACTCCTCTGGATCGCAGAGGGTTAAATAAGTTCTTTAAAAATGTACACCTGGGACTTCATGGCTGGACTGTCAGTTCTGGCAGTGTCTGTATGAGGCAGGATCAGTATGAAGCAGGATCAATATGATGTGCTTTAGAATATTTCTTCTCTGTGTATGACAACTGTGAGTTAAAGTGAACTGGTCACCTTAATTCTAATTTGCATACTTGAAAACTTCATTGAAAACTATCTATGTCTCATGTTAACCTAAAGACCAGCAAATGTACAGTTAAAGTGAGAGTAATGCCCAATAATGATTTTATATAGTACTAGTTGAAGAGCCTGTTACACAGGCCACAGTGCCACTGTCAGCCGGTCGCGGTGCAGTCATGTGCAGTAGAGACTGTCAGCGCCGCGGCTGATACAGAGCGGGATGTTCCTTCAGTGTGCCCCGCTCTGTATCAGCCTCATCACTGGCAGTCTCTACTGTGCATGCCTGCTGTGTTACACACGTTTTAGCAAATTATTATATAGGATTGTAGATTAAAAAAAAATAAATTATGTGCAGAAAATCCCATCTTTCAAAGCTTTATAGTTTGAGAGATATTCGCATCTAAAGTTTCCCTTCTCCTGATGTCAGCTGTAAAGCTGACAGCAGAAGATCCAAGTCAGCTGACTTGAGGAGGCTCTTCAGCAGAGCAGAAATAGCGATCTTTAAAAAGAACTATTTCATTGTAACTGTCTACAAAGTGTGCTTGCAAACAAGGCACATTTTGTAGACCATTCCAATGAAGTAATTATTTTTAAATAACGCAATTTCGGCTCTGCTGCAGAGCCACCGGCTGGTCTGATGACCGGGATCTCCTGCTGTCAGTAGAGTGCTGACATCAGGAGAAGTGGAGGGAGGGGGGAACTTTAGTACTGAATATCTCTCAAACTTTAAAGGTTTGAGAGATGGGATTTGTTGCATGTAATTTATTTGTTTATTTTTAATCTGCAATACCAAATAAAATTATTATAGGATATTAGTATCCCTTTAAGGAGATATTCATTCTTGTTTCCATATTCTAATGTGGGCCTGTTGCAGTACCCATTGTTACCAGTGATGTTTCATATGTTAATTAAGCTTTTAATGACATCATATGCTAATGTAGTTTTTTCAGTGATGTTTCATATGCTAATTAAGCTCTGTGCTGCACCAGGCGAGCTTCACTTTCATTTTAACCAGAAATAAAAGTGTAAATATTTCCTAAACTATATATCTGCTGGAATTTTGTTTATCATGACACACAGGCAGTTTTGGATTAATTTCTCAAATATGAGAAAAATTCAAGGTGACAGGTCCACTGTAGTCGCATTCTGGGTTGGATAAGGTCACATAGAGCCTACTATATACCATACCTCAGAATATTGCAAAGGGCCAAAGTGGGGCACTTTTTTTTTCGGTGGTGTTGCTGCAGGCTCAACTGCGGCACGTGGCATTACCCAAGACTTTTAGGTTACTTCATGACATACTGACATCTCTTTGAGTAACTGAATAAATTATTTAAATCAAGACCAAAGTATTTTATTTCTACATACTAAATTCTAAACACATATAATGAATTTTCAACAAACAATGTGAGTTTCATTACTGTGGAGCAATGTGACACTAATGTAGACAACACAGTCTGATGTCCTAAAAATGGGACACCAGGGCAGGAAAGAGGGATGGAGGGATTTGGGTCTCAAAGAGGGACTGTCCCTCCTAAAGAGGGACACTTGGGAGGTATGATATACCCTGTCTACCAGGCTTGTTGTTAGTTGAGAATCTCTCACCTTTAGTTTGCATACTTCAAATAACCATAGGGATTGGTGTCCCATGGGGTTATGGGGAAATCCAGATGTGAATTCCTTGCTTTCAGGTGCCCAGAGAGAAGAGCTAAACCTCACTGATGAGACCCAAGAAGGCCGAAGTTTATGCCTGGGGTTAGCTCCTTCTCTCATTTAGAGAATAATTACCTGGCACTTTGTGTCTGGACTGCCTGGTCATTATCAGTAAGACACATTTAGGATATTTTTTCTCTGTGCATGGCACCTGTGAGCAGAGGAGTAACTAGAAGCCACCGGGCCCTGGGCCATGGGCCCATTTGACCACATTGGTCACTTCCATATTGCCCCCATTGGCCACCTCCACATTGCCCCCAATGTCCATCTCCACATTCCCCGCAATGTCCATCTCCACATTTCTCCCAATGTCCACCTCCACATTGCCCCCAATGTCCACCTTCACAAGGCCCCCATTGACCCCCAGTGTCCATCTCCTACCTCCCTGGTGGTCCAGTGGTGTGGCAGGAGAGGACTGTGCCGCCTTCTGCACAGACCTCTACTAGCATTTCGGAGCTCCAGCACGGACCTCTACTAGCATTTCGGAGCTCCAGCACGGTCCTTTCTCCCATAATGCAGAGAGCTGGGAGAGATTGTCATCTCCCATCGCTCTGCATTACTAGAGTGCCGGAGACAGAGAGGGAGCTCAGCTGCTAACAGAGGTCTGTGCCAAAGAAGACACAGACCTCAGATTGTTGCGGGGGGTCGCAGCGGGTGGCCGGGCCCCTGGGTGATGGGCCTGGTCTCACTTGCTACCCCTATTGTTATGTCACTGCCTGTGAGTGAAAAGAGATCACACCCTAGGACTGACTTACTAAGAAAAAAAGAGTAATTCTGTAGCAAACCAAGGGAACCATAGGGAATAAATTAAAACTCTAAGAATTTAAGTTGAGTTAAATGGCTCATTTAACCCCGTGGATGCTAAGGAGGTATCCAATGCATTTTGAAGCTATGTGTTAGAGACCTTAAGCACTCAAATGTTTAACCATTAAAATCCCTGAGGTGTATGCAATACATTGATAAGCAATGCATTGCTTACCCCTCTGGCGATCAAAGGATTAATAGCCCCATTTATAACAATGTGTTTTTTTCCCCCTATGGTGCTGTTGGTTTGCTCTATAATTCCATCACTTTTACTCAGTACATGAGCCCCTGAATAGGAAAAAGTCCCATTGAGCCTGCTATATACTCGCAGGCTCATTCCTAATAGAGCAGCTTTCACATTTAACCCTTTGAGTGCCAGAAGGGGTACGCAACCAACAGCCGATATTTAACTTCCCCAGCATTGTGCACCTCAGTATAGAGGAACTATATCCACTATATATTCCACACGTACACATGTGACAAAATATCATCTTATAGTATTATACTCATATACATGGAGGATTTCCTCTTTTGGAATCGATTTTTTAACACTTTCCACTAATTATTTATTTACTCTTTTCTCCCTGATTTTTTTCCATTTATTGTTTTGTTTATTTCTCTAGGTATTATTTATTTCTAGATCTGTCTCTATTGTAATTATATTTATACATGTATGTGTGATATTTGTTATTTGCCTTTTATGTGATTCTGTTTAATAACCTTAATACTACACACAGAGGCCTATTTTTGTGCTGTTCCCCCATTACCCTTACTTTATACTGTATATTATACTGTGTCTGTTATATACTCTGGCAGGCTCATTCCTAGTTGAGCACTCTAACCTTTAATTTGTATTCTTCAAATAACCATTAGGCTTGGTCTCCTAAGAAGTCTAAAAATAAGTGTACAATAGGTGAAGGTGAAAAATATGATAAAAGTATAGGGGATTAAATATTATGCACTTGCAGCATATGTAAAGTAAAGGTTTACTATCCCTTTAACTTGTGCTAATTATATTCCTCCTGGTACATATGGCCTTTATACTATACATGGAGAACTGCAGAGTAGGCACTTTTTCCTGTTAACTAGTGACAGATAGTGGAGTTTACAAGAGAAAACTGCTTGGTCTACTCTCTCTCCAAGAGCATAAGATGTTTCGAAAATGACAGAAAAAGAGAGAGAAGGTCTCAGCAGAGACAGAAATCATATATATATATATATATATACTAGCAATGTGGGACGGCGTTGCCCGTCATGTCATGACCGTTGGGCGCACGTGTGTATCTTTAGTAATGCAGAGCGCGCTGGGAGTCATGATCTCCCGCCACGCTCTGCATTACTGAAGAGAAGACTGCGCGGGAGCTACAGGTATGTGATGGGGGGCAAGTTGGAGCTGATGGGGCATACTGGAGCTGCTGGGGCCAAGTTGGAGCGGATGGGGGGCAAAGTGGAGATGATGGGGGCAAAGTGGAGATGATGGGGGCAAAGTGGAGCTGATGGGGGCAAGTTGGAGCTGAGGGGGCATAGTGGAGCTGCTGGGGGCAAGTTGGAGCTGATGGGGGTAAGTTGGAGCTGATGGGGGTAAGTTGGAGCGGATGGAGGTCAAAGTGGAGCTGATGGGGGCAAGTTGGAGCTGATGGGGGTAAGTTGGAGCGGATGGAGGTCAAAGTGGAGCTGATGGGGGCAAGTTGGAGCTGATGAGGGTAAGTTGGAGCGGATGGAGGTCAAAGTGGAGCTGATGGGGGCAAGTTGGAGCGGATGGGGGTCAAAGTGGAGCTGAAGGGGGGGCAAGTTGGAGCGGATGGGGGGCAAATTGGAGCTGCTGGGGGGCATAGTGGAGCTGCTGGGGGGCAAAGTGGAGCCGATGGGGGTAAGTTGGAGCTGATAGGAGCAAGTTGTAGCTGATAGGGGCATAGTGGAACTGAAGGGGGGCAAAAGTGGAGCTGGTGGGGGCAAGTTAGAGCAGATGGGGAGCAAAGTGGAGCTGATGGGGTCAAGTTGGAGCGGATGGTGGGAAAAGTGGAGCTGATGGTGGCAAGTTGGAGCTGATGGTGGCAAGTTGGAGCTGGTGGGGGGCAAAGTGGAGCTGGTGGGGGGCAAAGTGGAGCTGATGGGGGCAAGTTGGAGTTGATGGGGGGCAAAGTGCAGCTGATAGGGCCAAAGTGGAGCTGATAAGGGGCAAGTTGGAGCTGGTGGGGGGCATCTCTTACAGGCATCTCTAGATCAGGGGCAGACTGGCCCAGGGGGCAGCGAGAGGACAATCATGAAAAGAGGTGGGGTATAAGTAGGCAGGGTATAAAGGGGTGGGACACAAGGGGCGGAGCGAAATGGGCGGCAAAAGTAGGTTTTGCCTAGGATGGCAAAAATCCTTGCACCAGCCCTGACTGTGTGGTGTGTATTACTTAGCTCTACAGCAATAAAGCAATAAACTTCCGTATATGTGCTTATACATTAGTCTGTGCAAATAAAATACTTTGGTCTTGCACTAAATCATTTATTCAGTTACATAAATAGTCAGTAATAGGTCATGAAATAACCTAAAAATTCTTACTAATGCCCTGCCCACCAGCCACGCCCCAACAATATCACCTAAAACTACAGTGTCCCTCTTTGGCCATGTGAAATGTTGGGAGGTATGCACATACACACAGTGAGCGGCAGAGACCTGCAAAAGACACGCACACACACAGACACACTGGAGATGGACACACATATGTAACAGAGATGTACACACACAACATATATAAGCAAAAACACATGTGTATGAGTTGTGTACCCCTCTGGCACTCAAATGGTTAAGGTATAGAGAGGCATGTGAGAGTTAAATAGCAATGGGAAGTGTGTTCATACCCGGGAACTTTGATTTGTGTAGTCCCTAGAGGGGACTGATGTGGTGCTGATGTGGAGAGACAAATGGGGCAATCTGGGTTGAAAGGGGGCGGGGCTTAATCACGAGTAGGGGGCGGGGCTTAACATAAATGTGGAAAAGTGTTAGTAATAGGCTGGGGAAGGAGGAGAAGTGGGAGGGAAATGCAAGTTTACAGTGTGAGGGGTATGACACACTCCCTGAGGGGTAAAACTTGATACACAACCCTGTGGCAGTCAGTGGGTTAAGTGTGTACCTGATGGCTGTCTGTCCTCTGTGTTGTATGGCAAATAATGACAGTGAAGAAATAATTCAGCAATGAGGGCCTACCTTAACCCATTGAGTGCCATATTGTTCCTCAGTGGCTGTAGTACAGGTCCTGCTGAGGCCACTGGGAGTCAGGGTGAGTGACTGTGTGTCAGCCATATTTCTTTCTGGCATTGTGTGAGTGTGTATGTGTGTGTTATACCTGTGAACTTTTACTTGTGGAGTCCCTCATGTGATGCTGATATAAAAGAAGACTTTGTGCCTGCCAAAACACACCCAGGGGAGGCATAAAGCATGAGTTACTGTTCCCATTGGGTGATTCAGTCATGCAGTGAGTTGGCCCGCCCCCACTATGCAGCCCGCCCACCACTATCAAAGTCAGAAAAAAACAATATGGCCGCCACTTGCTCCTACACCACAGACAAACACACATGCCCCACTCACACAGCACCATCCCAGTAGCCTCAGCAGGACCTGTAGTGCAGCACCAGGGGAACAAAATGGCACTCAAAGGGTTAAGGTAGGCCCTCTGCTGAATTATTTCTTCACTGTCATCATTTGCCATGCAAGACACAGGACAGACAGCCATCAGGTACACACTTAACCCACTGACTGCCACAGGGTTGTGTATCAAGTTTTACCCCTCAGGGAGTGTGTTCAAACCCCTCACACTGTAAACTTGCATTCCCCTCCCACTTCTCCTCCTTCCCCAGCCTATTACTAACACTTTTCCTCATTTATATTAAGCCCCGCCCCTACTCACAATTAAGCCCCGCCCACTTTAAACCAAAATTGCCACATTGCTCTCTCCACATCAGCATCACATGAGGGACTCCACAAGTAAAAGTTCACAGGTATAACACACACATACACACTCACACAGCACCACACACACACACACACACACACACAATGCCAGAAAGAAATATGGCTGACACACAGTCACTCACCCTGACTCCCAGTGGCCTCAGCAGGACCTGTACTACAGCCACTGAGGAACAATATGGCACTCAATGGGTTAAGGTAGGCCCTCATTGCTGAATTATTTCTTCACTGTCATTATTTGCCATACAACACAGAGGACAGACAGCCATCAGGTACACACTTAACCCACTGACTGCCACAGGGTTGTGTATCAAGTTTTACCCCTCAGGGAGTGTGTCATACCCCTCACACTGTAAACTTGCATTTCCCTCCCACTTCTCCTCCTTCCCCAGCCTATTACTAACACTTTTCCACATTTATGTTAAGCCCCGCCCCCTACTCGTGATTAAGCCCCGCCCCCTTTCAACCCAGATTGCCCCATTTGTCTCTCCACATCAGCACCACATCAGTCCCTTCTAGGTACTACACAAATCAAAGTTCCCAGGTATGAACACACTTCCCACTGCTATTTAACTCTCACATGCCTCTCTATACCTTAACCATTTGAGTGCCAGAGGGGTACACAACTCATACACATGTGTTTTTGCTTATATATGTTGTGTGTGTACATCTCTGTTACATATGTGTGTCCATCTCCAGTGTGTCTGTGTGTGTGCGTGTCTTTTGCAGGTCTCTGCCGCTCACTGTGTGTATGTGCATACCTCCCAACATTTCACATGGCCAAAGAGGGACACTGTAGTTTTAGGTGATATTGTTGGGGCGTGGTTGGTGGGCAGGGCATTAGTAAGAATTTTTAGGTTATTTCATGACCTATTACTGACTATTTATGTAACTGAATAAATGATTTAGTGCAAGACCAAAGTATTTTATTTGCACAGACTAATGTATAAGCACATATACGGAAGTTTATTGCTTTATTGCTGTAGAGCTAAGTAATACACACCACACAGTCAGGGCTGGTGCAAGGATTTTTGCCACCCTAGGCAAAACCTACTTTTGCCGCCCATTTCGCTCCGCCCCTTGTGTCCCACCCCTTTATACCCTGCCTACTTATACCCCACCTCTTTTCATGATTGTCCTCTCGCTGCCCCCTGGGCCAGTCTGCCCCTGATCTAGAGATGCCTGTAAGAGATGCCCCCCACCAGCTCCAACTTGCCCCTTATCAGCTCCACTTTGGCCCTATCAGCTGCACTTTGCCCCCCATCAACTCCAACTTGCCCCCATCAGCTCCACTTTGCCCCCCACCAGCTCCACTTTGCCCCCCACCAGCTCCAACTTGCCACCATCAGCTCCAACTTGCCACCATCAGCTCCACTTTGCCCACCATCCGCTCCAACTTGACCCCATCAGCTCCACTTTGCTCCCCATCCGCTCTAACTTGCCCCCACCAGCTCCACTTTTGCCCCCCCTTCAGTTCCACTATGCCCCTACCAGCTACAACTTGCTCCTATCAGCTCCAACTTACCCCCATCGGCTCCACTTTGCCCCCCAGCAGCTCCACTATGCCCCCCAGCAGCTCCAACTTGCCCCCCATCCGCTCCAACTTGCCCCCCCTTCAGCTCCACTTTGACCCCCATCCGCTCCAACTTGCCCCCATCAGCTCCACTTTGACCTCCATCAGCTCCAACTTACCCTCATCAGCTCCAACTTGCCCCCATCAGCTCCACTTTGACCTCCATCCGCTCCAACTTACCCCCATCAGCTCCAACTTACCCCCATCAGCTCCAACTTGCCCCCATCAGCTCCACTTTGACCTCCATCCGCTCCAACTTACCCCCATCAGCTCCAACTTGCCCCCAGCAGCTCCACTATGCCCCCTCAGCTCCAACTTGCCCCCATCAGCTCCACTTTGCCCCCATCATCTCCACTTTGCCCCCCATCCGCTCCAACTTGGCCCCAGCAGCTCCAGTATGCCCCATCAGCTCCAACTTGCCCCCCATCACATACCTGTAGCTCCCGCGCAGTCTTCTCTTCAGTAATGCAGAGCGTGGCGGGAGATCATGACTCCCAGCGCGCTCTGCATTACTAAAGATACACACGTGCGCCCAACGGTCATGACATGACGGGCAACGCCATCCCACATTGCTAGTATATATATATATATATATATATATATATATGTATTTTTTTTTTAAACTATGATTGTTTAATGATGGATTTTAACCCCCTTAAATGCTGGCATTTCTCCATTGCATTCCTTCACAATGCATTAGAAATGTTAAAAGCATCCAAAGGATTACATTGCTGTAGGTTAGGATTCAGTGTAGCAAAAACTCACAAGAGTGGTATAAAGGGGATACCTTTTAATGGCTAACTGAGGACATAACAAGTGCAAGTTTTCAGGATACTAAGGTCCCTTCTTCAGGTCCCCTGAAGAAGGGACCTTAGTGTCCTGAAAGCTTGCACTTGTTATGTCCTCAGTTAGCCATTAAAAGGTATCCCCTTTATACCACTCTTGTGAATTTTTTGCTACACTGAATCCTATCTACTCCACTGGCTAACACAGTACCATCTTTTTTCTGGATTGCTGTAGGTTAAATACATTTGCATGCTATCAAGCATGGTATTGTAAAGCTGATGTGCTGAGAAGAATTGGAGTAATTCTGGGGCAAACCAATCTGTACCCTAGGGCAGGGCTGTTCAAGTTCAGTCCTCAAGGGCCACCAACAGGCCTGGATGTAAGGATTTCCCTGATTAAGCACAGGTGAGTTAATCAGTGGATCATTCATTATGATTGAATCACCTGTACTTAATCAGGAAAATCCTTACATCCTGTTCTGTTGGTGGCCCTTGGGTACTGAACGTGCAAATGTATTTAACCTACAGCAATCCAGATAAAAGATGGTACTGTGTTAGCCAGTGGAGTAGAAACCATAGCGGTTTGAGAGATACTTTTTTGCTCTTTGGTCAACTTTTCAAGGACTACAATTTGCAAAATATTTTTTGTCTGATATACAATTTCAGTCGATGGGCAGACTAGGGGCTTGATCCATTTCTACCTGATAAAGCTGGCATCCTATATTATAATTTGCTAAGGTTTGTCAAAAGCCGTCATGTGCAGTAGAGACAGCTGCACGCTTTTTAGTCATGCGCAGTACAGACTGGCCCGCGCCGTGGCTGTTAAGGAGCGGGGATCTCTGAATTAAGAGCGGAGTCGCACAGAGAGGACTCCTGTCTGAATTCGGAGTGCTTCGCTCCGTATCAGCTGCGGCGCGGCCAATCTCTATTGCTCATGCCTACAAAGGTGGAACTATGGCCCGTGTAAACTGACTTTTCAACTTGTTAGGACAAAAATGAACACCGAATGGCACACACACCCTCGGAATTCAATTGCCCTTCCAACATGAACCAAGACGAGCGCTGGGACACAGAACCTAACTTGTGGTCCAACATTCAATTAATGAACCTATGTAATTGTAAGCAAACTGATTTTTCAAATCCTTTTTCAGTTGATAAAATACCCTTTTCACTATACCATCTCATCTAAGCTTAGTGGAATAACTGTCTTATATTACCTCTCTGCTGAACATGTAATACAATAACACTTACCCCTACCCATCCCCTTACTGCATGTGTCTTCCAAATTATGCCACTGCGTTCCAGACTTTTAACCTTTTGTACGTCTGATAGCTGTGTTAATAAACAAACCACCACCCACTTGTGTTTTCCAAACTGCCCTCGGATGTAAGGAGAAATAAAGCTTCGTTTGTCTGATGACAAACACATTGCCGCCAGACACTGAAATAGTTTAAAATACATATATAATACCAGTAGTCACCAATGAAATCTTCAAAAATGTACAACTAGATATATGAGACCACAGTATAATCTTATTGACATGGCCGACTAGGCCAGTAGCAGTGCAGAGTAGGAATTATTAAGCAACTGACCGCTGGACCTGTGATATGGATCCTGGCAGACAAAGTGGTGAATAACAGGTTGGAAGCTGGTCTGGTTAGTAACTATAGGGAGGGGGTTCCCAACCTGCTCTCTTAACTGTCCATATCTTTGGATTTTCCTGCATGCGTCAGAGGAGTTAATTGAATGTCTAATTAACTTGTGAGTAAGCATGGAAATCCTTAAGACATGGCCGGTTAGGCCCCCTTGAGGACAGGGCTGGGTTCCAAACCTATAGGACTGCATACAGGAACAACCAGGCTAAAAATTATCCTGGACTCAGGTACACTTGAGACAGACAGTAAAGCAATGGACAAGTGCAAAATCCCAGGGACAATCAAAGTTTCAATATATATATGGACACTGATTTTTATATCCCATAGATTCACTCTTAGATCTGTTTCCTCTTTTTTTAGGATCCATATACCATCTTATATTGACCCTATATATAAAGACTTTACATCTCATATTTTCATTGCAGTTGGAGAGATCACCACAAGTTACCTCGTTAAGAGACTTTTAAGTGAATGATTTTGTGAACTTTTATTATATATTGAAACTTTGATTGTCCCTGAGATTTTGCGCTTGTCCATTGCTTTACTGTATGGATTCTTTGAAGTGATAGGTGCTACATAGGACACTGCAGACTTATAGCTGCATTCCAAGGGTACAACAGCAGTATATGTTTGGTCCCTCTTTTTATATATATATATTTTTGGCTATTTTACAAGATATAGTTAGTGGAGTGCTATTGGTGTATGTTGATTTTCTTTTATTACACTTGAGACAGACACTGGAGACTGGACAATGACTGGAAGTCTGTACAAGGCAGGCAGACAGCTAACTGGCACTACAAGTAAAGCACAGGTTCATGCACAGTGAATTCAGAGAAATACCAGTCAGGTTAGGAGGCAGAACCAGAGGTTGTTTAGGAACAAACTGAAGGTATAAACTGCTAGAGAATGTTTAGTAGAAAGAAGAGCTGAACTTTGACTTAAAGGGATAGTAATACTTTGTTTTAACTTTATTTTATTTTGTAGGCATTAAAAAAACATGAAGAATGATATATGTCTTATCTCTCAAACCTTTATGGTTTTATGAGATATTCACAAACAAAGTATCCCCTCCGTTCAACCAGATCAGAAGGGAGGTGCCCAGGCAGACTGCAGAGAGGGACAATCTTCAATTAAGATAAGGGAAAAAGCTGAAAAACTTGTCAAGGGGGTCAGGGCTTTCATTGTTTTCATACAAAGAAAGTTGTCCCCTTCTGTTATCTGTACTGTCATGCAACCAGACTCACATCTGAGAAGAGATGGTTTACACTAGGTAAAAGGGGCGGGGAGGGGAAACTTTGCTTGTGAATATCTCATAAACCATAAAGGTTTGAGAGATAAGACTTACATCATTCTTCATGTTTTTTTAATACCTACAAAATAAAATAAAGTTAAAACGAAGTATTACTATTCCTTTAAAGAGGCATCTGGATTTCGATTGTAGAGAAATGGAAGTATAAGAGGGAGATGGACAGCTAGCTATAAATATAATATGTCTAGAGGGCTTATACAATGAGAATGCAGACTTGGCAAAGTTGGGTTATTAAATGGTCAACAGGTATGAGCAAACTGAAGTGATATTTGAGTGGAGACAATAGAGCATTGAACAGTAAACTTAACAAAGAACTTAGATTGGGGCTGGCAGGAACACGGAGCAATAGAGATCTGTGGCAGTTTGAGCATTAAGCGTCAGGTAGATGAATGACTTCATATGCAACTGAATGGAATATGAAGTTTAAGGCTGACAAAGACACTGAGATAGAGGAAGACAGTGGAGGGATCCAAACAGGCAAGATACAGAATGGATACAAATCTGAGCTAATGCAGTGGTACAAGACTGAGTACAAAACACTATGAATGTACACTGAGATGACACATGTGGCATTTTGTAAAGCACAAGAAGGCGTCTCAAGACTGCAGGAACACACAAAACAGCTGACTAGAATGGGATTCTTACACTACCCATAGTATTCCCAAGCCTATCACCTCTTTTATTTATTTTTTATGCTATCACCTCTGCTCATTTAAAAAAAAAAAAAATAAGCACATGTTCGTCTAGACCAAGAGTAGCCAACCCTTGTCCTCAAGAGATACCAACAGTCACTTTAATTAGTCCACCGGTGCTCACTCAGGATATCATGAAAATATGCACTATTGGTAGCTCTTAAGGACCAGGGTTGGCTACTCCTGCTTTATATCTCCAAGTATCCCATAGCCAGCTTTTTATTCATTTTCTTCTCAGCCACAAGTTGCTCCAATAAGGCCCTAAATCTCTTTTCGGCATTCATTCTAGGATCAAAAAGACCACATCTACTGACACATATGTTTTGGTGGCCTGATCTCAAGAAAAATGCTTAGCCTGTGCTGTCTACTCCTTGGGGACATCTCTCTATACATCCTAGTAACTGCTGACAAATTATCTATTCAATGTCTTCCCTGTACAGAAGTTACATTCTTCTAAGGAGTTGGCCAGCACCTTTTGTAGGGAGATATTCTGTCTGTGCAGTCTTCTGTCACAGGTGATTTTAGATCATGGAGTCCTGTTTGTTGCAGCTGGGGAAAAAAGTTTTGGGGCTTTTCTGCAAGGCCATTGGTGTGCAACTTATTTGCCAGCTGAAAGGGTGACCAATAGTCTGTCAAAGAACTTGGTGTTTCTGGAACTATTTCCTGTTGTGGTCACTGTGGAAATCTGGGGAAACATTTTGAAGCAGAGGGTGTTTCACAGTGATAACATAGGGATTGTTTGGGTGATTTCAATCTTTATGTAAATTCAGTTTCAGTGGTGAGATTGCTGAGATAGTTAGTTTGTTCATGTTTAACCCCTTAAGGACCCATGATGGTCCAGGACCGTTATGGCTTGTTGTCAGTTAAGGACCGATGACGGTCCTGGACCGTCATGGAATTCTGGTCTCCCCGCGCCATTCGGGGAGTCCGGAATCGGATAGAAAAAAAAATGGTCTCTGGTCCTTAAGTGAGCGCACCATGCGTGCGCGGTCGGTCCTTAAGGGGTTAAAGTGCACTGTTCGATTTAAGCCAACATGTCAGGGTTTGAAAATATTATAGCTGATTCTTTTGTCTTGATTCCAGTGGGATCCCCTAAGAAGGATAGCTCTAGGTATGGAAGTAAGGAATAGACTGTCAGGTTACCATTGAAAGCTCAAACTGGGCAGGGATTAGATTGCTTGGGCATTTTTTATGGTGCATTGCCCGAATGAGTGAAGAAGGGTTATCAAAGGTCGTTGTCCACAAAAGGATGACAGTCTTGCCATTTTCGTCTAAACTGATGGAATGAAGGGATTTGACCAAGAAATTTATTATTAAATAAGCTCTTGGGGGTTACATATGGGTTTGGTGATGGCAGACTTCCGTAGTGCTATCACTTTTGTACTATTGAAAACATCTCCAAGTGTTATTTTATTCAGAGCATGAAAAACTCTAAAATTATTTTTTCATTAATTTTCTATGGGTCAGTTAGGGATGGGTGAAAATTTCCAGTCAATCTAAAATTGGCGAATAATGGCACTTCCCACTTGGCAAATAATTTACAGTGAAAAGTGTGGTTTTTCTGCTTTTTTTCTCCTAGTTCATTTCATTGAAATCAATGGGAACATTGAATTTTCTCACAACACAAAGCAAATGTTATTTTATTTTCCAAAGGCATAGTATAAAAGGGGTATGAGGGTGCCTGTGTTGGTGGAGTGTGGGGAAAGAATCAGTTGAATAGAGAATGTTTTTTGGGGGCTTGTTTACTGGGATTGAGAGTGACAATTAAACAAAACACTAAATACAATAAAAAATCCCATAACACATTGTATAAAAGGGGTCTTAGGAGGGTGTCTGTGTTGGTGAGTGGAGTCTGGGGAATGAGTTGAACAGGGAATGTGTTTTGGGGGGTTTCTTGACTGGTACTGGGGGGGACAGTTAATAAAAAAAGAAATAAAATAAAGTAAGAAATTTGTACGTAACGTGATAGAGACAGGGACCCCTCCCCCATGTAAGCTGCCACTGTGGTAGACTGATACTTAAAGGGATAGTAATACTTCATTTTAACTTTATTTTATTTTGTAGGCATTAAAAAAACATGAAGAATGATATAAGTCTTATCTCTGAAACCTTTATGGTTTAAGAGATATTCACAAACAAAGTATCCCCCCCCTGTTCAATCAGATCAGAAGGGAGATGCCCAGGTAGACTGCAGAGAGGGACAATCTTCAATTAAGATAATGGAAAAAGCTGAAAAACTTGTCAAGGGGGAAAGGGCTTTCATTGTTTTCATACAAAGAAAATTGTCCCCTTCTGTTATCTGTACTGTCATACAACCAGACTGACATCTGAGAAGAGATGGCTTACACTAGGTAAAAGGGGCGGGGAGGGGAACTTTGCTTGTGAATATCTCATAAACCATAAAGGTTTGAGAGATAAGACTTATATCATTCTTCATGTTTTTTTAATGCCTACAAAATAAAATAAAGTTAAAAAGAAGTATTACTATCCCTTTAACATGATAGTGTATTTTGTAGAGGATGAGTTGTAAGATTTGTTGTTAGAGGCTCAAGTCCTGAGGGAACACTGATTTGTAGGACATAGGGGTAGGTTTAAAGGCAGGCATTAATATAGCAAGTAGGGCCAAAGTGAATAACGGCTGAAAAACTAACATGTCTAACGCAATATTCAGAGGCCCAACCAGATAAAATCTTGTGGCTAAAAGTCCGTTTTGTGAGTTAAGTTTAGGGGTGGGCAAAAGTTGTCGCTGTGTTCCCGCGGGAAATTTTGCGAAAACCACGTTGTTATCTGCTTTTTCACTGGAAAATCCGCTTTAAAACTAGCGGTTAAAATTTTCGCATTTTTCACCCATTGGCCAAAATTTTTCGCCATTTTTTTCAATGGCTAGAAAGTTTCTGCCCATTGATTTACGTTGTTTTCGCACTTCCGCTATAGACGTGCTGTGCTGTTCTCTTGTGATATTTTGCAAAAAGTGAGGCAGGAGAGGCTCATAGCGACTCCTATCACTATGAGCAGGGTAAAAAATAATCAATGGTGGAGCTGGAAGGACCATTATGTGTCCACTGAGTCTGAGGAGGAGGAGGAAGGGACCACTATTGTACCAATGCTGTCCAGTCCCCCTAAATTACCCCAAGGGATCTTTGGGAATTTAATGGGAAGGAAGGGAGAAAAGGGAATGGGAAGGAAGGGAGAAAAGGGAATGGGAAGGGAGGGAGAAAATGGTAGTACTAATGAGAGCAGGACAGGTCAGCTGCCTGTGCCTGCTACAAGACGTGCTGCCCCTGCTGCCAGTGCCACCATTTCTGTACCTTCAGCCACTAGTGTTGTACCTGCTGTTAGATGTGCTGCCACTAATGTTGAACCTGCTGCCAGTGCTGAACCTGCTGCCATCAATACTTTGCCTGCTGCTAGTATTTCTTGTAGTACTCAGGGGACGGAGGAGAAAATTATGCCATGTGTGACAGCAGGGGACCCTCTGTCACATTGCTCGTCACCTCCTACAAGCAGCAGTGAGATGTCTGGAATAGAGCAGCAGCATGTAGGACCTAGTGGTGGTGTTGGTGTTGGAGAAGCTGGGGTGGAAGAGACATTGATGGCCTTTTTAGCAGAAACTGAGAAGGAATGGGAGACAGGGATGAGGATGGGCATCACCACCACCACTAGCAGTCAGCTTTTGAAATTAGCGGAAATTGCAACTGCTCTAACTTCTGCTGCTGCTGAGATGAAAGGGCAGCAGGGTGCTGAGGAGCAGGCTAGTGTGCCACAGACCACCGTGGACACAGTGGGAATGGGGTCAACAAGTAATGCGGAACTAGGACAGGTTCCACTTGCCAGCAGTAGCAATACTCCTCCTGATCCTAGTTGCAGTGCTAAATCTGAGGTAGTAGCAGCAACAGCAGCAACATTATCCGCTGCCACAGAAAGTGAAGGGGAATGTGGAGGACAAGAAGAAAGATACCATTCTTCTCCACCTGTTCCCTATCCCTCCCCCCAGATGTCATGGGTGTGGGACTATTATTCTCTTCCGGCAGGCACAGTGCAATCATCATCAACAATGGTACAGTGCAAAATTTGTGACAAGTTAGTGAGAAGGGGAAAGGAGGGAACACACCTTGGCACAACCGCCCTAATAACACACATGAAACACAGATATTTACTCCAAACATGTTAAAGCCAAACACCCATTACAGAAATCTAGCACCGCTGTTACTGTACCCCTGACTCTCCAGAAAGGTGGAGATGAAAGAGGATGAAGAATAAAGAAACCCAGACAGACACTGGAAGTTCCACGACGAGCGAAACAACTAGCTCGCCATCAACATCACCTTCTTCCTCTAGGGTAACAAGTACATCTCCTGCCAGTCCACCTCATTCATCGTTACCTCCCCCACCAAATGATAGCCACTCTGTTAATGTTAAGATATGGCAGTTCATCTCTACCCATTGCACACTGTGTGGTGCACTGACCACACATGCCAGTGTGGTGGAGGAGAATCGATACCAGGTCATCAGGTGGCATCTGAGGAGATCCCATTCCGCAGAATATGCTAGGATTCTGGCAGGGAGGGTTCATCATTGCTATTAAACTGTCAGCAAGTTGTCATGTGTCCTTAGCTGGGCCTGGACAAGGGGTACAGTGACAGCAGAAGTACTTGGTTTCAGGTGTCATGGTGTTTGGATACAGTTGTGCCCCCTGATGTTATTTACCACACACACACTGTGCACATTGCAGTTGCTGATGGAAGCCACAGTTCCTGTTCTCAAGGGAAAAATATATATTCTAATAACAACATGCCCATGATGATTTTGGAGGAGGGGAAGGTGGAGAAGATTTAATGGTCAACTTGTTCTTTTCTCCACATATACTGGGGGCTACTTATTCTTCTGCTACTGCCTCAGGCTGTAGCCAGTCGTGGCAAGTGGAACCTTCATCATCCATCTACCATGTTACTGCTATTGTTGATACCATTCCCTTTCAGCTGCCTAATAATCCTGCTGCTTAAACAACTCAGCAGGGCAGTACGAACAGCAGTTGCAACTCAGGAGGACATTTAACAGTGGCCACTGGCCAACATGACCTGCTGGCATTAGGCCAGGAGGGCATTTTTATTTTTTGCTCAGGGCTTGTGTTTTGTAAAAAAATAAATAAAAAAATAAATAAATTAAAAAAAACTAGTCACACAAAAAAATAAACAATATTTGGGGGTTTGTGTCTAACAAGCCTAAGTCCTAAAAATCAATGTTTCCTTAGGGCTTGTGCCAAACTAGCTTAAGTCCTAAAATCAATGTTTCTTCAGGGCTTGGGCCTCTAATAAGTCTAAGTCCTATAAAGGCCTCTAACAACAAATCAAACAAATCATCCTCTACAAAATACTATATCAAGTCAAGTATCAGTCCAACCCAGTGGCAGCTTATGTCAGGGGGTTCCTGTCTTTGTCACTTTAAATACAAATGTCTTATTTTATTGATTTATTTCTTTATTAACTGTCCCCCCAATAGCAGTCAAGAAAGCCTCCCAAAACAAATTCCCTGTTCAAATGATTCATCCATTCACCAACACAGGCACCCTCCTCAGATCCCTTGATACCATGTCTTATGGTTTTTATTTTCTTTAGGATTTTTTTTATTAAGTGCCCCCCAATCCCAGTACATAACCCCAAAAACATTCCCTGTTCAACTGATTCTTTCCCCACACCCCACCAACACAGGTACCCTCATGCCCCTCTTATACAATGCCTTTGGGAAAAAATATTATTTGTAATGTGTTGTGTGTAACTTCTATGTTCCCATTGATTTCAATTGGCGAAAAAAGCAGAAAAATCTGCGCTTTTCGCTGGAAATTTTTAGCCAGGCAGAAAGTGCCATTTTTTGCAGATTTCAGTTTGAGGCAGAAAGTTTAGCCCATCTCTAGTTAAGTTCCCAAAACACCGCTAAGAGCAGCGATATTGGGATCTTAACATTAAAAAACATACTGCCCAGCACCGATCGTTAACTAATCCGTATTACACTTACCTGTCATCCACTGTCCTTATGTCTTCTCTTCTTTCTTCAGCCTTCTCTTCAGCCTACTCTTCCGTCTTCTCTTCCTTCTGTCTATCTTCTGCCTTCTCTTCAGTCTTCTTTCTTCTCTTTCTTCTTTCTTTTGGCTGTAAAAGAAAATAAAAGTATAAATACCAAGCATGAACGAAGACATCATTTAACCCTTTAAGTGGCAGAGGGGTACGCAACGCATTGTAAAGCAATGCGTTATGTACCTCACTGCCACTCAAAGGGTTAAATATTATCGAGCCATGAATATTCCTTAAATTAAATGCCTCTATTTAATGCCAAAATATATAATAATGGCAAGAAGAAATAGTATACATATACATCAAAATAAATGTCATGCATAAATGCTAAGTAAATCTACTTAGCTAAAATCTTCAGGTCTCAGCCGCTTGGAGCAGCTACGAGGGCAGCAGCAGCAGAGACACAGATGAAGAACACAGGTCCTCTTCAGTCCTGTATGGTCCGATGCCGGTAACACACTGAGGGCATTTGAAGTGAGCCTGCCTTTATATATGGTCAGACTCACTTCCATTTCCCTCACAGCCATTGACTGGGATGGTCTTACTCACATCCCAGCCAATCAGATTAAAGAATAGCGGTTCGAATCTGATTGGTTGGGATGTGAGTAAGAACATCCCAGTCAATGGCTGTGAGGGAAATGGAAGTGAGCCTGCCTATATATAAAGGCAGGCTCACTTCCAATGCCCTCAGTGTGTTACGGGCATCAGCCCGTACAGGACTGAAGAGGACCTGTGTTCTTCATCTTTGTCTCCACTGCCGCTACCCTCGTGGCCGCTCCAAGCGGCTGAGACATGAAGATTTTAGCTAAGTAGATTTACTTAGCATTTATGCATAATATTTATTTTGATGTATATGTATACTATTTTTTCTTGGCATTAAATAGAGACATTTAATTTAAGGAATATTCATGGCGCAAAAATATTTAACTCTTTGAGTGCCATTGAGGTACACAATGCATTGCTTTGCAATGCGTTGCTTACCCCTCTGCCACTCAAAGCATTAAACGATGTCTTCGTTCGTGCTTGGTATTTAATCATTTATTTTCTTTTACAGACAGAAGAAAGAGAAGAAAGAAGACTGAAGAGAGGGCAGAAGAAAGAAGAGAAGACAGAAGAAAGAAAAGACTGAAGAGAAAGACAGAAGATGACCAGGAAGCTGTGTACTCCGCTGGACATCAGGATTAATGATAAGGGTTAACGCGATGTTGCTTTAGTTAGCCAGGTAATAGCTGCATTAGCTGGCCCGATAAGGGACTTTACGGCCAAACAAACTGGGTCTTAAGTTTTATGCAGTGAGTACCTTATCGGATTTTTTCAGCTAACGCAGTCCATCAAATGGCAAATTGGAGCTTTTTTTTTTTTTTTTTTTTTTTTTAATGGGCCAAAACACACTTTTGTGTAGCGGGCATATTACTTGATGAACTGCCATTAGCAATTCATCACATGGCCCTTTGAATGGCTTATTACACGTTAAAACACCCGGTGGTGTTTGTTTTGCCTAGAGCCTGCCTTTAATTCTACCCCTTAGACAGGGCCGGCCCTTACATGGCTGCCGGTGGGTCCATGGAACCAGGTGGCACTTTGACAGGGATGGCAATTTGCAGCCCCAAGGCATGTTTATTTTGTGTGCCGCTGCCAGGTCTGTGTTGCAGTGTGTCCCAATATCAGAGCCGGATCACGGGCAAGGCGCTTGCCTAGGGCCCGGCCCAGCAAAGAATTTTGCTTGCTGCCAGCAAAGATGGAACTATAGATAGTGAAGTTGCTCCCTGGCCCTGTGTCTTGCCACGGCACCACTGTACCTTAATGAAATGCCAACTTGCCTCATTACATGACAGGATGGGGTCACGGGGGGTTGGGCTAGGAGCAGGCTTCAGCAGGAAGTGTGTGCAAGAGAATGGACCATGAGAGAGAGAGCACAAGGCTTGAGGATTCGGCAGCCTGCAGAGACATAACGGACGTTGAATATGATCAAGAAGGTTTAATTGGAGTGGGACGGCAAGTGCAGGCAGGAATGTGAATTTGATTGAAAGCAGTAGAAATGTAAGTCTTAGAACACTGGTCAGCAGTGGGTGCCCCCCCATTTGTTGTTGGACTACAATTCCCATCATTCTCAGCTTGCCAACAGTTAGCTGAGGATGATGGGAACTGTAGTCTAACAACAACAGAATGGAAACAAATTGCCCTGACATTTCTTTAGTAGAACCAGATGATAACAAAAGAATGATCCCCACTTGAGCCCCAATAAGAGAATATGATTCTTGTGACATGTTAAGCTGTGCTCTTTTCTAAAGAGACCAACTGACCTCTAGTTAGAAAGATTTCTCAGCAGATACCATGCACCCTCTACTTCCATGGATTTGTGTGTTTGTGTATCTGGCTATACAGTTATTGCACAGTGAGAGAGCTGGGCACCAGCACACGTATCCTTCCATTGCACAAGTCACTTTCTAGTACATTCTGTGCTCTATGGAAAGACATGTGGGTCAGTTCTGACTGTGCAGTAGTTGTTTAGCAGCACAGAGGAGCTTCCAGAAGTAAGCACTTTCATTATGGCAGCAGCCCTTCTTAACAGTGCTTTGTATGATGATGAATGCTTGACCATACAGCTGCCCAGGCCTTAAACTTTCTTTTTTATTACAACTCTCAACACAGGTCTCTGTGGGGGCTCACAGTTTTCCCTGAGCAGTAAAAGTTTAAACTTGTACACATCAGGCCAGGGCCCTGGAAAACAGTGCCTTCTGATCCCTATGTATATTAAACAGAGGGGTATGCAATGCGTTGCTCACCTCTGTGGTCTTTAACCCTTTTAGTGCAATGCTTTGGATACCTTACCAGGACTAAAATGTTTAATGTGGTATGAAGGTTGTAAACTCTGTACTTCATTTTTAAAATACTTAAACCTTGGATGCCAGGGAGGTGCCCAGTGCATAGCTTTGCAATGGTTTGGTGACCTCTCTGGCAACCATAGACAACCATAGGGTTAAAGCATTAATTTTTGTTTATTAAGCTGGTGGAAGTATCTCTAACCACAACAACAAAGATCAAACTGAGAGGTTTGCTGGTGGAGGGGGGCACTTTGGGATCCTGCCTAGGGCCCTGTGAAGTCTTAATCCGGCTCTGTGTCCCATCAGTGTCACTGTCAGCGGCTGTATGCTCACTCAGTGGCGATGCCCGCTGGCTGCTTCAGTGACGTGAATCATGTGATAGTGTCAGTCCAGACAGACGCACCACGAGGCTCAGCTCCGGAGCGTGCTTCGCCTCACTGCCAACCCACACACACCGATGATTTGCCAGCCCGCCACCAGCCAATTAAAGAGGAGCAGATTTGCCCACTCACTGAGGTCCATCCTCATTGGCTGGTTGGGGTGTGTGCTGTGCATGTGGTGTGAGACAGTGGGGAAAGTTGGCGCGTGCTTCTCTGTGTTTATGTGCATGATCTGACTGTTGCTGTGACTCCGTCCTGCTGAATTCTGAGTTGAGACTGTGAGTTCACCCAGGGCCCAGTGGTAGGTCTCTATAGTTGTGAGATGGCTAATGTCTTATTATTTCCCTCATCTTCCTATTTTCTTCCATCTGAAGTCATCCGTAGCTGTAAATTTGCTCTCTCTGATTTAAAATTTGCTGTAGACACCAAGTCCAACCAAGTGTAAGAGCATAACTGATATTTAGTGTAAATATCGGTTATGCTCTTACACTTGGTTGGCGTCTACAGACATATTGTAAATCAGAGTGCATATGCACAGCCCTGGTGACATAAGCTGTCTATGGACAAAAGACCCCACCATCATATTTACTGGCTGAAATATTGTAAATCAGAGTGCATGTTTACAACCCTGGTGACTTAAGATCTCTCTATGGACACAATACCCCAAAATAATGGATGTGGGCATGTTTTAGTGGGCATTTTTTTTGTGGGGGGGCAGCATTTCACCCTTGGACCCAGGCAGCACAATGTCTTGGGCTGGCACTGCCCTTAGACTTATTAGAGTCACATGTCCCAAGGAAACATTGATTTTATAGGACTTAGACTTATTAGAGGCACAAGCCCAGAGGAAACATTGATTTGTAGGACTTAGGCTTGTTAGAAACAAGCCCCCAAAAATTGTTTCTTTTTTTGTAGGCCTATGTTTTTTTTAAAGTACAAGCCCTGAGAAAAAAATGCCCTACTGGCCATTTTCAAATGCCCTGATATGACTGTGGAATTTGCTACTGCTGTTCTTGCTGCTGATGCTGAGTTGTTTAAGCAGCAGGATGATTAGGCAGCTCAAAGGGAGTGGGATCAACTGTAGTAACATTAGTCCTGGATGAGGAAGGTTCCACTTGCCACAACTATCTCCAGTGATGCGCCTGAGGCAGTAGCAGCACCATAACTATCCCCAACCACTTCAGGTATTTGTGGAGAAAAGAAGAAGGTGGCCAATAATGCTTCTCCACCTGCTTCTGCTCCAAAATCATGGGTGTGTTGAGAATAGAAATGTTTCCCTTGAGAGCAGGAATTGTACCACTCACATTAGCAACTACAATGTGCACAGTGTAAATAAGGGAAGGACTGGGAACAATGGGTACATTTGTTCTCACATGAAACACCTGGCATATCTCTATTCAAATATCATGACACTTAGGGTCCCCAATGTGAAATCCCCCAACAGAAACCAAGTACTGCTGCAGTCACTGTGCCCTTTGTCCATACCCCGCTAAGGACACATGACAACTTGATGACAGTTTAATAGTATTGATGAACCCTCCATGCCACCTGCTAAGCATATTCTGCAGAATGGAATCTCCTCAGATGCCGCTTGATGCCCTGCTTGAGATTTTCCTCTACCACACTTCCATGTGTGGTCAGTGCACCACACAGTGTGCAATAGGTGGGCACGAACTGCCACATTCTAACATCTACAGAATGACTATCACTTGGCGGGGTAGGTAACGATGAATGAGGTGGATTGGCAGAAGATGTAGTTACCCTAGAACCAGAAGGTGATGGGGAGTTAGTTGTTTTACTCGTCATCGAACTTTCTGCATGTGGCTGGGTTTCTTCCTCCTCATTGATCCCCATCTCCCCTATTATTGCCTTTCTGGATAGTCAGGGGGTACAGCAACAGTGGTGCTTGATCTCTATGGTGGGTGTTTGATTTTAACATGTTTCACGTAAATGTCATGGTGTCTGTGTTTCACGTGTTTCATCAGGGCAGTTGTGCCAAGGTGTGTTCCCTCCTTTCCCCTTCTCACTGACTTGTCATAAATTGTGCACAGTTCTGTTGCTGATGACTGCATTGTGCCTGCCCCAAGAGAAAAAAATAGTCCCACCCCCATGACTTCAGGGGGGGAGGGAAAAGGTGGAGAAGAATGGCCTCTTTCTTCTTCTCCTCCTCATTCCCCTTCACTGGCTGGGGCAGAGGATGGTGTTGCTGCTGTTGCTACTACTGCCTCCGAATCAGCACAGCAGCTAGGACCAGGAGTATTGCTACTTCTGGAAAGTGAAACATGTCCTAGTCTTACATCACTTGTTGACCCCATTCCTACTGTGTGCGTGGTGGTTTGTGGCAGACTAGCCTGCTCCTCAGCATTCTGCTGTCCTTGCATTAGAGCAGTTGCAAACTCCACAAATTCCATAAGCTCACTGCTGGCGGTGGAGGGGATGCCCATCATCATCCCTATCTCCCATTCCTTCTGAAGGTTGGGGCTAAAAAGGCCATCAATGTCTCTTCCACCCCAGCTTCTGCACCACCATCATCACCATCACCACCAGTCCCTCCATGCTGCTGCTGCTCTATTACAGAGATATCACTGGTTGTTGGAGGCGCTGAGAAATGTGACAGAAGGCCCCCTAATGTCACACTTGCCATTTCTTTGTGGCCTGAAGAAGGCAGACTGTAACTAACACTAACAGCAGGCACAGGCACAGGCTGCTGATCTGTGCTCCTGATGGTGGCGATATTATTGCTGATAGACAACAGTTCTGCCTTCTTCAGGGTCATGTTCTATCTGGACAATGCTGAGAGGGGAAGGGGACTCCCAGGGCAGGGGAATGTTGTGGGCTCCCTTGACCTCTGCTCTGAATGCTCTGCATTGCTTTTCCTACTACTCCCCTAATGCTAGTCTCACCAGCTGCTTCATCATCATTGTTACTACCACTAACAACTGCCACATCAATTTCAGTCCCTGAGTCTTCCTCATCATCACAGTCACTAGTAATATGATGAGCACTGCCTCCATCACTCCTAAAGCTAACGAGTTGCTGGCCCTTCTTAGTAGCAGTACTAGTGATGGGGCTGCTTGGTGATGGCAACTGTGACTTTGGATCCCCTGTTGTCACACTTGGCATCATCTTCTCCTCCCCACCACCTTCTGAGAATTACAAGACACACAGGCTGCAGGTTCAGCTCTGACAGCAGGTTCAGCGCTGGAAGCAGGCAAGAGATCAGTGGGGGTCACTTTTGAGATCCATATTCTGCTATTCCTTCCATTTTATTACCCTTTGAAAAATGCATGAGTAGACCTGACGATAAGGCATCTATCATTGATGGTACCACTTGGATAGAAACTTGTAACTGAATGACAGATAAAACCAATTGGCCCATCTTGTCTGCCCATTTCCCTGTCTAGTTAGCTCAGAGGTATTTTATTCTTAGAATAGCTGAATGTGTATACCAAGAGTTCTTACATTCATTTTCTTTTTTAGCCTCAACCACTTTAACAACTTTCCTTAACATAATTTTTTTCATTCGTCTTCTCTTATTTTATTACCCTCCAATTTTAGGACATGCCCTTGAGCTCTACTATTGTTTTTATTAAATAAATGAATCCCTGCTGAACTTTAAAATCCCTTACTATACACTATTTGACCAAAAGTATGTGGGCACCCGACCATCACACCTATATGAGATTTTTGGACATCCCATTCCAAAACCATGGGCATTAATATGGAGTTAGCCGCCTCTTTGTGGCTATAACAGACTCCACTCTTCTGGGAAGGCTTTCCAAAAGATTTTGGAGTGTGTCTGTGGGAATCTGTGCACATTTAGCCAAAAGAGCATTTGGGAGGTTGGGCACTGATGTTGGACTAGAAGGCCTGACTTGTAATCTGTGTTCCAATTCATCCCAAAGGTGTTCAGTGGTGTTAAGGTCAGGGCTCTGTGCAAGCCACTCGCGTTCCTTTGCACCAAACTCGTCAACCATGTCTTTATGGACCTTGATTTGTGCACAGGGGAACAGTCGTGCTGGAACAGGAAAGGACCTTCCCCAAACTGTTGCAACAAAGTTGGAAGCATACAATTGTCTAAAATGTATTTGTATTCTGTAGCATTAACATTACACTTCACTGGAACTGAATGGCCTAGCCCAAAGCCCCAGACCATATTCCCTCCTCCACCACACTTTATATTAGGCACTATGCATTCTGGTAGGTAGCATTCTCCTGGAATACGCCCAACCCAGATTCATCCATTAGACTGCCAGATAATGAAGTGTGATTCATCACTCCAGAGAACAAGTTTCCACTGTTCCAGAGTCTAGTGGTGGTGTGCTTTACACCACTCCAGTCAACTCTTGGCACTGAGCATAGATATCTTAGCTTATGCTGATGTTGTTTCCAGATGCAGTTTGGAACTCTATAGTGAGTGATGCTATAGAGGACAGGTGTGATATGTGCAGCCCCACTGTGAGTGTGCATGTCCTACCGATTCACGGCTGAGCTGTTGTTCCTCCTAGATGCTTCCACTTCACAATAAAAACACTTACAGTGGATCAGAGCAGATCTATCAGGGCAGTAATTTCATGAACTTACTTGTGGCAAAGGTGGCATCCTATGATAGTGCCATGTTAAAGTCACTGAGCTCTTCAGTACAACCCATTCTACTGCCAATGTTTGTCTATGGAGATGGCATGCTTATGTGCTTGATTTTATGAACCTGTTAGCAATGGGTGTGACTGAAACACCTAAATTCAATAATTAGGAGGGGTGTCCAAATACTTTTGATTGCATAGTGTATATAGTGTATCTCCCCTCTCCCTTTTATCCTCCAAGCTATACAAATTAAGGTCCTGGAGTCTCTCCTGATATATAAAGTTTTTTAGCCCATGCCTAAAGACAGCTCCAGCACATTGCTTCACAATGTGTTGTAGAGGTTTCAGGTAGTGAAAGGGTTACCGTGTGTCATTGGGTTCCATGGAACACAGTCTAAAAACCACTGCTTTAAATTACATAGTTACATAGTTACATAGTAATTTATGTTGAAAAAAGACTTGCGTCCATCCAGTTCAACCCTTTTCCTATTCCTGTTTACCATCGCTGACCCAAAAGAAGGCATCTGACTCCAAATGGCAGTCAGACTTCTCCCTGGATCAACAAGCCCTAACTAAATATTAATCCCAATACTAACGTGCATAGCCCTATATATTATGCTCTTTTAAATAAGTATCCAGGCCCCTTTTAAAGGCATCTAATGTATTTGATAGCACCACCTCCTCCGGAAGTGCATTCCATACCTTTATTGTCCTTACTGTAAAGAAACCCTTCCGCTGTTGTAGATTAAATCTCCTTTCCTCAAGTCTAAGCGGGTGGCCCCTTGTCCTGTGTAGTGTTCTGTTAATGAACAGGTCTTTTGAAAGCCCTTTATATCCACATTATTTACAGATTTCTAAGTGTAAACAACATATTTCCATAGTTAATGTGTTATTTATTTCCGTTTTTTTTAATGGAATGTAAGATGTCTAGTCTCAACAGATCAGTGGTTAGAAATTAACCCTTTGAGCACCAGATAGGTATGCAACCCATTGCTTCACAATGCGTTGCTAACCACTCTGGTCCTCAACATGGTAATAATATTGTGTTCATTGTTCTTGATGCTTTTAACCAGTTAAAGGGATAGTAATGTCTAAAATAAAGTAGCTCTCCGAGTCTTCTCTATTATAAACATAAAACTTTGCACTATGTTTAATAACTTGCTTTTTTGTAGTTTTAAAGATATTCAATGTAAAAGGATCCCTGGGCGCGTCATGCTGCATCTAAGGGTGGTCCGAATGGAGAGCGGCAAGGGACAATCTTCAGCAAGCAAAGGAAAATCCTGCCCTCCTTCGTCAAGGGAGGCAGGGTTTTCCTTATGCTTACTGACTTAAGTTTGTCCCTCGCTGCATCCATCCGGTACCATGAGGTGGAGGGACTGGGACTGGGATTCATTTACATTGAATATCTTTAACCCCTTAAGGACGGTTCTGGACCATCATGGGTTGTTATACCCTTAAGGACCCATGACAGTCCTGGACCGTCATGGCTTAAATGATAGCAGCGAGCTTCCGTGCACGCTGCTATCATTAATTCCAGGTTCAGACTGAGCGCTCTGAGACCGGGGCGTTCAGTCTCAGCCCTTCTTGCTTGTGCCGGTTCATGTGATCGCCGTAGTAGCGATCACATGTACCGGCATTCTGAGAGACAGAGGCAGTACACAAAGCATGCTGTCTCTGTGTGTCTCCTCTGCCTCTGTATCCCTTGCTATCAAAGTAAGGGAGACAGAAGTAGAGAGGAGACAACTAGTGGTGAAAGAAAATACAGCAGCTGGGGGTATTAACCCCTTCACTACTGGTGGTGGAGGTTGGCTAAATGCAGGTCAATTTCTGACCTGCAATGATACACTTTAAAAAAAAAAAAAAAAACACACACACACTTTTTTTTTTTTTTTTTTTTTTTTTTACAAAAAAATATTTTATTTAAAAAAAAAAAAAAAAATCTCATTAAACAATTTTGGAAGTGTGATTGTTGTGGAGCCAAATGTCTGGGATAAAAAAGTGACAAAATAGGGTGGGAAAAAGGGACATGGGTATTTTCACCCGGGGAGACAGTGGCCACTTTAAACTGCGCATTTTGCAGGTATGACTGATCGGTCATACCTTTCTTGCAGTCTCCATAAAAATGTAACCCATTATGCCCAATTGATCCCAAGAGAAAAAACAAAAATGGTGGTTTTTCTACATTGTTTTTTATATTTTGTTTTAATTTTAATAAAGTAAATGGTGGGTTAACCATATAAGTGGGGTATCAAAAGAAAGCCCTATTTGTGCTTAAAACAACAGTATATAATTTATGGGGGTGGAATTAAAAGATTTAGAGGGAAAACACTGTTGAACAAAGACATAGTCAAAAAAGGTCAGATTTGCTCCTGTACTTAAGTGAAAACGACCTCAGATTTTCCCGGTCCTTAAAGGGTTAAAGGGATAGTAATGTTTAACAATAAAAGCAGCTCCAATTAATCTTCATAGTATTTGGACCATGGAGAGTATTATTTCAATACTGTCAGAGTTGTAGTTCAAGAGTAATTGAATGATAAAGTATCCCACTCCAACCCCTTTTACTGATGTAACACTGCTCACATCAGAGCAGCAAGACTGTCCAGATGGATCACAGAGAGAGACAATCTTTAGTCGGTATAAGGAAAAGCCTGAAAAACCTGTCAAGGGGGCAGAGTTTTCTTTGGAGCTGCTTTTTTTGTGAAACATTACTATCCCTTTAAAACTACGGAAAAGTAAGTTATTAAACATAGCGCAAAGTGGTATATTTATAACACAGAAAACTCAGAGATCTACTTTATTTTAAATATTACTATCCCTTTAAATGCTATAGAGGACTTCAAACTAAGCAAGCAAAGATATTGCTGGCATGCCAGGGATTAAAAAAGGAATACGTTTCTTTTGTATGTGGAATCTGGTTTTAATTTTGGAAGCATTTTCTGTTTCTATGCTTATAGCAATGTATAATGATTTTATTGTTATGTTTTATTGAAGTTCTGTATTGTATCAAGGCATTTCTTTTGACACTGGAAAAAAAAGATAAAATGTATAGCAGCTTAGTTAAATAATGGGGAGATTTAGGCTAAGTTCTCCTGGGAGAAATTGAAGGTCTGTTCACAAAACCAACTTTATTGTCTTAGATTTGCAATGCACCATATCCCTTCTTCCCATAACACGCACCAACCCAAGTCCCCTACTCCCCAGCCCCTCCTACACCTTAATGACATGACACAGACACAATAAACATACAGGCACATTCTTTAGTGGCAAATAAAGAGGCCACGGCTTTTATTTAGGGCTTTGACCTATTTAGAGGGACCCTGGGAAGAACCCTACCCCCAATCTCCAGTGCGGCAATTCAGGTCACCCTTAGCTACAGCATAGGCCAAAACATGTGAGGAGGAATGGAGGGAACCTTCAGGCATTGCTGCTTCCCATTACCGGCCCAGGTGGTTCTACATCCACTGTGGAGAAGAACTAGCACTACAGCCCTCCCACCAGGGGAGGGCTGGCAACTTTTGGCCGGGGAGGCAAGTACAATTAAGTGGCATATTTCTATTACCGCTCCAGACCAATGTCCCAGCCCTCCTTCCCTGATACCTGAAGGAGAACTGCCCCAACCCTTGCCAGCTAGCCCTGACTAAGTGCTTCCTTCCCCAGTTACCAATGAAGCGGAGCGGGGTCCCTGCAATCCTAATGTGGCTTCCAGACTCATCCCAAAGTCCTTAACCACCTTTAGGCTTGCAATGCCACATACCCCTTCTTCCCATAACACACCCCAACCCACATACCCAGCCCCCTCCTTCTAAAACCTTAATAATATGATATAGACACAATAAATGCACTGACACATGCTTTAGTGGCAAATAACAAGGTTGAGGCTTTAATTTAGGGGTTTGACTTATTTAGAGGGACCCTGGGAAGAACCCTCCCTCCAATCCCCAATGTGGTACCCCAGGCCCCCGTAGCTACAGCATAGCCAAAACCTGAAGGGAACATTCAGCCATTGCTGCTTCCCATACCTGGCCCTGGTGCCACATTCACAGTGGAAACGAATTGGCAGGGCTGATCCATCACATCCCTGCCTTCATGCCTTCACACCCCAAAGCAGGACCTTCCAGCAGAGCCAATGACTTCAGCAACCAGAACCATCTTGGTCTAATGCACACTGGGTGGAGCCCAGGAGTGCCACATTACCCCCACCCACAGAGGGGACTTCTGAAAGGGATCCTCTATACCCCCCAATGGTGTGAATTAATCTATTCCACAAACTCTCTTCTCTGAACTGCAACATAGCCCTGTGTTGATCCAGAGGAAGATTAAAAAAAAACATTGAATCCATTGCCAATTAAGCTCCAAAACAAGAATGTTTCAGTTAGGGGGTTTAACTGTCCTCCGGCCTAATGTACTTCGTAAACACATCTGATGTCCACCTGTCTGACTGCTTTATATCCCCTGTTGACCTGCCCTGTTGCACTGCAGTTGTGGCCACTCCTATTCTGAAAGAGTGAGTCATTAACATATGTGGGTCTAACCCCATCATGGCTAATGCCTTTCTGAGCATTGCCCTGACCTGGAGCTGTGACAAGGCTGAACCATCTGCATGCATGAAGAAAGGGCTGCCCTCTTGTGGGCACAGACCACTGCAACAGGACAAGCTTAATATTAATATTTTAGGATTGAGTATGCCCATCTGATTTTCCGGAGGTGTTCTCTCATGAGCACAGTTTATTTATTCTGGAGCTTGGTCTGCTCCTCTGGATAATGAGGGGGTTAATACAAGCACAACGTTATTATATTATTGCTTTTGTGTGTTTTATCATCTAGATTATTATTATAATATAATAAATATTATAATTGTTGTAGTATTTATATTTACATGTTTTATTTTATTTTGTCTTGTTTGAAGAGTTTTTATTGTTGCCACCCTGTGGGTGCCGGATTGAAGGGATTATTACATACATGTGAGGTGTTTCACACAGGAACTCGGAGTGTGCCTACGAGTTTGTTTTTTCTGGCTGATGGGAAGGGAATTTAAAGGGATAGTAATACTTTATTATTACTATTCCCCATATTGCAGATATTTGCAAAATAAATGAATAGCCCCCAGGTTCATCTCTCAAAACTTTATGGTTTGAGAGATAACCGAAGGCAAAGTTCCCCCCTCCCTCCCCCTTCCCTGAAGTCAGCGTTGTACTGTCTGAAGGGGAAGTCTGTCGTACAACAGGCTTGCGGCTCTGCATCTGAGCCGAGATCCCGTTAGTAAAAAAGAATTATTTCACTGAAACGGTTTTCTATGTGTGCTTGCAAAACAAGCACATGTAGAAGACCGTTTCAGTGAAATAATTATTTTTCACTAATGCGATCTCGGCTCAGCTGCAGAGCCGCAAGCCTGTTGTACGACAGACTTCCCCTTCAGACAGTACAACGCTGACTTCAGGGAAGGGGGAGGGAGGGGGGAACTTTGCCTTCGGTTATATATTTATATATACTAGTGTAAAAGCCCGTGTACATGGGCCATGGTCCGGTGCGGTAAAGACGCCGGTCCTACTCTGCGTACTGCCGCCTCACTGGGGGCGCACTCGATGCAGTCTTGCGCAGTAGAGACTGCCCGAAAGCACAGAATGCTCCCAGCACGGAACTCCCAGCATTCTGTGTGTTCGGGCAGTCTCTACTGTGCATGACTGCATTGGACAAACATTATGGCCTTTTATATTATAGGATATTTAATTTTTTTCAGAAATTATATTTTGAATCATGAACACCTCTGCTTGTCCTGTTGGGATCTGCTAGAGCTCAAACTCGAACAAAGACAGGTTTTGGTCTCTAGGTAGCTGTTTTTCAGACATAGGGATAACATTAGTCTGACCACATCGTTATGTGAGTACTTTATATTTATTTTAATATTGGAATTAGCTTTATTGCACTATTGGACATTCTCCTTCTTCTTGCTGCTTCTATATAAGTCTAAATAAGATAAGATCAACCTTTAAAAAAAAAGCCTCAGACTTGGTTCTTTGGTACAGGGTAAGCATTTTCAGATTTCAAAATGGCTATGTTCCGCTATGGACTACAAGACAGTTCAAATACCAAAACGTATATAGATATACCAAGTTATTGTAAGAAGGATACCTACCTTATGTTAACCCCTTGGATGATGGAGTCATTTGCAGCGCATTTCTTTGTAATACATTCAAGGGGGGGTTAAAGAAATTAAGAGCAATTTATTCTATATGGAATACAAATGAATAAAGACAGGTTTGTTTTCTGTTTGGCAGTTTATTAGTATATATAATCTGTGCAGTCACTGAGTATTTGCAGAGGTGATCCCTGTGTATTTCTCCAGGTCACAGGCAGTAGTGGAAAAGAGGAGCTAATAATCTGTGTGAAAATAATTTCCTGTACACCAGTTCTCAGATACATACCAGGGGGTCTCCAAGGGAATATTCAGTCTGAGTCGCCCTATTTGAGTGCTATTTTGTTCTCTTTTAATGTGCTATATTCTATAGGTAGAATTCCTCAATAAATTGTTGTACGTATTTTGCATAGGTCTAGCAATAGACATCCTGTTTCTGCTTATAATGCTTAAACCACTTGAGGCATGAAAATATGTGGCCCACCCGCTGACACCATACTACAACTCCCATCATTCACCTACCACCTTTTGATTGCCAGGGAATGATGTGATTTGTAGTCTGGCAGTAGTTGGAAGAGGAGCTAAAGAATCAGAGCAGTTCTTCTCAGAAACAAGATGAGGCTATATAGACTCTTGTTATATATACCCGGTGCCTCATATTGAATCATACACCTGCTAAGTAAACCTAAAAAAAATAAAGACTGATATGGACTCTGGAGCTCCAATATCAATTAGAAAAATGTCCATGAAGGCAGGTCTGGATCGCCTTCTCTGCCCTCCCCAAGGGAGAAGATGTGTAAAAAAATATATGGAGTCCAGAGTGCAAAACCTGTGCTTGTATGAGAAAAAACATGTACTCACCTTAATATCAGAGGTCCACAACGCTCTGGTCTATAAGCGCTGCCTTCAATGAATGAACCCTGTCACCGGGTTCATTCTTAGAAAGCAGCCCTGTGCTCTGATCATTGAATCAGTCACCCGGTTTGACCCCGGTGACTAATTCAATGATTACAGAGCAGCGCTCCGCTTACCAAATATGAACCCAGTGAAAGGGTTCAATCATTCTAGAAGCGCTTAATGCTGCCATGGTGTTACGGTTTTCTGACACTCAGAAAATGGTAAAAAGTAAAAATGCAGTTTTATTGAAATAATGGTTAAAGAACAGTGCCCCTGGGGGCCAGGACAGGTATAAATGGTAATGACAATATACAGGACCAAGTATGTATAATGAAATATACAGATCAGGAAGGTGACATACAGGGGTTAATGTAGAGAAACCGAACAGTCTCAGTAAAATGATTAGCCAACGCCCAGGAGGTAATATCAGTCTCTAGATGGTGAGGAGGAAGGTGTATTGTGTGACTGAACTGAATCACTCTCAAAAGCTGTGCAATGGAACGCCCCAACAGACCAGCAAGATAGACCAGAGCTGAGCCAATACCATCTTAGTGGGATAACGGAGGAAAGCTACTGCCAGAGCTAATGGGACCAGAACCTGAATCGCCCTTAACACTCACTCGAAAGTAACCCTGCGTGTGCCAACGGGACCAGAGCCCTAAACACCCCTTGGGTGCCAGAACGGAGCAACACTGCACAAGCAATTAACGAGCCCGAGCACTAGTAGTGCGGTGGATAGCGTAACACATTTGAGCACTTGGAGACCAGAGCCGGGACACCCTTCCGGTGCCATACAGAACACACACTGCAAGAGCAAACTGGAGGTACCAACGCCAACCAGCGCTACCGCATTGCTGCCCGAGCACCGGAATGGACAACTGCTCTGCTAGTGTGAATGGATAGGCTAGGTCTTAACAGCACAGGCTCAGGAAGTGTTAATGGCTCGAACGGAAACCCACAGGCTTGGCAAGTGTACAATGATAGGCTCAATAAACGGAGGCTACAAGCACAGCAAGGGTTAATGCAGGTTCGGTATAGGAGGCTACAGCTCAGCAGCGCTATGATGATAGACTCTGTGCAACAAAAGGCAACAGCTCGGTAAATGGAGAGATGATTAGTCAGAGCGACACAAACACAGTTCAGAATGTCGCCGGAAGGCGACCGGAATCACACTGGAACACAGGATCAGATCACTGAGCAGAAACGTCAGCTGGAACCGGATCAATACACGAAGCAGGAACGTCAGCCAGAGCCGGGTCAAACACGGAGCAGGGTTGTCAGCCAGAACCGGGTCAATCGTGGAGCAGGAACGTCAGCCGGAACCGGGTCAATCACGGAGCAGGGTCGTCAGCCAGAACGGGTCAATCACGGAGCAGGAACGTCAGACGGAACAGGGTCAATCACGAGCAGGATCAGTAGAATAGTCAGACGAGCCGGGTCGGTACACAGGAACGCAGGAACACAGCAACAAGGCGCAGGATCAGGAACACCACGAAAGGGCATCTGACAGGTGCCGTGACCCCAGTATATAAAGGCACATCCTGGGCGGGCCAATCAGCCTCCTCCAATGCACAGGTAACACCAAGCGAGATTGACAGGGAATCACGGGGACCGTGATACATGGCTTATACAGCCACCGGCAGCATCAAGAAGGCAGAAAATGCCTTTGGGGTCGAAGGAGGGGGACATTGTGTACTGATTGGTGTACTATTTCAGTTTATTGTAACCCTTTGAATGCCACAAGGGTGAGCAATGCACATGCCTATGGCATTCAGTGCTGTCCATGGTGCTGAAAGCATTCTCTATATTCCCCTGCTGGCTGTGTAGGGAAGCACAGAGAATGCTGTTCAGAATGTCGTAGCTCTCCCTGCTGTTACTCCATAGGAAAGTACAGGGGAGATCCCAGCTACGAGTTAGGTGAAGTGGAGACTGTAAACTCCGACAGCAGAGGCTGCTATCAGAGTTTACTGAATGAGTCGAAGTGTCATATTATAATATCAACACACCCCCTTGCATAAGAATGTATCTCATTATGCTTCATTTCCATATGGAAATAAGCAATTGTCGATTTGAAGAATAAAAATTTGTAGACATGGTGAAGGCATGTCGGATGAATGTCGATGTGGGTATCTTTTTGTCGGAGTGCTGGTGAAGTGATGTCGTAGACACTTTTTGAATACTGTGGTGTGCCGATGACACTGCTCCAACACAACATCGACATTTGTAGCCCTCTTTGACCTTCAGTGCATCTAGGCCCAGTTATTTAAAAGGATCATGCCAAGCAATACAGTGGATACTTCTTTAACATTCATGGGGTTACAAGCTACATTTAAATCAGTGGGAATTTTAAAGCGTAACTACCACATTAAAGTCGCCATTCAATACTTAGGCAGGTGGCAACTAGCTTAATAATCGTTATTTTACCTCTCCAAAATAGCCGCTTGTAAAGTAATCCTTAAGCTTCAGAGACTGACGGCCAGGTTAGTGCAGTCTGAGCGCCTGCACCATCAGTTCCTTCTGGTGCCGTTCGGGCCAGTGCAATGCTTCTGTAGGGAGACCAGGACTGACAGCGCAGACAAGATGTCTGTGCTCATGCCTGGCTTCCGGACTCGGAAGACAACTGGAGAGGAGCGCTCAACAGATCTGCCAATTGTAGATAACAACCAGTCAGCAAAGACAATTAAAACATGAACATTTTATTTATTGTAGAAAATTAAAAACACCAAATTACATGGCTAGGAGATAATGCGTGGCAAGCCAAGTTACACTACTCCAAGCGGCGGAGACACGGATTATTAAGATAAGTCGTCATACTGGTCATTAATGGGTGCCATTTATTTATGTCTATGTGGATCATTTTATTTATTGGCATGTTTATTCTTTGGGGTATTACATGGAGGCATATCATATGGGTATATTTATGGTACACTACTATTGAACCCTTTGAGTGAAAGTGAGGTACGCAACGCATTGATTTGCAATGGGTTGCGTACTCCTCTGCCACTCAAAGGGTTCAGGAATGTCTTTGTTCATGCTTGGCATTAATTAATTTCTTTTAATTTACAGAAAGAAGACAGAAGACTGAAGACAAGGCGGAAGATAGGAGAAAGAAGAGAAGACAGAAGGACAGTGGATGACCAGTAAGTGTAACATGGATCAGTTAACGATCGGTGTTTGGCAGTATGTCAAGCACTGATAGTTAATTGTTTTTTATTGTTTAGTTCCCAATATCTCTGCTTTTAGCGGCGTTTTGGGAACTAAACGCACAAAATGGACGTTCAGCAACAAGTTTTTGTGGCTTAACATCCTTTGGGATTTTAGCTTGTAGGCCTTTTAAATACAGAGTTAAACATGTTAGTATTCACTTTGGCCCTACCGGCTATGTTAACTCCTACCTTTAAATCTAGCCCCTAGACTTTCAGTATGCTTTAGTCATTGAACATATAGATTATCTTCATTGTGAATATCATTTTAATTTGTAAGTTTCATGTCCCATCATGCTGAGCCAAAGGGGGTGTTTAGCCTGGCTAGGGAGAAACCAAGCCACATAGAAAGGATTGAGGGGGAACAAAGGAGGTCACTTGACTGTTCATGAGTTATGACCCCCTTCTTTCCTCAAAAGCATTCATTATTGGGTCTTTGAACTTCAAGGAACAATTATTTATGCTCCCTCTACCTATTTTAATTGGTGGAAGGCAGAGTATGGGTAATTTCACCCTTGTCTCTTGAACGTAAATAAATAAATTAAAATGGTACAAAAGGACATCTTACCACATATTTTACACTCTCACCCCACAGTCCATGGGGTGAGGAATAGAAGAGGTTCCTCACAAATCAGTCTTCCATTCAGGAGTCGCAGGGGCAAAAGGGGCCCCATTTACTGCATATTTATAAAATTTACTCATGAATTTGGCAGTTTCCATGTTTTTTGGAGGTGAAAGGCCTCTCTTCTCCTCTAAACTGAACACATGGGAATTAGTGGTTTGCACTGAGAGATAATGCACCCTTGCCTACGAGTTACTAGCTGAGCTAAATTCAAAAGTTAATGCAAGAGTTTCAAAATCGGAAACTCAATGAACTTATCACAATTAAACTATCAAGCCTTAGTCTCTCAATAGGATTTTCTATTTCTTCCCTAAGATGCAGTTGGTTTGTTACAGAATGACGTCACTTTTCATTTGAACATAAGGCCCTTAATGTCAGTCTCTAATCAGACCACGCATTTCACCACAGAGAAGCAGTTTCACCAGGGACAAAACCTGCAGTGCTTTGGATACCCCTCTTGCACCCAAAGGGTTACTTTATTGTAGAATCACGAAATGTAATGTAATCGCGAAATGTAATTTTAAGATACCTCATGTGTTTCCAGTTATTTTTTTATTTTTTGTATGTAGATCTTTAGGAGATACAAGCTGCCTTAGATTTTACCTTTGTACCATCGAGAGGTGGAATACCTGCCATATCCGAATGGAGATGTATATGTTATCTCCATATGCATGTTTGTTAGTTCTGAGAAAAACAGACAACTCACTTTATGAGTATGCATCATTTTGTTTACTTTTCCAGATTGGTACTCTTTTGCTACACCAGTTGGGCACCCTTTGTTGTTTTTCTTTGCATATCATGTGATTATATCTCTATTTTTCACCTCACAGACAAACATCACCCTGGATAATAATCCAGGATTATAATGAAAAACTTGGACCAGACTGTGACTTTGGGAATAAGAAAACACTGTCTCTTAGCTGGTTGTAATTTGTTAAAGGGATAATAATGTTTTAAAATAAAAGCAGCTCCAATTAATCTTAATCAATACTGTCAAGAGTAATTGAATGATAAAGTATCCCCCCTCCCACCCCTTTTATCTAGTGTAGGCCACCTCCAATCAGATGTGGAATCTGATCTTGAGACCAGACAGCTCACAACAAGGGTCAATCTTCTTGCTGTGAGAACAATGAAAGTCCTGCCCCCCTTGACAGGTTTTTTCCGGTTTTTCCCTTATGCTAATTGAAGATTGTCCCTCTCTGCAATCTACTTGGACACCACCTTTCTGTTCTGAGGTGAGCAGTGTTACATCAGTAAAAAGGGAAGGAGGAGGATACTTTATCATTCAACTACTCTTGAACTACAACTCTGACAGTATTGAAATAACACTCTCCATGGCCCAAATACTATGAAGATTAATTGGAGCTGCTTTTATTTTGAAACATTACTATCCCTTTAAAATTCAGCTTTCTTAGAACACAGAGTTACATAAATTGTCCATAAGTTATTTCAATATGTAAACACCCATGCGGGAAAGGTGTCTGCTGGTTAAAATTATTAGCCAAAGCAATTTCAAATAGTAATAGGGAAAGTCATTTTGTGTGAACTGAACTAGTTAGTCTTGCTTGCATTGCACTAAATATCCCCAAGGCAAGGGTTATCCCTTGATTGCAGATCATGAAGGGCAGACTCAGTGTTGACAACTAATGAACTTTAGTGATTTCCTACAGATTGTCAGGGGCAGATTCAAACAATTCTGGAATCGTATATAATAGAATATAGTGGTCTCCTAAGTGCAGATAATCAGGTGGGCTCCCAAGGGCAGATTCAGAGAGTGGTACCTCTAGTATTACATTGATCTCATGACTGTACATCATCAGAAAGCTCAGACAATGCTGGGATTCTATCTAACTTAATATAGTGATCTCCTGAATGCAGCCCCTTTTTAAGCAGTAGGGTCATTTAAAAGAAGGGCATTCATTGTTTCAAATACGAGTATTTTAGTAGCCATGGAAGCAAAAGTGGGGGTTTCTTTAAGAGCTCCCCTCTCTATCTTAGGTTTATTTATAGAAATAATATTTGGTTGGTTTACTAGCATGAAGACTCTATTGAGTACCTTTGGTAGAAAGCGGAGGTCCTTCCCTTTGTAATGGACGATTAGGGAACGTGGGGGTTAAATATGGGCTCCAGTAGTGATCCCCTCTCCTAGTTATTAACATTTTTTTATTCTATTGCGTGATCACCTGGTATTAACACCATCCTATGTATCCTAAGGTATACTGTCCAACAAGGATTTGTGGAACAGAGAAAGGGGCTCTGGTAGACAGACCCCCACCCCCATCTCCTAACACACTACTTTTTATTATGCCAGATTATTGTGAATTCACCGAGTATTAACCCCTTCATGGATACCATCATTGGAAAGTGGTGGACTCTGCTCTTTCAACAGGGGGTACTCCTATGTTGCTGTAACACAAGGAGGCTAGAAGATGAGATCAGTAAGAGCTCAATGTCATACCACCATGCTCTTGCCTGCTCAATGAACTTCCAAATGTGCTTTTTATGTGTGTATGGTGACACATTAGTATGCACAGTTGGGTCTTCCAGCTGAGAAGAAGTCACTGACTGATGAGAATTTCTAGCTGATATATTTAACAGTTTCAGGGTTTATGCTGAGGGCATCTCCTAGATGTCCTTAAAAGTCAATGTTTACAACACCTATAAGTCTGCCACACTAGTCTAAGGCCTACTTGACTTAGATCTAAATACATACCTGCTCCTGAGTGTTATCTGAAGCAGACTGAGGCAGTTCTGGAGGTCTATCTTTAATAATACCCTGCTTGCAGCTTTTCAGGGACAGACTCAGGAAGTTCTTAGATTTTGTTCAGTATTTTATACTGGTGCCCTTAGCAGATTACCAGAGACACATGTGGAATGCTATCTAATGTATTATAGGGATCTCCATTCTACTTCAATGGAAGACTCCACAATTCTTGGAGTCTATCTGATATACTATAATGGCCTCTTGATTGAAGATCATCAGATGAAGATTCAGGTAGAGGTGGAATTGTGGTGGAATTCAATCTAATGAACTACAGGGATCACGTTACTGTATACAATCTACAACCGCTGAAGAAGCATCCTTTTGAGTTGAAATTGTTGCATATTGGGTTGATACCGTGGTAATGTATTTGCCTGTTTGTCTCTTTGAATGTATGTTTGTTGTGACTGGTAGGTTTGTTGAGTCGGAAATGGTTTGGTGAATTGAGGTTGAAATGCTGGTTGAGGTTCAGTGAAATGTGTTGTATCTGGGTTGGATGGGCATAAGCTGGGCGAGTGGAACGGCAGTGAACATGTTTGGCAGACTGGAGCTTTGAGACCTGCGAACAATCGGCAAAACAATTCGTGATCCAATGAGCTCCAGTCTGTAGTGAAATTGAATTGAGTGATTGCTGCTGCAGATTTTGTGGTAATCATAGAATGTGGTTCCCCCGTACTTGTAGGCCAGGTCGACAACCGTGTATAGAGAGTGATCCATCTCCTGATGTCTGTTTGGGAAAGTGGCACAGAGAATGTCAGGGTATATGCTAAATGCCAGCACAAATTCAGCCAGGGACAGGTTTTTAGATAAGCCAAAATCCCTGGCCTTTAATGTGACTGACAAGTCTCCGCACATGACTTCTTCTTCTCCGCAAGATCTTGGGACGCCAGGAGAAGGGCCAATAGGTTAACATCCTTCTCCTCTAGTATATCCCTGCGTAGATGGGCACGGACTAGATGTGTTGGTGTTATGCGGAAGGGAAGGGATGAAAGGCATACCTGGCTGGGGGGAGGCTGTTATGTATGGTGAAGACTGATGAGGTAGCAATGCATTTTCTAGGCTGACCACTCTGGATTGGATGTCTGTGACTGTGGAGTGTAACTCGGTGAGGAGTGTAGTAATGTGGGTGAGGTGAGAGTGTGAGTGGTTGTGCTTCTGGATTTTGAGATTGGGCTATAGTAGGAGTTGATGGAATATTAATGGAAGATGGAGGGGTGACTGGGGTGTGGGGAAACAGTAGACGGAACAGCTCCGCTTTATGGGCTGAAGAGGGGAAGGGGATGCATTGGCCATTCCCTCATAGTTGGGCTTCTGGGTCTTTCTTGGACAGTGACTGCCGTTTCTGGTTCTGTGACTGTTCTTGGATTTTTCTTGGATTTTGTTTTGGATTGTTCTTGGATTTCCATGGTCTAAGATAGGTGAGATAAGGATGGAATGTAGTAATGGAATAGTAAGTAATTGTGATAGTTGTATGAACTTGGTGACAGACAGGAAATGTGAATTTGAGAGATGGCCTTCGGCCCCTGCCGTGGGGTAAGGCGTATTGTGAAATCCTTTGGCCCCTGCGATGGGGTAAAGAGAATGTATTGAGAACCTTCAGCCCCTGCTGTGGGGTAAGGTGAAGTTTGCTGATACATTTGGCCCCTGTCTTGGTGTAAGGTTTTGTTTAGAAACACCTTTGGCCCCTCTCTTGGGGTAAAGTGAGTCGTATGATAAATGTTCTGTCCCCTAATGGGATAGAGAAGAGAATATGTGTAGACCTTCAGCCCCTGCATGGGTTAAGGCTTGTGAAGTGAGAACCTTCGGCCCCTGCCTTGGGGAAAGGCTTGTGAATGTTTACCTTCAGCCCCTGATTTGGGGTAAGGCGTTTGTAGCATGCTGCAGTTGGAGTAAGTATTGATAATGATAATGGGTGTTAGACTGATAATTTAGAAGTGGATACTTACCGCTTGTACTTTGTATAGCGAGGATGTTTGTAACTGAATTAAAGTAAGTTCTTCCTGGTTTGAGTGGTTGGTTAAGTACTGAATGGTTGGGAGAAAGATGGTAAAGCGTAGATTAGATGTGACTGTAGTGTGAAATGTTGAGTGGGCACGTATGCATGTAGTTGGTTGTCTGGTATGTGTGATGTGTTTGGTTGGTAGTATATTAGAGTGAATTCCTCATATACTGAGCCGTAGTTATACCCTATGGTCAATCTATGGTGAACTTGTGTAGTAGTGCAAGATTGAATTGGTGATGATTGGTTCTGACTCTGTTGAGTAAGGTGGTAGTTTAGTGGTTAGTATAGAAATAAAGACCTTGTTATAGGGAAGTTTGACTGGCTAGTGTTTATATACTAAATGAGCGAGAGTCTATGTATATTGTGTGTTAAATTTTTATTTATTTTTTTACCTAAAGAGTTGCACGTTGTGTGTGTGTGTGAAGTAGAAAAAATAAATGAATTGAAATGATCTATTGTCAAATGTATGCAGTCTGAGATTACAAACTTGACTGCCCCATGTAGTCTCAGGACTATGTGACACCAAGTTGAGCATAATTTATGTGCTAGTGGCTTTGAGATATAAGGGCATCGTCTCATATTATGACGTCAGCCAATTGCAAAAGGATAATTTTACCCTTTAGTGTCCTTAGCTGACACTATATACTACTGGGAAGGCCGAGCTTCAACCTTGTATTTTTAATTTACATGTTCGTTTCTAGTAATATTTGAATTTAGATAAACGTCTATTGGTTATAAAAACAGAAAAAAAGAAGAAGAAAAGAAGAAAGCTAGCAGTGCTAACTCATCATAAAATATCCATATAATAAATATAAATTAAATATAAGTATAAAGATGAAAGATATAGATAGCAGCAAGAATTGAGAGGGTTCTCCAGTCCCCCTGACATTAGGCCTAGACCCAAAAGTGAAAACACATACAAACAAACAGATCTGCACTCCGCTATTATCACGGTGCCCGTGATTGCTGCAGTTCCTTGTCTGTCACCAGTAGGGGGCTGCTATTGGCTGTCTGCAGATAGCCCGCCTTTCATTGCCTATTTAAACCTGGATTGGCCACCCTTTGGTTGCCCTTTCGTGTTGTTTCTGACCTTCTTGCTATCACTATGCCAGTGATAGCTGGGCCTCTGTTTCAGTGTTCCTGAGTTCCTGATCTCATGTGTTCCTGAGTTCCTGATCTCTACTGTTCCAGTGTTTCCTGCATGCTGAAGTACTTCCAGTCCTGGCTCCGGCCTAGTCTCTGGTGTTGCAGTTCCTGCTGAACTTCTTCTCTGCTGTTTCCTGACCTGACTGATCGTTGCTGGTTCCTGTCATCGCATCGCCTGACTCCTGTATCCTGGCGACCTCCTGCCTGGTCGCGTCGGCGACATTGCTTGTTACTCCAGTGTGCGGTCACTGGTTTGCTCCACAGCCTATCGGCTATACAATTCTGTGTTGGTCCCAGCGTGCGGACGTTGGTTTGCTCCTAAGCCTTGCGGCTAGGCAAACTCGCTTGTTACACCAGTGTGCGGTCACTGGTTTGCTCCAAAGCCTATCGGCTGTACTATCCTGTGTTGGTCCCAGCGTGTGGACGCTGGTTTGCTCCAAAGCCTTGCGGCTATACAAACTCGCTTGTTACACCAGTGTGCGGTCACTGGTTTGCTCCAAAGCCTATCGGCTATACAATCCTGTGTTGGTCCAAGCTTGCGGACGTTGGTTTGCGCCAAAGCCTTGCGGCTAGACAAACTCGCTTATTACACCAGTGTGTGGTCACTGGTTTGCTCCAAGCCTATCGGCTGTACTATCCTGTGTTGGTCCCAGCGTGTGGACGCTGGTTTGCTCCAAAGCCTTGCGGCTATACAAACTCGCTTGTTACACCAGTGTGCGGTCACTGGTTTGCTCCAAAGCCTATCAGCTGTACAATTCTGTGTTGGTCCCAGCGTGAGGACGCTGGTTTGCTCCAAAGCCTTGCGGCTATACAAACTCGCTTGTTACACCAGTGTGCGGTCACTGGTTTGCTCCAAAGCCTATCAGCTATACAATTCTGTGTTGGTCCCAGCGTGCGGATGCTGGTTTGCTCCTAAGCCTTACGGCTATACTAACTCGCTGGTTACACCAGTGTGCGGTCACTGGTTTGCTCCTAAGCCTATCGGCTATACAATTCAGTGTTGGTCCCAGCGTGCGGACGCTGGTTTGCTCCAAAGCCTTGCGGCTTTACGATTCCCCTGTTAGTCTCAGTGTGTGTACACTGGGTTGCTTACGATCCTGTCAATTTGCCATTACCATCTGACTGCTGCTACTATCTCTGGGCTGCCCTGCCCGGTATCGGTAAGGCCGGTAGAACCTTTTGCCACATTCCATCTGAGGTTGCCTTACCCGGTATTGGCAGGGCCGGTAGAGCCTACATTATGAATCTATTGAGGCTGCCTTGCCCAGTAATTTGGTAAGGCCGGTAGAACAGTAATGCGATTCCATCTGCAGGTTGCCTTACCCGGTATTGGCAAGGCCGGTAGAGCCTAACATTCTATTACTTCAGACTGTCCTGTCCGGTATATTGACAGGACCGGTAGAGTCTGCCTTCTGTCTTGTTATATTCTTAATATATCTGTATGTATGTGATTGCCATCCTACGTTATCAATTTATTATTTCAATAAAATTGATTTTTACCTAAAACTTGTGTCTGAGAGTCATAATAAACCGTGACAGTACGAAAGGGCCATGACCTCAGACAGCAGAGGTGAAGGTAATGCACAGAATATCCATTGGAGGATGGATGTGCACGAGCAACGTTTGGATCAGTTGGCAGTTGCAATTCAAACGATCCTTGAACGCGCGGTACTTGCTGACAAATCTAGCTCTAACCCGGTGGTCTCGCCAAGTCAGACACCGGAGAGTGATACCAGACCCCTAGGGGGCACTGTTAAAGGGTTAACGGCTTCTGCACCCTTGCCGCTAAGATACGATGGTGACCCTAGTCTCTGCAGAGGGTTCATCAACCAACTCGAGATTTTTATGGAATTGACGGCACACGCATTTCCCAAAGATTGTAGTAAGGTGGGGTTTACAATATCTTTGCTCACTGGCAGAGCTTTGGCTTGGGCTAACCCCTTATGGGAGAATGCTAAACCTTGTACTAAAAACTTTAGAGAATTTGTGCAATCCTTTCGAAGAGTGTTTGAGCCTCCTGGTAGAACCACCTCTGCTGCCAAACGCCTTATGGAGATACATCAGGGCAGGCGTACAGTAGCCGACCACGCCATCGAATTCCGCACATTGGCAGCAGAGGTAGGTTGGAATAACGAGGCATTATTGGCAGCTTTTTCTCAAGGCCTGAATGACCACATTAAGGACGAAATCGCTGCTAAAGATCTACCTATTGATCTAGATGACTACATTGAATATGTTATGATAATTGACTCCAGAATACGTGAGAGATCAATTGCCTGAGATCGTAAGTTACGGTCAAAGAATAATGAGCCTAGTGGCATGTTTTGCCCACCCATCCCTCTCCTGGCATTGAAGTCTAGTGAACCTGTACGGGAGACAAGTGAACCTATGCAAATAGGCTTCACTAGACTAACCAAGGCTGAGAGACTTTATCGCAGAAGACAAGGGTTGTGTTTATACTGCGGTAAAAAAGGGCATTTGCTAAATTCCTGTCCGGTACGTCCGGGAAACGCACACACCTAGGGTACCTTGGGGGACAGGCCCTAGGTGGTGTACAATCGTCCCCAGTGTCGGGCACAATGAAACCCACCATACAGGTGGTATTATCTTGGGCACAACGCTCTGTGGAGGTTTTGGCCTTGGTTGACTCTGGTGCAGCAGGGTATTTTATGGATAATACCTTTGCTGAATTGCACGGAGTTCCACGCATTGAAAGAGAAAATCCCTTGACTATTGAAGGGATTGATGGTAGACCCTTAGAACCGCCTCAGGTTATGTTTGAAACTATGCCACTGTCTATGACTAATGGGGCACTTCACAGAGAAGAGCAGCAGTTTCAACTGATTAATTCTCCGCACCATGCGGTAATATTGGGCTTTCCGTGGTTACAGTTACATAACCCACAATTTGATTGGAAAAAGTGTGAAATTGCTGCTTGGTCCCAGTTTTGTATGGACAAGTGCGTTGTGCGTCATCCAGACTGTTAAGGTCCTGTGCACCTCCTCGGCTATACCGGATGTGTACCAACAGTTTGGCGATGTTTTTAGCAAAGGAGAGGCCAGTTTGCTACCTCAGCATAGACCTTATGATTGTTGCATCGAATTGCAGCCTGGGGCAGTACCTCCGAAAGGACGCACTTATCCATTATCTTGTGAGGAAAATAAGGCTATGGAGGATTACATTTCTGATGCCCTTGCTAGAGGGATCATACGAAAATCTACCTCTCCAGCTGGGGCTGGGTTCTTTTTTGTAAAAAAGAAAAATGGCGAATTAAGACCATGCATTGACTACCGGGGCTTGAATAAACTAATGGCAAAAAACGCATACCCAATACCACTCATCACCGAGCTTTTTGACAGGCTTAAGGGCGCTTCGATTTTTACCAAACTGGACCTACGGGCCGCTTACAATCTGGTGCGCATTCGAGCAGGTGATGAGTGGAAAACTGCCTTTAATACTCGAGCTGGGCACTACGAGTATCTTGTAATGCCATTTGGGCTATGTAATGCCCCCGCAGTTTTCCAGGAACTGATAAACGATGTTCTGAGAGATATGTTACAGACATGTGTTGTGGTTTATCTGGACGATATATTGATTTACTCTCAAGACATGGCACAGCACATCAAAGATGTATCCGCAGTATTGCTACGACTCCGTGAGAACAAATTATTTTGTAAACTGGAAAAATGTGACTTTCATAGAACCAGTGTGCCATTCTTGGGGTTCATAATTGGCAATGATGGCATTGCCATGGACAAGGATAAGTTGTCAGCTGTCTTACAATGGCCAAAACCCAAGGGGCTTAAAGCCATACAGCGTTTCCTGGGTTTCGCTAATTATTATAGGCGGTTTATTAAGAACTTTTCTTCCATTGTTAAACCTTTGTCCGATCTTACGCACAAGGGCGCTAATCCTTCTTGTTGGCCGGTATCTGCTGAGAATGCCTTTGAGAATTTGAAGCTGGCATTTGCTGCGGCTCCTGTGTTATCCCACCCCAATCCTCTACTTCCATTTACGTTAGAGGTGGATGCCTCAGATATTGGGGTTGGGGCAGTACTTTCGCAACGACACGAGAAAGGTGGTACTCTCAGACCTTGTGGGTTTTTCTCTAAGAAGTTGACTGTCACTCAAGGCCACTATGAGATAGGTGACAAAGAATTATTGGCCATTATCCTCGCTCTTAAGGAGTGGCGTCATTTGCTTGAAGGTACCAAGACTCCCGTATTAATCCTAACAGATCATAAAAATCTGACTTCAACAGGTGCCTAATGGCGAACGCCCCTGGTCTCATGTTTCCATTGATTTTATGGGAGAGTTGCCTATGTCCAAGGGGTACTCCTTTATATTCATGGTGGTGGACAGGTTTTCTAAAATGGCTCATTTCGTGCCCCTCCGTGGTCTTCCTTCAGCGAAGGAATTGGCAATGGTGTTCGCCAGAGAAGTATTCCGGTTGCATGGAGTGCCTAGGGTACTGGTGTCTGACAGGGGGAGCCAGTTTGTGTCTAGATTTTGGAGGGCATTTTGCCAACAGATGGGCATACAGCTGTCCTTCTCCTCTGCCTACCATCCCCAGACCAATGGAGCCGCTGAACGAGCTAATCAGGGCTTGGAACAATTTCTCCGTTGTTTCGTTACTGACCATCATGATAATTGGTCCGACTTGTTGCCTTGGGCAGAGTTCGCCAGGAACTGTGCGGTCAATTCTTCATCTGGGAGCTCTCCATTTCTGATTAATTATGGGTTCCAGCCCTGTTTGCTTCCAGACTAATTTCAGACGCAACAGATTCCAGCTCTGGATGAGCATATCGAGCAACTCCGTTCCACATGGGCACAAGTTCAGAGGGCACTTGGTCAGTCATTTCAGCGTCATCAGCGCCTTTCAGGTTGGGGATAGAGTATGGCTTTCCTCCAGAAATCTCAAGCTGCAGGTTCCTTCTAATAAGTTGGCTCCCCGGTTTATTGGTCCATACAGAGTTATTCGCAAAATTAACCCTGTCTCCTATGCACTAGACCTACCTGCATCCATGCGTATCCATAATGTGTTCCATGTGTCCCTTCTTAAGCCTCTGGTTTGCAATCGCTATACTACCACACCTGTGGTGCCAGGACCTGTTGAGGTAGAGGGCCAGGAGGAGTACGAGGTTCAGAGCATTATTGATTCCCGTAGGCTTAGAGGAAGGGTACAGTACCTGGTACATTGGAAAGGGTATGGTCCTGAGGATCGATCATGGGTGGATAGTACGGACCTTCATGCACCTAGGCTAACTAGGGCCTTTCATGCCAATTACCCACAGAAACCTAGACCCTATTCTAGGAGAGGGGGTCTTTGAAGGGGGGGTACCATCACGGTGCCCGTGATTGCTGCAGTTCCTTGTCTGTCACCAGTAGGGGGCTGCTATTGGCTGTCTGCAGATAGCCGCCTTTCATTGCCTATTTAAACCTGGATTGGGCACCCTTTGGTTGCCCTTTCGTGTTGTTTCTGACCTTCTTGCTATCACTATGCCAGTGATAGCTGGGCCTCTGTTCCAGTGTTCCTGAGTTCCTGATCTCATGTGTTCCTGAGTTCCTGATCTCTACTGTTCCAGTGTTTCCTGCATGCTGAAGTACTTCCAGTCCTGGCTCCGGCCTAGTCTCTGGTGTTGCAGTTCCTGCTGAACTTCTTCTCTGCTGTTTCCTGACCTGACTGATCGTTGCTGGTTCCTGTCATCGCATCGCCTGTCTCCTGTATCCTGGCGACCTCCTGCCTGGTCGCGTCGGCGACATTGCTTTTTACTCCAGTGTGCGGTCACTGGTTTGCTCCACAGCCTATCGGCTATACAATTCTGTGTTGGTCCCAGCGTGCGGACGCTGGTTTGCTCCTAAGCCTTGCGGCTAGGCAAACTCGCTTGTTACACCAGTGTGCGGTCACTGGTTTGCTCCAAAGCCTATCGGCTATACAATCCTGTGTTGGTCCCAGCGTGCGGACGCTGGTTTGCTCCAAACCCTTGCGGCTAGACAAACTCGCTTGTTACACCAGTGTGCGGTCACTGGTTTGCTCCAAAGCCTATCGGCTATACAATCCTGTGTTAGTCCCAGCGTGCGGACGTTGGTTTGCTCCAAAGCCTTGCGGCTAGACAAACTCGCTTATTACACCAGTGTGCGGTCACTGGTTTGCTCCAAGCCTATCGGCTGTACTATCCTGTGTTGGTCCCAGCGTGCGGACGCTGGTTTGCTCCAAAGCCTTGCGGCTATACAAACTCGCTTGTTACACCAGTGTGCGGTCACTGGTTTGCTCCAAAGCCTATCAGCTATACAATTCTGTGTTGGTCCCAGCGTGCGGACGCTGGTTTGCTCCAAAGCCTTGCGGCTATACAGACTCGCTTGTTACACCAGTGTGCGGTCACTGGTTTGCTCCAAAGCCTATCAGCTATACAATTCTGTGTTGGTCCCAGCGTACGGACGCTGGTTTGCTCCAAAGCCTTGCGGCTATACAAACTCGCTTGTTACACCAGTGTGCGGTCACTGGTTTGCTCCAAAGCCTATCAGCTATACAATTCTGTGTTGGTCCCAGCGTACGGACGCTGGTTTGCTCCAAAGCCTTGCGGCTATACAAACTTGCTTGTTACACCAGTGTGCGGTCACTGGTTTGCGCCAAAGCCTATCAGCTATACAATTCTGTGTTGGTCCCAGCGTGCGGACGCTGGTTTGCTCCTAAGCCTTACGGCTATACTAACTCGCTTGTTACACCAGTGTGCGGTCACTGGTTTGCTCCTAAGCCTATCGGCTATACAATTCAGTGTTGGTCCCAGCGTGCGGACGCTGGTTTGCTCCAAAGCCTTGCGGCTTTACGATTCCCCTGTTAGTCTCAGTGTGTGTACACTGGGTTGCTTACGATCCTGTCAATTTGCCATTACCATCTGACTGCTGCTACTATCTCTGGGCTGCCCTGCCCGGTATTGGTAAGGCCGGTAGAACCTTTTGCCACATTCCATCTGAGGTTGCCTTACCCGGTATTGGCAGGGCCGGTAGAGCCTACATTATGAATCTATTGAGGCTGCCTTGCCCAGTAATTTGGTAAGGCCGGTAGAACAGTAATGCGATTCCATCTGCAGGTTGCCTTACCCGGTATTGGCAAGGCCGGTAGAGCCTAACATTCTATTACTTCAGACTGTCCTGTCCGGTATATTGACAGGACCGGTAGAGTCTGCCTTCTGTCTTGTTATATTCTTAATATATCTGTATGTATGTGATTGCCATCCTACGTTATCAATTTATTATTTCAATAAAATTGATTTTTACCTAAAACTTGTGTCTGAGAGTCATAATAAACCGTGACAGCTATATGCTGTGAATAATGTGTGCCCTGTAATGTGCATATATAATAATCCTTAGTAAATCTAAGTGAAACAAGTGAGAATTTCGTCCCACAAATTGGCCAATCTGTGTGTAAGCTTACCACCACGCCAAGAAATCTCACTTTATGGTAAGTCCTACTCTATTACACCTACAAATACTATCTAAATTAAAAATCCCTGAAAGAAGATGTTATTTTGAAACGTGTCGGAGGGGACCCTTTAAATGATATTTTGATGTTTTTATTATTATTTGTGGGTCCCCGTGTAGTGCAATTAAAAACAGCAGACATACAAAAATATAAAAAAGGTGTAGATGAAAGACTTACCTGGTTTATGGCCCATGTGAGCTGCATTAATTAAGTAATTACATAGAGAACTATGTTCCATTTATATCCTTCCTCACAAGTCATGTGAGGAATGGTTGATACCAAACAGACAGGGGGTATACACACTGGAACAGGCCAACAAGCCTTGTTCTTAAAGGCCAAGTGGGAAAGAAAAGGAAAGGAATTGGCCAATTTTGGGATGAAATTCTCACTTATTTCACTTAGATTTACTAAGGATTATTATATATGCCTATTACAGGCCACACATTATTCACAACATATAGAGGTATAGAGGAGCACAGATCTGTTCGTTTGTATGTGTATATTGGTTATATTACATATGTTTTGTGTAAGAACAACATGTATTTCCACATTAGTGTTGTTTTAAGAGATCGTTTGGCTTTCCCGCATTTTTAGTTGTTAGAAGTACAGTGCAATGTTTGTGCATGTATTTGTACATTGGACTGATAAGCATACCTGGGAACTCTCCGGTTTTGTCCCGGAGACTCCAGATTTCAGACTGAATTACCGGGTCTCCGGGGCAATGTGTTGATCGCTGGGTGGGCAGAGTTTAAATAGAAACTCTGCCCACTTGTGCTCTGTCCCACCCAGTTCCTCCCACTCCCCGCCCTCTTAGATACATTTTGCAGGTTTTTTTTTGTCCCGCCCCCCTCCGCGACTAAGCCCCGCCCCTTTTATGATGTGAATCGCGTCATTTTCTTCACAGGTCGGCACTGACAGGGTTACCCTCCGGGTAGCCCTGTCTCAAAAGTTCCCAGGTATGCTGATAAAGAGTCACTGGTAGATAGGAATTGCCGAATGTCCCAGTTGATAAGGGAATTTCCTGATCACCACATTGCCCTGAGGAGATAAAATATGTTTAAACTGGATCTCTTACAAATGCATGATCCATCGTGCTATCTCTAACAAATGATGGCTTGGCACTTAGTTGTTTGTGGTCGAGTGGTTGATGGAGTGTTCTACATATACGTAATGTATGGTGTCTATGTCTACTGTATACATTAGGTGACCAAGAGTAGGATATGACCAGTAACTGTTCAGTTGTCGTATGTGTTTTGGCAGAAGTGATGTAGCTCTAGGAGGAAAAGGCGGAAGTGACGTACTTGTATGTTTAGTGAACAATCAATGTCGATAAAGTTTAACTAGTTCGTTATTCCAGTCGTTTCCTGACAAGTATAATCTGGAAGGGACAATGGGATATGTTAGGCTGTGTAGCAGAGTTGCTTCGTTAAGGGGGAAATGAACACTTACTTCAATGAGATCTCTGGATGATGCTACAGTCTTACTAGCTGGTGGAACGTGCGTGCTCGACTGAGGCAGACTCAAAGTAATCGAGCCCCAATAGTGAGGAAAGGGCTGGTATTTGTAGTACTACCTGCCCCTCGCACAAACACAGGCCCGGCCTTTAACTTTTCTATAGTTCTGATTGCCTTTCTTTTAGTGCTGGTGGCTGCACTACAGGATTTGTACTTGAAGTTTGCTTGGGCATTTGCAGGTTAGCCCTATTATTCATGTTTTGCACCTCTCTCCATTTGGTTATTTTCTAATTATAAGTGTGCATAGTACTTAGACTCTTTTGATTAGGTTTATCCCCTACTACTAGTGCTAGGCAGTGTAAACAATCATAAAAAAACTTTAATGCATTGCATATTGGTGCCTCTAAAATTAAGTTCCCTTGGAGAACGACCTGGAATTTGTGTGGGGAAATGCCCTGGTGGAGGTCTAAGAGCCTCACAAGTTTTATGTAACTTATCTTGTTAAAATGTCAGTCCAGTGAATGTGGTGGCGAGCTTCCCCATTGAAAATATCACAGAACAAATTTTGTCCGACAGTGAAAACACTAATGATATTCCAAGTTATTGAATGCAAAAGGTAAACAAAGATTGTTTTATATTTTATTATTACTATTCTTTATTTATATACCATCAACTTATTCTGCAGAGCTGTACAATAGGGAATATACATACAGAGATATTAAACAGTACAAGTTGAATGTGGAGAACAGAAGGATCAGAGGGCCCTGCTCATGAAAGCTTACAGTCTAGAGAAATGGAGGCCGGACACAGAAGGATACATCCAAAGTGTGAGACGCTTCTGAGGATGAACAACAGCACAATGGCCTGTTCTACGGCTAGTCACCACTCAGAAGCATCACATTTTAGCTCTCTAGTGCCATTACAGAAGGGGGTTAGCTGGTGTTACCTTGCAGGGGGGACTTGCCTGTCATTTTGGAACTGGACCACCCTTTTGGGATTAGTCTAATATGTACATTAAAATTTCTTCTCTGTAATGGCACTAGAGAGCTAAAATGTGATGCTTCTGAGCGGTGACTAGCCGTAGGACAGGCCATTGTTCTGTTGTTCGTCCTCAGAAGCCTCTCACATTTTGTATGCTGATTTTGAATACTCTTAGGGGTCTCCCTAACAGTGAAGGGAAATCCAGATGTGGACCCCTTGCTCTCAGTGCCTAGGGAATCCAGCTGCACCCTCCTGATGAGGCCCAACAAGGCCTAAACATACGTCAGGGGTTAGCTGGTGTTCCCGTGCATGGGGGACTTGCCTGTTATTTTGAAACTGGACTACTCTTTTGGGCAGGATTAGTCTAATATGTACATGGAAAATTCTACTCTGTAATGGCACTAGAGAGCTAAAATGTGATGCTTCTGAGCAGTGACTAGCTGTAGGACAGTGCTGTTGTTCATCCTCAGAAGCCTCTCACATTTTGTATGCTGGACACAGAAGGAGTAAGTGCTATTGGGTGTAAGTGTCTCCTGCCACATGAACTGATGGACAGTGGGTGGGAGAAAGAGGTGCTATTGAGTACAGTGATTCAGGGGATCAGTGGTTCTGTTTTGGAGAAAAGACTGAATAATGAGTTTGTGATGAGGATGTAGGTGGGAGAGTGATTTTAGAAGGGAATGAGAGCAAGCAGATATTGGACAGGCTGTTGGTCTGACCTTGCTCATGACAGTTATGGAGGTAGTTGATAGGCTTCCCTGAAGAGGTGAGTTTTCAGGGAACATCTTAAGATCTGAAGGATGGGGGATAGTCTGATAGGATGGGGGAGGGAACTCTAGAGCTCAGGTGCAGCACTGGAGAAGTCCTGTAGGCGAGATGTAGAGAGGACAAGGTCATGTGTAGAGCGAAGGAGAGTGAAAGTTTATTTAGAAATGAGAAATGAAACATAGGGGGTGCAGTGTTAGTAAGGACTCTGGAAGTTAGTGACATTATTTTTGGGCATAAGGAATTTTATCGCACTGCACAACTCCATTCTAAATAATGGACTATATGGATCTCTTGAGTGCAGATTACAGGCAGTGCTGGGATTCTATCTAATGTTCTATATGATTTCCTGACTGCTGATCATCAGGGTAAATTTCAGATAGTGATAGATTCTATATAATGTACTATAGTGGTTTCCTGACTTCACATCATCAGATGAAACTCAGACTGTACTGGATTCTATCTCATGTACTATAGTAATTCCTGACTACAGACCATCAGGGAAAAACACAGATTAGTGCCAGAGGCATAACTAGAAGCCTCCGGGCCCTGGTGCAGAAATTGCCATGGCCCCCCTGACCACATTGCCCCCCCAATCTCCACATTGCACCCCATTGCCCCCAAGCTCCACATTGTTCCCCCATTGCCCCCAGTCTCCACATTGCTCCCCCATTGCCCCTAATCTCCATATTGCCTCCACGTTGCTCCTAAGCTCCACATTGCTCCCAATGTCCTACCACCCTGGTGGTCCAGTGGCGTGGCAGGAGAGGTCTGTGCCTCCTTTTGCACAGACCTTTACAGCTGGAGCTCCCGCGTGGTAGTGCAGAGCTCTGGGAGATTATGTAATCTCCCAGCGCTATGCATTACTAGATGCAGAAGAGGCCAGCTCGGCTGCTAGACAGCTTGTTGCAACTTGTGAACAGCGTGAGGGTCGCAGGGGGTGTCCAGGCCCCTGGAGTGACCGGCCCGGTCGCAGGTGCGACCCCTACAATCTCTATTGTTATGCCACTGGATAGTGCTGGAATCTATCTAATGTATCATAGTGATCTTTTGACTGCAGATCATAGGGGAAAGCTCAATTAGTGCTGGAATCTGTCTAATGTACTGTATTAATTTCCTGTCTGCAGATCATCAGTGACAAATTCAGAGAGCGCTGCATTCTATCTAATGTACTATAGAAATCTCCTCACTGCAGATCATCAAGAACAGACTCCGTGCTGGTATTCTATCTAATGTACTACAGTGATCATCTGAGTTCAGATTGTCAGGGAAAAACTCAAACAGTGTCTGAAATCTCTCTAATTTATTAAGGTGATCGCTTGACTGCAGATCATCAGGGCCAGACAGTTGGATTCTGTTTAATGTACTATAAGGATCTCCTGATTGCATCTCATCAGGTACAGATAGTACTGGGTTTCTGTCTAATGTACTATAGTGATTTCCTGACTGCAAGTCATCAGGAGAAAACGGATGTAGTGCTGGAATCTATCCAGCAGGCTATAGTAATCTTTTGACTGCAGATCGCAGGGGAAAACTTAATCAGTGTTAAAATGTATTTAAAGAGAAACTTTCACCAGAATGACATAACATGGCAAATGATAATTAAATTAGTGATATGCAAACACTTTGTTTTATTTTCAAGTAAAATTGCTGCATTAACGAAGAGTATAACCTTTTATGCATGCAAGCACCGGCTGGGATCTTGCAGTAGGCGTTCTCTGCACCTGTGCTGTCAGTCCCTTGCGGTGCCTTTCGGCATAAAGCAATTCAACCCACCAATTGTGGATTTGAAGGGGACAGACAGAGCAGACACAGATCTTCCAGCTCTACAAGAAGTCTGTGCTATTCCACGCTGCCTGCCTGCATAAAAGGTTATATTTTTCGTTAATGCAGCAATTATGCTTGAGAATTACATTAGCGATATGCAGACACTTCGTTTAATTTTCATTTAACTCGCTATGTCATGTTGGTGAAAGCTTGGCTTTAATGTACTACAGTGATTTCCTGTATATAGATCATCTAGTGAAAACTCAGACAGTGCCTGGATTATATCTAATATGCTAGATCATCGGGGAAAAATCAGTGCCTGCACTCTATCTAATGTACCATGGGGATCACCTAACTGCAGATAATCAGAGATGCTCAGGCAGTGCCGGGATCTATCTAATGTACTACAGTGATTTGAATTGCTCTGAGTATATTAAATCATTCTCTTCTAAACATGTGTAATCCACATTTACTTATCTCTAACAATAATGCTGCCACACAAGGCTTAAAACTTTATTGATGGTTTCATCAGTGACAATGTCTAGCACTCAGTGGGATGCTGCAATACTATCTCTAATTCCTGCTACATGTGTCTGTTATTTGACTTTATATGTCAGGCTAAAAGGTACAATTCTAGGGCAAATCATCTGCACCATAAAGGGGGAAATGTGATTGAAACGGGGCATTTAACAACTTGAATGCCGGCGAGGTCTCCAATACATTGATATGTGAAGTGTATAGCATTCAAGGGGTTAAAATCAAATTTAAATCAATGAGAATCCAGGGAATGTTCAGTTTATCCCTATGGTACAAGATGGTTTCCTCCAGAATTGTGCCTCTGTAGCTAGATGAGTTGGACCCACTGTATTAGTCAGAGACTGGCAGAATCCTAAAAATGGGAACTTGAGATAAAAGATCATTACGATGAAAGACTCATCATAGATCTAAATCATGCACAAGAACCAGTACTACTGCTACCAGGAGAGGATAATAGTCTGCTGAGAAAGATGGGAGCTGTAGGCAAAAAGCAGCATTTGGAGAGCCACAATTGACACATCCCTGGTTTAAAGGAGCAGTAAACTTTTTTATGAAAAAACTTATATTGTAGGGCATTTCCTGTTGAGTAACATAAGGGTGCTCCCACTGCTGACAGATGCATATTTCCAGAGTTGTTACAGTTTAAATCTGTGGTTATTTACATTAGCAGTGCCCTCTAGTAATCAAATTTCAATGAGTTCTCCTGTTACGTTCTAATGGAGAGGAAAGTCAGTAACTTACAGTTCTTCACAGAATGTGATAGAAACTGCTGAGTCACTTCCTGTGAGTTAGAACTATCAGGAAGTAACCACAGTAAATTCACTTCCTGATTATTTGAACTTTTATACATTCTGAATAAAACAACTGACAGCAATGGGAGTGACCTTGTTTTACTCAGCAGGAAAATCTCTATAACATATACATTTTCATAAAAAAAGTTTCTTGCTCCTTTAAATATAAACCAAGCTTACAGTTTCTATAACTATTCACTATGGACCGTATAATACATTTACATATAAAAATATCACCATTTAATGCCAGAGTCAAGTCTGAAAGACCTTCATTAGCAATCTGTGTGAGCTGCACACTCAAACAAAACTGGACTACAGACTTAACATTGTGCAGATCGGGCTATTTCGCAGGATCAGCCAGAAACGTATGGGTCACTGTCCTGACCTCTGATCAACTCTCCAGTTAATCCGTACAGGTGCATACTGCTGCTCCAAAAATAGCAGACCCACTGAGATTGCAACTGTCACTTATTGTATTTAGTTAGAATTTAGAAAATGTTTTATTAGGTAGAATACATTGACATTTCTCTCGTTTTCAAGTATGTCCTGAGAGTTTACAGTAAAGAGTTACATATTTACACAGATAGAGAAACATTATATATACACACAAATATACATACATACTAAAACTGTATATACAGTTACATATTATTTTTTACCTAATTATATATTTTTAAGGATTTTAAACTGGGAGAAGATCTAATTTTTTCAGACAGGTTATAATTGCCTTCTAATTAGCAATTATATAGTGCCACAATGTGTATATCGCTTGTATATCCCGCCTCACACTTTGTTTCTTTCCTCCATTATTGAACCGCCTCTTTCCAGCGTGAGCCTCCCCATCTCTTTCCTTTCTCTCTGCCATTCCATTTTTGTTGCCCCCATCATGATGCGCATCACAGTTCCCTAGTGTCTTGAATTGGAGGGGAGCTCACTATTAAAAAGGTGACTCCTTTCCAGCTCTAAAATTGACCACAGTTGGAAAGAGCCCAAGACCTGACGGATATTTAGTCCTTTACTTTAAAACTTTCCAGGAATAATGTCTACCCCATATTACCACCATTTTTAATAGTATCCTTTCTGGTTCTGCATGACCCCAGCAATCTTTACTGACCCATATCACTGTGATTCCCAAGCCGAATAAGGACCTACCAGTTTGAGGGAATTAAAGACCCATTTCTCTCTTAAACAATGATCTTAAGTTTGTATCTAAGGTCTTAGCTAATAGGCTTAAACCCCTTGTTCTGAAATTAGAGTCCCCAGATCACTCGGGTTTTATCCCGGCAGGGAAACTAAAGACAACATTATGAAGGCCATCTCCCTGATCCAGACAGCAATGGATTCTAATACTGCTTCCCTGTTGTCAGCGTTAGACTTGGAGAAAGCTCTTGATTGGGTCAATTGGTCCTTTATGCCAGCGGTACTCCAATAGATTGGTTTTGGACCCAGATACTTGACTGCAGTGCTTTCTTTGTATGCCTCTCGTTTAGCTGAGGTTTTGTTAAATGGGATTCTTTCTTCTCCCTTTGTGATTAGTAATGGGACACAGCAAGACTGATAGAAAAACAAAGTGGCAGGTCGCACTGTGGTGCTCTAAAGCGAAAAAAAATAGTGCAGTACACACTATAGGAGATGCTTTGTTGGCGAAATGCTTTGCAACTGGGGGTTAATGGCTTTGCCTTTAAGCACAATCAAATAATGATAGGTGATTCACCGGTATCCAATAGCATTGTAAGAGTGGACTCCATGGGGAAGTGATTGGTGAACATGTTTTCAAATAGAGGTGAACAATGGTGGTCAATGTTTGTTCCGAGATCACGAGTAAGCGCGGTGTAAGCGTGAAACGCGCTGATCGAATGGAGTAAAGATAAGTGCTTTTGCCTATTCCTTATGTTACTGTATCGACCTTTAACACCTTGAATTAAAGTGCAGTTAAACGTACGGATGTTTTTTAAAGAAGATTGCTTCATTGTATCACGTACTAGATGCACGAGGCTGAGTTTGATACTTTATTGTTGTGTGTGGTACATTTAAATGGTTTTGGAGCCACCAACATACATTTTTTTACACAGCAAGACTGCCCACTCTCCACGCTTCTTATTGTACGGACTTTAAAACCTCTTCTGTCTACCATTAGGTCTTTATAAATCTCCACAAGTAAAGACAGAACAACAAAGAAAAAAGGATGAAAAATTACGGGTATTAATCCGCAACAGAGAGACCAGTTCGATACTATTAAATTAGGGACCCTAATATGTCCTCATTAAATTCCTAATTAAACGGCTAAAATTGTATCTTTATTCCATATTATACTAAAAACAAAAACTACCCTGTTGTCTATTCAACAAACCAGGGTCTAAAAGAACTCCACCATTTGGGAGTTTAGAGAAGAATATGTCTTTTATTGCGGGTCTTATATCATGTGCTTTTTCATTGTTACTGGCAAATAGAATAAAATTTTTTTATATTTACTCCAAAGAGTAGATTGAACCTAGTAATTTTTTCAATCTATACTTCTCCTTTTTATTTTGAGAATAATGAATATGGATACAATTATTTTAAATACTCAATTAAGCTCAATTTACTCAAAACTACTCACAATGTATCCATATATTCTCTTGCCTTTCATGTCACACAGAAAAGATTGAACACCTGCTATATTTTTATCATGTTTCACTCTCTTAGTATAAATCAAACAACTTCCGTATTCAATACCGAGTGAAAAACTACCTCTTCAACGCTCCACATAATGATTTAACAGCTAACTACCTAAGTCGTGTTTCACTCTCTTAGCATGAATTGGATCGTTATCCACATTCAAAACCGAGTGAAAGACAGACTGGTAACATAACTATCTATCGTTCTCCCTGACATAAGCGCTGTGTGATCTACACATAACAGGCCACTATCATATCGCTATAATGCAATGATACTGAGACCCCCATACTCTCTCTCACTTATCTAAGCCCTACGCGTTTCGCTGGACATGCCAGCTTCATCAGGGGCATATACATAATCGCCGCCGCCAACACACTGATATATATAGTACTCACAAGGGATATGATGTCACACCGCCCATTTTTCAAATTTGCTGAAGCTCTTTTATCATTGGCTCAGCTTCCACCAATACTCATCACTTCACCAGTTTTAACTCTTTCCTATCTTTTGAAATATTGGCGAAGACTACTTATTACTGTGTTGCTTAAAACCCGATATAATATTCAGTCATATGGTTCCACAAATATGCAACACAGACTATTCACCCAATAATTCCAATACCTTACATTTAACCAGATATCAGCCGTATTATATTCCGGGGCTGAGCCAGTTGTAACCACTATCCATAGCTTACTAAGTATAAAACTTATTTCCAAATACATGTTTTGAGGCTTTTAGAATAGCGGAACTCAAATTGAATTTTTCACTTAACCACACATCTCCTATACATTGATCACTTCAAAACCAATTCTATATACGAATTGGTATTTAGAGGAGCTTATTAGTGTTGAGCGAGCATGCTCGGCCGATGCTCGGATCGGCTCGAGCATCGCTCTGCTCGGCACATGGCGGTACTCGTCGAGTACCGCCATGTGCTCGCCCGCCATGTTCGGGTGGCGGGGATCTGTGCCGGAGGAGGCACAGATCTGAAGACGCTCCGCTGGACCACCAGGGACTGGAGGTACGGGGGCATTGCGGAGATGAAGGGGGACAGTGTGGAGATGAAGGGGGACATTGTGGAAGAGGGGCATAGCGGAGATGAAGGGGGACATTGTGGAAGAGGGGCATAGACTCTATGCCCCTCTTCCACAATGTCCCCCTTCATCTCCGCTATGCCCCTCTTCCACAATGTCCCCCTTCATCTCCGCTATGCCCCTCTTCCACAATGTCCCCCTTCATCTCCTCTATGCCCCTCTTCCACAATGTCCCCCTTCATCTCCGCTATGCCCCTCTTCCACAATGTCCCCCTTCATCTCCTCTATGCCATAGAGGAGATGAAGGGGGACATTGTGGAAGAGGGGCATAGCGGAGATGAAGGGGGACATTGTGGAAGAGGGGCATAGAGGAGATGAAGGGGGACATTGCGGAGATGAAGGGGGACATTGCGGAGATGAAGGGGGGCATTGACCAGGCACCCTCCCCTCATCAGAGCAGGGGGTGCCTGGTGTAATGCTCGTGTCGCCCCATTCTATTCAATGGGGCTCGGGTGCTCGGCCGAGCACTCGAGCCTCAGGGGGTGCTCGGTCAGAGCACCCGAGCACCCGAGCATCGGGGTGCTCGCTCAACACTAGAGCTTATAGGTAAATCCCTCATTAACCCCTCTTCTCCCATAACTTTTAGGTGATGTACATTTATATTCGCTTAGCCTATGATGACCCTATGATTAATTCGTGTTTCTGTGAAGCCCAATGGACTTTTTAATATACATTCAATTATGAATCCATAATGAGAGACTTACTCAGAAAAGGATTTACATAAATACCTTACTGAATCTCACATCTATATCAACTCTTGAACTATCCATCGTACCAGGGCGAAACCTATATATCAATCTTTAACATCTTACTCAATAAAGGGCTTATAGGTAAATCCCTCATTTAACCCCTTATCTCCCATGGCTTTCAGGCGATATATCCATCTTGCTTCTGCTTTTAATAGCTGTCTATCCAAATCCCCTTTACGTGGTGACTGGCTAACTTTCTGAATTCCGGTAAATGAAATAGATGTAACATCTGATTTATGATATATCGCTACATGTCTCGCTACAGGTGTATCCCGGGAATTCCGAATATCACCAATATGTTCCAATATTCTCGTTCTAAATTGTCTTGAAGTTTTTCCAACATATATTTTCTTACATGTACATTTAAAAGTAACATCAGAGATCAATAGTAAAAAAATTTCGTTCTTAGATATAATGATTGAAAAGAATACAAGAGGTGAGTTAGAGACAAGTGTATTCAGAAAAAGCACGGCTACAAATAGTTTACTTCATGCCCAGAGTGCTCATCCTCAGGCATTAATAAAGGGAATACCTATAGGGCAATATATGAGAATTAGGAGATTATGTACATCAGTGGAGGATTTTAAAAGTCAGGCAAAGGATCTCCAACATAGGTTTCTCCAAAGACGATATAGTAAGAAGAATTTAAAAAGAGCATATCAAAGAGCATTAAATGTGGATAGAAATGCATTACTGTCAACTGATAAAACTGTTGTTGAAAAAGATAAAAAAGTAAGATTGATAGGAACCTTCAATAATCAAAATTCTCAAATATTTGATATCTTAAAGAAACATTGGCATTTTTTGAGACTAGATCCAGATATAGGAGAAGTGGTAGGTTATAATCCATCAATTACCTATCGTCGGGCAAGGAATCTAAAGGATCATCTAGTTCACAGCCATTTTTTAAGGAAATCTGAAAATTCCTGGCTTAAATCATCATATGTTGGAAGTTATCCCTGTAATAACTGTATGGCATGTAAGTTCATTAAGAAGAGTTTGAACTTCAAAGTGAATGGGGACATCTATGAAATCAGAGAATTTATAAATTGTAAAACAATGGGTATTGTCTATCTGATGGAATGTACATGTAAGAAAATATATGTTGGAAAAACTTCAAGACAATTTAGAACGAGAATATTGGAACATATTGGTGATATTCGGAATTCCCGGGATACACCTGTAGCGAGACATGTAGCGATATATCATAAATCAGATGTTACATCTATTTTATTTACCGGAATTCAGAAAGTTAGCCAGTCACCACGCAAAGGGGATTTGGATAGACAGCTATTAAAAGCAGAAGCAAGATGGATATATCGCCTGAAAGCCATGGGAGATAAGGGGTTAAATGAGGGATTTACCTATAAGCCCTTTATTGAGTAAGATGTTAAAGATTGATATATAGGTTTCGCCCTGGTACGATGGATAGTTCAAGAGTTGATATAGATGTGAGATTCAGTAAGGTATTTATGTAAATCCTTTTCTGAGTAAGTCTCTCATTATGGATTCATAATTGAATGTATATTAAAAAGTCCATTGGGCTTCACAGAAACACGAATTAATCATAGGGTCATCATAGGCTAAGCGAATATAAATGTACATCACCTAAAAGTTATGGGAGAAGAGGGGTTAATGAGGGATTTACCTATAAGCTCCTCTAAATACCAATTCGTATATAGAATTGGTTTTGAAGTGATCAATGTATAGGAGATGTGTGGTTAAGTGAAAAATTCAATTTGAGTTCCGCTATTCTAAAAGCCTCAAAACATGTATTTGGAAATAAGTTTTATACTTAGTAAGCTATGGATAGTGGTTACAACTGGCTCAGCCCCGGAATATAATATGGCTGATATCTGGTTAAATGTAAGGTATTGGAATTATTGGGTGAATAGTCTGTGTTGCATATTTGTGGAACCATATGACTGAATGTTATATCGGGTTTTAAGCAACACAGTAATAAGTAGTCTTCGCCAATATTTCAAAAGATAGGAAAGAGTTAAAACTGGTGAAGTGATGAGTATTGGTGGAAGCTGAGCCAATGATAATAGGGCTTCAGCAAATTTGAAAAATGGGCGGTGTGACATCATATCCCTTGTGAGTACTATATATATCAGTGTGTTGGCGGCGGCGATTATGTATATGCCCCTGATGAAGCTGGCATGTCCAGCGAAACGCGTAGGGCTTAGATAAGTGAGAGAGAGTATGGGGGTCTCAGTATCATTGCATTATAGCGATATGATTGTGGCCTGTTATGTGTAGATCACACAGCGCTTATGTCAGGGAGAACGATAGATAGTTATGTTACCAGTCTGTCTTTCACTCGGTTTTGAATGTGGATAACGATCCAATTCATGCTAAGAGAGTGAAACACGACTTAGGTAGTTAGCTGTTAAATCATTATGTGGAGCGTTGAAGAGGTAGTTTTTCACTCGGTATTGAATACGGAAGTTGTTTGATTTATACTAAGAGAGTGAAACATGATAAAAATATGGCAGGTGTTCAATCTTTTCTGTGTGACATGAAAGGCAAGAGAATATATGGATACATTGTGAGTAGTCTTGAGTAAATTGAGCTTAATTGAGTATTTAAAATAATTGTATCCATATTCATTATTCTCAAAATAAAAAGGAGAAGTATAGATTGAGCCGGAAAAAATTACTAGGTTCAATCTACTCTTTGGAGTAAATATAAAAATTTTTTATTCTATTTGCCAGTAACAATGAAAAAGCACATGATATAAGACCCGCAATAAAAGACATATTCTTCTCTAAACTCCCAAATGGTGGAGTTCTTTTAGACCCTGGTTTGTTGAATAGACAACAGGGTAGTTTTTGTTTTTAGTATAATATGGAATAAAGATACAATTTTAGCCGTTTAATTAGGAATTTAATGAGGACATATTAGGGTCCCTAATTTAATAGTATCAAACTGGTCTCTCTGTTGCGGATTAATATCCGTAATTTTTCATCCTTTTTTCTTTGTTGTTCTGTCTTTACTTGTGGAGATTTATATATACATTTGAGAACTGCGATACGTCAGTTTCCTTTCCAATATATATATTTATATATTTTGTACCATTAGGTCTTCTAATGAAATTCTTGGAGTTTCACTGGGATTGTGAAAAGTTAAAGGGATAGTAATGTTTCACAAAAACAGCAGCTCCAATTAATCTTCATCGTATTTGAGCCATGGAGAGTGTTATTTCAATACTGTCAGAGTTGTAGTTCAAGAGTAATTGAAGGATAAAGTTACCCACTCCTGCGCCTTTTACCTAGTGTAAGCCATCTCTTCTCAGATTTGGAATCTGGTTGCTAGACCAGACAGATAACAGCAGGGGACAATCTTCTTCCTATGAGAACAATGAAAGCCCTGCCCCCCTTGACAAGTTTTTCAGGTTTTTCCCTTATCTTAATTGAAGATTGTCCATCTCTGCAATCTACCTGGGCACCTCCCTTCTGCTCTAGCTGAACAGTGTTACATCAGTAAAAGCTGCGGGAGGGGGATACTTTGTCATTGAATTACTCTGGAACTACAACTCTGACAGAATTGAAATAACATTCTCCAATGTCCAAATACTATGATGATTAATTAGAGCTGCTTTTATTATGAAACATTACTATCCCTTTAAGATCTCCTGCTTCACGGATGATATCCTAGCTTTCTTGTCCTCTGCTAAGAGGTCTCTTCCTGCATTACTCTCCATTTTGAGTCTTTACGGCTCTATCTCTGGTATGAAGCCAAATCCGACGAAGTCAGAGATCCTTCCCCTTAATATTCCCCTATCACTGCAGAAGCCTCTGCAAATGTACTTCCCTTTTCCATGGACAGCTCGCACCCTCAAATACTTAGGCAAATATTTCATGCCAGAAATTAGCAGCCTGATGACTACCAATCTAGACCAGCTTGAAGTGGCCATTCAGCTCAATCTGATTTCCTGGAACTCCCTCTTCTTTCCGGTGAAACACATTTGCTACCTACAATGAATGCTTCAGCAATTTGTTTGGAAGTACAAAAAACATGGGTGAGCTTCTCAGTTCTGACCAGACCAGTGAAGCAGGATGGGTTGGATTTTCCAGCTCTCCAGCTATACCAGACGGTCATGTCACTCCACGCTCTGCTGGCGCTCTGCGGTCACCTCCTTGGGAGGACTGGGCATCTCTCCTCCAGTTGCTCTCTCCCACTGTCTGTTTCCAACAACTCTTATGGTCCTCGAAGTCCATGACAAATTTTCCGCTCACTCTGAAACATCAGGTGATTATTCGGCACTTACTGCAAGTATGGTCTGATTCTGCCTCCACTTATAAACTCACTGTTCTCTCCTCTTCCCTGTAATCTATAATCGGTAATATTGACCTCCCACTGGGACGAGATGAACCTTTGCGCATTGGTCAGAAGAGGGACTCACAGATCTAGATCACCTTTTACCGACATCACGTTTCCTCTCCTTCTCTCAGATATGCACTGACTACAACCTTCCTCAGATGGAATTTTGGCATTATCTTCAAATTTGACACTTCTATTACCGCCCTGTAAACCAAATAATGACCTAGGCCCCTCACCCACTTTGAAACACAGTCCTGGGAGACAGAGCTAGGGATTACCATCACTGACCCTCAGTGGTCCTCTGTCTGCAAGATGAACTGTTCCTTGCTCTCCAGAATTTCCATGAGGGAAACTAACTACAAATTATTGATGAGATGATACTTCTCACCAGCACAGCTGCCTAATTATACATCTGGGCATTCTGGTAATTGCTTAAGATGTGGAGGTGCAAGATGCTCTTTGGAACACATTTGGTGGTCGTGTAGCTTGATCCAAGGTTTTTGGTAGACGATCCATGACCTTGTATCACATATATCGGGGTTTGCAGCTCCATTCACATGGGCAGTTCTTCTTTGGTTCAGTTCCAGGTTTCCATAGCTGGTTTCTTCTGATTACTGAAGCAAGGGCATGTATTTCCCGCGGGTGGCGATCCTTGATCACACCTTCTGTCTGAGACTGGAAATCCCATATATGCATGATCCTGAACATGGAACGTTTGTCTCACTATACCAGAGGAAGAATACCTAAATTCCATTCCATATTTGCATCTTGGTATTAATTTTTGAATTTACCACTCCCTGATTCATCATAGTGTGGTGAATCGAGCCTGTTAGATAGTGGATGTTTCCACAGGTCCCACCCTCTCCCAACCACCTCACGACCATCCCTCTTGCTCCTATCCCTATCCTCCCTCCCCCTTCACCCCCTCTTCTTTCTTTCCTTCTTATTTCTTCCTTTTACTAAGCCCCATTGTTCTCCCGTCCCCCTCCCCCTTCTTTTTTCTTAACTCCTTCTTTAACTGCCTTCCCTTTCTTGTTATTCTCCTGTCCTCCTGTTATCCTCTTATGACTTTCTTCTCATCTACATATGCTTTAGCAGTATGAGTGGCATTCAACGTTGACATTCCCTGAGCAAGCTTTGGCAACACTTTTTACACTTATCTTGCTCTTAATTTTCTTAACAATGGTTGTGTTTATTGACACTGTTTCCAATCTTCTACTGGGATGTCTTTATTGCACACATAAAATCTTCTGATGATATACTGATGTATTCTCCTGCAGCTTCAATAAAATATTATAAAAATAAAAAAGGTGAATCCTGGGCCACCAGCCACCAGCGATATGCACTGAAATTGGTTTTACCTCCGTCCTTATGTCTTAGCTCTATACAGCATGCAAACTGGTTGCATCACTAGGGCTGAACTGTACACCACGGTAATCAGCACCCCAACAATCGTGCAGACCCTAATCAGAAAGTTAATGTTATTAATTTCAGTTGATATACTGTGGATGGAAGTGACCGTGTGTCACAATGCCAGAAGCTGCCAGCAAAGGTAGGGAACTGGTCTAATTGTATAGGTTACCAGGAGAGTGCAGAGACATCAGGCTACCTTGGATGCCGGGCCATATCAGAAAATACATCTGCACCAAACACATTTGTCTTACACCTTCCTCCTCTTATTTCTCAACCTCTCCAACTGGGAAGGCAACCTGTGGCTCTCTGTCTTCATTTGTACTACGATTCCCATCATCTGCTGATATTCGCTGACCACCTGAGGATAATATGACTTATAGTTCGGCAACAGATAGAAAGCCCCAGGTATCTTCCTTCAATCAGGAAGGTGGAATGGCTGTCCAATTAGGGCAGCCTCCTGGCCTTAACAAGCTGTTGAATGAAAATGCCATAACACACACCCATCATTCAACTGTAAAGAAAGAGTTTATGCACAAAAGAACAATGGAACAATGCTATGGAAACCATTTGCACCAAAGGGTTTAATATTCTCATTCATTGAAATGGGCCTTTTGCAATACAATGGAAACCTATTTAGCATTCAGTGGGTTAAAAGTCCCACTAGCCATATATATTTCTCTCCTACTGTGCATTTGGTCTGCCCCACAATTGTTCCTCTTTTTTTTTATATTCAAAAAACAAAAATGAGCAATTCTGGAGAAAACCACATGTAACTCTCACAGTTCTCTCAGACAGGCAAGGAACGGGTGAATGAGGATGATAACCCACAGGCTACAAGGAAGAGTCAGAACCCTACAGCAGAAGCCGGGAGTCGGAGAACAGAGAGCAGGAGTCTTTAAGTTAGCCGACAGTAATGTTATGCTTCTAGTCAACTAAAAGCCGCAGAGGCAGATACTGTAGAGTCGAAGATAAGCTGGAGTCGACTAGGAGTCAATCAGAATTTATGACGACTACACAGGGTCGTAGATATGCGGGGAGTCAAAGGATAGCTGGGTCCGGTACACAGGTAATCGAGCAAACAGATAGTCGGTATCTAGGGAGAGTCAAGAAGCAGAGAGTCGTAGTTGAGCTGGATTCGGTACACAAGGAGTCGAAACAAACTGTAGATATGAAGAGAGTGGTCAGGCTAGCCGGAGACAGTACACAAAGGGTCAAAGAGAAGACTGTAGCAAACAGTCGGATCACAGGAACAAGAAGAGAGGTCGCAGACAAGGTCAGGAAGCCAGATATTCAGATACACAGAGTTCAGGCAAGGGTCACAAAAGGAATACAGGTAAGCTTGATACACAGGTACTAAGATGCTGAGCACAGACCATCCGAGGGCTGGGAGAGTAGGAAAGTCCCGGGCATAAGTAGGCTATGGACAGGTGTATGAGTTCTGTAATCAAGAGTGAGATCTCCTTGAGGGAGGAGGAGCGGACAGGTTTGTGACAGTACCCCCTCTTCAAGGGCCGAACCCCGGGCAGCTGTAACCAGGATGAGTTGAATATTTTCTGTGGTACTGTCAGATTAGACGAGGGGCATGCACATCATGGGCCGACAACCAGGCTCTTTCTTCTGGACCATACCCTTTCCAGTGTACGAGGTACTGCAGGGAATCTCTGAGAAAGTGGGAGTCCACAATAGCCTGTACCTCAAACTCATCTTCATGGACTGCATCAACTGGACCAAGAGCAACAACTCTCTTAGTATATCTGTTGCAGATGAGAGGTTTCAGAAGGGAAACATGGAAAACCCTGGGAATACGGAGTGCTCTGGGGAGAGGTAGTTCATAGGCCACAGGATTAATCTTCCTACTAATGCGGAATGTACCTATGTACCGGGGAGCCAACTTCATGGTGGGTACCTTGAGGCGTAGATGACGAGTAGAAAGCCACACCCTGTCACCAGGGGCATAAGTCAGAGAACAAGATCGCTTATTGTCAGCAGTTCTTTTTTGCCTTGCTGTGGCTGAACACAAGGCTTTCCTCACAGAAGTCCAGCACTCTGACTTTATCCAGATGAGTGTCTAAAGCAGGTATGCTGGACTCAGAGAATGTTGTGGGAAGAACTAGTGGATTAATTCTGTAAAGGTAGAAGAACGTAGACATCTGGGGCTCAATTCTATTACCCGCACTAAAACTGGCATTACAAGAAAAACAAGTAGCGCAAATTCTGCAAACATGTGTTACATCGGTATTCTATTGCAGAACCTCAGTAAAACAAAACTGGTGTAGACAGCACTTTTCAGAGTAGTAACAAAACTGGCGCTGTCTGCTGTTGTCCACCTACCGCCTGCAAAAAACATGCAAAATGTCAAAGCCCAAGGAAATAGGCATACATTTGACGACAGAAAGATCAAGTTCAGTGTTAGATGTGTTCTCCACATAACAAAATCCGACAGAGTGCCCCCCCTCGACATATTAACCCCCACTTTTAAAAGTCAACTTACAGTGCTTTCTTTCACCACATTAATCCAACAAATATTGTTCATAGTCGACAATTAACCCTTCCCCTTCCAAATCCGAATTACAGTGCTTTCTTTCACCATATTAATTGGACAAATATTGTACATCTGACATTTTAACCCCCCCTCCCCCTTGAAAAGTCGACTACAGTATTACCATGACTTTCTTTCACCATTTTTATCTGACATTTTCTTCTCCTATTATATTCAACATGCTCTCATATTTTGTATTGAAAGATTAACCCTATGAGTACCAGAGAGGTATTGTAATGTGTTTGCTACCCCTCTGGTACTCATAGGGTTAATAGGCAACCTATATATGTATAAAAAAAAGTGTTTGTTTTTATTATAGATGTAATTTGTGTGAAAATGTAGTTAAATATTTAATTTATGTGTAACAATGATTTTCTTTTTTTAAATTATAAATGTAATTTGTATTAAAAAAGTACTTCAGACCTCTAGAGGGGTATTATGACACCCCCCTAGCATGGTGACGACAATTGCCCCCTTTATTAATTAAAGAGCATATGACCTATGTGAAACATAGGTTATATACTCTTTAACCCTTTGAGTGCCAGAGGGGTACAGAACGCATTGCAAAGCAATGCGTTCCGTACCCCTCTGACACTCAAAGGGTTAATTAATAAAGGGAGCAATTGTCTCCCCCATGCTAGGGGGGTGTCATGAGGGGTCATGATACCCCTCTTGAGGTCTGAAGTGCTTTTTGAATACAAATCTAACAGTTCAGATATAAGGGGTAGGGGGTAGGTGTTTTTTATTGTGATCTTATTGAGGCCTCTATAATCAATACAAGGATGAATATCTCCCTCTTTTTTCCTGACAAAGAAGAACCCCGCTCCTGCCGGGAAAGTGGACCGTTGAATGAAACCCTTTTTAAGATTCTCCTGGATATACTATTCCATAGCCGCAGTCTCAGGTAAGGATAGAAGGAAACTCTACCTCGTGGAGGATTGGTGCCAGGCAGTAGATCTATAGGGCAGTCCAAAGCTCTATGAGGCGGCAGTTTGTCAGTCTCCTTTTTGCTGAAGACATCTGTGAATTCTCGGTAGTGCTCAGGAATCTCAGGAACAGATACTTGGACTGACTGAATACATCAAGGGTTCACAGACTCCAGGCAATGAAGAGAGCAGTAAGAACCCCAAGAAACAATGTGGCCACTTTGCCAGTTAATATGTGGATTATGTAGAGAAAACCAGGAGTATCCCAGAATGACTGGACAGAAAGGAGAAGTGATGATATGAAATCTCAGTGTCTCAGAATGCAGGGGTCCTACTTTAACCTGCAAGGATTGAGTCTCTAGAGTTACAGTAGAGGGATGAAGCTGCCTCCCATCAATGGCCTGTAACAACAGAGGTTGATTTTTGACAAGATATGGTATCCCTTGGTTTTTGCAGAAAGTCTCGTCAATAAATGAGCCTGCGGCTCCAGAGTCTATTAAGGCAGTAGTATAAACATGAAGATCCTGCCAAGGCAATTGCACAGGAAACAGTAAGCGATCTCCCTGTGACTCAGAGGTATCAGCTATTACATCTAAAGCAGGTTCCCTGATCCCCTCTAGTTGCGGGCGTTTCCCTTCTTCTTGGGACAATTGTGGGCATAATTTCTCTCTCCTCCGCAGTACAGGCATAGATTTCATCTCATTCTGTTCTGCTTTTCCTCCTTGCTCAACCCCATGGACCCTATTTGCATGGGCTCCTCAGAAGGGGGAACGACCAGAGTTTCCGGAGGAGAGAATTTAGGTGTCAATTTAACAGGAGGTCTCCGGATGCGATCCCGCTGGAGTTGTCTCTCCCTGAGTCTCAGATCTATGCGGGAGATGAAGGCAATAAGATCCTACAATTCCAAGGGTAGATCTCTGGCAGCTAGTTCAACCTTTAGACAGTCAGACAGTCCATTATTAAATGCAGAGACCAGGGCTTCATTGTTCCGATTAACCTCTGCCGCAAAGTCTCGGAATTCTATAGCATAGTCCGATAATGAACATGTGCCTTGTCTGATGGTGAATAGAGATGACGAAGCACTCCCTGCTCTGCCAGGAAGGTCAAAGTCTTTGCGAAGATTGCGGGCAAATTCTGAATACTTGTTAACCAGTGGAGTGCCTCTCTCCCATAGAGGGGAAGCCCAGGCAAGGGCACGGTCTGTTAACAAAGAAATCACATATACCACTTTAGCTCTGTTGGATGGAAACAAGTGGGGCGTCATCTCAAAATGGATAGAACATTGATTTAAGAAACCTCTACATGCAGCAGGGTCACCCCCATAAGAGGGGGAGGTGGTAGTCTCATGGTAAGCACAGAAGTAGAGGTCTCTACTTGAACAGGAGCAGAAGTAGCAGGAGCAGCATGGCATGTAGGATCAGTATGAACTAGCAAAGTCTGTAAGGCCTGAGCAAACTGATCCATGTGGTGGTCTAGGCCTTCAATCCTGGCCTCACATGTACTGAGTTTTTGTCCGACCACTGCAGGTTCCATGTTACTGGCCCTCGGATACTATCACAGTTCTCTCTGCCAGGCAAGGAACGGGTGAATGAGGATGATAACCCACAGGCTCTGAGGCAGAGTCAGAACCCTACAGCAGAAAACCAGGTGTCGGAGAACAGAGAGCAGGAGTCTTTAAGTTAGCTGACAGTAATGTTATGCTGCTAGTCTACTAAAAGCTGCAGATACCGGAGAGTCGAAGATAAGCTGGAGTCGACTAGGAGTCAAACAGATTTGATGTCGACTACACAGGGTTGTAGACAGGCGGGGAGTCAAAGGATAGTCGGGTCTGGTACACAGGTAGTCGAACAAACAGATAGTCGGTACCTAGGGAGAGTCGAGAAGCGGAGAGTTGTAGTCAAGTCGGAACTGGTACACAAGGAGTCGAAACAAACTGGAGATATGAAGAGAGTGGTCAGGCTAGCCGGAGTAGGTACACAAAGGGTGGAAGAGAAGACTGGAGCAAACAGTCGGATCGCAGGAACAAGAAGAGAGGTCGCAGACAAAACCAAGGTCAGGAAGCCAGATATTCTGATACACGGAGTTCAGGCAAGGGTCACAATAGGAATCAGGAATACAGGTAAGCTTGATACATAGGTACTAGGACGTGAGCACAGACCATTCGAGGGCGGGGAGAGTAGGAAAGTCCCGGACATAAGTAGGCTGTGGACAAGTGTATGAGTTCTGTAATCAGGAGTGAGCCCACCTTGAGGGAGGAGGAGTGGACGGGTTTGTGACAATAACACAGGATTTAATTGATTTAAATGGGACTTCCCAATGTGTTCAAAACTTCTAAGGCATTCAAGTCTCTCCTGTAAGTCTCTCTGTTTTTCAGCACCATCTTACATTTCTGCTCTTATCTCCGGCTATACCCCTTCCCAACCCCTTCGGTCTTCTCAAGAGTTCTTCCTGTCCTCTCCCTACACAACTAGAGCCATCCCTCAGATACATGCTTTTTCACTGGCTGCCCCTCGACTTTGGAATGTTCTCCCTATCACCATTCTCCAATCATCCACACTCATCACTTTCAAGCATCTTCTCAAAACCCACCTGCTCAAGGAGGCATCTCAGTAATGATTTCCTTCTTGTGCACACTGACAGTCACATCAGAATCCTCCTGCACTTCTTTCACCACACCTTGTACTTGCACTTATAATCCTCCTCCTACTGTCTCTGTATGTCATCATGAATTCTAATTAGATTGTAAGGTCCTTGGGGCAGGGTCCCTTTCCCAGTGTATGATTCCCTTGCTGCACTTTCGCCCACAAATAATGCAGCGATCGCACTTAAGCGTAATGCTCTTAACCTAGTTCTGTATTTTTATATTGTATTATTTCAACTTCTGTTGAGCTCTGTGTGCATCTATGGCGCTATATAAATAAATAAAGATACATACATACATACATACAATGTTCCACTTAAATAAATGGGAATTTTCAGGAGTTTTACATCTCTCCTATGGTGCAGTTGGTTTGTTCCCGAATTGCTTTGTCCTAACAGTCAGGTTGCACACATGCAATTGTACTCACAGCTAACCCCTGTCTGTACTGTCCCTTTGGTTTGATAATATTTGCATTGTATTGTAGATTCCTGGAATATGTCCTCAGTGGAATAGTTCATTAGTCACTTATGAAAGTCTTTCATCATGTGGCTAAATAAAATTTCCAGAAATTAACTCAGGAATAACTGGCTACCTTACCCCTTATACACTCTAGTATTCAGTGACAATCAGGGCACAAGATAAATGACTAGAAAGAGTTCTGGTATTATATGAACTTGGGGTGCACCAAATACATGATTTTGTTCTTTTTTCATAAAAAAAAAGATTCATTTGGGACTAATCCTTCACTACCAGTTTCTGACAAATCCGTCACTTCCAGCTTCCAGTTCCAGATTCTGACTCCTGGATTTCATCAGAACTTAAAAAATGTATGTGTCAGGTCACAGGACAATTTAAAAATGGCTCCTTGCACCTAGTTATAACTCCCCTGACCTACCAATTAAGTGGCTGAATCATACAGTATTGATTAGTAGAAGATTCAAACTCATTGTTGGCTCAGGGCACTTCCTGGTTCAGCAGGTATTCAACGTTCCCACCAAAACTGAAATTCTGTGATCTCATTGGCCTTGACGTGTATCGTGTAACTTGTAGCCTTGTATGTGAAACATGGAAGCATAGATTTTGAAAGCAGAAATCTAATTGAATATGCAGTCTTGCATACTTCTCAGAATAAATTTATGTCTATCTCAAGTATTTTGGAATTCTCTAACATAATTTGTCCATACCATCCCTGCTGGGAGGTTGTTCTATGGGTGTGTCACCCTTTCTGTAAAGTAGTACTCGCACAAATTACATCTGAATTTTACACCCTCTAATTTTAGTTCATGACTACTTGTTCTAGTATTCCTCTTTTTTGGAAAATTGCTTCCCTCCTGAGCTATATTAAATCCCTTAATATAGTTGAAGATTTCTGTGATATTACCCTTCTGCCTCCTTTCTTCCAAACTGTACATTTTAAGTTATTTGAGTATATTTTGGTAACTTATATCATGAAGACCCTGTACCATTTTGGTGGCTCTTCTTTGAACTGTATTAATGTCCTTCTGGAGATGTGGTCTCCAATACTTTACACAATACTCCAAGTGAAGCCTTATCAGTGATCTACAGAGTGGCATTAGTCTCTCTTCTTTCCTGTTATTACTGTATCTTCAAGTACAACCAAGAACCCAATTTGCTTTTCCCACTGCTATACTGCATGGCTTGCCTACCTTCATGTCATCTGAAATAATAACATCCAAGTCAATTTTTCTGTCACCACAGTACCATACCACCTTTGGTTTCTTGTGTCCAAAATGCATTATCATCTGAGTATGTTTGTCCTGTTTGCATCTGTGTATTTTAGAAAAATGTATCTTGTGACTGTGTGCCTGTGTGTGTGTGTGTGAGAGAGACAGAGGGTGAGAGTCTGTGCCTGTCATTGTAAACGTTTAACCCGGTGCACACTATCCCCCAATGTACGGAGTGGAGATTTTTATGCTAACCAACGGTGCTTCCATTGTAATAGAATATCACAAAGAGGAAATGAGAATAAGAAACCCTGCAGTACTAAGCACTCTGTTGAAAAACCTCTTTAATTTCCAATCCAAGAATGGAAAGAATGGGAAAGTCTAAAACGTAACATTTATGAAATAGTATAATAAAAAATGGTGGAATAAGTACACTGCGATTAAAGAGAAATCAATTAATATCCTGACTATAGTATACCACAATGGGATCAGTTAATTATGTAATGACCACCATAAACTGAAATAGGTCACAACTGTGTCATTACCTTTAAAAATTAACACAGAAATAGCTGCTACTATAGGCGAAGCATAAAACGATATATCCTTAGCTCAAACTGGCTTACATTTGGCCTGTAGCAAATAGAATACTAACTAATCTATACATATAAAAGAGAAAGCCTCATTGCATAATTTATGTCTCCTCAGGAGACACACGCATAGAAGAGAATACTTCATTACATAATTTATGTCTCCTCAGGAGATACACACACCCAGGGGTGGCAGTAAGGAGGGGTTATAAAAATCTCCTCCCTAATAGCAATGCTGGAGATACAGTGCTGGCCACTCCTGTTAAAATCTGTGTAACCAGTTTGCCCTCCCTTGACTTGTGAAAGAAAAAAAAAAACATGGCCGACACACACCCACCCACACATTGCCCTCACCCCAACCTCTCCTACACCCAAAACCTGCTCCTTCTCCACACACAAAAAATCCCCCAAACCACCACCTCCTTCACATAGGCTGCGCTGCAATGCAGTGGTGTCTTGACAGCTACCTCACAGTAGTGAGTATCACATGTACTCTACTTATGGCCTTTACTAATTTTCTGTTAACTATCGTCTGCAAGTCCTTGGGATGGCTTTTTGTCTGTATCGCTCTACTTGCTGCCCTCCTACACTCCACTTATGCATGCTTCTCAATGCACTGGAGTCCTGCACAACCTTTCAATCATGCACCGAGTCAGCACAGCACTGTAACCAGTTCCACTGCTTCAACACACATCCAGTGCTGTACAATGCACCAGCTTCCCGACAAGCAAGGAACAAAAAATCCACTATCTTTAAATACATAAGCTTCAGTCTCTCTCAGATTCTGCTCATCACTTTTATTAATATACTAGTTGAACAGCCCGTTACACGGGCCACAGTGCCTCTGGCAGCCGGTCGCGGGTCTCCCGCGCCTCGGCTGATACAGAGCCTGTGGCAGCTGGTCGCGGGGCAGTCACACGCAGTGGAGACTGCCCGCGCCTCGGCTGATACAGAGCTGGAGGCTCCTTCGGAGCGCCCAGCTCTGTATCAGCCGCTGCGCGGGCAGTCTCTACTGTGTATGACTGCCGCACGCGCAGCAGTGTCTACTGCGCATGTCGGGCGTTACACACAACTTGGCAAATTATTATATAGGATGCCCAGGGTACTGCATCATACTAGAAGTTCCTTTGGTTCTCTCTCATTCATATACTAAACACAGGGCTTATAATTTTAAGTCCTTTGCTACTAGCCAGACCTGAAAAGTTACTCTCCACTGCAAGCCAAAACATACCCACCAGGGCTGAATTTCTACTCACCAGGGCTAAATTTTCACTCACCATTGGCTAGTGGCGAGTGGAAATTTTGAGCCCTGCTAAACATATAATGTTCTACATGTGCCACATATGGACCTACACTGTTTGATTTCTACATATGATTCTGGGGACCCTTTAGGCATTGCTTGTGTGTAGGTGCCCCTCTGTGATATATGTGTAAGGTCCTCCCCCATCTCCTTCACCAGAGAACAACTTGTGACATCTGTTCTTAATGGCTATGGGAAATTCCGATTTTACTCACGTTTTATGCCTATACGAATAGAATTGTTCAAATTCTTAGGTTACATAGCAAGATACCTGGATAGATTGGACTCATGTGTGATACACTTTAAGAATACCTGGTAGGGGTTAAACATCTGAGAGGAAGTGAGACCTGGATTCAAAGTCATTGGTCTAACTATCAGATTGCGGGAAATTCAAATGAACTCGAGCCCAGAATTAGACATGGACATTTGAAATATATTCCCTGAGGAAGTACTAACAACTAGTATGAAATGTGTTGGAGGAAAACAGTGCAAAAAGAAATTACTTCATAAGCAAACTTGGTTCTGGAAGAAAAAGGATACACTTATAAAAAAAGCCGATAATAGGTGCAAACATCTATAACTTCACCACTACCCGAAATAAATGGGAAGCAAAAATCTTCAAGGTGAGGACCTTTGGTGCAAGATCTAAAGCCCACAGAAAGGACCTCCGCCTGCAAATGTGGAAAAAAGGACCAGATACAGACGGGGGAAAGAAAAAGAAAAAGCAAGAAGCTATCTGCCCGCTACAAACATCCAAAAGGTCGAGAGAGGTACCCACACAAGAGTTCACAAGCACATATGCACTTTATCGGCATAAAATACATTTAGCTTTTGAGGACATCCCAAACATCTATTACAAAAGAAGGGGTAATTTCTAGTGTTGAGCGAGCATGCTCGGCCGATGCTCGGATCGGCACGAGCATCGCTCTGCTCGGCACATGGCGGTACTCGTACGAGTACCGCATGTGCTCGCCCGCCATGTTCGTGTCTCCTCCCCGCACGTTTTGCGCCTGCTGCGCAGCCAATAAACGTGCAGGGAGGCTCTGACATCGGTGTAATGCCAGCAGCCATGTTGGCTGCTGGCATTACACTGATTGGCTGGCCAGAACCCGTGGTCAGGTGCTGTATAGCACCTGACCATCGAGTTCGGCTCAGTCTGAGCCAGGGAGAGCTGAGGATAGGAAGGGAAAGGCAGTGTAGGGAGGAAAAAAACAAAAATTGTGAAAAAAAAAGAACCAAAAGTCCTTTTTAGGACTACTGTGTGTGGGGGCAGCAGGTTATTTGGTGTGGGGGGAAAAAAACAAAAAAAAAAAAAAAAAAAATATATATATTCTGTGTAGTGTGCAAAGTTGCAGATTAGAGCACATTCTGTTTAGTGTGCACAGTTGCAGATTAGAGCACATTCTGTTTAGTGTGCAAAGTTGCAGATTAGAGCACATTCTGTTTAGTGTGCAAAGTTGCAGATTAGAGCACATTCTGTTTAGTGTGCAAAGTTGCAGATTAGAGCACATTCTGTTAAGTCTTCAAACTAAAATATCAAAGTCACGTATTCCATTCAGTGTGCGTCGCCGCAGTTTAGCAGCACATTCTGAGTACTGTGCAGAGTTGCAGAATAGGAAGAAATACTGTTAAGTCTTCAAACTAAAATATCAAAGTCACATATTCCATTCAGTGTGCTTCGCCGCAGTTTAGCAGCACATTCTGTGTACTGTGCAGAGTTGCAGAATAGGAAGAAATACTGTTAAGTCTTCAAACTAAAATATCAAAGTCACATATTCCATTCAGTGTGCTTCGCCGCAGTGTAGCAGCACATTCTGTGTACTGTGCAGAGTTGCAGAATAGGAAGAAATACTGTTAAGTTTTCAAACTAAAATATCAAAGTCACATATTCCATTCAGTGTGCTTCGCCGCAGTGTAGCAGCACATTCTGTGTACTGTGCAGAGTTGCAGAATAGGAAGAAATACTGTTAAGTTTTTAAAACTAAAATTTAAAAGTCACATATTCCATTCAGTGTGCTTCGCCGCAGTGTAGCAGCACATTCTGTGTACTGTGCAGAGTTGCAGAATAGGAAGAAATACTGTTAAGTCTTCAAACTAAAATATCAAAGTCACATATTCCATTCAGTGTGCTTCGCCGCAGTTTAGCAGCACATTCTGTGTACTGTGCAGAGTTGCAGAATAGGAAGAAATACTGTTAAGTCTTCAAACTAAAATTTAAAAGTCACATATTCCATTCAGTGTGCTTCGCCGCAGTGTAGCAGCACATTCTGTGTACTGTGCAGAGTTGCAGAATAGGAAGAAATACTGTTAAGTCTTCAAACTAAAATATCAAAGTCACATATTCCATTCAGTGTGCTTCGCCGCAGTGTAGCAGCACATTCTGTGTACTGTGCACAGTTGCAGAATAGGAAGAAATACTGTTAAGTTTTTAAAACTAAAATTTAAAAGTCACATATTCCATTCAGTGTGCTTCGCCGCAGTGTAGCAGCACATTCTGTGTACTGTGCAGAGTTGCAGAATAGGAAGAAATACTGTTAAGTCTTCAAACTAAAATTTAAAAGTCACATATTCCATTCAGTGTGCTTCGCCGCAGTGTAGCAGCACATTCTGTGTACTGTGCACAGTTGCAGAATAGGAAGAAATACTGTTAAGTCTTCAAACTAAAATATCAAAGTCACATATTCCATTCAGTGTGCTTCGCCGCAGTTTAGCAGCACATTCTGTGTACTGTGCAGAGTTGCAGAATAGGAAGAAATACTGTTAAGTCTTCAAACTAAAATTTAAAAGTCACATATTCCATTCAGTGTGCTTCGCCGCAGTGTAGCAGCACATTCTGTGTACTGTGCACAGTTGCAGAATAGGAAGAAATACTGTTAAGTCTTCAAACTAAAATATCAAAGTCACATATTCCATTCAGTGTGTTTCAACGCCGTTTAACAGCCTATTCTGTGTACTCTGTACAGTTCCAGAATTATAAGAAATACTGTTAAGTTTTCAAACTCAAATATTAAAGTCACTTATTCCATTCAGTGTGTTTCAACGCCGTTTAACAGCCTATTCTGTGTACTCTGCACAGTTGCAGAATAGGAAGAAATACTGTTAAGTTTTCAAACTCAAATATTAAAGTCACATATTCCATTCAGTGTCTTTCACCGCCGTTTAACAGCCTATTCTGTGTACTCTGTACAGTTCCAGAATTATAAGAAATACTGTTAAGTTTTCAAACTCAAATATTAAAGTCACATATTCCATTCAGTGTCTTTCACCGCCGTTTAACAGCCTATTCTGTGTACTCTGCAGAGTTGCAGAATAGTAAGAAATACTGTTAAGTTTTCAAACTCAAATATTAAAGTCACATATTCCATTCAGTGTGTTTCAACGCCGTTTAACAGCCTATTCTGTGTACTCTGCACAGTTGCAGAATAGGAAGAAATACTGTTAAGTTTTCAAACTCAAATATTAAAGTCACATATTCCATTCAGTGTCTTTCACCGCCGTTTAACAGCCTATTCTGTGTACTCTGCAGAGTTGCAGAATAGTAAGAAATACTGTTAAGTTTTCAAACTCAAATATTAAAGTCACTTATTCCATTCAGTGTGTGTCACCGCAGTTTAGCAGCCTATTCTGTGTACTCTGCACAGTTGCAGAATAGGAAGAAATACTGTTAAGTTTTCAAACTCAAATATTAAAGTCACATATTCCATTCAGTGTCTTTCACCGCCGTTTAACAGCCTATTCTGTGTACTCTGCAGAGTTGCAGAATAGTAAGAAATACTGTTAAGTTTTCAAACTCAAATATTAAAGTCACTTATTCCATTCAGTGTGTGTCACCGCAGTTTAGCAGCCTATTCTGTGTACTGTGCACAGTTGCAGAATAGGAAGAAATACTGTTAAGTTTTCAAACTCAAATATTAAAGTCACTTATTCCATTCAGTGTGTGTCACCGCAGTTTAGCAGCCTATTCTGTGTACTCTGCACAGTTGCAGAATAGGAAGAAATACTGTTAAGTTTTCAAACTCAAATATTAAAGTCACTTATTCCATTCAGTGTGTGTCACCGCAGTTTAGCAGCCTATTCTGTGTACTCTGTACAGTTCCAGAATTATAAGAAATACTGTTAAGTTTTCAAACTCAAATATTAAAGTCACATATTCCATTCAGTGTGTTTCAACGCCGTTTAACAGCCTATTCTGTGTACTCTGCACAGTTGCAGAATAGGAAGAAATACTGTTAAGTTTTCAAACTCATATATATTAAAGTCATATATATCGTGTAAGATGAAGAAGGCGGGTAAAAAGGGACGGGGAAGTGGACGTGATCCTGAAAGTTCAGGGCGCGGGTCAGGACGCGGAGAAACTGTGCCTGGTGCCAGAGCACAAGAAAGAAAGACATCCACCATACCTAGCTTCATGTCTGATTTCACAGGGCGTCGCAGGACATCACTCTCGAGGTCCGACCAGTGCGAACAGGTGGTCGGTTGGATGACAGCTGATACTGCTTCCAGTCGGTTAAGCACCACCCTGTCTTCCACCAAGTCCACTCTCAGTAGCCAAGAGTCTGGTCAACATAATCCTCACTCTGATCATCCTTCCTCCCACCATACACGGTCTGGTCAAAGAAGTGATCCCACACTGGGATATAGTGATGAGCTCGTCTCATCACCAATCCTTCATTTGACCCTCTCTCCAAGCACGCTTGCAGAGGAACATGACATCTTGTGCCCTGATTCACAACCTCTAGAGGCTACCCAATCACAAGAAGATGACAGATGTGAACGGCATTTAAGGTCAAAGGAAGTAGTGGATGATGATGATGATGATGAGACACAGTTGCCATTAAATCAACCACTATTTCCGTCTCAAGACCTTGTTGAGGAGAATGTTATACAGTTGTCAATGACTGAGTATGTGGTGGGATCAAGACTTGAGGAGGATGATCAGAGTGAGGAAGTGGAGGAGGACTTGGTGGACGATGAGGTGACTGACCCCACCTGGGAAGGTGTAGAGCCGAGCGATGACAGCAGTCCTGAGGGTGAGCCATCTGCAGCACCGCAACAGGCTGGAAGAGGCAGTGGTGTGGCAACAGAAAGAAGGCGGACCGCACCAAACCGGCCCGCAAATGTTCCACGGAGCACCCCCTTGCGTAAATCTACCTTGCCAAGGGGTAGGTGTTCCGCGGTATGGCGTTTTTTTAAGGAAAGTGCGGACGACAAAAGATTTGTAGTTTGCAACCTGTGCCACACCAGAATGAGCCGAGGCATGAACACTAGAAACCTCACCACCACCAGCATGATCCGACACATGGCATCCAAGCACCGTAGTAAGTGGGAGGAACGCCTGGATCGCCCATCTGTGTCTGCAGGCCACACCACTGCCTCCTCTTCCCCTGTTTTCGGTGCCGGCCAATCGCCTGTCGAAGGCGCAGGCCCGCATACCTCCCGCCCTGCACCTGTAGCATCTGAAGCACCATCAACGACCACATCCACTTCCCTGTCCCAGCACAGCGTCCAAATGTCGTTACCCCAGGCATTTGAGCGCAAGAGAAAGTACCCAGCCACCCACCCACAGGCCATAGCACTAACCTCACACCTTTCAAAATTACTGGCCATCGAAATGCTGCCATTTAGGCTTGTGGACACTGAGTCCTTCCGCAGCCTGATGGCAGCAGCTGTCCCTCGGTACGCGGTCCCCAGCCGCCACTACTTTTCCCGGTGTGCCATCCCCGCATTACACCACCATGTGTCCCGTAACATCACCCGTGCCCTGACCAACGCAGTTACTGGGAAGGTCCACTTAACGACTGACACATGGACAAGTGCTTGTGGCCAGGGACGCTACATTTCCCTGACGGCACACTGGGTGAATGTCGTGGAGGCTGGGAGCGACTCGGACCCTGGGATGGCACGGGTGCTACCCACGCCGAGGATTGCGGGCCCTACCTCCATCAGGGTTTCCACCAGCACCTATGTTATTGGCTCCTCCTCCTCCGTTTCCACCTCCGAATTCTCTACACACACCGCCACTCCCCCATCAGCCAGTAGCTGGAAGCAGTGTAGCACTGCAGTGGGGAAGCGTCAACAGGCCGTGCTGAAGCTGATCTGCCTTGGGGACAAACAGCACACGGCCTCAGAGCTGTTGCAGGGGATTAGTCACCAGACCGAGCAGTGGCTCTCGCCACTCAACCTGCAACCAGGCATGGTTGTGTGTGATAATGGGCGTAACTTGGTGGCGGCTTTGGAGCTCGGCAAGCTCACACACGTACCATGCCTAGCGCATGTATTTAATTTAGTGGTGCAGCGATTTCTAAAAACCTACCCCAATGTGCATGATCTCTTGACCAAGGTGCGCCGCGTGTGTGCACATTTCCGTAAGTCATCTACAGCTTCGGCCGGCCTGTTGAAGCTGCAGCAGCGCTTACAATTGCCAGCTCACCGGCTGCTGTGTGACGTGAGCACGCGCTGGAACTCCACCTTCCACATGTTGGCCCGGCTTTGTGAGCAGCAGAGGGCAGTAGTGGAGTACCAGCTGTTACACGGTCGTCGCCTCTCCATTCAACTTCCTGTAATCAGAAGTGAGGAGTGGGAATGGATGTCAGACCTCTGCGAGGTTTTACGCAATTTTGAGGAATCGACACAGATGGTGAGCGGCGATAACGCTATTATCAGTGTAACCATCCCACTTCTGTGTCTACTGAAACGCTCGCTGCTCACAATTAAAACCGACGCTTTGCATGTGGAAGAGGTGGAAATGGGGGAGGAAGAGCTTACACAAGGTGATAGCCAGAGCACGCTCACTTCGTCTTCTCAGCGACAATTGGAGGAGGCGGAGGAGGAGGAGGAGGAGGAGGAGGAGGAGGAAGACACGGTTGCCTCCGCTACAGAGGGTAGCCATGGAACTTTAGTTCCATCTCTTCAGCGTGGGTGGGCAGAAGAGGAGGAAGAGGATGAGGATATTGAGAGTCAGCCTCCTGGTGAGGACAGCGAAATCTTGACTGTTGGTACTCTGGCACACATGGCTGACTTTATGTTAGGCTGCCTTTCCCGTGACCCACGCGTTGTACGCATTTTAGACAACACGGATTACTGGGTGTTCACCCTTCTGGACCCCCGCTACAAAGAGAATTTCTCATCTCTCATTCCTCCGGTGGAGAGGACAAGCAAAATGGTGCAATACCAGAAGGTTCTTGTTGAAAAATTGCTCCAAAATTTTCCATCTGACAACGCTGGCGGCAGAGTACGTGCTACCTTGGCCAACCGAGAAGGGGAGAAAAGGGGAGCACACAGCAGTTCCGACAAAGGCAGGGCAACACTCTCCAAGGCGTGGGACACCTTCATGACACCCCGCCAGCACCCTCACCCTGATGCGCAGCCTAGTGTCACAAGGAGGGAAAAGTTTTGGAAGATGGTGAAGGAGTACGTAGCAGACCGTGTCAGCGTCCTCAATGATCCCTCTGTGCCTTACAACTACTGGGTGTCCAAGCTGGACACGTGGTATGAACTGTCACTCTACGCCTTGGAGGTGCTGGCCTGCCCTGCCGCCAGCGTTCTGTCTGAGCGGGTATTTAGTGCTGCTGGTGGCATCATAACAGATAAGCGTATCCGCCTTTCCACCGACAATGCTGATAGGTTGACACTTATAAAAATGAACAAGGCCTGGATTTCCCCTGACTTCTCCACTCCACTGGAGGAAAGCCCCGGGGGAACATAAACTCACTTTATATATGTTATTTACAATGATGGGAATACTCTGTATTCCCATTCACCCCTTCCACCCAAAAAACGGGTATATGGTTGACTCTTAATCTTCTCATCCTCCTCCTCCTCTTCCATATGCCCTGTGCTATAATTTTTATATAGGGCCAGCTCACCAGCGGGCCCTGTGATATAATTTTTATATAGGGCCAGCTCACCAGCGGGCCCTGTTTGCCAATTTTTATATAGGTCAGCTCACCAGCGGGCCTTCTCATATAATGTTTTATAGCGTCAGCTCACTAGCGGGCCTTCGCATATAATGTTTAGGATGGTCAGCTCTGCAGCAGACCCTCACCCATAATGTTTTAGATGGTCAGCTCAGCGCACGTTTCCATCTTAATCATGGCCTCAGTTCTGAAAATCAAGGAAATTTTTGGGAGAATTTGCCTCTGCGCACGTTTCCCTCTTAATCATGGCCTCAGTTCTGAAAATCAAGGAAATTTTTGGGAGAATTTGCAGATGATATACAAGTAAATATACAGCAAATACTGTTTGGTAACAATTTTTCGCCTAAAGTCGTTTTTATTTTCCTTTTTGTGTGTTTTATGGTCAGTCTGTAAAAATGGCGTACTACGGGCGAAAGATCGTTCCCAGCAGCGATGTTGGAGTCCAAGGTGCATCCAGACATCCTCCCTATGCTGTCCCTGAACCATTTCTGTAGTGTTTCCATCTTTTTCTGCCCTTTTCCTATGGACCAGGCACCCTCCCCTCATCAGAGCAGGGGGTGCCTGGTGTAATGCTCGAGTCCTCCCATTGACTTCAATGGGGCTCGGATGCTCGGCCGAGCACTCGAGCCTCAGGGGGTGCTCGGTCAGAGCACCCGAACATCCGAGCATTGGGGTGCTCGCTCATCACTAGTAATTTCCCCAAATCCGGAAATCATTTGAGTACGGAAGAATTCTATATTTGCACACATATGTTTCAAAGGAGTGACTATTAGATCAATTCAACATTGGGACTTTTAAGAACGAACTTTTATATATTAATCTGAGGATATCCATATCAGTTCATGTACATATTTTAAATATTTTCAAATTATATTGTACTAGTTGAAGAGCCCATTACATGGGCCACAGTGACACTGCCAGCTGGTTGCGGGGCAGTCATGTACAGTAGAGACTGCCTGTGCCGCGGCTGATACAGAGCTGGACACTCCGAAGGAGCGTCCAGCTCTGTATCAGTCGTGGCACAGGCAGTCTCTACTGCGCATGACTGCAGCACGTGCCGCATTGTCTACTGCTCATGACTGCAGCACGTGCAGCAGTGTCTACTGCACATGACGCGGCGTTACACACATTTTAGCGAATTATTATATAGGATTAAGCATTTTTGTATATGTAATAAATGAAACATTGATATACTGTATATACAGTGCTCATTTCATTGCAGGCACTCTCTACCTTGTACATATATATATATATATATATATATATATATATATATATATATATGCACACACATATACGCACACACATACATACTGTATATATACACAAACACATGCATACATGCACACAAACATTCTGTACATATACACACACATTTATACATACATACTGTATATACGCACACACATATATACATAAACACACAAATATGCACACATATATACATTCACCCCTATGAACTATTTCACCGTGATAACAATGAAATGAATCGGATTTGTTTAAAAAAAAAAAAAAAAAAAAGTCTGGCTTACCTTCTTTATTCCTCATTCTCCACATTTTCCTCTACACAGTGCAGCACCAGGTGGGAATGTGGACTCAGCCCTACCCCTGGAGGTAAGAGCCCTGAGTCCATCCCACTGGTGTTTGTGTCAAGCAGGTCTCATAGGAGGGAAGGGGATGAGGAATGTCGCCTCTCATTCGTGATGGTGAAGGATGTAACACTAGGGGTGATCGCTACCGACAGCCCCTAACGTAATCATCCTCATTCTGTATTATTATATACACACCCCAGGTCACACACGATACCCAAGGGCTTCAAAGGGCAACTGTTATGTCTTAATGGGGTTACTTCCATGACTGCATACACAGGTCATTGCCAGCCACTGCTCTCCTTAGCTCCAAAATGGCTGTAGTCAGCAGTTCTTAGTTCATAGCATTAAGTGTGAAGATGAACACAATCCAACTAAATAATTAAGGATGAAGATTAACAGAATTCCCCTTGTAACGGAAGCTGAGAAGGGACTGTGTCGCCTTCCACCGTCGTTCCCGGGTCTCTCCTTCTTGACGCAGATAAGCGCCGTCGGATGCACCAGTTGAAGTATGGACAGTCACTGGAAACAGCCGCAGGATCGCTGGAAGCAGGGAAGAGTCCACGTCGCCGCCTGACAGCATATGAAGTTGGGAGGCAGGAAGCTGGCAGCAGGCGGTCAACGATTCAGGATACTTGGCGCAGATGGGTATCAGAGTGGAAACTTTAGACCATAAGCAATACAAGACTCCAGGACTCCTTGTTCACTCCAAAACATAACTCACTTTATTGTCACAAACCACAGATATTTATATACAGTACAGTACATTGGATCACATGGGAAATCTGATACAATAGGGAACATGATTAAATCATAACACATCAGACAAAAGGCCAGCAGCAGATGGTCTTAACAGATACAATAACTCAGACATGATTACATTTCAGATACAAAAGGGTTTCATTGAACAAAGACTTGAGGGGCGTGAATGGATTAACACACACAGCAGGGGGTCTCAGGACAGTTCTCAATACAATGACTTGATTAACACCCAGCAGGAGGTCTTGAGTCAAATGGCTGGAGTGGCTACAATACACATCCTAGGGACAAGTACAATTAAACACATACAATATTTGACAATACATAAAACATAAATCTTTTAACATAAAGATAGTAAACCCCCCATCTGAGGTCAAAGGAGGCCAAGGGGCCATAGTCTTTAGGTAAAACGTTTGAGGTCCAGACAGGGACCCAAGTAACGGATAAGATCCGTTACACCCCTAAATACCCATACATTCCTCCACTACTCTCTAATGCAACAGGAGTAGAGGACAATTTCAGCTATAAATAGCTTACTACATACCTTTTAAGGCAGCCACAAGACACAATGTCCTTACTTTATCCCTTTGAGTGCCAGAGGGGTAAGCAACCAAATAAACCAAAAAAAGTGCATATAATGGGTTCATACTAGAACCTCATGACAAAGTGCAAAGTGAGACAATTGTGGCAAACATAACCTAAATAAATATATAAAGTGAACTAAGGAATACTTATTCATATATCAGCATACCTGGGAACTTTTTATTGTTGTCTGCCCGGAGGGGAGTCCTCTGCTGCTATGGGTGGTGTGAAGAATTACATGTATTGCGTCAAAATGGGGCGGGTCTTAACGTGAGTGCCAGGGGTGGGCTTAAAAGAAGGCTGGGGGGAAGGAGCTACACCGGGGGAAAAAGTGGAAGTGGGTAGAGTTTCAATAGAAACTCCCCACATCCGGATGACTCAGCATCTTCCCCGGAGACCCGGTAAAGCAGTGTCAAAACCGGAGTCTCCGGGGCAAATCCAGAGAGTTCCCAGGTATGTATATCAGTGACTAGATACAGACACCCAGGGACCAGCCTGTCAGTCATCACCCAACGCGTATCACCATGTGAAAGCCATTTACTTTCCAGTTAGTTTTGCTTATGAGTGCACAACAGTATTCACTGAGAATATTAAGTCCATTTATATCCCTATTGTACCATAAGGAACAAACACAATTTCCAGTTGACTTAAAAGGGGCTCTTAAGCACTTGATAGCAGAAGAGGTCTCCATTGCATTGCTTTGCACTGGGTTGGAGGACTCTCTATAATTCAAGGGCTTAAATGCTGTATTTCATTCAATAGTAATTTAGGACATTTTTATTTCACCCCCTTTAAAGGGATAATAATGTTTCATAATAAAAGCAGCTCCAATTAATCTTCATAGTATTTGAGCCATAGTGAGTGTTATTTCAATACTGTCAGAGTTGTGGTTCAAGAGTAATTGAATGATAAAGTATCCTCCTCCCTCCCCTTTATCCTAGTGTAAGCCATCTCTTTTCAGATGTGGAATCTGGTTGCTAGACCAGACAGATAACAGCAGGGGACAATCTTCTTCCTGTGAGAACAATGAAAACCCTGCCCCCCTTGACAAGCTTTTCAGCTTTTTCCCTTATCTTAAATGAAGATTGTCCCTCTGTGCAATCTACCTGGGCACCTCCCTTCTGCTGTGGCTGAGCAGTGTATTATCAGTAAAAAGGGTGGGAGGGGGATACTTTGTCATTGAATTACTCTTGAACTACAACTCTGACATAATTGAAATAACACTCTCCAAAGTCCAAATACTATGATGATTAATTAAAGCTACTTTTATTATTATTACCTAGTGTAAGTCATCTCTCCTCAGATGTGGAATGCAGTCCATAGACCAGACAGATAACAGCAGGGGACAATCTTCTTCCTGTGAGAACAATGAAAACCCTGCCCCTTGACAAGTTTTTCAGCTTTTTCCCTTATCTTAATTGAAGATTGTCACTCTGTGCAGTCTACCTGGGCACCTCCCTTCTGATCTGGCTGAGCAGTCTTACATCAGTAAAAGGGGTGGGAGGGGGATACTTTGTCATTGAATTACTCTTGAACTACAACTCTGACAGAATTGAAATAACACTCTCCAAAGTCCAAATACTATGATGATTAATTAGAGCTGCTTTTATTAGGAAACATTACTATCCCTTTAAGTCCATTTATATCCCTATTGTAACATAGGGAACAAACACAATTTCCAATTGATTTAAATGGGGCTCTTAAAGGGATAGTAATACTTAAAATGTAAAAAAAAATATGTTGTAGGGTTTATCCCCCTGAGTAAAACAAGAGTACTCCCACTGCTGAGAGGTGTTTTATTCAAAAGTTATTAATTTTCAAAGTTGAATTTTTTAGGTGCAATATCACAGTGGCCTGAAATTGCACAGTGGCGCTGTTGCTACACGATCCTATGGACAACTCTGGTCAGTTGACCATAAATCTCCATAGGATGGTGTAGCAACAGCGCCACTGTGCAATTTCAGGCCACTGTGATATTGCACCTAAAAAATTAAACTTTGAAAAGTAATAACTTTTGAATGAAAGACCTCTCAGCAGTGGGAGTACTCTTGTTTTACTCAGGGGGATAAACCCTACAACATATTTTTTTTTACATTTTAAGTATTACTATCCCTTTAAGCACTTGATAGCAGAAGAGGTCTCCATTGCATTGCTTTGCACTGGGTTGGAGGACTCTCTATAATTCAAAGGCTTAAATGCCTTATTTCATTCAACAGTAATTTAGGACATTTTTATTTCACCCCCTTTAAAGGGATAGTAATGTTTCATAATAAAAGCAGCTCCAGTTAATCTTCATAGTATTTGAGCCATAGTGAGTGTTATTTCAATACTGTCAGAGTTGTGGTTCAAGAGTAATTGAATGATAAAGTATCCTCCTCCCTCCCCTTTATCCTAGTGTAAGCCATCTCTTCTCAGATGTGGAATCTGGTTGCTAGACCAGACAGATAACAGCAGGGGACAATCTTCTTCCTATGAGAACAATGAAAGCCCTGCCCCCCTTGACAAGTTTTTCAGGCTTTTTCCCTTATCTTAATTGAAGATTGTCCCTCTCTGCAGTCTACCTGGGCACCTCCCTTCTGCTCTGGCTGAGCAGTGTTACATCAGTAAAAGGGACAGGAGGGGGATACTTTATCATTGAATTACTCCTAAACTACAACTCTGACAGAATTGAAATAACACTCTCCAAGGTCCAAATACCATGATGATTAATTAGAGCTGCTTTTATTATGAAACATTACTATCCCTTTAAAGCAGTTGGTTTGCCATATATTTTATCCAGTTCTTCTTAGTACAACAAACTCATCATTTACAATGTGACCAGGGGGCACCCCTTGAGATTAGAGGAAAGGAGGTTTAAACTTCAGCAGAGGAAGGGTTTTTTTACGGTAAGGTCTGTCAGATTGTGGAATTCATTGCCCAGGGAGGTAGTTATGGCAGATACAATGGATACATTTAAGAGAAGATTAGATACATTCTTTCAAAAGGGAACATACAGAGTTATACTGTTTATCAGTAGGCTGATCAGGAAGGCCTGATAAAGACTAATTTAATTGGTAGCAGAAAAGCTATAAAATTCTCAGTGACTGAGGTATGAGGCGAAGGTTGAACTTGATGGACTTGTGTCTTTTTTCAACCTAATTTACTATGTTACTATGTTAATATAACATGTTTTGATCCGGAACTACCTTTATCAATACTGATCATTAATTATTTATAGAACACTGCTATAGTGATCATTTCAACTTAACACTTCATTGAATTTAACAACGAATGTCTAACAGTGTTACTATTCATGATCAGCTATTTGCTCAGTGGAGCACTCATTTTTTTCCAGTTTTACACATATGACCTTTAACCCTGCTTCTAAACATGCCAGAAATATTTCTGTGATGCATTTTAGGAAATTGACTGTCTATATTTAGTCTAACAAATCACTGGACTTTAATTAATTGGTTAAAGCCTTAGATGCACATGAGGTTCCCAACTCTTTCTGAAACATTAAAATGGCAACTTTTTTGGCATCCAGTTAGTTAAACTGATTAATTCAGTACATTTACATTAGGACTAAAGGGCAGGAATATTTACTACTGACATTCAGCAACTGATCTATATGCATAGTCTGCCTCTGTGAGATGAGGTTTTAATAGATTTTTCCTTTTATCAGCAGATAGACTTTTTTAATGTTTCCACTTTTAGAAACCCTTTTTTACTTCTATAGAAGTTCATTTTATTTTTAGCAGTGCCCTTGGTCTAAGTGTCCTATGTGGTCCCTCAAGTTAATTTTAGATGGAAGCTATTACCATTAGATGTACCTGTTGACTGCATATCTAGTGTGATGGTTACCACTAGCAGTTAAGGGATTGTTTCAATTTTTAAGCTGAACTTATTGAACCCCAGAGCTTGAAACTAATTAACTCAAACGCCAAAGCAGAACTTTTGAATGAAAAATAACACAGATAAATGCAATGGCCATTTAAGGTGAACAAATTAGTGCTGATCTGTATGACTGATTGTGTGTGTGTAGACACTGAAATTGCCCTGGCCCACTACTTTGCATTGTGCAGCCTTTCAAGGCTAAATCCTTTATCTGTAGGTACTATTGCATGGTTGGCTATTATTCTAATCTGTTCATTCTGACACCAACCCTGATAATCTGAGGCACAATGGGGTGGGGGCACCTCTACAAAAAGATGCTGTATGCATACCCGCTTTTGTGAAAGATGGTGCCTGCATCCTATATGTGTCCTCCTACCTGGTGTCAATTGACCTGGTGCTGTTGCTGATAACAGAGGCATTTTGATGCTTGGGCATAGCTGGAGTTCACTGGAAGGCTCCTATATCATGGAGCCTCACTTAGCTTCCTATCAGTACCATTTTTACAGAAAGGAACTAATTTAATCATGTGGCTAGATGGTCAGGGAGGTGTGAGGCTGTGCTGGGTTTACTACACATAAATGAGTCTACTTTTTACAAGGAATAAGAAGGCAAGAAAAGGAATACTATGAAAAAACGTATGAGGATCCTAAATGTTTATCAATATGTGGGGTCTCCACTCGTAAAGATGACAGTGACTTTGGGGCTGTTAAAAGTCCTTTGACTTGTGAGACTAATGTTATTTGCTCAATGCCAATCCCTCTTCTCCATGAAACCATAATGGTCTAGTATAGTGTTTTCTGTTGAAATACCTAAATAAGCACAGGTGGGGTAGTTTGAGGATTTGTAATTTAGCCCAGCTTTTGGCAAACACACCTGTGATGCACCATGGACTCTTGCTCTGACATATGCTCTGGCTGCGTTTGGAAGGTTATTTAGCTGAACTAGCTGCAATCCACTTTGCTCATGAGTGTCTAGGGTTGGGCCTCAAGAACTACCAACAGGCCAGGATTTAAAGGAATAGTAATACTTCGTTTTATCTTTATTTTATTTTGTAGGCATTAAAAAAACATGAAGAACGATATAAGTCTTATCTCTCAAACCTTTATGGTTTAAGAGATATTCACAAGCAAAGTATCCCCCCCCCCTGTTCAGCCAGATCAGAAGGAAGGTGCCCAGTTAGACTGCAGAGAGGGACAATCTTCAATTAAGATAAGGGAAAAACCTGAAAAGGTTGTCAAGGGGGGAAGGGCTTTCATTGTTTTCATACAAAGAAGATTGTCCCCTGCTGTTATCTGTCTGGTCTTACAACCAGATTCACATCTGAGAAGAGATGGCTTACACTAGGAAAAAGGGGCGGGAGGGGAAACTTTGCTTGTGAATATCTCTTAAACCATAAAGGTTTGAGAGATAAGACTTATATCGTTCTTCGTGTTTTTTTAATGCCTACAAAATAAAATAAAGATAAAACTAAGTATTACTATCCCTTTAAGGAATTCCCTGTTTGAGCACTGATGGGCCGATCAAAATGAGTGAGACACTGATTAACTTACCTATGCTTAATCAGGGAAATCTTTAAAGGGACAGTAATGTCCCAGTTTTGTAGAGGTTAAAATAATAGACATATGCTACAAATCCGATCTCTCAAACTGCTATGGTTTGAAAGATATTTGCATTCAAAGTTCCCCCCTCCCTCCCCTTCTCCTGATATCATCTGTAAAGCTGACAGCAGGAGATTCGAGTTGTGTTATTTCAAAAGAAATACTTCATTGGAAAGGTCTACAAAGTGTGCTTGCAAACCAGGCACACTTTGTAGACCTTTCCAATGAAGGAATTCTTTTGAAACAGCGCGATTTTGGCTCTGCTGCAGAGCTGCCGACTGGTCCCCAGACCGGGATCTCCTGCTGTCAGCTAGACGCTGACATCAGGAGAAGGGGAGAGAGGGGGAACTTTCAATGTCTATATCTCTCAAACCATAGTGGTTTGAGAGATCAGATTTGTAGCATATTGTTTATTATTTTAACCTCTACAAAACTGGAGAAAAATTTTCTGGGATATTACTGTCCCTTTAAATACTAGTCTTTTGGGGGCCCTTGAGGCTCAGGCTTGGACAACACTGACTTTGGGTCTCTGGTCTGATGAACTTTCAGATCTACAACCATTCTCTTTCAGCTGGTGCCATGGATCCATTCTTGACAGACAGGGTATGAGCAGGTGGAGTGGCAACCCCCCCTGCATCTTGGTGAAGCCCTCTTCTGTTACTACCCCATCAGGGGGTCACCTGGTACAAATAAGACCTCAGCAGTCTGGGTGTACTAGGCATCTGGGGGTTAGTCCATGATGCATCAGAATCTATAAAAATAATCTAATAAATAAGAGAGCAAAGGGGGAAATATAAAATAATTATTTATTAAATATATATTTATATATATATGTTTATGTTTTTATATGCATAGAGAGGGGATTACTATTATAGATAAAATGAGTGTTAAATAAGACAGTATTAAAAGGATCTTAGAAATAATTCACTAGGATTTTAGTGTGCTAAATTCTGCCATTCCGGGACATGTGGTCACCCTAGTCCCGCGAATGAGGCTCCCGCCGGAGTGGACCATCTTTCTGAGGCTGACACAGAGTAAGAGTTCCCAGTGGGAACTCTTATTCTGTGTCAGCCTCAGAAAGATGGTCCCCGCCGGCGGGAGCCTCAGTCGCGGGTCTCACTTGCAGCTTCAGCATACCTTCTCCATCCCAGCTGTCTTGCACGCACCAGTCCAGCCAGCCAGCCAGCCAATGAAATGTATTTGCTATTTGGTCCTCATTGGCTGGCTCAGCCAGCCAAAGAGGACCATACAACAAATACATTTAATTGGCTGGCTGGACTGATGCGTGTTGCTCCATTCCGGGACTCTTTGTTGTCCCGTTGGGGGTGGGGGGGTGACCTGGGATGTGGGAAACAGACCCCCAATAAGGGACAGTCCCGGGCATTCCAGGATGTGTGGTCACCCTAGTTGGGTATCCCAGCTCTATGCACTGTCACTCTTAGCCACTCCACCCATGAGTAACACTGAACACTGTAGCCACAGAAAGTTGTTCCCTTACCCCACATCTGGATAAAAGTTTGCCCATGGCTCCATCTGATTGCTTACCTGAAGGGCCGCATGAACATCAGATATGAGGAGACATATAAGGGGCTTTAAAGGGGAACATTCACATTAGAAAAACTTTTGTCCATGGGCTTTAGTCAGTACAACTAGAGAGAGTGCAGAGGAGGGCTACAAAACTAAAAAGGGGAATGCAAAGTTTTAGTTATGAAGAAAGGCTAGAAAAGTTAAACTTGTACACTCTATAGAAACAACGTCTTAGAGGGGATATGATAACATTATATAAATATGTTCAGTGCCCATACAAAGGGCTCTCCAGACCTGTTCACTAACAGAACAGTACACAGGACAAGGGGTCACCTGCTTAGACTTGAGGAAAGGAGATTTCATCTACAACAGCTGAAGGGATTCTTTAAAAGGACAGTAATGTTTCATAATAAAAGCAGCTCTAATTAATCATCATAGTATTTGGACCTTGGAGAGTGTTATTTCAATTCTGTCAAAGTTGTACTTCAAGAGTAATTCATTGATAAAGTATCCCCCTCCCCGCCCCTTTTACTGATGCAACACTGCTCAGCCAGATCAGAAGGGAGGTGCCCAGGTAGACTGCAGAGAGGGACACTCTTCAATTAAGATAAGGGAAAAACCTGAAAAACTTTTCAAGGGTGGCAGGGCTTTCATTGTTCTCATAGGAAGAAGATTGTCCCCTGCTGTTATGTCTGGACATACAACCAGATTCCACATCTGAGAAGAGATGGCTTACAGTAGGTAAAAGGGGCGGGAGGGGGAAACTTTATCCTTCAATTACTCTTGAACCAGAACTCTGGCAGTATTGAAATAACACTCTCTATGGCTCAAATACTATGAAGATTAATTGGAGCTGCTGGTTTTGTGAAACATTACTATCCCTTTAAGGTAAGGACAATAAAGGAATGGAATTCACTACCTGAAGAGGTGGTGATATTGAATACATTAGATGCCTTTAAAAGGGCCTGGATACTTTTCTAAAAGAGCAGAACATAGAGGGCTATGTATCTTAGCAATGGGATTAATATTTACTTAGTGCTTGTTGATCCAAGGAGAAATCTGATTGCCATTTGGAATCAAGAAGGAATTTTTCCCCCCATTCAAGGCAGAATTTGAAATTGCTGTAGTGAGGGGATTTTTTTTTGCCTTCTTTTGTATCAACAACGGTAAACAGGAATAGGAAAAGGGTTGAACTTAATGGACACAAGTCTTTTTTCAACCTAAATTACTATGTAACTATGTAGCTATCAGTCTTGGTATTTTTTAAAAATTTACTTAGCTACTATTGAAGTAGCTAATAGTTACAGCAAGCTCAGTAGCATGGCAAATGGAGCTTGTTGTACTGATAGCCCACATAAATGCCACCATGAAGGGAAGCGTGAACGAACTCCTTGGAGCAACTGGGAGGGAGGGAGGAAGTCCTGCGCCGTTGCCACAGGGTGCCACAGAACGCAGGTGCCACAGAACGCAGAAGTGCCTGATTTTAAGCTTCATAACTTCAATAGTAACTAAGTAAATTAAAAAAAAAAAATACCAACGCTGATATAGTTGTACTAACTAACGTCCATGGAGAAAAAAAATTCTAATGTGAATGTTCCCCTTTAAGCTGCAGGGAAAACTCCAGCACTGGAGCAGTGCCAAGGGATGAGAACAGAAAAGACATGGCTCAAGGCAGAAAGGGTTGACAGATTGACAGGAGACTCTACTATTGCAAGATGCTAAATTGCCTTGCGTTTTATTCTTTTAGATTTCCCACATATATTTCTTGTTTGAATGCATAAGAAATCAAACATAAGAGCCGAGGAAATCTATTAAGTGGAAATCTATTAAGTGGACCGTGAATTTCATTAATCATCCAGACAACTAATTTTCTTATCTTCCATCTTTTCATCATGTGTTCATCTCCATTAACATTCTTTGAGACTATATGTGGATTACCTATTGGGATGTTTTGTACACAATACAATTTAACTAAATATCCATTCATTTCAATAGCACTAACTTTTGGATATACCATTCATTCTCATAAACAAGACTAGAACTGTGTATCTCTGTTCTAATTATCTATTTTTTGGGACTGAAAGGACTCATTAAAATGGACTGTTTATTGAACATGTGTTTAGGTTACACTGGGATTGTGGGTGTGCTCTTATAACAAGGGAAATCTAGCCATCTTGTCTGGAATATAGATCAGTAAGTTACCTGAGTACAAAGGTCTCAAGCATCAACCATTTTGTACACACACCACGATAAGATTATCTTGGGACATATACAATGATCCATCCTGAGAACAGTAGACCTCTGGGGTCTGCTGATAGACTGGCCTCCTGCAGTGCCAGAATGAGGGAGGATATACATGGTTCAGTCTTCACTAATAAGATAGATTACTGGTGGTAAACCTGTTGGTTTTTCAAAAGCAATAGGAGAGATTGGCAGTCAACTGCTTAGCTGGATCACATCCTCTGGAAAAAGAAAACTATATCACTTAAAGGGATAGTAATACTTCATTTTATCTTTATTTTATTTTGTAGGCATTAAAAAAACATGAATAATGATATAAGTCTTATCTCTCAAACCTTTATGGTTTGAGAGATATTCACAAGCAAAGTTTCTCCTCCCGCCCCTTTTACCTAGTGTAAGCCATCTCTTCTCAGATGTGGACTCTGGTTGTAAGACTAGACAGCTAACAGAAGGAGACGATCTTCTTCCTATGAAAACAATGAAGGCCCTTCCCCCCTTGACAAGCTTTTCAGGTTTTTCCCTTATCTTAATTGAAGATTGTCCCTCTCTGCAGTCTACCTGGGCACCTCCCTTCTGATCAGGCTGAACAGTGTTACATCAGTAAAAGGGGTGGGAGGGGGAGACTTTGTCATTGAATTACTCTTGAACTACAACTCTGACAGAATTGCAATAACACTCTCCAAAGTCCAAATACTATGACGATTAATTAGAGCTGCTTTTAATATGAAACATTACTATCCCTTTAAGTATTCAATATATTAATTTAAATGAATAAGTGACAAAATGAAAAAAAATGATAAATATTTTTAAAAAAATGAAAACAAGTGCAGCAACATATACAACACCACCCAAATGTTGTGTACAAACTCCAAAATAATACAATATATGAGCAACCCGCGATTTGCAAAAACATATTATACTTATCAAATTAAGTAACACTTGACAGCAGAATTCCTCAAAAATAGAACCAGAACATAACAGTGCAATGCAATGTATTATAAATATAAAACCAATTAAAACAGATGAAACACTCATAACAGAGGTGGCAAACACATATTTATACTGAGAGCTGAGTCTTTGGCAGCTTTACTCATTGATCTAAATTAAGTCTGAAGGGAGAGGAAGCTTACATCACCAAATGTGGAAGAAAAGAAATGAATCCAACTGTCATAATTCTCTATATTGTTCTTTGCTAAGTTATATAATGCTTTTTTAAAGTATCTACAGTGTCTGCCAGCACATTGTCTTGAGGGACATCATTTCAAATCATTACGGTCTTAAGTGTAAAAAAATAGTTGTCTTTCCTGTAGTCAAAAAAGTGCCTTGTCTCTAACCTTAATAAATGACCAAGGATTTTTTATTTTCTTGTTTATCAGACCTTAATGAGTTGGATACGTGATCAGATTTACTATAACAATGAGCACTGCAGAGGTCGATTTCCTGGACGTCACTATACATAAGATTGACCGACACTTGTACACTACAACAAGAAAGTTGAATGCTATAAATGTTTAAATTGTACCACTTGTAAGAATTTATTGACAGGAACCTCGTTCAAAGACCCATGTTCCAGCAAAGGATTTGTTTACTGGTCACTTACTAAGAAATAGGTGCACTATGAATGTGTCACAAGCACTGTTATGGCACATTGGTCCTTGGAAACCCACACACACATAGCACCAAGAGTAAATGTGACCATAGACTTTACCCGTGGAAGGGAATAATTGTCTGCAAAAACCTGTAAGACGTTAACCAGTGTGTATTTAGATTAAGGATGTATAACATATTACCTTTGGGCCATTAAAGGAATAGTAATATTTCATAATAAAAGCAGCTCTAATTAATCATCATAGTATTTGGACCTTGGAGAGTGTTATTTCAGTTCTGACAGAGTTGTAGATCAAGAGTAATTCAATGACAAAGTATCCGCCTCCCGCCCCTTTTACTGATGTAACACTGCTCAGCCAGAGCAGAAGGGAGGTATCCAGGTAGATTGCAGAGAGGGACAATCTTCAATTACGATAAGGGAAAAACCTGAAAAACTTGTCAAGGGGGGACAGGGCTTTCATTTTTCTCATAGGAAGAAGATTGTCCCCTGCTGTTATCTGTCTGATCTAGCAACCAGATTCCACATCTCAGAAGAGATGGCTTACACTAGGTAAAAGGGGCAGGAGGGGAAACTTTATCATTCAGTTACTCTTGAACTACAACTCTAACAATATTGAAATAATACTCTCCATGGCCCAAATACTATTAAGATTAATTAGAGCTGCTGTTTTTGTGAAACATTACTATCCCTTTAATGAACTAACTAGACTGTGTATTTCATTCATGCCTTCGTTCATATATTTGCATTATATATGTAGAGCTGCACTATGGAATTTATGCTTTGCCTGTAGTCTGAGACTAATTTGATACTTGGTAAGCTTTGTTAATAAAAGCCACTACTGATGAGAGTAACTGAATCTTCTCTGGTGATATACAGTACAAAGGGGATTGTCTCTAAGACACCAACTTTTAGATACTACATTAGCAACCAGACATTCTTTTTTAATTTTAAGATTTGTCATTTTTATATTTCAGAGTCAATGATTTAAGATTGATTATCTTCCTGATCTTCTTTGTGATAACTTTTTTCCTACCTGTTGTATTAGTATCTCATTCACACAGCTATCCATTCATGTGTAATAGCTTCCATGCAATGTAGTAGCCTATTCATTAAGGTAACATGAAAAATGAAAACTTCTTAAGGTGCTTAATGCATATAAACCAAGGCAAAGGCATATCTAGACATTGGAAAAGCCCCAGTGCAGTCATTTGTTTGGGCCTCCTTTAAAAAATATATATTTTCACATAGATATAATTAGAACCTACTGGACCCTGGGGCAGGCTGGTCTCCCTTGGATGCTGGGTGATGGTGCAATTGCACCCTTTTCACCTACTCTAATTATGCCAATGAAACAAGTATTCCATTTCATAGGATGGTGATTCAAATGATGAATGCATACAGTAAGCAGCCAGAGTCCCTTTGCTTAGGGTCTCAGATGCATTCTTCAGTGTTGATCAGTTTCTGCTTTATGTTATTTATGGTCCTCTAGTCTTTTGTCCCAACTGTTTTTCGTAGTATCCTGCTGTACTCCCCCTCCTTTATCAGATCTCACTGCAGAGGATTATGCTTTACATTCAAACATATAAGTAAAATCAGTATAAAGCTCTTTCTAAGAAAAATGTCATCCCTAAGGCTTTGTTGAGGACACAAAATAATCCCTTGAGATTGTAAAAAAGGAAGTTCCACCTTCAGCAAAGGAAATGGTTCTTAAATTCATGTGCAGTAAAGATATGGCATTCTTTACAAAGAGGATGCTGAAAGGATAATCTGGGTTATGCCAACAATTTGAAACAGGTAGGATGTTGACAGAGAGAGAAATTTCACTTTCATCTTTAGTGCCAGGAAGGAATTTAACTATCTGCTGAAAATACTTTAGTGGATTATATTTGCCTTACTCTAGATGAACAGAAAGAGGACCTGGCAAATGTTGAATTGGATGGGTATATATTCCTTTCAACCTTTTTCAGCTATATATGTTTCAGAGGCATAACTACAATGGGTGCAGAGAGTGCAGTTGTGATGAAGTCAGGCATTCAATTTGGCTCATCTGCCCTATAGAACAATAAGATATAGTTATCCCCTGGGAGATTATTGTGTTAGAGGGTACAAAATAGTTTTCACCAGAGTCGTCCAGTGATTAGTTAAAGGGATAAGAATGTTTCAAAATAAAAACAGCTCCAATCAATCTTCATAGTATTTGGGCCATGAAGTGTGTTATCTCAATACTGTCAGAGTTGTAGTTCAAGAGTAATTGAATAATAAAGTATCCCCCTTCTGCCCGTTTTACTGATGTAACACTGCTCACCTCAGAACAGAAAGGTGGTGTTCAGATGGCTTACAGAGAGGGACAATCTTCAATTAACATAAGGGAAAAAACTGTCAAAGGGGGCAGGGTTTTCATTGTTCTCACAGTAAGAAGATTGTCCCTTGTTGTGAGCTGTCTGGTCTTAAGACCAGATTCCACACCTGAGGGGAGGTGGTTTACACTAGGTAAAATGGATGGGAAATGGATACTTTACCTTTCAATTACTCGTGAACTACAACTCTGACAGTATTGAAATAACACTCTCCATGGCCCAAATACTATGAAGATTAATTGGAGCTGCTTTTTTTGAAACATTACTATCCCTTTAAGCCACTGGTAGTATTACATTCACCGAGATACCATGTGTCTCTCTGGCCCAGCACATGATGTGGCTGAAAGCAATGAGTATGACCAGACCAACAAAGAGGTGAGTTAGACAGACTTACTGAATTAGAATATAGTAGGCTGTTGACAAACAAATTGTTGCGGTTTCACGGTGCAGGAAACTCTGCAAGAAGGGTAATTCAAAACTACAGGGGGAAATGGGAAGCATGATTACTGCCACAAGGGAACACAAGCAAAAACGAAAACAAAAAAAATATGGTGTGGTGATGAATCAAAGAGCAGGAGGAGTAGTCAGATAGGAGAAGATCAGCATGGGTGTGTTTCAATCCAAGGTTAGGTACAAAAATTAGGGGAAAAGTCAGTCTGAGCTGAAGGTCAGGACATGCAGCAGGCTGATTATATTACAGTCAAGTCCTCCATTGAGTTTAACAAAAATTGTGGCTCTTCCTGACAAAACCCCAATAGTGAATCCTGGATGATGTCTCACCTAATTTTTCAATGTTACTTAGTATCTATCTTTAAAGAGGAACTTTCAGATAATAGCAAGTTGCCATGCATTCATTAAATTCATGGCGACTAGCTTGAAAATAGATGTCTTACCATAAAAATATACGTGTGTCTAAAGGCATCCATCCTGTTTGGAGACCGGAACCCAGGCTAGACATCTTGTCTGTGCGCATACGCCGTCAGTCCCGGTGTCCATAGAGTAGACTGCTTTGCACCATATGGTCACCGGAAGGGACTGACAGCGCAGGATCACAGACTGCACTAACCTGCCCATCAGTCCCAAAATAGGACAGATTCCTTTAGACACATGTATTTTTTATGGGAAGACATCTATTTTCAAGCTAGTCGCCATGCATTTAATGAATGCATGGCGACTGGCTATTATCTGAAAGTTCCGCTTTAATCAATAAGTCAGTGGTTCTCATCCAGGTTCTGTGGCACTTTGGTGTGCTGCAGACATCCACTTAGGGTGCCCGTGCACTCCTATAAAGCCTTAGACAAGAACTTAAATAACTTGTAGGGGTGCTCTCGTAGGGCACATATTTATTTTATACATAGAGAAGCGCCGGATTGTTGTTGTCTGTTTGTTTATACTTTGGGTTTTGGCCTGAAGTTTGGGGGTCTGGAGAGCCCTCATTCCTGGCTGCTATCTATGTATACACTTTATATTCACATTTAAATATTAAAATTCATTTATTATATGTATTGGTTATGGTGAGTTGGCGCTGGGAGTTTTCTTTTGTCTTTTGATTTGTATGTCTCCATTACTCCTTCAAGCAGCCTCCTCACCTATCCAACTTAATTATTTATATATAGCACAATTATCTTTGCACAATTAGTATCACTGTAACTTTATTTTATTTTTTTCACACTTTGCCTTTAAGAGCAGGCCTTAGGCCTTCTCTAGCTTAAATGCTCCTAGTTTGGTATCAGCTATTCCTCACATGACCTGTGGGGGCTGATATAAAGGTCACATTATTATGGAGTGAGCTGTTGGATCCACAGCTCCCTCATATTCTCACAATGTAGATCCATTGGGGTCTTTTTGTATTAGGTAAGTCCACTATGTACATCTTTTCATTAGAATGTATGTCTCCTGTTTTTAATTGCACCACACTGGGACCCAGAAGCAATAAAAAGAGCACATTTAAAGGGTCCCTTGCTCTCCAACGCGTTTATAATAACATCTCCTCGGGGAATTTTAAGTTTTATTTTAATTTTAAGATAGGACATTACAGATGTATAGAGTAGGACTTGCCGTACAGTGAGAAACCTTGGCGAGGTGGCAAGCTTACCCGCAACTTGGCCAATTTGTGAAAACTAATATCTCACTTATTTTATTTATTTAGAAATATTATTATATATGCTAAACACAGGGCACATATTTATTTTATACATAGAGAAGCGTCGGATTGTTGTTGTCTATATATATATATATTTACCACCTTTCAAGATACATGTTAACAGGGGCAGGATTGAATTCCCCTGATGCTTCTGGCCGGTTTGTGGGAAGGCCAAGGCGGCTTATATTAATTGTGAGTACGCTTTGATATATTTTCTTTGATGTAATGTGGGTTTAAAGTGGATCTATCACATATAGATATCTAATGCTCATTAGATAGAGCATTTAGTGAAAAAGTTTAATATGTTAGTCATTTTAAAAAAAACAAAACATTATCTGCTCAAAAATTCAAGTTTAAAACATGCCCAGCAGCCTACTTCCTGCTTGCAGCACTGCCTCTGCTCCCGTCCCATTACCCAGCATCCTCCAATGATGGAGGCTTTCGTTTTCTAAGCTGGAGCGATCTCATTGTCAGAGATCGATATCTAGCCAATGAGATCGCTCCAGCTTAGAAACAGACATCCTCTGTCATCGGAGGATGCTGGGTAGTGGGACAGGAGCAGCCTCTGTGCGGCAAGCAGTTTGCTGCAGCGGCAAGCTGAAGTAGGCTGCTGGGCACCTTTTAAACTTGAATTTTTGCGTATATAACGGGGTTTTTTTTTTAAATGACTGATATATTAAACTTTTTTGCTAAATACTCTATCTAATGAGCATTAGATATCTATATGTGATAGATCCACTTTAAAGAAGATTGATAGTACCCCTACAATTTTTTTCCTTTTGCTTTGGTGTGTTTCTGGATTTGTATCATCTCTTTTTTCCTGAGGTGGACATAATCCATTACGGTGGAGAGAAGCTGTGTGATTGTCCACATATGTGTGGGGGCAGTAAAACATCCTTCACAGGCTTTATTGCTACTGCTTCATCACACAAGTACCCATCATTGTATGAGACCAGGACTAATGCCCTACCTTTATGCATGTTATTCATTAGTCATTGAGGCTCCTCCTTGTCTTGTGTTTTCTATTGACAGAAATGTGAATGCTGAATTTCAGATACATATTTATGGAAATTATCATGCAAAATATGTGTTTTTGTCATTGTGATTGTGAGATCTAAAAATAAGTATATATTTATGTATTTTTACCCATTTTTTCTTCTTGACAAATACAAAAAAAAAGATATGGAACCACTGCAATAAGCAAGCACTTGGAAACACACGTCTCAAATTCTAAACCTTGAAAGCCAGTAACAGATTTGACCTCACATCGATCAGAATGACTGTGGGGATTTTATGTAAAGGGCTTTGAAACACCATTTTTTTCAGCTGTTTTCAAAGCTTTATCAAGCCAGGACACAGTGCTCAGGAGTCAGAGGTTAGTGCTAGAGATAGGAGAGATTTGTAGTTTGCATTTATAAAAAACCTTCTACAGCCATACATACAGTACTGTGCAAAAGTCATAGGCAGGTGTGAAACTCTGCTGTAAAGTAAGAATGCATAACATAGACATGTTAATAGTTTATTTTTATCAATTAAACAAATGCGAAGAGAGTGAACAGAAGAAAAATCTAAATCAAATCATTATTTTGTGTGACCACCCTTTGCCTTCAAAACATCAATGATTCTAGGTACACTTGCACACAGTTTGTTAAGGAACTCGGCAGGTAGGTTGTTCCAAACATCTTGGAGAGCTACCCACAGTTCTTCTGTGTATTAAGGCAGCCTCAGTTGCTTCTCTCTCTTCATGTAATCCCAAGCAGACTTGTTGATGTTGAGTTCAGGCCTCTGTGGGAGCCATAGTGTAGGGACACTATCATCTATAAACATCTTTGGTGATTTTGAAAGAGCTTGTTGCATTAGCTATTTTTTATTTAGAAAATTAGTTTTTGATTTATTTAGCTTTAAATATTACTCTAATTACGGTATGCCATGCAGATTCTTTCTGTTTTAATCATACATTACTCAGCCATGTATTGTGTATCTCTACTAGCTGATTAAGATTCAGTAATGAGAAATGTAATGGAAGGTTTATGCCTTCATTAGAATAATCTAAACAGCTGGATAACTCAAACTACTTTTCTAAATACAAAAATGTCCAATACATCATACGTGAAAAGAGTGTATTTTATTTTAAAGAGATAGTAATGATAAAAAATAAATATATACGATTGTTCAATTTAATTTTTTATAGGAACATAGAATTTAACTGCAGATAAGAACTATTCAGCCCATCTAGTCTGACCATTTTCTTACTGTTAAAACCTCAAACCTTATTTGATCCTTGGTCTTGTCTTATGTTCAGGACAGCCTTATGCTCATCTCATGCATGGTTAAATTCTGCCACTTTATTAACTTCTACCACTCCTGCTAATAGGCTGTTCAATTTATCTAGTACAGGGCTGTCCAAGTTCAGTCCTCAAGGGCCACCAACAGGCCAGGATGTAAGGATTTCCCTGATTAAGCGCAGGTGAGTCAGTCACAATGAATGATCCACTAATTAACTCACCTGTGCTTAATCAGGAAAATCCTTACAACCTGGCCTGTTGGTGGCCCTTGAGGATTCAACTTGGACAGCCCTGATCTAGTACCCTCTCAGTGAAGTAAAACTTTCTTACATTATATCTAAACCTGTGTCTCTCTAGTTTTAGACTATGGCCTCTTGTCCTAACATTTTTACTCCTTTGAAATCTTCTGCACCTTGTTGAATCTCTTCAAGTATTTGAATGTTTCCATCAGGTCCGCTCTCTCTTCTCTCCTCTAAGCTATACATTTTCAGATCCTTTAGTCTATCCTGATATTTATTTTCCTGTAAACCATTCATTATAAGCATTTATAATGCATAATATCTTTAAAAAATCCTTTACCGTCATATTCTTCTTGATAATCAAGACAAAAGTTCCCCCCTCCTGTCCCTTTCCATCATGTCATCCAGAGTTCTCTTAGATCCAAAAGCCGGTTGTTTGACTGGATGGATCGCAATGAGGGACAATATTGTGTTTGCGTGAGTATAAGAAAACCCTGCTCCCCTTGACGAATGGGGGCAGGGTTTTCTTTATGCTGACACAATATTGTCCCTCATTGGGATCTATCCGGACCAGCTATCGGATCTCAAGGAACTCTGCATGGCGTTATGGAAAGGGGCAGGAGGGAGAACTGTTAACTCGATTTTCAAGAAGAATATGAAGGTAAAGGATTTTCAAAAGAAACTATACATTATAAAAAATATAATTGAACAATCTCATTTAGATTTATTTTTTGACATTACTATCCCTTTAAACCTCTCTGTAAATATAAGCTTTTTTCAATTTACCAGACTTTTACATATTTAAAATCATCTGGATTAAAAGTGGAAGTAAACGTTTATTGTGAAAAACAATGTTGTAAGGCTTTCCTGTAGAGTAAAACAAGGGTACTCTCAATGCACTGAGATTTTTCTTTCAAATTTATATTTAAAAAAATGGCATTTTTCTGATAGCTTGAGTTCAGGATGTTTTGCAGCCTGGTGGTGCTGTTGCGACATCCACCTATGACAGGGGTATCCAGGTTTGATCCTCAAGTGTCACCAACAGGCCAGGATATACGGATTTCCCTGAATAAGCACAGGTGAGTTAATCAGTGGCTTATTCATTTGATTGGTACACCTGTTCTCAGAGAAATCCTTAAAGGGATAGTAATGTTTGGAAAAACTAGATTGCTGAGTCTTCTTTATAATAATTGTAACGCAATGCTCTATTTTTTAGCATCTTACTTTTCTGCAGTTCATAAGTTTTTAACCGCTTAACCACCCTTGACGGTCATGGCACATCATGGGTTGTTTTGAATTAACGACCCATGACGTGCCAGGACCATCACTGGAATTCCCGGCTCCCCGCGCGGCTGCAAGCCAGGAACCGGATACTACAAAAAAAATGGTCCATGGTCCTTAAGTCCTGGCTGCGTGTGCATGTGGCCGGTCCTTAAGGGGTTAAATGTAGAAGGATCCCCCTCCTGCCCCTTCAGGTTGCCTCCCACTGACTCTGCAGTCTGGTCCTGGGACAGGACGGACACTGTGAAGGACAAACTTCAGTAAGTATAACGAAAACCCTGCCCCCCTTGATGAAGAAGGGCAGGATTTTCCTTTGCTTACTGAAGTTTATCCCTCGCTGCATCCGTCCGGACCAGACTGTGGAAAACTATGCAAGCTATTTTATTGCTAACATTACTATGCCTTTAAATATTGGTGTGTTGGTAGCTCTTGAGGACCGAACTTGGACACCCGATCCATGAGGAGGGTGTGTCTGCAGAACTCAACTTATCACAGGCTGTAATGGCAAGAGCATAACCCAGCTGTGAAATGTCTTGATCTTAAAGAGACAGTAATAGTTAATTTTATGTTTATTTTATATCACAGAGATTAAAAACATAAACAATGTAATTCTTATCTCTCAAACCTTTATGGTTTGAGAGAGATACCTTACTAGAGATATGTCCTCCTGGCAGTTTCACAGAAGTCAGCGCATAGCTGACGGCTGCAGAATCCGGTCATTTGACCGGATGGAGGCTCTTCAGCAGAGCTGAAATTGCGCTCTTTAGAAATACATACTTTATTGGAACGGTCTACAAAGTGTGCTTTAAAACCAGGCACACTTTGTAGTCCGTTCCAATGAAGTATTTATTTATAAAGAGCACGATTTGGGCTCTGCTGAAGAGCCTCCGTCCGGTCAGATGACCGGATTCTGCAGCCGTCAGCTACACGCTGACTTCTGTGAAACTGCCAGGAAGACGTAATTTGAGAAAGGTTTATCTCTCAAACCATAAAGGTTTGAGAGATAAGAATTACATCGTTGTTTATATGTTTTTAATCTCTACAATATGAAACAAACATAAAAGGAACTATTACTATCTCTTTAAGCTGTCAGAAAAATGCCAGTTTATCTTTTTAACAATGTTTAAATAATCATTTCCAACCACTTGGACTACCATTGTTTTGATCAACTATCCCATTAAACTGCACTGGGCCAACTGCAGCCATTGTACTTGGTGGTTCTACTTGGCTGCTCTTTCTAGTGACATCACAGTGGAAGCAGGAAATTATAAGGAAAAAATAGATACATTTTGCAATAATCTCATACCAGGCATCAGGTACCATCATAAAGGCATCAAGGTTGATAAACCAATAAACCTGGATAAATTCCATAGCAAACCATAAGCACCATCTTGACAAATACGAATCGCCCAAATATTCACAAATATTCAGTGACTTAAATGAGAAAATTTTTGCATTCAAGGGGTTAAAAGCCTCATTTAAATCAGTGGTGATGTTTATTTGTCCTCTATGGTGCAGAATTGTTCCGGTTCTCCTTTGCACATGAGCCTCTCTCTCTACTCAATGTCTTCCCAATGGTGGAATGTGACACCTTGATGGGTAGAGACAATTCCAGCACATTCCTTTGCAACATGTTGGATAAATCTTTAGGATCAAACGAGTTAATACAGAGTAGTGGGAAAGGGACGCCAGACGAAGCACAAGGCCATCAAAGTCCCAAATGAATCTAGTGTCGGCGCCAGTATATTTGGAGGTCACAGGAACACCCAGACATCAGCGTCCAGGGACGCTATTAACCCGTACTTTGTTAGAAATGAACACTGTACAGTAATGTGGAAGTGTGAGTTATATATATTTATTGAGCAGTGTCACTATTTTGATTTGAAGAACAATATGTTCTCAAAAGCTGAGCCTTATGCACAAAATAAAACTTGGGCAATTCTAATGCAAAACGACTTCATAATAGAAGACAAATGAAAATTCTAATTGTTTTAATTGGGGTTTTGAATGTTAGAGAGGTCTCCAAAGCACAAATAATGCGCTGGAGACAACCAAGCAAAACTGAGAGGAGGTTTCCAGGTACCCAGAATCCCCCTTGCTCTCTGTTGTCCCTATTAGATCAGGGACAGAGAAGCCTTTAGCATAACCATAATGAAAAAAAAAAAATCCTGCTTTCATGTGTAAGACTATGACAGAGGTAAGTATCTGCAACTCTGAAAGCTGTTGTTGGACTACCACTCCTATCACACACAGCTGTGAGAAGGGATCTGTAGTCCGACGACAACTTGCAGGGCTGCAGGATGCCAACCTCTGGTCTATGCACAGGTGGCTGTGCTGCCTTTTGAATGCAGAATTATACAAATAAGAGCCTGTGAAGGAATGTCCCTGGTGACTGTTGTACAGGGCACATAAACCATGCAGTGATAATGTGCTGTGTGTGTGAGTCCACATGAAACAGATGCTTGGCTGCTCCCTGACAGCTGCTGGATGACAACATCAGGATGCTCCAGCAAGGCCCTAAAATAGGTATACTGCATAAGGCATCCTCAGTCAATCCATCAGAGAGAGACTCTTGCCACCACTGTGCATACTATGGGCTGTGTAGAGTCCCGTGAAGGAATCCTACAAATGGTCAGCAAGGTCATCTTACCACAGCAAGGCACAGAATTCCCCATCTAGCTCACCTCTGCTGGAACAGGGAGGCTTGACTAGACAGGAGAGCATCGGGGTAGAGAGTTAGCTAGGTTTGAGGACTCACTGGAGTTAGTGGTTCTGGATATTGATGTGATGGTGTCTTTCTCTTCCCCTCTGCTCACTGGATTCTGGCAAGAGCATGGGCAAAAGTTCTACCATTTTCTTCACTTCTTGTAGACCACATTCTCTGGTTAAGTCAATCGCCTATCAGTAGTTCATCTGACTGGAAACACACAGGTTGAATGTGAGAGGTGCAAGGATTAGCAGAGCATGGGGCTAATGGGGGACATAATAGTACTGTTTTAACCATCTTAGGAAGTGGGACAACATTTTCCTCTGTAACAATAACATGTCTCCTACTGCTGTTTGGAAAATTTCAAGCACGAGGGACGATGACTTTGAGTTAATTGGAAGAGTCATGGAGTTCCCACAAATGCCACACCTATCACCATCACCACCACCAGTTATTGGAAAGGAGTCATAAAACAATGCAAAAGTACAGCTGTGGAATGGCAAATGTCTGTAAATGCTGGACCCCCACTTTAAAAATAACTTCTGAATTTGTGTCATGACATGAGCAGTAACCCTCTGTGGATTTATAGAAATATTATAAAGCTTTTAAAGAAATCCTTAAAGTGTTAGTAATGTCCACAAAAAAGTTTTTTTGCATTTAGAAGAACTTCAAAAGCTGAGCTAAATGCAAAACAAATATCTCTCAAACCGCTATGGTTTAAGAGATACAGGCTTTTAAAGTTTGATCTCACCTACTGACAGCTGTAAAGCTGTCAGCAGGAGATCCGTGTCGCCCGACACGGAGGCGCTTGAACAGAGCCGCAATCTCGTTATGTACCATGAATACCTTCATTGGAATGGTCTAAAACGAGTGTTTGAAAACCAGGCAAATGTTTTAGACCATTCCAATGAAGGGATTCGTCGTAAATAACGAGATTGTGGCACTTCTCAAGTGCCTCCATGTCGACCGACACAGATCTCCTCCTGACAGCTTTACAGCTGTCAGTAGGAGAGATCAATGCCTGTATCTCTTAAAGCATAGCGGTTTGAGAGATATGTTTTTTTTGCATTTAGCTCTTCTAAATGCAACAAACTTTTTTGTCGACATTACTAACACTTTAAAGATCAAGTGGAAGATTACATTGTGGAAGATGAGAGAGAGAAATATAGGTGCAAAACTAGTTTTTGTTTGTAAACACTCTACAGGACACACTTGAAAACAGAAGAAATCTCGTATTCTTCCTGGTAAAACATTTTTTAAATAGGTAGATAGATAGATAGATAGATAGATAGATAGATAGATAGATAGATAGATAGATTCTAGAAAGCATTATGAAAAGGAAGTAAAAAAAGAGCATACCCTTAGCAGGATAAGTAACCAACAACATCACAACAATTTTAAGAACATGTCATCATCACAGGAAGTAATTGTCAGGGTTTTGCTGAGCTGTTCCATTCTGCCTATTGATTCTGCTGTCTAAGCTAATTTAGTGCACTGTTATCATATGCTGCTGTCTTCTGAGTTTCTGGCTCAGGCTGAATCAGCTGACCTCTCTGATTACTCACCTGACTGTTATCTTATCAGCCAACCCTCTCAGGCTATTTATAGCAGCTTGGCTCACTTCCCCATTGTCCTTGTGTTTGTTTGCTGACCTGTTGCTGCTGGTTGCTGTGAATTTTCCTGTGTTCCTGTTTGCTGTGTTCCAGACCACTTGGCTTGGTTCCAGACTTCACTGACTTCTGTTCTTCTGACCCTCAGCTTGTTCCTGACATCGCAGAGTTCTGGTTTCCTGACTCCGGCTAGGCTGAATACCTGTCTTGATTTCTGACCCTGGTGTGTCATTTGGTTTATTGTCTTGGCTCATGCTTATGTTTTCTGTTACACTAATAAAGAAAGATGTATTGCATTTTTCCCTTTTGTGTCCTGTTTGGTTACTGGTCCCTAACAGCAATTAATGAATCTCAGAGGTAGAAGTGGTGGTGTTGGTGACACTGGCACATCTCTGTGGGAATTATTCCTAAAATATGAGTTGGTAACTGATGTACATGAACACAGTCTACCTCCCAGGAGTGACCCCACTGCATACTTTCAGGTGAGTTATGTTCCAGGCCGAAATAACACTATTACCCTTGTGACATACACAGACGATATTGTAACGGGCCATAAGCCGTTACTGGAAGACCCTCACCCCTGCACCAGGACTTTTTGTAAAAAGAACTGAAATTCTTGGACTAACTTGGCCACTGGGCAAATCGCAGGATAACTGGCGCCGGCCTTTCAAATAAGGGACGGCCTCTTATTGGTTGCCACCCTGGGAGACATGTTTAAAGGTCTCCCATAGACTTTACATTGGAAAAGTAGTTGCCCCGGGAATTGGTCACCCGGGCCAAGCTGCCACCTTCTCATAGGCCGGGAGACCACTGTGCCTGGATTGGTCCAAACTTTCTGTCGCTCCCATTGGCTAGGAACTGTAGCGGCAGAATCAAATTATGTAAAAATGCTTTTCTGTGTGTACGATTCTTTTGTCCCCTATGTTTATGGTCTCGTACTCATGTGTATTCGGTCTGGACACTATTGTTCACCATTCAGACCCTGTGTATTACCCCATTGTCTATTGTTACTTTTGCTTAAAAGAGCTGGTTGTTTGCAAAAAAGTGTGTTACTTGTGTTGAACCTAAAAGGAGTCCTGTCCTGTTATTCTGAATGGTTTAAAGGGTCCTTTTTGACCCCCATTCAGGAGGGAGCTGTGTTCCTGTCTTTCCAACATGACATTTCAGCTGTACCCGATTGCAGGAGAGGGAACCCTGGCATGATGGTCCAAGACAACCCGGCATCCTGGGTTTCCATTATAGAAATGTCTTTTCAGAATTATTAACTGTCCTGCAACAACATGGTGAAGGGCGGGTATACTGGAGGTGTTTTCTTAGTACAGTAGTAACTTACTTAAGTAAGCCTTTATAAAAAAATATATAATTTTTTTTTAAACAAGCTTACTAGGCAACTAGTATGCCTTTTTTATAAAATTATATCTTCAGAAAAAGCTTCAACAAATGGGTTAGCCACCAGATATTAAAAAAAATGTACAGATGGTTTACAGCAAAGTAAACAATTTAAAACAATATAATAGGGCTTACACATTGGTAAGCTTTTGTAAATTTATAATTAACACAAAACTTAGAAAAATTATTAACACAGCCTACAACAACAAGCCTTGAAAAAATGTTAGTGCGTCTATGGTAAGGTAAACTTTGAAAAATTTGCTCAGGCTGAGGGATAAAGTAAAGTAAATCTTTAAAAACTGTTAGCACTTAGAGCACACCTACAGAAATATAAGCCTTGAAAATGTTTAGTTCCTGGTGGTAGTGGGCAAGTGACTGTTTGTGGCAGTGGTGGATGATTGACACCTCCCATGGGTCATTAATCATTACTAATCAGTTAATAAAAATAGCTGACCTTCCCTGCAATTAATCCTGAATATTCTACAGTCTGTAGATGTTCTCTTACACCCTGCATTGTAATAGTCTCCACCAAGTTACAGTGTGTGATCATTTCACCACGCGATGTGCAATGTGTAAAGCAATTGTCTGCTGGTGTTATTGACATTGTCCATGTAGAGAAGGACCCTAAAGGTTCTGGGGGGTATACTTCAGGTATTACTAGCCCAGCCCCAGAAACTTGCACAAGACGAGACAGATAACAGTGTCACAAATATTATGGGCTAGTGTGCATGTGTGTGTGTGTTTGGGGGGGTGGGGGTAGGGTTGCCTGATCAGGCATTTTAGTGTGGGATTTTGTGGCATATTGTTATAAGAAAATGGGAGCAGTGACAGCACCTGACTTCTTGGAGGATGGTTTCACATTGTCAACATAAACCTCTGGGTGGTTATGTTGTATGTGTTCAATTAAAGCAGACATGCCATTTGTCATCCATCCCCCTCTTCACAACAGTGCAGCGGTTTTTAACTGCAAAGACCCTGTCCCCAAATAAAACTATTAGGACAGCCATGATTTCAGGGTACATGGAGAAAACTTATGGTGACTGGAGTAGTACAGATGGGACAGAAACCAAGGCTTCAGAGGTATACATGGACCCAAGAAGCATGGGCTGAGTTTGGAGGACAGTTGGTGTAGACACACATTCTTTACCGATAACCAGACTTTTTAAATATCTTTGTGGTTTGATACAATAAGTGAAGCCTCTCTCAGTGAAGCCCGGATCCAACAAAACACCACTTTAGAGAACGATCGAGGAAAAGCGCAGGCTGCCTTTGGGAATGCAAGCTCCAGTGGAGGATTGACGGAGGACTGGTGCAGGATTCACGGAGAGAGATAAGATTATTTTTTACTTTTATCCTGTACGTGTTATGAAAGCGCTTGTACATGTGTAGATGCTAATAAATACTGTACTTTTAGATTGTCCTCTGTTGCGCTTCTGTTACTCTATATATAGATAATATACAACCGATAGGATATAATGCAATAGTTAATATATAAAATAAAGCGTCATCACTTATGGAAAAAATGCATGTCACTTAGAAAAGTATATGCATAAACATATATCAAATATCTGTAGACCAGAAACAGAATAATGTAGATAATCAAAAAATGAAACACCTACAAGTCCAAACAACCATGAAAAAATAGAAAATATTGTAAATACCAATTCCAATGTAAAATAAGTATTTAGAATGATGAAAAGATTAAATGGATGATGAAATGAGAATGATGGTCAATGGAAATGATGGAAGCGATGACATATGAAGACGATGAGGAATGATGAAGATAAATCTGTAGTAGGCTTCTATTATATCGGTCTATAGGAATAGTCTCTGTGCAGCCATCAAAGTCATCTAGGGCAAATATACATGCAAAACAAGAAGAGGAGATAGCTCACCAGAGATCTAAGCGTAGTATTGTATCAAGGAGGAAAAATACTTAAAACAATGGCTCAGACGCATATAAAAAATAATAATTAATTTATTAAATATATAGGACAAAATATGTATAATCAATATGTAAAACTAATGCATATATTCATACTCACAAAATCACATTAAAAAGACCAAGATCATTGAAAGACAGCAAAAGAGCAAAAATAGTGACATACAATAAGGGACACTACATGCTATAAAACTACAGCGTCTAAGTGGGCAAAATCGGAGGAGCGACCCTATTACTAGGACTCGTAATCAGACCAGCACACAACCTACTGAGTTTCCAGGGAGTGTGCGTCTAAAGAATCAGTGAATAACCAGGATTCGGGCAATGTTTAAGTAAATCAAGGTGTGCAATAAAATGACTAGAATCTTAGGCAATAGTATCTGCCCAAGAGATTATTTCTTTATACGTTGCGTATCAAGGTTTCTTTAAATCATCACCTCCATTTGTTGTCTACCCTCCCCTGGATGCGAGTCAGCTGTCTGCCTCCACTTCCACTGGTGCTGTGCGATGCAACAAAGTGTCACTCTTACATGCAAATGTATCCAGCTAGCATTTGTTTGTTGTAACAATCTACTCTGTGATCTCTCTCTCTCACTGACTTTAAAGGGTAAACCAGTGCCTCTCTCACTTCCCCCGTCTCTCCTGCAGATTGGTTCCAGACAGCTCAGTGCAAACTTGTGACTTGGTAACTCTGCAGCACCATAACCTCTTCCAAGCCCGACCACCACTCAGCCACACAAACAACATAGTGTTGAGTAACCAGCAGCAACACAGATTATTAATATCCAGGACACAAGCTATGATGAGTGCATCTGATACTGTTGGAAGTGTAGCACCTTTGCCACCAAGTAGCAGAAATGTAGCCTCATCTAGCCTCAGTAGTGGTAGAACCCCCTCAGATACTTCATTCATGGTCCAAAAGCTAAACATGTTGCAATCTGTTGTCTGTAAGAAGCATGTGAGAAGGGAGAAAGCTGGCACACACATAGGCACCTCCTCACTGAGATCCTACCTGGCACAATTGCAAGTCTGACTGGGAGGCACACCATCAACAACACAGAGGTACCACAACTATCAGCAGCTGAATAACTCATAAAAGTTCCTGGGGTTGATGTGTCAGACAGTGTGCCAAGATGTTGTTCATTTGAAATAACACCTATGCTGCAGAGGAGTATGACTCTGAGTTTGTTGCAGGAGACTACAAGAGTTGTGGAGTGCCTATACATGTCTCTTTCAAAACCTCCACCACTTCCACAAGTCATGTTTGTTAAAGCAATAAGGTTACACAGTTATTTTTGCCATGTACTGCCAACCCACACTTACTGAGTTATCTGGAAGGAGTCAAACATTTCACAAAATAATCCAGATGTACTCTGTGGAATGGTAAAGTTGCCAAGATGTTGGCAGTGAACATGCTGCTTTATTCTTTTGTAGAAAATAAAGGTTTTAAAGAACTGATGTCATGTGTTACAGTCAGTAATCTGGCCTCTGGTTCTGGCTATATTATTAAAAAACAGCAGCAGGGTATCCCACATCATCGGCATGCACTTTGTGCTTGCCGAGTTTTGAAAGTTCCACAAAGCCATAGATGTGTAAAATAAACTAGAGCAGGTGATAGAGGAATAGCTTGTACCCCACTCCTAGAAAGCTGGTTTTGTGTCTGCTGATAATGGCTTCAAAATAATAGCTGCCTTGAGAATAGGTGATATGGAGCATGTACCAAGCTTTGCACATGTCCTAAATTAAGTTGTAACTCCTTACAGAATCTGAAAACCTCAGAGAGATGCTAATTATCATTCGCAAAATCTGTGCCCATTTTAGCCGCTCCTACAGTGCATGCAATACTTATATTCCATACAAGGGAATAACAACCTGCCCCGTCACCAGCTGAAAATGGAGGTTCCTACCAGGTGGAATTCCACTCTGTACATGCTAGAGCGTTTGTACGAGCAGAAAAAGGCCAGTATATAATGTAAAACTGAAAGACTTTGAAGAGAGCATCTTTTTAACCTTAGCAATGACAACTAATGTGTGACCTATGTGAGCAGCTGACACCTTTGGAGGAGGCCACTTTGCTGTTAGTTGTATAGGTGCAGGAATTAGCGAGATTCTCCAGCTGATATATATACTGCAGAAAAATATTAGGAACAAAGCTGATGAATCTTACAATAATGATAACACAGATATGCACCAGCTTGTAAAGCACATTATGATGCTTTGAGCAGGATCCTCCATAGTGTCCATTAAAAGCAATGAGGAATACATTTTACTACTTTACTGGACCCCTGCTTTAAACATAACATTTCTGAATTTCTGCCAAAGGGAGCTAGATCAATTTGTGACAAGAAGTGATGATGATCAATAGCATATCTCTGAGGAATCAGATTATGTTAAAGAATATAAAGATACGCTTATAGATCAAGTGGAGGGCAGCATTGTGGAAGATGAGAGAAAGAAAGTTAGAGCCAAAAAACTGAACAAAAGCATAGTGAAAAAGAAGTCAGCAAAGGGTTTTTACCAGCAGAAGCAGCAACATCAACAAGAACATCTCAACATATTTCAGAGCACATGTCATAATAGAAAGCAAGTGTCTTTGGGGTGGCAATCTAACATTTGTGGTGGTGGCGGCACATCTCTATGAGACTTGCTCCCAGTGTAAGGGTTGGTAACTAATACACATGAACACTGTGTAGCTCCTAGGAGTGGTCCCACTGCATGTGAGATGGTTACAACATATTTGAAGGATAGGAACATTTAGGGCAGAAATCATGACCCCATCGACTACTGGCAAACAAATCAGTGTGTGTGGTCAGTACTATCCACCAGCAAACATGCAGTCTGAGTGGGTTTTCAGTGCAGCCTTGTAAAAGACCATAGGACATGGCTATCAAGCAGCAGTGTTGGGAGACTTACATTTTTAAAAATGGACCAAGTTTTAAAATTATCTGAGTATCAGGTAGCAGAAGTGGATAAAACCACACATGACATAGAAACCCATGACACATGTACTTTTAACAGCAGCACTGAGGATGAGGAGCATTAGAAGGAATCTGAGGGTTGCTACCACTGTTGGGACTTCTGCTATAGCCACTGATAAATGTTTGACAATAATCCTATATAATAATTTGCTAGAATGTTTGTCAGAAGCCGTCATGTACAGAAGAGACTGCCCGAATGCACGGAATGCTGGGAGCACAGAATGCTGGGAGTTCTGTGCTGGGAGCATTCTGTGCAGAATGCTGGGAGTTCTGTGCTGAGATATTCTTTGCGGAATTCTGGGAGTTCTGTGCCGGGAGCATTCTGTGCTGAATGCTGGGAGCATTCTGTGATTTCGGGCAGTCTCTACAGTGCATGACTGCGTTGACAGCAAGATGCAGAGCAGGACTGGTGTCTTAACCCTTTGTGTACCCCTCTGGCACTCAAAGGGTTACCATCACCCAGACCTTGGCCCATGTACTCAGGCTTTTACACTAGTCTGAGAATAATGCAAGCTTAAATTAGATTCAAAGAAGATAATGCAAATAATTGGTCTTGCTATCAGCCTTATAAACCATGATGATATAAATATCAATCACACTACACCACACCAGTCCACCACCACCATACACATCTACCACATTAAATGTAAACTGTAACCTTATTTTTTATTTTATTTTGTTGCCAAAAAAATAATGGTTAGCAAGCATAGAAGCTGGCTTGCAGAAAGAAAGACTTGAAAAATATTTATTTTGTGGGCTTACCGAAAGGTAAACATTCTAAGTATTACAGAAAAGACAGGCTGGAAAAAAACTGATTGCAGGCTTCAACCAAGGTTAGATCTGAGAAAAAATATTTGCAGGCTTCAAGCTTGCCAAAAACCATACCCAGAAAAAAACTTATTTGTAGGCTTCCAGCTAGCAAAAACAAACCCTCAGAAATTTTTTTGCAGGCCTCAGGCTTGCGAAAAAGAAACCCTGAGAAAAAATTGCATGGACTACTGGCCTGGTGCCAGACATGCTAGGTGGTGGTGGGAAATGTAGTGTGTGACTTATTGGCATTTGCTACTGCTGTAATTGCTGATGCTGATTTATCTAAGCAGCAAGAGCATTAGGCTGCTGCACAGGATGAGGATCATCATCAGCAATTATATAAAGACAGGTTGTGGTACGATGATGCTTCTACTTGAAACTAGCTTCAGCAACATCATAACAAGCCCCCACACCAATTCAGGTGCATCTAGACAGAAGAAGTTAGCTAATTATGCTTTTCCTCCTGTACCTCCTCTAAAATCATTGGTGTGGTGGAATACTAATTTTTCCCTTGAGAGCAAAAAGGAACTGTTCCTTTCATCAGCAACTGCAACGTGCACAATGCACGCTAGTAAATATTGTGTAATAGAGGAAGAACTGAGAAGTAGCACAACAATTAACATATCTGCACTCATATTAAGTAACAGTCACAACTGCAACTAAACACTTTGACATTTAGGTCAGAAATGTTATACCATTCCCCTAGAAACCAAGTACTGCTGTCACTATGGCCTTTGTCCACTCTGCTAAGGACATGTGTTGCCAAGCTAGAAGACTTAAATATAATGAATACTCTGTGCCATCAGCTTAGTGGCATGGAATGTCTGCAGATGATCCTTGATTCCTGTTTGTAATTAGTTTCCACCACATTGTCATGTGTGACCAGTGCACTACACAATGTGCAACGGGTGGACACGAATTGCCAGATCCTCAAATATAAAAAATCGTTATAGATGGTGGGGAGGTAACAGAGGCAAAGATGGTACGCCAAAGGTGAAGGATGAAGATGCTGAGAGTGCCAGGGAGGGGATAGTGGGTACATCTTCAAACACCCAGACTCTAGCACAGAAGATGATGATGACAACACTAGTTTTACGCTTGTCACCAAACCTCCAGGTTGGATTTCTCTTGTCTTTCTCTGGATTTTGGCCCCCATATGTTTTTGCCTTTGGAGGGGTAAAGGGCACACATAATGAGCAGTTCTTTCATTTTTGGAGGTTCTCCTTTAGCATGAATGTTGTGGTGTCTGTATTGTATGTGCTTTATAAGGACAGATGTGCCAAGTCATGTCCCTTCCTTTCCCCTTTTCACTCCCTTATCACACATAGTGCACAGTGCAATTGCTGCTGACTGGGAAAATATTATAACCCATGATTTCATGGAGGGGAGAGGTGGATAAGAATGACCTTCTATATATTCTCCAGAATCTCTTTCACTGGCAAGGACCAAGAGTATTGGTGGCAAGTGGAGCCTGTCCTATTCCTATATCACCACCTGAAGAACCCAGTCTTATGAAGTCCACTGTGGTCTGTTGCATACTAGTCTGTTTATCATCATTGTGCTGCTGTGACAGATGAACTCTGACAATCTGCCTCATCTGCCTCTAGCAACTCAGTATAAGGAATTACAGCAACAGAAATATCCTGAATGTCACTGCTGGTTGTGGCAGCCCATCCCTATTTGCATTCCTTTCTCCTGTTCCTTATTGCTTTCTGGCAAGAATGCTCCCATACTCTCCTCCACACAGGCTACTCCACCATCAGACTCTTGCTGCTATTTGGAATTGGTTGTCGATTACAAGTGAGAGTCTCCTGCTCCTCGAGAAGAGACATTTTTTGCCTGTTTTGCTTATGAGGTGAAAAACTTCACTCATCCCTTCTAAAACCTCAAAGTGCAGCAGAAAGTTCCACTTTTTATTTTATTACTTAGGAATTCTCACAGCAACAGAAAGCATAATAGGAAATTGACAAGTCCTTGTGCGTCAGGGAGTAAATTCTGTAGAAAACGAACTGTACCATTAGGGGGAAATTAAACTTCCCTTTGGGTTAACTGGTGATTTTAGCCCCTTGAATGGTAGAGAGGTCTCCAGTTCACTGCAGTGATCCATTTAACTCAATGGTAATTTACAAATCTTTCATTTCATACTTATGGTGCAGCCTGCTTGCTCCAGAATTCCACTTCTTTAACCACTTAAGGACCGGGAAAATCTGAGGTGGTTTTCCCTTAAGGACCGGAGCAATTCTGACCTTTTTGACTATGTCTTTGTTCAACAGTGTTTTCCCTCTAAGTCTTTTATTCCACCCCCATAAATTATATACTGTTGTTTTAAGCACAAATAGGGCTTTCATTTGATACCCTACTTATATTGATAACCCACCATTTACTTTATTAAAATTAAAAAAAATGTAAAAAAAAAATGTAAAGAAACACACCATTTTGTTTTTTCCCTTGGGATCAGTTGGGCACAAAGGGTTAAATTTTTATGGCGACTGCATGAAAGGTATGACCGGTCAGTCATACCTACAAAATGTGCAGTTTAAAGTGGCCACTGTCCCCCCTGGGTGAAAATCCCCATGTCCCTTTTTCCCACCCTATTTTGGCACTTTTTTTATCCCTGACATTTGGCGGTGTGTATAAGCGTATTACATAGCTCCACAACAATCACACTTCCAATATTGTTTAATGATATGTTTTTGGGTTTTTTTAATAAAATATTTTTGTAAAAAAAAAAAAAGTGTGTTGTGTTTAAAAAAAAAAAAAAAAAAAGTATCATTGCAGGTCAGAAAGTGACCTGCATTTAGCAAGCCTCTGGCACCAGCAGTGAAGGGGTTAATACCCCCAGCTGCTGTATTTTCGTTTGCCACTAGGTGACTCCCGTCTATTTCTGTCTCCCTTACTTTGATAGCAAGGGAGACAGAGGCAGACGAGACACACACAGAGACAGCATGTCTGTGCTGCCCCTGTCTCTCACTGTGCCGGTACATGTGATCGCTGCTACGGCGATCACATGAACCGGCACAAGGAAGAAGGGCTGAGACTGAACGCCCCAGTCTCGGAGCTCTCAGTCTCAGCCTGGAATTAATGATAGCAGTGTGCACGGACGCACGCTGCTATCATTTAAGCCATGACGGTCCTGGTACGTCATTGGTCCTTAACTCAAATCCAGCCATGACGTACCAGGACCGTCAAGGGTCCTTAAGGGGTTAAAACGATGAATAAGGCACAGTGTATCAATAAATAATTTACAGGGTGGCTTGGGTGTGGTGAATGCATGAAGAGCTGAGTATGTAATGAACAGTGCGTGAAAAAGTAATATACAGGGTGGCTTGAATGTGCATGGAGCTTTGTGTATATAATGAACAATGTGTGTGTGAATTAGTAATGTACAGTGTGGCCTGTGTATGCTTGAATAGAAGAATGTAATGAGCGGTGTACAAGTGTGAATAAGAAATATACAGAGTGGAGCATGTGTGCACGAAGGAATAAACAGTGTGTGCATGCATTCACGTCTGCGTGTTTGTGTGTACATTTTTGTGTGTGAAGTAGTGTACAAAGTGGCTTGTATCTCTTGAGTCTCTAGTTCCAGAGCTAAGGAAGTATGTTGGACCTGCAGTTGTACTGACTTCCCTTCCCAGCAGTGACTCCTTGGGTCTAGGCGACCCCTGTTTGGTCTAATATACCATCATCTGTCCATGGTTATTCATTAACCAACTCCAAAAACACATAGGAACATAGAATGTATGATGAAGATCCTTAGAACAGAGTTCTACTCATTTGCACAACAGGCCATCCATGTCAGAGGTTATGGTTCAATCCCTGAGATGTCTCTAATGTATTGTAAAAAAAAACTAATTTTGTTAACAGACCCATTTTAAACATTGGGAAATGTTTTTGTTCCCTGTGGTGCAGCTGGTTTGCTCCAGAATTGCTCCACGTTTACTGTATACATGTAACCCAAGATCTACTGTATGAACAGCAGATAAGAACCAATCTTAACAGGGCCATCATCAGAAATCATTGGGCTCAGGATACATGCAGTTGACATCCCCCAATCTTTCAAAGCCCTTGCCTATTTTAACCTGTTACATTATAGTACCAATACATACCATAAATACAGCTGACAGATATTCGCATTGATTCAAGGGGGGATTTAACTCCTTGAAAGGTAGACATATTGGTTACTTTGCAATTCTCTGGAAATCTCTCTACAATTCAGTGGGATTGGAAGACATGTTACAAATCATTTGGAACTGGAGCTTCCTATTTATTTGCTCTGGGTTATTCTTTATATACTGCATACTTCTGAGCTTGGTGCAGGCTGAGACTAATTATGATGTCATATGCAGACTTGAGCTAGCCTTCACGGAGTGCCTAGCTTTTCTCTTTTTGTTAATGGTATCAACTGCTTCTTTGGGTTCCACTGCAAATATCACCTGCTCATTAAATTGGGTGGAGGTCTGAAAAATAGAAGTAACCCATGTGAAGAGGCTGAGCTTTTTTTCAAGATTCTGATAGTCCACACGGACTTTGTTTAAAGGGATAGTAATACTTCATTTTATCTTTATTTTATTTTGTAGGCATTAAAAAAACATGGAGAAAGATATGTCTTATCTCTCAAACCTTTATGGTTTGACAGATGTTCACAAGCAAAGTTTCCCCTCACTGACCAAAATGTTCAAGTCTGCCATCTAGCTGTCAGATTTGGAATACGGTCTGCAGACCGGCCGTGGCTCTGAGATATAAGAAGAACTACTTCATTCTACTACTACTACTTCATTCGAATAGTCTACAAAGTGTGCCTGGTGTGCAATCACACTTTTTAGACCCTTCCAATGAAATTGTTGTTTTTATATCTTGTGATCTCAGCTCTGCTGAAGAGCCACCGGTTGATCTGGGGACCGGATTCCAAATCTGACAGCTAGATGGCAGACTTGACCGTTTTGGTTAGTGAGGGGAAACTTTGCTTGTGAATATCTCTCAAACCATAAAGGTTTGAGAGATAAGACTTATACCATTCTTCATGTTTTTTTAATGCCTACAAAATAAAATAAAGATAAAACGAAGTATTACTATCTCTTTAAGGACGGTTGAGAGACAGGTTGTGTCAGGGTGTAGCATGTTTGAAGATAAAACTTTGACACCAGACGCAATCTAAAGTCCCAGCATGAACAGTGTTTACACTCTGACATGACTCACCTTTGTGCTCCTACCCTTAATGTCAGAAGTCAGTAGTGACTAGTGGAAGGCTGCACACATCAAGGCAGGCCCACCTTCTGACTTGGGCCCAGAACAACAGTTCCCCTGTCCCCCCTTGGTCACTTGCATGATTATGCTCCCTTGGTGGGCAGAAACATTTTAGATTACAGGCATCAATGTCTGAGCTCTGTTACACAGCCATAGTCATATTCCATTTTTGAACACAGCAAAACACAGTGCCATTTTTAGACTAGCCCAGGCCTGATAGTGGAAGGGGCCTCCCACAGACAAGATAAACTGTATTTACTGTACAACTTACTTTTCTTTGAAATATAGTTCTTGATAGCAAAATATGTAAGTTTTAATTGTTTTCTTATTTATAACATCATATCTTTTTACACAACAAAAAAATTCCTTCAAGTGAGGAACCATTAGAAAGTTAATCTCATCATGAAAAAGCAATATAGAGAATAGATAATTAGAAATGTATCCACAGGACACAGATCTAAACAGATGAATATCAAAATGTTGAAAATGTGTCTGACATCAAAGGTATTTGTAATGGGACATGCCTCTGCCACGCAAATGGTTAAGCATTCACTTTCAACAGGAGTAGAAAAAGAGGATTATTATGTACTCACTGATACATGCTTTTATCTTAGACTTTAAGGAACACAGGAAATGTGAGGTAAAATATTCTCCTCCCAGAGGCACTGTACTTGCATAAAGAGTTCTGTGGAGGCTCCCTCCCTGTTCCACTTCAGCCCACACACAAGTCATGTCCAGTTTTAACACATAGCAAACACATCTCATACAGCACAAAGGAGGCCACCTGTACCAGAGAACCAAAAGAACACGTCTGCCAGGAACTCAAACAACATGGTTATCTCTCGGTGGAATGTGCTGTTTTTCACAAGGATTAAGAGAAAATAATTTATCGGTAAGTACACAAAAATCCCCTTTTCTCTTTTGTTTTGTTAGTTGTGGAACACAGGAACCATGGGGATATACCAATGTTAATCCACCAGGATTCCATGGAGGGAGAGAAAAAGCTCTCAAAATATAAACTAGGCTCAAGAGACAAATTAGAATTAATTATGAACCCCAGGTATCAACAGAGATAGACAACAAACAAAGATTCAGAACGGTTATTAGAAATGAAGGCAAGAAAACCTCCTAGACAACTGTCTTCAGCTGAAGACAGAACATTGACTTGGTAATGCTTAGCAAACCTATGAAATGATGACCATGTCATCACCTTGCAAAACTACTCCGCCAAGACCTTGATTGTGTGTGTCTGAGAAGCACCAACCACTCTGGTGCAGTGAACAGTGACCCAAAAAGGCCCAGGATTTTTCCTAAGGATATAGGCCCGGCAAGTAGTGGCCTTGATCCACCATCCTCCACTTTGCCCATATATGGACCCTCAGGAATAACAAAAAGTGAGTCTGGTTTGCAGAAAGGTTCTGTGTGATGAACTGAGTACTTCAGACACCTATGTCCAAACAGCATAGTGCCTGCTCCCATCTATTAAATAAATCTAGCCAAAGAGAAGAAGGAACAATTTTCTCGTTAATATGAAATTCAGAAACCCACAAGGGGGACTGCAAGACAAGCCTGTAGTTTGCCCACATGCTGAACAGACACAATTGCCAACAAAAAAAGCTGTCTTGAGAATCAAAAAGCTATGTGATACAGAATGCAAAGGGTCTAAAGGTTTTCACTGGAGCACCCTTAGAACTAGGTTTATGCCCTGAGCTACTGTGTTATGTTATGAGCTACTTCTAGCACAAAGGTTTGCACATCTGGCAACAAAGCAATACACCTGTGAAAAAGAACAGATAGAGCTGAAATCTAGACCTCAATCTGAAACCCAGCCTGAAGAAAGGTCAAAAGAACTGGAAGGTGAAAGGGATGCAGTTATAACCCCTGTTCTTCAGACAACTTTATAAACAAAGACCAGACCGTTTGATACATTTTAGATTAAACCGGCTTGCAGGCCTTCATCATAGTAGCGATGATAGGTTCATAGAAACAATGTTTCCTCAGAATGCTGGTTTCAAGAGCTATTCCATCAAGGCTAAACTCTCCATACAAAGGATCCTGGGTCAAGAGGTCCAAAAGAAGTGGAAGATGAAACTTCTTAGTAACAGGTGATTGAGAAGATCCAAGAACCTTGCCTGGCAAGGCCAGTAAGAAATGGTCAGGGTTACATGCACCCACTCCATCCTGACATTCCTTAATACTCTCGAGATCAGAGGAAAGGGAAGAAAAACATATGCCAGGGGAAACTGCCCATCATGTTCACTGATACAGCAAGAGGGTACCAGATTCTGGAGCAAAACAGGCAAACCTTGCGGTTCAATCTTGATGGCATCAGATCCACAACCAGAAGACTATGGAGTTGAACACCATTTGATTGAGTTTCCAATTGCCAAGATCCAGATGCTGATGGCTGAGAAAGTTCATTCCCAGAATGCATTCATTTGAGAGAACCGAACATGAGCTTCTGCCCAAGCAAGTATCAAACAAACTTCTGACCACAAGCTTGGCCATATGGTCCCTCCTTGGTGACTGACATAAGCCACTGCCATTAAATTATAAAAACTAATTTACACCAGCAGACCCCATAGCAGCTGGGACTAACGCAGAAGAGCAAGGCAAATCTCCTGAAGTTCCAATACACTGATGTATAGAAGAATCTCACTGTCAGACCAAAGGCCGTGGACCATTTGAGAGCAGAATGTGGCTCCCCAGTAATTCAGACTGGCACCAGTCATGACTATGGACCAGCTCAGTATGACCAATGGGTGACCAAGAGCCAGATGGGAGTCCTGAAGCCACCAATGAAGATCTGACTTCATCTGGCTAGACAGAAACACCATAATGCCAGGCAGATGACAGCTAAGTTCCTGTGTGTGAAATTGGGCAAATGGAACATCCTCCAAAGCAGAGACCAGATAACCTAGTACCTTTATGTTTTCCTGCACTGTTGTTGATGGGGGAACCAAGACCTAAAACACCTGCCATGGAAAAATCTGAAACTTGTCTTGGGCAGAATGACCCATCCTTGAGAAGTGTTGAATCTCATGCTGAGAATGACTAGAACCTGGCTCACTACCAGAGGGCATTTATTGAAATTGATCACCCAACTATGGACACTCATGTCTGCCAAGGTGTTTTTACTGAAGGAGACTTTAGTAAATGGTCACCCAGAAATGGAGTAAGTGGAATCCTAAGGGAAGGAATGTGTGGTGGGTATACAATGCTGCCATAACCTTTGTGAAAAGCTATGAAGCGGACACCAGCCGAAAAGGGAGGGGCGGATTGAAAATAACTGACTTGAAAGGCAAGATCTATCCCTAAAAAGTGTCAAGTCTCATGTTGAGAAAGAACAGTACCAGAGATGATATCATGAAATCGATCACCCAGCTGTGCTGCTTTACTATGGACACTCATGTCTGAAGATTCAAGGTGTTTGCTGAAGGAGCTGAAGGAGAGTTTTCTAGGCAGATATAATCTTTGTGAAAATTCATGGAGCGGACACCAGCCCACAAGGGAGGGTGGTGAACTGAAAATTACAGTATTGAAAGGCAAAGTGAAACAACGCTGATGATCTGCATGAATAGGAATATACAGATAAGCATCTTTTAGGTCCAGGAAAGCTTTAAAAAAAAAAAAAACCCTGAACACATGGCAGCGTGTACAGAGTACTAAGACTCCGTCTTGAACTGAGGTGTATGACAGAATCGATTGTGACACTTTAAGTTCAAGATAGGAGGACAGCCGCTGTCCTTTTTGGGAACTATGCAAAGGTTGGAATAGAATCCCATACATTTATCTTGTGGGAGAACAGGCAGCATTACCTGCATATCCAGCAGGGATGAAACCACTTCTAGGAATAAAAATACATGCACCAGACACTGATCATGAAGAAGCAATGAGAAGGAAGAGATTTGAAATCTATTTAATAATGTACTAAGAGAAAGATGCAGATGTACTCAGATCACCTGAGGTGGACCAGTCCTCTGAGTCATGCAGAGGAAGAATTGTCAGCAGGAGGTTTCTGTGTATGTTTTTTTCCTGCCTAAGCTTGTGTGGATTTCATAGATGGGTTTGCATGGCTTGTAGTGGGAGTGAAAGCCCTGGGCAGGGGCTATGTAAGCCACATGCCATCCCAGAGCATTTTTGTCTCCAGCATCATGGCTAATGAAATTCTCCAATTCTGGGCAAAACAACTGCTTGTTCATGGATGGGAGAGAGATTAGAGATATCTTAGAAGACTGATCAACAGACCAAATCTTCAACCAATGGGTATTCAACGCTGCAACAAAGAGCTCTAAAGACTTATGTAGCCTAAGCAAGACATGTATTAGCATCGAGGATCATACAAACTGTTTTGGAGCAGCTGAATGACCAGTACCTAACAACTGTCACCCCCCCTTCCCCATGGCTCTAGTAACCTATGCCATAGTAAATGCTGGATGTAAGGTGGCCCCTAAGGCTGTAAAATTCACCTTAAGAAGAGAATCCAAGCATTAGTCTACCTGATACTCAAATGTTCTTAGAAATGCAAGAAATAGGAGGACATCTGCTGTGGGGGTAACCAACTGCTGAAATGCAGCAGAAGAGAAGGGATATAAAAAAAGAAAAGTGCCTGGACATAAATAGTTTCTCATGATGTGACATCCACTCCTCAACAACCACTTGGTCAAGGAAATGATAGGGAGGGAAAAGCACCACATACGTTTTCCACCTTTTGAGATGAGGAACTCAAATCTGAGGCCACAAAAACCTTATGGGTCTTACAAAGCACCAGATTAAGACCCTCTACACATGACCCAAGGTCTTCTTAAAGTAAATCCACAGGGCCTGGGGATGAAGCAATATCATCCTCCTCAGCTCCCCCTCTATAAAGGAATCCTCTTATACAGAGAAAATTCCCCTCAAAAGGTTTAATCTGTCTTTTGGGTGAAAAGGTTAGTCTTCAACAACCCCTTTAATAAATGTAGGATTGTTAGGTATAGTGGAAATAAGGGTTTTAACCCATGCAGGCTCCTGTTCAGAGGAAGAGGGGCCTGGTGTTGGCTGTATCGGGGCCACAAAACAAGAGGGACATAATAGGCCAGTAAAATCCCTGTGAAGACTAGTCTGAGAAGAAGAACAAATGGTTACTGGAGAAACCCCTGACTAGACTTCCACACCTATCTCTTGTGCTCAGATATAGCAAGGTGACCCCAAAAGGAGAAATATAGAACACAAAATAAGAGTAGAGCACTTATCTGCTTGTTGTGGGATAAGGATAAGGTTGCTCCACGGAAGAGGAGAAGCAGTAGGTCCTCCTCATCCTTCTCTGAGGCTGGTGAAAACTGGGCCTCATGGACAGAAAACAATTCCTGCCAAAGACTTAAAATAACACGGTAGCTCTCCAGTGGCCTGTGACTACATGTCACTATAGTAGAAGGCCCTTCAGGGGATCCACCCTCCTATGTACACCTCACATACCCCATCAGTCTGATCCCATGGACGGGAACCCACCAAGTGCTACGTGAAGTGAATACACAGTAACCAATGCCACATCCACTACAGTGGCACCCTTTACTTAAAGGTGCTGCTGCCAAATACTGTAAATAGAGAAAAAAAGCATAACATTAAAAAATATATCCCTTCTCCCTTAAAACAATTGTAGCAGCCAGGAGATGATGTAACAATGTTATGTTAATGTAAAGGACCAGAGTGCCAATTATAGCTCAAAACCACAAACCTCAGATTGTGGCTACTAGATAGACAAACAGATATTACATATTTATAGGACCTGTACACTCTGAAACTGTAATCCTCTCCAGTCTTCAAACTCCTTTTAAATACAGAATAAAGGAAAGGAGCTCTGAAAACCTTCCCCAAACAGACCCCAGGTCCTGTATATATCTTCTCCTTGGTCCATAACCATACCTAGGAACTCTCAGGGTTTGACCCTGAGACTCAGGGTTTTGACCCAAATCTCAGGGTCTCAGGGTGAAGGGCCAAATTCTCAGGGTGAGAGAGGTCTGTGTCACCTACTATATGAATTTCGCCAATTAAATGTTTCCTTAGCCTCTAAATTGGTGCCATTAGTACCAGAAAGACAGTGGGAGATGTCCTGCTTGTCTTGTTTGTGTTGAGGTAGTGAGTTATCCAAACTATAGCATATTAAAGGTCCCTCGCACACGGACCGGGGCACCTCTATGTGAGAGCAAGCAGGCACATATTGCATAAAATCTACATTATGGGAAGCTTTAAGGTTTAATATTTCAAAGATCTCAGGGTCAGCTCATCTTGAAAGTTCCCAGGTATGTCCATAACCATCTGGGAGGAACAGGAAATAGGAGCCCACCTAATGGAGTATTGAACAGTCCAATAAAATAACAAGCTAAGATAACCTTAGTAAAACCTAAAAAACTCCATACAATACAGTATCCTCTGTGGACCTGGGGACACATATAGTGTATGGTGTACACCACTAAGCACCTGTATCTAACATGAAATTCCATAATAGAGCTGTAATATATCTAAAATCTGGGGAACATCAAAGGAGCAGTAAACATTTTTTATGAAAACCTATATGTTATATAGCTTTTTCTGCTGAGTAAAACAAGGGTATTCCCACTGCAGTCAGTTGTTTTATTCAAAAGCTATAAAAGTTCAAATAATCAGGAAGTGAATTTACTGTGTGTTTACTTCCTGATAGTTCTAATTGACAGGAAGTGACAGGCAGTTTCTATCACATTCTATGCAGAACTTTAAGTCACTGACTTTCCTCTTCATTGGAATGCAACTGAAAAACAAATTGGAATATAACCACTAGAGGGCACTGTTAATGTTAAAACACACAGGTTTAAACTGTAATAACTCTGTAACTGTAATATGCACCCGCAGCAGTGGGAGTACCCTTATTATACTCAACAGGAAACCTCCTACAATGCATATTTTTTCATAAAAAAAGTTTACTGCCCCTTTAAGTGCTTGTGACACAGTCCCAAATCTATGGAGAACAAAATCGGAAGGTATAAGATGCCAAACCTCCCGTCTCTGTATGTAATAATGCGGGCAGGTATAGAGGCCTCCTCTATATTGTCCCACAGATGAAACAAGAGGGCAGAGATGAATAAAGTATTATCTCCTGTCTCTTTGTAGTATAGCGGGCAGATGAAAGGGAGTATAGTAACAGTGTTTCCTCCCATCTGCGTGAGGTCTCATGCAGGCAGATAATCGTTAGCTCTGGGAACTTAGCCTCTCCCGACTTAGGGACTGGATACAGCGTCCGCTGTGTATTTGGGGTATGGGTGTCATGATCTCCAAACAGCTCCTGGTAGAGTCCGTGGGCAGGATATTTGCGAATGATTCCTCCTGTCTGTTGACAATCCATGTGCACAATGTGGATACTGTGGTACTGGTAACAATCCTACACATTTTTTGTGCCTATGCAGGTACTTCATCAGGTACATAGGTACGAAACGTGCAGGATTGTTACGAGTACCACAGTATCTACATTGCACACCTGGATTGTCAACAAATGTGACATCCATACCCCAAATACGCAGCAGATGCTGTATCCAGTCTCTAAGACAGGACAGGCTAAGTTCACATTGCGGAGGGAGTGTATCTACACGGAGAAGGAAGACAGGAGGTAAGCTTTACCATACACCTGCCCACTGACTTCATATTTGAAAGATAAATAAAAAAAAACAGAAGAAAAAGAAGACAGAAAAGAGAGGTGGATACCTAAAATCCACTCAATTGATCCCAAATAATTTCACAATGGACCTTAGAGTGATAGAGAACCACCAAAAGAAGACTAGTTCAATACTGTATTTAAAGATGTAATGAGAGTTAAAACACAACTTTTATTGCATATATTAAGAAAAAGAGTAAATTCAAGCGTCTGAGTAATAATTTATTTACTCAATGAAGGTGATTCAGCAACTATATAACAAAATAATATAACACTGATTGTCACGTTACTTTACATGTGTTATTTCACCATCCAATATATAAGTGTGCAAGTAATAGAGAAGCCCTGTGTATCGCTGGACTACATGGTCCAACTTTCCGTCAATTCTAAGTGATAGAGGCTAAATAATGAGACAACCCTGTAAGGGATAAAGGTAGTCTCAGATGCTAAATTGCAAGTGTCCTGCTAGTTTTATTGTTGACAGGTACCTTGCGTATCTTTGAATAGATAATTACTTAAAGCAAAGCCTCAATAATGTGATATATATGGGATACTTGGTAAAACAAAAACTTCCCAGAAGGTGTATTGCTATAAATTATTGCTAACACCCTGCGTCTTAGTACCTCCGCACGATTAAGTAGAAATAGATGGAATGAAACATTCAAATATTAAAGGGAATGTAAATAGATAAAATCTTAGTTTTGGACAGATTAAATAGGAAAATTATTCAATTGATTACAATTTAACTGAATCCCTCCATTAGCTGTGACAAACCATATAATTAACCTCTTAAAGGGATAGTAATACTTAAAATGTAAAAAAAAATATGTTGTAGGGTTTATCCCCCTGAGTACTCCCACTGCTGAAAGAGGTTTCATTCAAACGTTATTAATTTTCAAAGTTGAATTTTTTAGGTGCAATATCACAGTGGCCTGAAATTGTACAGTGGCGCTGTTGCTACACGATCCTATGGACAGCTCTGGTCCCGGGACCATAAATCTCCATAGGATGGTGTAGCAGCAGCACCACTCTACAATTTCAGGCCACTGTGATATTGCACCTAAAAAATTAAACTTTGAAAATTTGAATTGTTTTACCCAGGGAGATAAACCCTACAACATATTTTTTTTACATTTTAAGTATTACTATCCCTTTAATATCAACACAATGGCTTGTTGGTTCGTAACGCAAACCCTTAAGTGGTTACACGGTCATAATCAGTACACCGGAGACACAAATTCTTGTATAACAAAATAATACACTGCAATTCAATTATCACTACTATTATTGCAACAGAATCTCCGAGATCACAATCTATTAGAATCTCTCACCTCGCTCAATTATAAATATCCTTAAAGCGATTTTGCTAAAAGGAACATTTTCATGTTTGCAACCTATTAACCCTATTGTTTCCCATTCATATTTGAAAGCTAACGATTATCTGCCCACATGACATTGCACACAGCTGGTAGGTAACACTGTCACTATACACACTTTCATCTTCCTGCTATATACTATACAGAGATGGGAGATAATACTTTATTCACCTCCTCCCGCTTATTTCATCTATTGGGACAGATCATCAATCTGGTTAAGAGTAAATAAGATGGCAATGATATGTGAACATATCAACAGATTAAACTACTGTTATGCAAAATATATATGGATAGATATACCTGACTACTGTATGAAGGACACCTACCTAGGTCAAATAATCTGTAACATTATGTACTACTTATTCCTAGGGTAGAATTCCCCTTTAACTTTAAGGGGTTTTTAGTAGAGCTCATGCTTAGCAGAGCTCCAATATACAAACATAGTTTTCTCACTAGGTATGGCATAGGGTAACTCATTTTTTGGGTTGGCTCAACCTTTCCACACCTACCCACTAAACAAAGCTGTGGCTATAGCCTGCACAATCCCAGTTTCCATGCACCAGACTCTTGCCTCTGGTTTATGGTTGCCAGATTATTACCACTTTATATATTTTGATAATGTTTTATAATATTGGATCCAGGTTATGTATTAGTTTATATAATCCTGTGCTAAACAGTTTATTTAAGAAATGTATTTGTATGTTATAATGAAAGGCTGGGAACATTTTGATTTTCCAGCTGTTGAACTAGAACTCATATCATAACAACAAGCCGTCTGCTGGTTAAGAATGATAGGAGTTGTAGTGCATAACAGAGGAGAGACAAAGTTTGTTTATCTTTGTTATAGGTATGGGCATATTTGACACCAGATCACAGTGGATGGGGTTGAACTGTCATGTAAATCGTGTAGGAATGTGAGTGGGCAGAGCTAGGAGCCCCTAGACTTCTTTACCTGGGCATGCTTTAGCTATGAATTCGGACATACAAATGATGAATTACTAATTGCACACCATGACAGACATTATCACTTATACATGTTTAGGTCATGCATACAAATGAGATGGAACTGTGTAGAATCATTCTTGTATCTTGAGGCCACCACACAAGAGATGAGATTAATGAAACATCAGTGTTTTTATTGTTCACATTTAACCTTAAACAAAGCAGATATGTACATTCAGACCCTCAAATGTTGCATTGACATAGCTTGCCATTCTCTTGCAGATGCATTGCAGGTTCCCTTTGGTTTGCAAGGTTCAGACAGCGACTCACACTTTCATTATTTCAAAAGAAATCTTGATAACTTGGATAGTCAGAAAGATGTGCTCCACTTTTCGCACCTCCCACGTTTTTTGATTGTTTAGCACTGTGAACGTGCATTCAAAGCCACAAGACCACCCCAACAGCAGGAAGCAACAAGGCCAGTCCCATAGAAGAATATATCAAGGCTTCTCCCACAACAGAAAGCAACAAGGCCACTCCCACAGCAGAGGAGGGGCTTAGATTTGGCAATATCTATAGCTTCAATAACATTAAAACCATGCACAGTTTTTAGCAAAACTCAAAATGTGACAATTTAGCTTACTTTCTTGAGAACCACATAGGTGTACAATGTATTGTGGAGCAATGTGTTGCACACCCATTTGGAACTCAAAGAGTTAGCATGATCCCTATGAAAGCACCCTAATAACATCTATGTTGTTTCTTGTTTCCACTCCCTATGACTTTTACTATTGTATCATACATAACTCTCCCTATTCCTCCAAAGTATCTCCCTATAATCGCTCCCATTGATGCATATATCCCCCTCTTTCAATATCATTGGAGGACAATTTGTCCCTCTTCAACTCTTATTGGATTACATCTGCTATCAACCTCAGCCAGCTGAAGATGATTGAAGTTGTTGTCCAACAAGAGCTGGAGATTCACTGACTATCGGCCACTACTATAAATCCTCCTGTTTCACTATAATTCAATCACTCTTTTAAAAACGGAGCCACACCTTAAGAATAAGTGGTTCTTAATTTGTTTACCAGAAATACTTACCTAGGTAGGTGTCCTTCAAATAGCAGTCACTTATTTCTATTTAACATTTTTTTAGGCTGGTCTCTTCCATAGTTTACTTCTAATTCTTTACGATCTGATAACGACAACTGTTAAAAGTCATTAAAGTCTTTTGAACCCATTGTTTGTTGTGAGGAGGTGTCACCTTGAGGAAGGCTTCAATAGAAGTTCTTAGTAGCTTGAAAAAGATTAATAATACAATCAACCAGCACTAGTCCTTAAAAAAGTGTATGTGTAGATATATCGTCCCTCCACACCTAATATCTATTGTTCTGTTTTAATCTAATTGCAACTTGAGCTTAAATATCACAAATAGTGGTGCAATAGTGCAATCATTTATGCTTAAATCATATAAATAATAGCTGTAAAAATACAATGGACAAGTAAATGAATGGAAATTGATATAAAATTGTCACTTAATTTAGTCTTATATAAGAATATTGGTTTGTGGTTCAGCTGCCATTCTCCTGATGATGATGATGTAAATGGTGATGAATGGAAATGACAGATGAAATGAGTCAACATGAAGTATATGATTAATTCAGTTGATGACACATGCATGTTACAGTCATTTGTCAACTAGATGTTTTCCCTCGTGCAGCTTGTTCACTATATCAGACAGATCCCCAGGTGTAAATTTACTCCTGAACATAAAAAGGTAAAAAGGGAACAGCTCAACAAAAGCAGTACTAAGTGAAAGAAGAAATTAAAAACCAACAAGTAAATTTATTAATATATAAAATGAAGACAAAATAAATATAATCGACATGCAGCTCCTTGAATACAACAGAGAACGCAATGAACAATTATTAAAATAGGGAACATATATAAAAGAGGATTTTAGTGAACCTACCATTAAATCGTTTTCTCTTAGTCCATGTGGAAAACAGGAACCATGGGAAAAATTTCTCTCATCCAGTGGGCAGGGCACTTCCAAAAAGGCAGGGCCTTTGAGACAAAGACGCCTTTCTTCCCTTCCAGCTTTACCCCTTCCCTCAGTTTCAGGTATAGAGAAAAAGAAGAAAGAGTAAGAGGAAAGAAGCAAAACCTCTGAACAAAGACCTCAAGAGGACTCCTCTGCCCACATGTGTTCCACATGGACTAAGAAAAAAGAATTTAATGGCAAGTTCACTAAAATCATCCTTTCTCTTAGATACAATGTGGAACACAGGAACCATGGGGATATACCAAAGCATTCACCACTGTTCCTGGAAGGAAAAAAGTGAAAAAAAAACCCTCAACTGTAAACCAGTATTCCACAGGACTAACTGATACCATGTAAATCTCGGGTGTCAACAGACACCAAACCTGAACACCAAGCAACTGAATAAAAACAAAACGCAGGGTTCAGAATTCTGCATAAAGAAAGCTAGGAAATAAGTCCTCAAAAAGGCATGGTGCCTGATGGACCTTTTGGCCAAAACTGACCTCAGCCGAGGCCAGGACATTAGAATGATAAGGTTTGGAGAAGGTGTGCAAAGGCGACTAGGTTGCCGCCTTACACAACTGATCAGCAGAGGCCTGATTCTTGTAGGCCCAAGTGGCACCCGCAGATCTGGTAGAGTACACCTTGACTCGGAAAGGAACAGGTTTCTATCTCATCAAATATGCCTATCGGATCATTGCCGTGATCCACCTCAAAGGCCTGCCTTTTTTTAATTACCCTGCCCTCTGGAGTAGGGAACTTCATCCCTTGGTTCCTGTGTTCCACATTGGATTTAAGAGAAAAGATAATAGATTACATGTAAAAGGCACCTATAATATTCTCCTACACTATCAGGAGAATATCAGGTATAACAAAGTGATAGAGAATCGAGGATTAAATACTGTATTTCTCCTGGGATCCTTGTGTGTTCTATCGTATTCAGGGAGCTGCTTGTCTATTTATAACAGTGTTTATCGCATGTATGCTTAATTGATTGTTTATTTTTTCTTATTTTCTTAAACTAATAAATTTACTCATTGGTTTGGAATTTCTTCTACACTTAGTATTTATTCATTTTGTTTTATTATGCACTTTTTTGCTTTTATGTTCTGGAGACTGCAATAGAGATCGCTATATCCAGGGTACTGCAGTTCTAATGCAAAAAAATATACAGATGATACACCTGATTGCTGTTTGAAGGTCAACTACCTGATTAAGTCAATTAGGCTGATGTAAGATAAAGTAGAGCAGTTCTGGGGGAAAATGAACTGTACCATATGGAATGATTAAAAATATATCCCATTGATTTAAATGGTGATTTTAAACTCCTGAATACTTGTGAGATCTCCAATATGTAGCTTCTCTATGATTCAAGGGGGGTGCACTATTGTGTGATAAAGAGGTGATAAGGTGGAGGTGACTTCTCCAGTGAGATCACTTCTCCAATTCCTATGTTATTCTATGGATCCTACGCACTAAGATCTCTAAAGTTGGGGAAATCTTAGTGCATTGGCTCCAAAGAATAACATAGTACTGGAATAGTAATCTCCCCTTTATCATTAAGGGGTTAATAAATGGGGATTTGTGCATTTTTTATTTTCCCCTATGGTTTGTCCCAGAATTTATCCACTTTGCTTTAAAACATAAAACAAAATTGATTGGATGTACAAAAGTGGAATGATGCAATTCTTGAGTAAACCAGCTGCACAACAGAAGCTGCATAACATTTCCCCAGACTGCTTTTGATTTAAATCAATGCATTGGAGACATTGCTAGCATTGAAAGGGTTTATAGTTGGATTCAAATCAATTTTACATTTTAGTTGTCCACTATGGTGAAGTTGGTTTGCCCCAAAATTGTATGACTCGCATTTTATACACACGGCCACTGTATTTAACAAATTAAGATCAACTTATTCTTAAGGTAAAGTTCCTCTTTAAATTATTGCTCCATACAACTTATTTAAAGCTCTTCTATTGGTTCCAACAAACTTCTCCCTGTAACTAGTCCTTCCCCCTTATACTCTAGCACCCATTACACAAAATGACGCTCTGTTGGTCTCTTAAAGCTAAACCTACTGAAATTCCCTAACCTTATCACACCCATTTGTCTCAAGACAACCCATTCTTAGATGCCATAAAACCCAATAGAAATTAAATAAAAAAAATACATAAAATGCTCCCATTTTCCTCCCTCCCGCAACCCTTCAAGTGGTATGATAACCCTTTCTTTGACAGAAAAACCAGTGACACAAATTATAGAATTCTTCACAAATACATGCAGGGCTGTCTGTCGGAGAAAGGGGCTGATTGTGCTGGCTGTACGATCATCACCATTGGTTTTAGAAGTCTTTTAAGAGCTGGATCCCTTTCTTAGAGATTAGTAAGGGAGTTATGAGGGAAATGTTTCCCACTTTTCCCCGTCTCATTTTCTGCCTCTCTCAGATGCCAGGAGACAATCCGGATCCAGGATGGGGTCATATTGGGCATGGAGCTTGGCTCCTGATTTCCGATCCACACACCAGCATTTTCCACGCTGCCCATCAAGAGCTGGGTGACACTGCAAGAAAGTTATAATAGATAAAGTAGTGTTATTGACAGTCAATTTTCACACACAAGCACACAACTACACTACAAAGCAGAGATCAAAGCAAATCCAGCCACCCATCACACATACTACATTATCTTCAAATGGATATAAAGACCATAGCAATGCCAACCACTCCTCACACGCTACACCATAGAACATATGCAAACGGAGACCATAGCAGTGCCAGCCACCCGTCTCCTGTCACACACACACATACACACACTACATCATCTTATGTGTACAAAGGTCAGAACAATGCCAGACTCCCCTCACAAACTACACCATGAAATGTATACAAAGCAGAGGCCAAATAAATACCAGGTTCCCCCCACACACACACTATACCATCAAATGTATTCAGAGTAAAGACCAAAAGTAATGTCAGCCTCCCCTCACAAACTACACCATGAAATGTATGCAAAGCATAGGTCAAAGAAATGCCAGGTTCACACACACACACACACACATACACTATACCATCAAATGTATTCAGAGTAAAGACCAAAAGTAATGCAGCCTCCCCTCACAATCTACACCATGAAATGTATGCAAAGCATAGGCCAAATAAATGCCAGATTCCCCCCCCCACACACACACACACACACTATACGATCAAATGTATACAGAGTAAAGACCAAAAGTAATGTCAGCCTCCCCTCACAAACTACACCATGAAATGTATGCAAAGCATAGGCCAAAGAAATGCCAGGTCCCCCCCCCCCCCCCCACACACACACACATACACTATACCATCAAATGTATACAGAGTAAAGACCAAAAGTAATGTCAGCCTCCCCTCACAAACTACACCATGAAATGTATGCAAAGCATAGGCCAAAGAAATGCCAGGTTCCCACACACACACACACACACACACACACACTATACCATCAAGTGTATACAGAGTAAAGACCAAAGCAATTCCCGATTCCCCTTATACACATCTCTACCATCAAATGTATACAAAGCAAAGACAAATCCCCCCCTCACACACAAACATATTACATCATCAAATATATACAAACACCATAGCAATGCCAGCCTCCCTTCACACAACCTACGCCATCAAATGTATACAAAGATGAAAGCAATGCCAAGCTGCACCCACATACTACTCCTGAAATATATACAAAAGTAGAGACCAAATCAATGCCATCCTTCCCTTACACAAAACTCTCTATGATAGCATGTAAAGACAGCATAGACAGCAGCAAAAACAGAAGCCATCCTATCAGTCTTACACAAACACTACTACACCATGAAATGTATATGCGAGACTGTTACACTAGCAGTATGGCATATCTCCTCTCATTAATTACTATCAGGGGTGGACCACCCTATTGGACAATCAGACAACCCCAGTGGGCCACTGGACCATGGGCCTGTTGGGGAGATCAGACATTCTGCCATAACCAACCACAGTGTGAATTACTCAGGAGGTGGGGTCTGTGCCTTTTCCAGCACAGACCTTTTTATTGCTGCTCCCTCACAGTCCTTGCCTGGTCAGGTAATGCAGAATGCCTGGATATGATGTCATCTCTTGGCGCTCTGTATTACTAGGCTGAGTGAAGACTGAGTATATAGAGGTCTGTGTCACAAGAGGCATAAACCTCAGCTCCAAAAAACATTATCTCCAGTGACTCGTTAAGTAACAGTAAAAACCGGACTTTCCAGGAAACATCAGGAGAGTTTCCACATATGCATACAAACACCAGTATAACACAGACACTGACCATTGAGCAGGTGCACCAAGCTAACTGCTTACCTGCTTTGGGTTGAAGTTCCCATTGCGGTCACAGTTTGGAATAGGAATACTCAAGAAGTCCTCCTGGGTTCTGGTCTGATAAGCTGCTAATTTCTCTAGTGCTCTGTTCAGATCCTTCTGACAGGAACCCTAGGAGGAATAGTGAGAATCTCAGTGAATACAATAGCAACAACAATTCTCTAATATACACCCAACCTCAAAAAGGTCTGTTCCATGTAGTTGCAGGTGCAGTACCAGAGCACATCAAGTACACAATACAGGACATTTCCCAAAATGTAAATGTATTTAAATTGGGCATTTAACCCCTTGAATGCTAGACATAGACCTCTAGGATTCAATAGTTTAAAAAGCTTCATTTAATTCAATGGCATTTTTTTCACTCTACGGTGTATTAGTTTCTCCAGGATTGTACCTTTTTAGTTTCCTGCATAAGGTCCTAAGTTATTTAACCCCTTAAAGGGTCAGTAATGCCCATATTTAACTTTATTTAATATTGTAGAGGTTACAAAAATAAAGTATTTGGATAAAGTACCATCTCTCAAACCCTTACGGTTTGAGAGATATTTGCCGCTAAAGTTCCCCCTTTCCTCCCCTTATCCTGATGTCCCCTTATTATTAGCAAACCTCAAGTCAGCTGACTCGAGAAGGCTCTGCAGCAGAGCCGAAATCACGTTACTTAAAAAGAATTACTTCGTTGGAAAGGTCTATAAAGTGTGCCTGGTTTCCGAGCACAATTTGTAGACCATTCCATTGAAGTAGTTCTTTCTAAATAACGTGATTTTGGCTCTGCTGAAGAGCCTCCTCGAGTCAGCCGACTTGAGGTTTGCTAATAATAAGGAGTCTTAATTATAAAATCATAGTGGAGTCATTCATGAGCAAACCAACTGTACATCGGGGGACAAATAAAGATTCCCCAAATGTTGATAATGTGTACCCGTCACTTTAAAGGGATAGTAATGTTTCAGAGTAAAAGCAGATACAATTAATCTTCATAGTATTTGGGCCATGGAGAGTTTTATTTCAATATTGTCAGAGTTGTAGTTCAAGTGTAATTGAATGATAAAATACCCCCCTTCTGCCCCTTTTACCTAGTGTAAGCCACCTCCCCTCAGATGTGGAATCTGGTCCACAGACCAGATTCCAGCTCATAGCAAGGTACAATCTTCTTACTTTGAGAACAATGAAAGCCCTGCCCCCATTGACAGGTTTTTCAGGTTTTTACTTAAGCTCACTGAAGATTGTCCCTCTCTGCGATCCATCCGGGCAGTCTTGCTGCTCTGAGGGGAGCTGTGTTACATCAGTAAAAGGGGCGGGAGGGGGATAAGTTATCATTCAATTTTTTTTTCACAGATTATTAAAATCTGCCTATACATTGTACAATTCATTTGTTTGTGAAATAATTCATTTTGCAAAATTAATCTTTCAATTCTGGTGGCACATTGTGATACTTTGTTAATTTCTTGCACAGTCTTCTAATCACTTCTGTTTGATGCCACCCTGTGCCACCAGCAGATACAGGTTACATTTCTCAAAACCCATTGATTACACACAAATGCCTAGTACAAAGTATGTGTCACTTTTTCCTTGAAAATTAACTAAACGTATCTGAGGGTGATAGGTTCACTTTAAACAAAGCTTTTTGAATTCTTGAATGCTAAAGAAGTCTAGAGAGGTCAACAGTGCATTGTTGTAGAGCTCTTTAGCATTCAGGTGGTTAAAAGGCACAGTATAGCTTAATTTGTATATATATATATATATATATATATATATATAGAGAGAGAGAGAGAGAGAGAGAGAGAGAGAGAGAGATAGATAGATAGATAGATAGATAGATAGATAGATAGATAGATAGATAGATGCAGTACTTCCATGGCCTGGCCTGTTGCTACTGCTGTCTATGGACAACTACTGACAGTTACTATAACCTTCCATTGGATGTTGTAGCAAGGCTATCAAAGTACAGCATCCAAAAAAGGCACGTTACTGTCTCTTTAAATCAACAGACATTTGTACTCTATTGATGCAGTTGGTGTGCTCACTTTTGCTTTCATTCATAAGGCCCAAAAGGATTATAAAAATGTATTCGTATGCTGCAGCAGTTCCTTGTTCTTTAACGCTTTAAGGACTGCACAGTCTGAGGATGGGTGGCCCTAGAGGACCACAGTTAAGAAACCTCTACTGTGACTTTTTTATAGGGACAAACAAGTTGAGTGTCAGAGTGGTCTGCAGGCATTGTGCCTCAATGCATTATGAACCACACTGAAGTTCTAAAGGTTGGACCCAGTATGGAGCAATGTGACTGGTAGAGTTAAGAAGTGTGCCCTCACCAGGAAGACCTCTGAAAGTGGTGTGTTATTGTTGTTCCTTGAAAATTGCTTCCCGCCCTGCATGTGGTTTCTCTGGATTTTCGCATTATGTTTTTGGAGGCATGTCCTATCGTGCAATCCGCATGGATTGAAGTTGATGTTGGGATGATCATCATCTGTGGAAAGAGGAAGAATCCGGAGATTAAAGATTGATACAGCCTAGTCTCAGACTGCATTACTAAACAACAGAGACAGTGAGGTAGCCAACCCCGGTGCATGTTTTCTGGATGGTTTACTTTTAAAAGGTTGCAAGCAAAAGTGAGTGCGACCACATAACACCTTAACTATATTGCCAGGATTAAAATGGCAACATGAGAATCTTGCGCTGCATGACACCGCAAGATTCTCAGGTCGCCTACTGAAAAGGGCTCATCCCGGTCTTGCTGGCCGGCGCTATCTCCCCAGTTCTAGTTATAAAAAAAAAGCCAAACAAAGAAAACACCTGTGTTCCTGAAGGCAGTGTGCTGCCCCGGCTCTATCTGCCCGTCTCTGCTTTTTTTTCACACAGATTAAAGGCACTCTGCAGCAAACACATGAAAGGCTGAAAGAGAGCATCCCGGTCATGCTGGCCGGTTCTGTCTCTCATTGGTTCATCAGTCCATCTCTCTTTTAGTTCAGTGACAACGTTGTCATCATCAGTCAGCAAGCAACATATGACTGATGGACTGATTAACTAACTGGAAGTTTGATAATTGAATTCCCCTGGCCTGCCATGACCAGGCAATGTATAATAAAGGCACAGTGCCCTAATGCTGAGGAAAACCATCTGTACCATTGAGCACCGGGATTGCAGTGAAATCACAATTTCAGACATTCTGTGTCATATCTTTTTTTTCAAGCAGTCCCGGCAAATCCAAAATATACCACTGCCTAGTCTATATTCGGGGTAGTCAGTTGTTGGACCAGTTTCATTGCACTTCACTGTACTTTTTTACAGTTTAATATTGTATTTTTTAAGAACTGGAACCCAAAGCTGTACCTCACATTCTAGATGAGATCAATGATTTATAGACATACCTGGGAACTTTCTGGTCTGGGCTCCCAGGAGGGGAGTCCTGGGGTGCCGCTGAGGGGAGAGTAATTATGTGATAAGTGTCATAAAAGGGTGGAGCTTAACTGAAGTGGGACGGGGCTTAATTACAAGGGGGAGACTTGTAAAAAAAAAAAGCCATAATAGACTGGGGAAGGAGGAAAAGAGGGCGGGAGTGGGAGGAACAGGGTGGGAAGGAGCACAAGTGGGCAGAGTTTCATCAGAGTTTCATCAGAAACTCCATACCTCTGGAGAATCAGACTCTGAGACTCAGAGTTTCTGGGTCAAAACCAAAGGGTTCTCAGCTATGTTTATAGAGAGACATAATTATGCTCTCATCCTACATGCTATACATTTTATACATTATATTATTCTGGTGGTTCTTTCAGCAGCTGAGTGACATTGCACACTGCTATGGTCTATTAACCCTGTATCTAACCCAGGAATTCTTTCTTCTAAACCACTATCAGGTATCTTGATAGCCTGCAGTACATTATTTATTTGTGCTCTCACTTTGCAGTTTGTTATTAAAGATTAAAAATGTTTTAAATCCTGTTACATAAATATGCAAATCATTTAGCCCTCTAAGTGCCATGGGATTGCTCAGTTTATTGAGAGGAACTGCACTGCACTGCATTATTGTGCAACTGCTTTAAAAGCCTAGCACAGATGAGGAAAAAGGAAACAAAGGTGAACTAGAGAGTCACATGAGATGTAGACATCCAGTCATAGGCAGGGTACCAGAACCAGCAAGCAGGCAGCCATGACAGTCCCCTCAGAAAAGCTACTCAGTGATTCATACATGTGGACTGGCAGTAAAAGGGTCCTTACTGATGCTCAGAGAGGCAGACAAATCCTTATCCTGCATTTGAGGCTGCAAAGTGGATCTGACCTAACTGCATATTAAAATTAATCTTTCTGTTAATAGTACACATATTACTGTATTTCCACTCTGTTTACCAAAATATGTTAAAGACTTAAAGGGCCATATTCTCAAAAGAAAAGTGGAGGAGTTCTGAGGCAAACCATTTGCAATCTACGGGAGAACCAAAAATTCCTCTTGATTTATTTGTTTGTTTGTTTTTTTTTTTTTTTTTTTTTAGTCCTCCTCTATAGTGCAATTGGTTTGCTTCACAACTCCTCCACTTTTCTTTTGAACATACGGCTCTTAGACTAATTTGACATTTCGAAGGCTCTTGTGGCATTTCTTAGAAATATATCCGTAGTGCCAACTGGGCTTTTAAGATTGATTGGAGGAGTTTTTGCCTAAAATAGAAGAGATTTCTAGGCTATTAGACTAATTTGACATTTCGAAGGCTCTTGTGGCATTTCTTAGAAATATATCCGTAGTGCCAACTGGGCTTGTAAGATTTAGTGGAGGAGCTTTTGCCTAAAATAGAAGAGATTTCTAGGCTAACTGGCAAAATCTGTGAGAATTCCCTTTGGTTCTTTTTTCCCTCCGTAAAAAATAAATAAATATATCAGACAAAAACTATTGTAAAGCTCTCATTATCAGGGGAGGGCTGGCAACTTGTGGCCCAGGGGGCAAATACATTCAAGTGGCCCATTTCTATATCACTCAAGCACACAGTCCCAGCCCACCCACTTTTGTTAATTTTAAAAATGGCATTAATGTTGTGATGTAAGGCAAGTGATACCACAAAGCTTATAGCTGAAATGGGTTTACACTAGTTCGCTCCTACAAAGCTTACAATTTAAGTAAAGCTACACTGGTTATACTACAGAGCTTACAAGGGAATGGGTTATACAACTAGTGTATCTCCATTCGGATTGTACCTCTGTGGTATTATTTATGTAGCTCCATTTCAATTGTAAGCTCTATGTTATCACTAGCGTAGCTCCATTTACAGCAGCAATTGGGAGATTTAGTGAGGAGCAGTGGCCCACCAGCCCAGACATATGACCGGCCCAGGGGGCAATTGCCCCCCTGCCCCCCAGGCCAGCCCTCCCCTGCTCATTATCAACGTATAATCAGCATCATTATAAGGAGAAACATGTTTGTTTTAAGTGAAAACCCAGAGGTCTGGAAAGGAGGGGGTCTAGCTCCCTCTTGTGTGCAATTGCATCAAACATCTGAAAGGGATAGTAATACTTCTTTTTATCTTCATTTTTTTTGCAGGTATTAAAAAACATGAAGAACGATATAAGTCTTACCTTTCAAACCTTTATGGTTTGAGAGATATTCACAAGCAACGTTTCATCCTCACTGACATCACCGCTCTTGCTGTCAGATTTGGAATCTGGTCTGCAGTTCGGCTGCGGCTCTACAGCAGAAGAACTACTTTACTGAAATGGTATACAAAGTGTGCCTGGTTTGCAAGCACACTTTGTAGACAGTTCCAATGAACTAGTTATTTTTATATCTTGCGATCTCGGCTCTACTGTAGAGCCGCCGGCTGGTCTGTGGACCAGATTCCAAATCTGACAGCTAGATGGCAGACTTGACCATTTTGGTCAGTGAGGGGAAACTTTGCTTGTGAATATCTTTGAAACCATAAAGGTTTGAGAGATAAGACTTGTATCATTCTTCGTGCTTTTTTAATACCTACAATATAAAATAAAGATAAAAAGAAGTATTACTATCCCTTTAAGTACCCAGATATGCTCCAGCCAGTCAGGGACAAAACTACAACCAGTAAGAGAGGAAAATTGGTGAGCCCTTTCCCTTTTTTCAGTAATCATTTTGAGCATCAGAGTGGTGTCCAAAAATTGCAAATCAGTGGATTGGACACAACTAAAAACTTGCTGGTAATTTACAAAAAGGGTAAATTACCAGCACGTTTGTCATGTGTTATTAAACAGCTATGTGGCACTGAAAGTAAACTAATTTGTCTTTCTATCACACTAAATCCTTCTGAGATCTTACTATGGGGAATCGCACATTGGGTCTGTGTTGGCTTGTGATTCAAACATCTCTGGTTTTGTTCCATGGCCATCTAGGTTTTAGATACACCTCTGTAGGGGGAACAATCATATTCCATAAACTATGCATCTGTTCTGTACCCTGCACACAGAGCATATATCTCAGATCTGTGGCTTATGACGTTTTATCTTGGAATAAAATAAATAGAAATGCAAGGAGAGTTGGAAAGAACTAGGAGGAATACAGGAATCTGAGAAGAAATAAAAACTTTCAAGACAACTTAGTTCTCCTCATCAGACATGTACATGGCTGACAAAGACATCTAAGTTGTCTTGAACTCTAAAGCTACTCAGTTCACCAGTTAATGCATCACTTTACTCTGTTAGTCTCCTGCTTTATCCATGGCTAACACAATGCAACCCTTTATCTGTTATGGAATGGAAAATAACTTGGCGGTAAGATAAAAAGTGAGAGACTGTGAACTTAGTTAGAGAGATACCCTATGGGTAGAGAGTATTAGGGTTCAAGTAAAGTATAGGAGGTAGCTGATATGGAGAACTGGGAATGAGAAGGATTAGCAAGGGAACAGGGGAAAGAAGAAACTGGGAGCAGAAACTTTGTAAAAGATAGCACTTCATAAATGGGAACACTTGGAGAACACAAGGGAAAGACACAACAAAAAGAGATGATTGTGAACTGTGGGTGAATATATGTGAGAGAACTAGGAAGACCTGTGAATGATAGGGAGACAAATGCACTAAGAAAAATGCTATGCAATGCTGGAGCCAACCACCTGCACCATAAGGGACATATAACAATTCTCAAAATTCCCACTGATTTAGATGGGGTTTTAACCCCTTAACTACCCAAGAAGTGCCAGGACCGTTATGGGTAAACTTCCCATAAGGGCCCATGATGGTCCTGGCACGTCATGGGTTAAATGACAGGAGCGTGCCTCAGTGCACGCTGCTATCATGCTTTTCGGGCTGAAACTGAGCTCTCCGGAACCAGAGCATTCAACTTCAGTCCTTGTCTGTTCTGCCGGTTCACGTGATCGCTCCAAGAGCAATCACATGTACCAGCATTTTTGTGCCTGCTCTGTGCCTCTCCTTCCTTATTATTAAAGTAAGGGAGAGAGAAGTAGAAAGCAGACACACAGGAAATAATGCAGGCCAGAGTTGGAGGTATTAACCCCTTCACCGCTGGGTCACTGGTTAAGATAAATGCAGGTCCATTTATGACCTGCCAACAGCCACATTTTTTTTAAAATAAATCTAAACACGAACAATTTATTTTATTTAAGCACGCTTATTTGTTAAAATAAATATTGACACTTAAACAAATAATAAAGGCAATTTTACTGTGGTGGCTAAAAGTAATACACAAACCTTTCCAACAAACAAGTGGAAACTAGGGGGGGAAGAGGGACATGGGTATTTTCACCCAAGAGGGACAGTGTCCACTTAAAACTGCCCATTTTGTAGGTATGACTGACTGGTCATACCTTTCTTGCAGTCTCCATAAAAATGTAACCCATCGCGCCCAAATGATCATAAGAGAAAAAATAAAAACGGTGGAGTTTTTTTAACATTTTTTTAACCATTTTCTTTAATGTTGATAAAGTAATTGGTCGGATATCCATATAAGTGTGGAATCAAAAATAAGCCTTACTTGTGCATAAAAAAACGGTATATAATTTATGTGATTGAGATAAAAGACTTAGAGGGAAAACACTGTTGAACAAAGACATACTCAAAAAGTTCAGAATTGCTCCAGTCCTTAAAGGGATAGTAAAGTTTCATAATAAAAGCAGCTCTAATTAATCATCATAGTATTTGGACTTTGGAGAGTGTTATTTCAATTCTGTCAGAGTTGTAGTTCGAGAGTAATTCAATGACAAAGTATCCCCCTCCCTCCCCCTCCCGCCCCTTTTACTGATGTAACACTGTTCAGCCAGAGCAGAAGGGAGGTGCCCAGGTAGATTGCAGAGAGGGACAATCTTCAATTAAGATAAGGGAAAAACCTGAAAATCTTGTCAAGGGGGGCAGGGTTTTCATTGTTCTCCTAGGAAGAAGATTGTCACCTTCTGTTATCTGTCTGGTCTATGGACTGGATTCCACATCTGAGAAGAGATGGCTTACACTAGGTAAAAGGGGTGGGAGGGGAAACTTTGCTTGCGAATATCTCTCAAACCATAAAGGTTTGAGAAATAAGACTTGTATCGTTCTTCATGTTCTTTTAATGCCTACAAAATAAAATAAAGATACAACAAAGTATTACTATCTCTTTAACTGCAATTCACCTCAGATTTTCCCGGTCCTTAAAGGGTTAACGCTTGAAAGATAAGGAGGTCCCCAAAGCATTGAGCAGCAATACATTGAGGACCTCTGTAGCATTCCAGGGGTTAAAAAACATTTTTTCCCCTGTGGTGCAGCTGGTTTATTCCAGAAATGTTCCATTTATCTTTAGTACATCAGCTTGGAAGAGCTTGGCAGGATAGAAGGAGAGAGAGAATATGGGGTAGAGGAAAGAATGAGAGGTAGATGTAGTCTGGTGAGAAAGAAATGCTGGTAGGGAGAAAGAAAAAAAAAATGTGAAAGGTAGAGATAATTAGAAGAAATAGAAACAATGAACTCATTTTAGACAACTGAAGGTTGTGGGGTAGTTTATTTCTTCTTCATCGGGACAATGATCTTTGTTCTTCTGAGGTTGTAAGAAATTACACCAAGATGTTAACACACACAAGCACAACCACAAAATCCATCATGCCATCTCTCTAAGTTCTCTCTCCATTAACTGCATCCCCATCTCCACCACCATTTCTCCCACTGGTTCATGTCTAAAATGCCACTATCTTCACTGCTGATTCTGCTCTCCAATCTGTCCCAGGGTATATGCCCTCCTGCCTCCTTCCTCCCCTGTTTCCTTCTCCTCAGTCTCCCATCCACTCTCCCTCGCTGTCCCAGCTTCAATATAAACCCATCTCCCTCACTTTTCTCCATCTATGTTTGCCCCCTGTCTGAGCTAACTGATCCTCCACTACCCCCTTTTTCCTCACGGCACTGTCACCTAATCAGTTTCCCATCCAATATCTCTGTCCAGATATCTCATATGTATCCCCATCTCTACTTTCCCACTGTCTGCACCATCTTCTCTTTCACTAACCCCATGTCCTCACTTTGTTCCCCCAGTTGTTATTCCCCAACTGTCTTCCCGATTGTCTTTGCTTTACTGTCTCTCCTACTCTTTCTACCTGCTACCCTGCACCATGATTTCAGACCTATCCCATCTGATACTGCCATTCATAATTTAGGAAGAGGGATATAGTTACAATACAAAGAAAAGGCAATCATGCCTCTCAGATGATACATTGTAATACATAGTTGACTATTGTCTCAATACACAGAAGAGTATTGTGACAATACAAAGAGAACCATATCCTGCATCTCAAAAAATATATTTTATATACAGAAGAGTAATGTTACAATATAAAGAAAGGGAAATCCTGCTGTATATACACAAGGAAGAGTATTGTTAGAATAAAAAGAGAAGGAAAAGAATAGATTTCCCAGTAGGCTGAGTAGGCATCTGCCTAGGGCTCTTAATTTTCAGGGGAGTGTCAGCTGTGCTGATTACTCCCACATTCTGATTTGTGGGTGTGGCAAAATAGATCTCATAGTCCCTGCACCAATTTTATACCCCTTTTATTATTCAACCCCTTGGATGCTAGGGAAATCTCCAATGCATTGTGGAGCAATGTGATGGAGATGTCTCTAGCAACCAAGCTTTTTTCCTTATTGCTTGATATAAACCAATGGTATTTTCTGTGCCAGTAAACAGATGGAACTGGGGCAAGGTCATGTGATAACTGGGTGTTGTCATGAGTGGAGCAAAAGGCGCCTCAAATGCTTTGCCTAGGGGAATCTGGATTGTAAATCGGGCCCAGTGAATGTCCAAATATACTTTTAACATATAGAAGAGTATTGTAACAAATACAGAGTTACACAGTAATACCCAGTAAATACAATTACAATACAGAGAGAGGGAAATTCTTCATGTCAGAAGTTCCATTTTAAGACACAGGGGAGTATAGTTACAATACAAAAACAAGGTAGATTGCGCCTTCAGAAGATATAATGTAATATAGTGTATCTGAAATATTGGTCCTTGGGACAAGCCAACAGGTCAGCTTTTCATATATCCCTGCTTAAATACAGGTGATTAATCAGTGTATTCATTGTGATCGAGTTGCCTACGCTTTTTATGTGACCTGTTGGTGTTCTCTGAGGACTGGAGCTGAGAATTACTTGTGTAATACATATAAAACTATTTTTACAATACAAAGAGAGGGTGATCCTGCCCCTCAGAAGATACACTGAAATACACAGAAGAGTATTGTTATAGTGCAAAGAGGGGTGATCTTGCTCCTCAGTAAGATATTGGTTACAATACAGACATAAAGTTACAATGTAAAAAAATGTGAAGTCCTGTCTCTCTGAAGTTACATTAGAGCCACACAGGCAGCATGGCAGCACAATCTCACCTCCAATGTACCTGCCTTCCAAGAGATCGAGTCAATGGGGTGGGGATGGGTGTTCTGGAGGTGCAGCTGTCATGGAGCCGGACATGCTGGCATCGCCCAAACATTATAGGTGAAGACTACATTGACTACCACCAACTGTATGGTTGAAGTGGCCACTACAGTGATGTACCATGTATGCATGTACTGTACAGTGGCCCCATAGGCCACTATGTAGATCTGCACTGCTGTACCTTCACAGCATATTGTGCGGATGCTTTGGCCTACAACATGTAGTGTGACAGGTGCCTCTGTGAACAGCCTCATACAGCAAAATTATATCTATTTGAAGAGGTTTTTTGTGTGTTTATATCACTCAGACAAAATATGCCATGAAAACCTAAACTGCACTACAACGGAGTATTTTTTAATGCACAGAACATACCTCCCAACCAGTGGAGGCTCGTCCATAGGGGCACTTGGGGCAGCGCCCCACCAGTTTGCCACCCAAAATAATAATAACAATAATTAAAAAAAAAAAGTTGTAAAAGTAGGAGGACTACTACTATGTTTTATTTTTTTCTGGGGGGAGGAAGGGTGGGGGATTTTTTAAATAAATCTTTATTAAAAAATAAACACCAAACATTGCTTTGCAAATGTATTTTACAAAATAAAAACTCTCTCTCTCTCTCTCCCTGCAATGTGTAAATTTCAGATAAACCCTCCCCTGTAATTCATTGGCTGTCTGGAGAAACAAAATTTAGGGAAATATTGAGCATGTCAAACTTCTAGGGCACCTGGTAAAATTGTCCTGTTTTAGTACATTTTACACATGCTCAGTCCCCTTAAGAGTTTTTTTTTTTATCACTGAGGCCATAGCTTACCATGGGGACGTCTGGGCACAACGCTCATGAGTAGAGACATGCGTGTTGTGCCTCTACTCAAGCAGGGAAATATTACACCACTAGGGGGCAGTGTGATTTTGAGCTGGACTAGAAGAGAGAGAGAGAGACCCCATTTTGAGGAAAAGAATGGAGTGAACATGTGGCAGGTGACAACAGCAGCTAGCTAGAGAAGACTAGAGAGAAGAGATTCAAGACAAGAACTAGAAGATACCTTCATCTTACATTTTGGCCTCCTGTGTGGTAAGTAGTGGATTGAAAAGAAATAGTGGATGCAATTCATATATTGTTTGACTTGTGGTTCTCCTCTGGCTGATGATGACTGACATGTGTGACAGGCAGAACACCATTGACTAACTGATATTACTGTTACTTCTGTGCTGTCTGTCACTAATTGTATCTGACAGATTTTAATGTAAATTAATTTTCTTGATGGATTATTTAATGTCATGGCATTGTTTGGCTGTTTTGTTGGCAACTTGGCACTGTCTGTCTGCCACCGCTGACTAGCTTGCTTTACACAGATTTTTTTATATGTTACAAAAATGTTTGGTTTTTTTTTGTTGTTTTTTTTTTTGGGGGGGGGGGGGGTGAGATAATGCCTGTGTCTATGCCAGATGTTGATAATAACTGTAAACTGCATTTTTCTGCCTGTGACTTGTGACATGTAAATTGTGGATAGCATAGCACCCCATCCAACCACCTCTATGCAGATTCTATTGCCACCACCTCACCCTGCAGAGCCTACAGCTGCCTCCCAGTCCCTACTTTTACATATCCTAACATGGCTGCCTGCCACCTAACCCTGCAGAGCCTAATCTGTTCACCCTTGCAAAACCTGCTGCAGGCCCTGTTTCTTCTCTCACCTCTGAACTTAGTGCTGTCTCATTCTGTAAAGAGGAAAACAGAGCCTGCATTGCCCCTGCCCTGACCCCTTGGTACTTTATTAAAAAGCACCTGTGTATTTTCTCCTTTTACAAATACACATCCCTGATGTCACTCTATAGTTGGTACCACTTCCTTGATGCCACCCTGGGTTCTCCCTTGATGCCACCCTGGGGTGAATACCCCCTTTATGCCACCCTGGGGTGAGTACCCCCATTCCATTCTTGGGTACCTGTCCCTCACTGCAATTCTGGGGTGGGCAACCCTCTCCCCTTACCAATCCTGATCACCACCCAGATGACCACCAGTGAATCTGTGAGGTGCTTTTCAACATTAAAAAGAATAAAAACATTTTTGAGGAGAACAATGACAGAGGATTGACTGAATGCATTAGCCATGCTGTCATTGAGAATCAACTTGTAAACGAAATTCCTGATTTAAATCACCGTATCATTGAAAAGTTTTCTTCTCAAAAGAATAGAAGAATGAATTTCCTATACAAAAAATAAAGCTCCTTCTCAGTGTTGTAAACGATGGCGATTTTGTTAAATTTGTGCAATATTCCAGTTAATATAGAAAGATTTGAAGTTGGTTTGTTATGACGGAAATTTTCCATCTTGTGTCCTTAAGTAGTTAAATATATGGCACTTTAGATTATGTTATGTGTTATATACTTATATATAATATTTTTTGGTATTTATGTTTTAAAACCACTTTAACTACAACTATAAAAGTTAAATTACGTTTATATAAAAAGTTGCTTACACTCTGCATTGCGTATTTGACTATTTTCACTTTTAATAATGTAACTTCTGTTATAACGAGTTGAGCAGAGGGGGGTTAAGTGGGCGGGGTTAAAAGTGCTTGTGGGAGGAGTTAAGTGGGAGTTGCGGAGTCTGGCGCCCCACCATTTCAAAACTTCACCAGCCACCACTGAGTTTGAACTACAACACTCTAAGTAATTACATATAAGGCAATGTTAAAAAAATATATAGAGACTCAGAGATAAACTTTAATAGAAGTATTACTATCCCTTTAAAACATTATATACTCTTGACTTTTTCCAGTGTGACCATGCTGGGGTTTTTGGAGCCTTTTTTTTTTTTTGAGATGGACAGTGGATGCCCAGGATCCGTGGTCTTTCCTCAACTCTCAGACTCCCAACACTGCCTCTCCATGCCTGATGCCCCTGTCAGCCCCTAGGCTCAGGCCTGCTCCCTCAGAATCAACAGAGGCTTCTTCCTCCAGCACTGGATCTGGACATTGCAAGCCACATTGTGGGGAGAATAGTGTCTCTGCTGTATGGGGGACAGTAACGTGACCCGCTAAATGTACATTATTTATGTCATCGGGACAACTTATTTATACATTAACAGCACTGTATTTAACCATTTGAGTGCAAGAGAGGTAACTGATGGATTCCACCACAACAAGTTGGATGCCTTTCTAGCACTCAAAGGGTTAACTCTGACACGACACAACGCTGTATACTGCATGGCACTCCACAGCTTAACATGCTGGTATAATTCTCTCTAACATAATCTCCTTTTATTTTCTGCTTTCCACTTCCACATGCCAAACACACAGAGGCATAATACTGCAATTCTGCCTGAAAGTAAATGAAATAACAAATACCAATGAGTTAATGGCTTCAGGACCAGAAGGGGACAGTCCTGTGTGTGTATGTTGCGTGTGTGTGTGTCTGTTGACTGTTTGTGAGCATGTTTGTTGCACGCATGTGGGTCTGCGCATGTCTGTTGCATGTGTGTATACATCTGTTACATTTGTGTTTACATGTGTGCATCTCAGGTGTGTGTGTGAATGTCTTTTGCATGTTTCTGCTGCTCACCGTGTCTTGCATATGTCTGTGTTTATCAGTGTGTCTACACTAAAGACATGTACCCCCAATGGTCATAACATGACGGGTAACGGCGTCCCACATTGCTAATATATATATTTGTAAAAGCAAACAAAGAAGAGCAGCACCCATGGGTCTTTTTGAAAAGTAATTCACACTTTATTCAGGCTAAAAATCTGGGTCAACGTTTCGGTCCACACAGGGACCTTTTTCAAGACAGTTATAATGGAGCCTCACCTCGTGTTTTAAGTCTGTCTTGGAGTCACTTCTGGCTCTAGTGATGTCATCACTCAGAGTTCTCCAATAGACTGCCTCTGAGTGCACGAATCATCTAGGTCAGGCAACGAGTGGCAAGAAGAGATCAGAGGAACACCAGGAAACACTGTATCAACAATAGTGTAACATTTGTAGCATGCGCAATCAAACATCCTATATAATCCTATATAACAATTTGCTAAATAGTTTGTAACGACACAGTCATGCTCAGTAGAGACTGCTGCGCGTGCTGAAGTCATGCTCAGTAAAGATTGTCCGTGACGCGACTGATACTGAGTGGGGTGCTCCGAAGTATCAGCCGCGGCGCGGGCAGTCTCTATTGTGCATGACTGCCCCGCTATCGGCTGGCACTGTGACCCGTGTACACGGGCTCTTCAACTAGTAAGCAATAAAGCATTATGTGTGTATACGGATATGACATACAGTGTCAGCTGAATCTGATGGCTGAACACCTAGAGGAACAAACCATGGAAAGTGTAGTCATAGTGTCCATGTTGGCACTCCATCACATCGCACAGCCAACAGACGATAATAGACATGAATGACAAAATGTTTGTAAGGGACAGATGGCGATATATGAAGTATCCCATTATTTGTGGACCAATAATTACTACCATTCTGAGTATACAATGTTCAGGTAATGGAAGAAAAAAGTTAAAAATAATACAGAAGCTGAAATTAATCTGCAGTGAATCCATGAATATAAAGTTAAGGGGACAGAGTTACCAACTCACAACATGATCAAATCTGTCTACTGTGAGACTAATAGGGAAATGGGCAGTCCAGGCTAGTGTCAATGACCACATTTGTTGAACCCTATATGATGAAACAGACGTCCAGGGTAAATAAACCAGATGCAGGGAACTCCAACCTCAGTGTGATGTAAATAAATCATTTTTCCACTGAAATTTCAACATAAGGATAGCACCTTGTCAGTCACCAGCTGTGTAAAAAGTTGAGTAGGTAAACCAGTAAAGGATACAGTATACAAGACAACTACATTCATAATAAAGGTCAATGCTGACAGAGGGTAATATGCCCTGTGTGCCTACCACAGGTGTATGTATGGGAGAAAGCCGTGTGTTCCAGTAGTAACCAGACTCAAAAAAAGAGATTTGTAGGTGGGTGAAGTACCAAGTCCTATAATGGGTTGATATTTGGTGTAGCAACGCCCACAACTATGGGTTCTATGCCCATCAGACCATGGAAAGGTACTCACCCCATGCAACCTAAAATCCAATGTGACAAAGAGTTCCACACATTCTCATATACAAGGGCGGTTTACTATCACATTAGAGAAAACAAGTTAGTGGAGACCAGACCTGTCATTTTATCTACAGGTGGTCAAAGTATAAAGTTTATGAATCCAGGACGCCTCCTTTATAATCCATAAAGAAATCAACACTCTCCGGTGTTTTGTACAATGTAACAAAATGTAACTTTATTCATTTGTAACTATCTAAATAATATAAGACTGTAGCCTGTGAAGCTCCCTGTGCACGTAACAGCACATGCGCAGTAGAGACTGCCAGAACGATGCAGTCATGGGAATGCAAGCATGGTGTTGGGTTGTATAACTAGGGGCATTAGTAGCAGAAAAAGGGAAGTGGTCATACCACTCTACAGATATCTAGTTAGTTCTCACCTAGAGTATTGTGTACAGTACTGGAGACCCCATCTCCAGAAGGATATAGATACTCTAGAGAAATTTCAGAGAAGGGCTACTAAAATGGTGACTGGTTTACAGGAAAAGACATGTCAGGATAGACTAAAGGATCTGAACATGTATTGCTTGGAGGAGAGAAGAGAGAGAGGGGATATGGTAGAAACATTCAATACATGATGGGATTCAACAAAGTGCAGGATAGAAGTACATTTCAAAGGAGTAAAAATATTAGGACAAGAGGACATAGTCTAAAACTGAGTATTGTGTACAGTACTGGACATCCCATCTCCAGAAGGATATGGATACTCTAGAGAAAATTCAGAGAAGGGCCACTAAAATGGTGACTGGTTTACAGGAAAAGACATATCAGGATAAACTAAATGATCTGAACATGTATAGCTTGGAGGAGAGAAGAGAGAGAGGGGATATGATAGAAACATTCAAATACATGAAGGGATTCAACAAAGGATGGAAGTACATTTCAAAGGAGTAAAAATGTTAGGAAAAGAGGCCATACTCTAAAACTAGAGGGACACAGGTTTAGACGTAATATAAGAAAGTTTCACTTCCCTGAGAGGGTAGTAGATTAGTAGAATAGTCTACCAGCAGAAATGGTAGAAGTTAATACAGTGACATAATTTAAGCATGCATGGGATAGGCATAAGGCTGTCCTTAATGTAAGAAAAAACCAAGACCCAAAAAATGTTCAAGGTTTTTTTACAGTAGGAAAATGGGCAGACTAGATGGGCCAAATGGTTCTTATTTGCATCAAATTCTATGTTTCTAGAGACTGGCCGAATGCGCTGATTCAGAACGGGGCGCTCTCTGCTTTCGGCTCTGGGGTAGCAGCCGGGGCCACTGGGGACACTTTAGCCCGGGTACATGGGCTTTCATACTAGTATATATATATATATATATATATATATAATAGTAGTTAGGAGATGGACCGCACGCTCTGTAGTTCAAAAACAATCGCCTGGGTGGATATCAAATAATAGAGATGATACATACAGTTCAAGCAGGAAGATCGCACTCACAGGACTTCAATTCCAAATGAAATGTTGTTACATGTTTATTGAGATCGACGTTTCGGCTAACAGTGTAGCCTGTAGCCTGTAGCATCTTGATAAAGGCTACACTGTTAGCCGAAACGTCGATCTCAATAAACATGTAACAACATTTCATTTGGAATTGAAGTCCTGTGAGTGCGATCTTCCTGCTTGAACTGTATATATATATATATATATATATATATATATATATATATATGAACCAACACCCCTCCCCCACACATCCTTTCCCTCAGCTCTTACTGTCCTCTTATAGTTCAATTTCATGATATTTAAAAAAGTAGTAAACATTTTTATGAAAAAAATATATATTGTATGGCTTTTCCTATTGAGTAAAATAAGAGTACTCTCACTACTGAATGATGCATATTTCCAGTGTTATTACAGTTTACGTGTTTTTTTACCATTATCAGCGCCCCCTAGTGATCAAATTCCAATTAGTTATTCTGTTACATTCTAAAGGAGAGGGAAGTCAATGACATACAGTTCTTCATAGAATGTGAGAGAAACTGCCGAGGCATTTCCAGTCAGGTAAAACTTTCAGGACGTAAACATACAGTAAATTCACTTCCTGATAATTTGAACTGTTATATGAATAAAATAACTGATAACAGAGTGACCTTGTTTTATTCGGCAGGAAAAGCGCTATAACATATAGGTTTTCGTAAAAAAAAGGTTTACTGCTCCTGTAACCCTTTGCATGCCAGAGGGGTACGCAACGCATTGCTTTGCAATGCGTTGCGTACCCCTCTGGCGCGCAAAAGGTTAACGAGAAGGAGACAAATCTTCTAGAGATGTGAATTATAAAAATTCACACTGATATCTACATGATACATTTTCATGCCAGAATAATAAATAAATAAATTGGTTATTTTTATCTTCCTTGAGAAATAGCCCTTGACCGTACAATCAAATAAAAACAAGAAAATAGAAAGAGATTGTGAGGCTGCTGTACCAAGAGGAGTTGGAGAAATTCAGGTTCAAACTAATTACACTATAGGGAACACATAAATGTTTCAGCCATTTAAATGGGGCTTTTAACTCCTTGAATGCTAAAGAGGTCTCTGGTGCATTTCTAAACAATGTGTTGGAAGCTTCTTTAGCAATCAAGGGATGCAGCTCAATTTAAATCAGTTGGAACTTTGGAAATTTATATTTGTCCTCTATGGTACAAAACAATTAATCCTGAATTTCTCTAATTTCTCTTTATACATCAGCCTGTGTGTGTATCTGTTCTTCAATGTAGAACAGCAATCACAGAAATAAAAAAATTTAATTCATAGACATTAAGTCTTTCAGGAACGGATGAGCTGCACAATGCATTGCTGAGCAATGCTTTGTACACCCCTTGGGTTCTCAAAGTGTTAACCAAAATTTATCTTCATAATATTTGGGCCATAGAGAGTGTTTTTTCAATACTGTCAGAGTTGTAGTTCAAGAGTATTTGATTGATAAAGTATCCCCCTCCCGCTCCTTTTACCTAGTGTAAGCCATCTGACCTCAGATGTGGAATCTGGTCTTGAGACCAGACAGCTCACAGCAAGGGACATTCTTATTACTGTGAACATAAGGAAACCCCTTTGCCTCTTGACAGGTTTTTCAGGTTTTTCCTTATGCTCACTGAAGATTGTCCCTCTCTGAGATCCATTCGGACAGTCTTTCTGCTCTGAGTTGAGCAGTGTTACATCAGTAAAAGGGGCGGGGGGTACTTTATCATTTAATTACTCTTGAGCTACAACTCTGACAGTATTGAAATAACACTATCAATGGCCCAAATACTATGAAGATTAATTGGAGCTGCTTTTATTGTGAACCATTACTATCCCTTTACGTAGCATCAGAGAAAGTATTAGACTGTACACTTAACAATTAGGGTGCTTGATTATGACAATAACAGTAATTTAACTTACATATTTTGCTCAAAGGAGAAGTACACTTTTTTTCAATTTCACTTAAAGGAATAGTAATGTTTCATAATAAAAGTAGCTCTAATTAATCATCATAGTATTTGGACTTTGGAGAGTGTTATTTCAATTCTGTCAGAGTTGTAGTTCAAGAGTAATTCAATGACAAAGTATCCCCCTCCCTCCCCTTTTACTGATGTAACACTGTTCAGCCAGAGCAGAAGGGAGGTGCCCAGGTAGATTGCAGAGAGGGACAATCTTCAATTAAGATAAGGGAAAAACCTGAAAAACTTGTCAAGGGGGGCAGGGCTTTCATTGTTCGCATAAGAAGAAGATTGTCCCCTTCTGTTATCTGTCTGGTCTATGGACTGCATTCCACATCTGAGAAGAGATTGTTTACACTAGCTAAAAGGGGCGGGAGGGGAAACTTTGCTTGTGAATATCTCTCAAACCATAAAGGTTTGAGAGATAAGACTTGTATCGTTCTTCATGTTTTTTTTAAGACTACAAAATAAAATAAAGACAAAACAAAGTATTACTATCCCTTTAACCCCTTAAGGACTACGTGACATGGTATGACCGTCATGGTCCTTATACCCTTAAGGACCAGTGACGGTCATAGCACGTCGCGTACTTTTTACTTACAGCGCTCTACCGGGAGCGCTGTAAGTAAAATCGGGGCCTAAAATTCATCGCTCCAAGACAGGAGCGATCTCTCTTAGGCCTCCAAGCGGCGCGCCGGTACGCGTAACAGGTCACGTATATTGGCAAGTCGGCAAAGATCAAAGTGGTCCTTAAGGGAAGGTAACTTCCCTGGACCGCTGGTACTTAAGGGGTAAAGGACTGGAGCAATTCTGATCTTTTTGACTTTGTCTTTGTTCAACATTGTTTTCCCTCTAAGTACTTTACTTTACCCATGAAAATTATGTACTGTTTTTTATGCACAAATAGGGCTTTCTGTTGATACCATACTTATATGGATAGCCCACTATTTATTTTAGTAAAATTAAAGAGACCGGTAAAAAAAAGTTTAAAAAAATGCCATTTTTTTTGTCTTGTTATCATTTGGGCACAATGGGTTACATTTTTATGGACACTGCATGAAAGGTATGACTGGTCAGTCATACCTACAAAATGGGCAGATTTAAGTGGTCACTGTCCCCCCGGGTGAAAAACCCCATGTCCCTTTTTCCCACCCTATTTTCCCACTTTTTTACTGATGACATTTGGCGGTGTGTATAAATGTATTACATGGCTCCGCAACAATTACACTTCCTATTTTGTTAATTAAAAAAAAAAAAAAGTTAATTTTAGCAAGTTAAAAATGAACCTTTATTTGGCCAGCTTCCAGCACAGCAGTGAAGAGGTTAATACTCCCATCGGCTGCATTTTATTTGTCCACTAGGTGTCTCCCTTCTGCTTTTCTCTCCCTTACTTTGATAGCAAGGGACAGATGGCTGAGAAGAGACACTAGAGGCAGCGATCCCATGACCCGGCACTTGTGAAATTGGCTGAGACTGAACGTTCTGGTCCCGGAGCGTCCAGTCTCAGCCGGGAATTAATGATAGCAGTGTGCACGGAGGCGTGCTGCTATCATTTAACCCATGACGGACCAGGACCGTCATGGGTCCTTAAGGCAAAACAACCCATGACGGACCAGGACCATCATGGGTCATTAAGGGGTTAAGGACTGAACTAGGCCAGCCCTGCTCTAGTGCATTAAAGGGATTAAATTCCTGTTCAGGGGATACATTCTCTTTAATCTTTTGGATGCCAGAGATGTCTCCAATGCACTGAATTCAAGGGATAAAATACAAAGCATAATCTTGAGACCTATTTGTTTTGTTCCCAAGCAACCCTGAAAAATACTGCAGCATCAGCATATATGTGTTTATGGGATCCATTTGCCAAAAACAACATTGGTGATTTTGAAATAACTTTCAAAATTCACTATGTGCTGTATTAGTTATTTTTAGATTTTTGGAGTGATTTAGATTTATTGATTATGCAAAGTAAGGCATGTCCTGCAGGTACCTGCTTTAGTATTGCCTCCAAAATTCACTGACACTGATCAGCAATGCATTGTCCATTTCTCATAGCACTGATCAGCCACTCATTGTACATCTCCCCTAGCACTATAAAGCAATGCATTGTCCACCTACCCTAGCAATGATCAGCCACACATTGTCCACCTCCCATAGCACTGATCAACCACACATTGTCCACCCCCCATAGCACTGATCAGCCACTCATTGTACATCTCCCCTAGCACTATAAAGCAATGCATTGTCCACCTACCCTAGCAATGATCAGCCACACATTGTCCACCTCCCATAGCACTGATCAACCACACATTGTCCACCCCCATAGCACTGATCAGCAAATCATTGTCCACCTGCCATAGCACTGATCAGTCATGCATTATCCACCTCCCATAGCACTGATTAGCAATGCACTGTCCACCTCCCATAGCACTGATTAGCAATGCACTGTCCACCTCCCATAGCACTGATTAGCAATGCACTGTCCACCTCCCATAGCACTGATTAGCAATGCACTGTCCACCTCCCCTAGCACTGATTAGCAATGCACTGTCCACCTCCCATAGCACTGATTAGCAATGCACTGTCCACCTCCCATAGCACTGATTAGCAATGCACTGTCCACCTCCCCTAGCACTGATCAGCCACTCATTGTCCACCTCCCATAGCACTGATCAGCGAAGCACTGTCCACCTCCACTAGCACTGATCAGCCACGCATTGTCCACCTCCCATAGCACTGATTAGCAATGCACTGTCCACCTCCCATAGCACTGATCAGCCATGCATTGTCCACCTCCCATAACACTGATCAGTAATGCATTGTCCTCTTCCCCTATCACAGATCAGTCATGCATTGTCCACCTCCCATAACACTGATCAGTAATGCATTGTCCTCTTCCCCTATCACAGATCAGTCATGCATTGTCAACCTCCCATAATACTGATCAGCCATGCACTGTCCACCTCCCCTAGCACTGATTAGCAATGCACTGTCCACCTCCCATAGCACTGATTAGCAATGCACTGTCCACCTCCCATAGCACTGATCAGCCATGCATTGTCCACCTCCCATAGAACTGATCAGTAATGCATTGTCCTCTTCCCCTATCACAGATCAGTCACGCATTGTCAACCTCCCATAATACTGATCAGCCATGCACTGTCCTCCTCCCATAGCACTGATCAGCCATGCATTGTCCACCTCCCCTAGCACTGATCAGCCATGCATTGTCACCTCCCCTATTACTGAAAGGGTTTATTGTTAGTGAGTGAGGTATGGGGTAATGTAGAGCTATGAAAGGAAGCATGTGCACAGTATGCCTTAATTATAAATATCTAAATAAAAACTGCCAAAGTTGTTTTAAGTAATAAGGTCTCTTTATTAGAGACTAGTTGAACAGCCCGTTACACGGGCCACAGTGCCTCTGGCAGCCGGTCGCGGGGCAGTCACGCACAGCAGAGACTGCCCGCGCCATGGCTGATAAAGAGCTGGACGCTCCTTCGGAGCGCCCAGCTCTGTATCAGTCGCGGCGCAGGCAGTCTGTACTGCGCATGACTGCAGCACGCGCAGCAGTGTCTACTACGCATGTCGGGCGTTACACACAACTTAGTAAATTATTATATAGGATGGGCAAATTATAACCCAATTTAGGGCTGCATTCTATTGCAGGTGATATCTTCCATAACTAGTTTTATCTTACAGATTCCTATATGTAGATGAAATCAGTGATAAAGTTACAAATCCATCCAACAATCTGGCCTTTAGTTTCTTTCTGGTTGCCTGTACAAATACAAAAGTACTATTATATAGTTAAAATAACACTTCTGGTTTTCTTTGCAGAGGAAGGATACATTAGCTGGTTGGGGATGATGGGCCTTGCAGTCCCTAACCGCTAGAAATTCAACAACTTCCTACACCTGTCTTACATTCTAGTGACCTCTCCAGAACATGTTGGAAATGGCTCTACCATACAACAGTTTAAAACATGTGGCTGACCAACAATGCAGGGTCAAAGTAGTCAGACACTTAGCTTCTGATCTGAACTTTGCAGCACCTTTATTTTTTCAGATACCAGCAGTTGAGTCTTTCTACAAACACAACCCTAATTTCCTTTTATCATAAAAAAATACTAAGCATGTAATCCTTCATTCCTGCACTAGGGGGCTCATTTAATCAATGTATTCCATACCAGATGTGCCTACTATACCAGCTGCTCTGAAACAAAGAAGAAATTTGATACTGAGTATAAAGTAAGTTGCAAATCTAATTTCATGGCTCTAGATAGTGAGACTGCCACTTGGAAATCTCTTTACTAAGATTTTCTATGTGCCTAGAAAAATGAATGATGGAAGAGGCTTCAACTGGGCAAAATACTCAAAAAGTAGTTTTAAGTCTTATATTACCTGCGTGGCACCACTGATCCTACTGAGCAAAAAGGGATTACACTGAGGAGACTGATATTTGGGCATAAATGCAACAAAACTACTCAGGTTTAAAACATACTCATATTTTTAACTCTGTGAGTGCCAGAGCGGGGCCAAGTGCAGTGCTTTGCAATGCACTGGGCCCCCTCTGGCACTCAAAGAGTTAAAGTGATAGTAATGTTTCACAAAAAAAGCAGCTCCAATTAATCTTCATAGTATTTGGGCCATGTAGAGTGTTATTTCAGTACTGTCAGAATAGTAGTTCAAGAGTAATTGAATTATAAGGTATCCCCCTCCCTCTTCTCTTACTGATGTAACACTGTTCACCTCAGAGCAGCACGACTGTCCTGATGGATCGCTGAGAGGGACAATCTTTAGTGAGCATAAGGAAAAACCTGTCAAAGGAGCAGAGTTTTCCTTATGCTCACAATAAGAAGATTGTCTCTTGCTGTGAGCTGTCCGGTCAAGTGACCAGATTCCACATCTGAGGGGAGGTGTCTTACACTAGATAAAAGGGGCGGGAGGAGGATACTTTATCATTCAATTACTCTTGAACTACAACTCTGACAGTATTGAAATAACACTCTCCATGGCCCAAATACTATGTAAATTAATAGGAACTGCGTTTTTAGTGAAACATTACTATCACTTTAAACCAGTGCTATCTTGCAGTGTGTGTTACTTTAAAACACCCTGCCTTAAAGGAGAATGAACACATCCTAATAATCTCAACCCTCCCATTAACCTTACTATGGCCACATAATCCCAAAGCCCCTATTAATTTTATTATTGTGCCTTTCTTGTTACATAACATCTACTACCAGCTGTGGATATCATGTCCAAGGAGAAAAACCTGACAGTTTCTGGCAGTTTTGACTTCAAACTGAAGCAGGCAGAGTCATTGAGTCTACTTAACCATTTAAGGCCCAGAGGGGTGCTAATTGCACAGTGAAGCAATGCAATGTGCACCCCCTCTGATCCCCAAAGGGTTAAAATTACCACGGCAATGAGCAGAGTTTGAGTTCTTGTGGTATTGCTAGCAAATGTCATGTCTGCCTCCAATGGCTCTGATTGCAGATGTTTTTTCTTAAAAGGAGGAGCAAGGAAAGAATTCATTGGGATCATTTGAATGTTATGGCCATAATAACATGAGTGGGGGTTATTATTAGGAGGCGCTAATTCTCCTTTAAAGGGAAGTCTGGTCACATTACCCATAGGGAAATAGGGCTCTAAACAAGAGGGAAAAAGCTCAGTGTTCATGGTTTTCATCAGGAAAGAAGTAGATAAAAAGATGTATGGGTCTTGTGAAAAACAGAGCACCATATCTGGGACAACCCAACCATAATAAGAATTCCATTTGGTTTAAATGTGTATTTTAGTCCCTTGAATGGTACAGAAGTCTCTATACACTGGGTATGTTATTGTTTACAATACTGCAGTTTGTTTGCTCCAGATTTGCTCCTCTTTCCTTTTGTGCATAGAATCCACATTGTAACAATTAGAACAAAGTTAAATAAATAAAAGAACCTACAAACTCTCTTACATAAAGGCAGTGGTGGGCAACAGATGGTCATTGGGCTAGGGATATGTGAAACTCTTCTCCAAAAAAGCGAAACAGGAGAAAGATGGCACTTTCTGCCCAGTGGGACATTTTTCGCGAAAAGTACAGTTTTTCTGCTTTTTTTGCCTAACTCATTGCATTGAAATCAATGGGAAGACTGAATTTCTCCCCACCATGTGGCAAGCTTTCCTTCTTTTCCCGCAGGCATAGTATAAAATGGCCGTGAGGTTTACGCAGCATGCCATTCTGTGTTTGTGAGAGGAAAAGAGAGCAGCTAATTTTTGAGTTAGAGAAGACAAGCTATTAAAGTGGATTTGAAGCTTAGTTTAGGGAGTCTTGTAGGTAGAAAATCTTTTCTTGTTTTAGGGGATTCTAAGGGACAGGAAGAGAGTAATGAGATTGACCCCAAAATTTAGTGTGACTGACTGGGAAGACACAGGAAGCCGTGACCAAAGTTCCTTCATGAACTGGCTGATCTATGTGCTAGAGGAGTCTGGGGGTGTGAGAAGGGAGCAAAGGAGATTTACCCCAAAATTCTATGACACTGATTGGGAAGACACAGGAAGCCATGATGCAAGACCTGGGTCTTATCTCTGTGCTAGGGGACTTGGGGTATGAGAAGAAAAGGAAATTTAACCCAAATACCCCAACATTCTGTGTAACTGAATGGAAAGACACAAGCAACCGTGATCCTTATTCCTTCCTTTTATGGCTGTTCTCTCAGTGCTAGGGGAGTGGGGAGTCTGGGGAAGTGAGAATGGAGCAAAGGAGAATTACCCCCAATACCCCCAAAAAGTCTGTGTGTCTGACTGGGAAGACATGGGCAGCCATGATCCAAGTTCCTTTCTAATCTGGCTGTTATTTCTGTGTTGGTGGAGTCTGTGGGAAAGAAGGAGTTAAACAGGGAGTGTATTTTTTGTTTTTCTTGACAATTATGTGAATATGGTGACAATTAAAAACTAATAACAACAATTGATAGGTGACAGAGAGAGGGACTCTGGCATGAGCTGTGACTGATGCAGACTGATACTAGATGAGATTGAGTATTGTAGAGGACCAAGGTAAGACATCATACACACAATCAGTTATATTATGTACTTTATTATTAACATAATAAAATTGCTGTTGATGTGTCAGAAAGTGTGCCAAAATTTTCTGCTTCTGCTGCAGGATTACAAGTCATAGAGTGTCAAAACATGATAGCTGGTACTGTGTTAGCCATAGAAATACAGGAGGCAAATTTAGTCAAGTTGACAGCTTTATTGGCTGGAAATGTCCTACGGTCTGCATGTTTCTGATAGCTCTGTGTGGACCTTTGTAGGGCTTTCTTGACCGGTACCCAAGTGGAACGGAACTGACTAAGGTGCTCATCCAGAGCCGGAATGTCTGGTGCCCAAAAAGAATCAGGAAGCACTGATGGCTGGAACCCATAGTTGATCAGAAATGGAGAACTCTGCGAGGAAGAGTTAATGGCACAGTTCCTGGCAAACTCAGCCCTCGGTAACAAGGTCACCCAATTATCGTGATGGTCCGAGATGAAACAATGCAAAAACTGTTCCAACCCTTGGTTGGCTCTCTAGGCAGGACCATTGGACTGGGAGTAGTAGGCAGAGGGGAATGAGAGCTGGATACCCATCTGATTGCAGAACGACCTCCAAAACCAGGACACAAATTGACTCCCTGGATCAGAAACCAACACTTTGGGCACTGCGTGGAGTCGAAACACCTCTCTAGCAAATACCTCGGCCAATTCCCTGGAGGAAGGGAGTCCCTGAAGAGGGCCAAAGTACGCCATTTTTGAAAATCGGTCAACTATCATCAGGATGACTGTGTAACCTTTGGATGCCGGCACATCAACCATAAAATCGATGGATACGTGAGACCAGGATGCTCATTATTAGGAAATGTTTGGAGTAGACCCACCGGAAGGTGTCTCGGGGACTTAGCACGAGCACAAATGGAGCATGATGCCATGAAGGCCGAGTAGTCTGCCCTAAGACTGGGCCACCAAAAGAGCTGGGAGACTGACCAAGTCAATTGGTCACAGCCAATATGTCCAGCGGCCTTCGAGGAGTGATAAGTCTCCAGCAGTCTGGTACAAAGGGGCTCAGGAAGGAAACATTTACCGCTGGGTTTGTCAGCAGGAGCAGAGGCTTGAGAGGCCAAAATCTCCTCACCTAGTGGAGACGCGATTCTAGTGCCTATAGTAGCTAGAATACAATCGGCTGGAATGATAGGCACTGGTGTATTCTCAGCCACAAGTTCAGGCCCTAACTGCCTGGACAGGGCATCTGCTCTGACATTCTTAGAGCCAGGAAGATAAGAGACCACAAAATTGAATCTGGACAGAAATAATGCCCACCTGTCCTGTCGTGGAGACAGTCTTTTGGCCTCGGACAGATATGTCAGATTCTTATGATCCATCAAAATCAGGATTGGGGAACACGTCCCCTCAAGAAGGTGACACCACTCTCAGAGAGCGAGGATAATCGCCAGGAGCTTGTGATCACAATATCATACAGGCTTTGGACACTAGACAGTTTTTTAGAAAAAAACCCACAGGGAAGAAGGGTTTTACCAGGCCCTGATGGCTGGGACAGGAGGGCTCCCACTCCTGAGTCAGATGCATCGACCTCCAGAGTAAAGGGTAGGGATGGGTTGGGATGACACAAAACTGGAGCCCTAGCAAAGGCAGACTTCAAATACTTCAAATCAAGTCAGCTGGGGGCTTTACCACTGTGGAGAAGTTCCATATAAATCTCCTATAATAATTAGCAAACCCCAAAAATCTCTTGCTCATTTAATGGCTCAGACACTTCACTTCCCCCATTCTAAACTTTTGCTGGTCTATTACCCATAGCCTTACTCCCTCCACTGCCAACACCTGTTTATGTACCCCCCTCCACACCTGTCCCAGCCCCCAACTTATATTTTCAATACTCATCCTTTCATTACTCCTCATTGTATCCACCATGCATGGACCCCTGGAGCAGAAAATGGCTCTAAGCTGTAACAGCTGCTTATATGGTAAATCCAGCTCTGTAACTAAACAGCATGCTCTTAAGGATACTCAGCCTGTTAGCAGAACTTGAATACTATTAAATATAAAATAAAACAATGGTGTAAAGATCTGGTTCTCAAAGGCTTCAAAAGGCCAGGATTTAAGGGGTAACGAATATGTAGCATTAAAATAAAATATTTTTTAAAGAACAGTCAATTAGTAGTTAATACCTGATACTCTCACCTCTGACAATAGCTGTATTATACATTTACAGTGTCAGGTGTTCTATTCTCTTCATGACTAATCAAAATGGTTGAAAACTGACAGCTCTACCTGACCAATAAGAATAGGGCTACCATTAGCATATATGTTTCTTTGTACTAAATGTTAGTTATAATGATATCTCTGTTCATGCGCAGATGAGTTAGACAACTGGCTGGAGAGGATGAAAATTGCAGCCCTCAACAGCTGGAGGACCTCTGGTTGGTGATTCTACCTTAAAGGCAAGCTGGCAATGAATCTCCATAGTGGTGGGGGATTATGCACTAAGGCATAATAAAGCAGTGATATAGTGGAGATGACTTCTCCAGTGATATCACTTCCCCAGTTCCTATATTATTCTATAGAGCATATGCACTAAGATCCCCAAAGCTGGAGAAATCTTAAAGGGATAGTAACGCTTTACAATAAAAGCAGCGCAAATTAATCTTCATAGTATTTGGGCCATGGAGAGTGTTATTTCAATACTGTCAGAGTCGTAGTTCAAGAATAATTGTATGATAAAGTATCCCCCTCAAGCCCCTTTTACTGATGTAACACTGCTCACCTCAGAGCAGCAAGACTGTCCGGATATATCGCAGAGAGGGACAATCTTCAGTGATCATAAGGAAAAAACCTGTCAAGGGGGGCAGGGTTTTCCTTATGCTCACAGTAAGAAGATTGTCCCTTGCTGCGAGCTGTCTGGTCAAGAGACCATATTCCACATATGAGGGGAGGTGGCTTACACTAGGTAAAAGGGGCGGGAGGGGGAAACTTATCATTCAAATACTCTTGAACTACAACTCTGACAGTATTGAAATAACACTCTCCACTACCCAAATACTAGGAAGATTAATTGGAGCTGCTGTTTTTGTGAAACATTACTATCCCTTTAAAGCATTGACTCCATAGAATAACATAGGAACTAATTCCCCCATTGTGTTTTATATTTCTTTTCCAGCCAGGATACACCACATCAGCATGTGAGTCTAATTGAGTACCACCCCTATGAAAAAAGTTATTCAGAACTAAGTTAAAATATTTGGTTAATTGCAAAGCTCACAGTTTTTTTCTGCTGCATTTTCATAGGTACAATGTCCCTAGGAGTTAAACCTCTTAGTGGAATGAAAGATTGTATGATGCTTTTCATCTTTGTTTGTGTATAATTTGACTAGGCACATCTGTTGAGGAAACTTTCAGTGATCTGACTGTGAAGAGATTATGCATTGCCCCCTTGTGGAACAGGGGGCTGTGCAAGACATTGCTTCACAGCACACACTATTCACACCCCTGGTTCTCAAGCTGTTAAACCTTTGAATGAAATGTGAGTGCAACATTTTGCAAATCTATGAAATGCACAATCTTCTGATACTCAAAGGGTTAAAACTAGATGATTGAGGCACCAAGCAATGCTTCACTGTTAGAAACAGGAGAGGGGGATGTATGAATCCGCTAGGGCAGGTTATCTGCAGCTCTTAACCCTTTGAATGAGAGAGGAGCACGCAACACATTGCTCTATAATGCTTTGCATACCCCTCTGGCACTCAAAGGGTTAAATACAAGCCCTCTTATCTAGCGTCTACATTTTGTGCTTATATATAGAAAGCTTCGGTAAAAAAGGGTGCACACAACTCCACTAGTGCTAAACTTTAATGTGAATAAAATAAAAAGGTGTACGTGAAGGTACCAGCAGACACCCCACCTGGGTGTCTCCGTCAGTCACAGCTTCCTCCGATCTGGAACACAAAACCTTCACCGATATCCCTCAGATCCCCCCAAGCACCAGGCAAGACCAGTGTAGGGGTAACAACAAGAACTTTTTATTGCAAGACATCATGGACATTTTATACAGTACTTGAGGCAAAAGATACAATGGGAGTACACATACTGTGTGATGGAACAATGGGTAGGTGGTGACATGATACAATGGGGCCAGACATGAGTGAATTAACTATACAATGGGGATGGTGACAGGCAGACAAAGGAATAGGGCTGGGTACAAGTGTCACAAAGGGGCCGGAATACACAAAACAGGATAATGAACTTTGTGCTGAAGCATCTTTTACATATTTCAAAGTAGCCGCTTCAAATCCTGGCCAATCCAACGGCTGAGATAGCATGGCCAATCCTGAACCCCCACGTCACGCCGGCCTTTCAGCCTATGAGGAGGCACTGGCTGGGGACAGGCCGGCCAATTCCTGGGCTGCCTACTTTTCCCCATTTTAAGTCTATAGTGGACTATTAAACGTGTCGTCCAGGGAACTAGCCACCCCATGGCTGGCCTATTTTTGAAGGGGGGAAGGCAGCAATGTACTTTTAGCCTGCCCCTGCTGAATGAACTCTCAGTCTCTTGAGAGGTCCGATGTCCCATGGCCTGACAAGGCTGGGAAAAAGGCTCACTGGGGAGCCAGGGTGGAAAAAGGGACAACCACCCTCTGTGGCCAGGGGTAGTCCAGGGCAACCTGGCAGAAACCAGTGGCACATGTGCTGTAAATAGTCAGGATGGTCCTGTTCCCGTCAGAGTGTAATACAAAGGGAGAATGTTGCAGTGACTCCCTCAGCATTTTTTACACATCTTTTACACATGGAATTTAATATTGGGCAGGTCAGCGACTCCAGAGCCAGGTTTCCCAGTACACAGAGTAGGTAACTGCCTAGAGTTACACATCTGGTGGCAAGCCTCAGCTGTGCTGGCCACACCCACATTCTACATAGTGGGCAGGTCAATGACTCCAGAGCCGGATTTCCCAATAGACAGAGTAGGTAACTTCCTAGAGTTACACATTTTGAGGTGAGCTTCAGCTGTGCTGGCCGCACCCACATTCTACATTGTGGGTGTGGCCAAAGCAATCTCAATGTCTCTGCACCAGTTTATATACCCTTTTACAGGATATTATTCGATCCATTGGGTGCTAGGGATCTTAATGCAACCAAGGGGTTAAAGTTTTTTGTTTTTTTTTCATTTTTGGTTGTTATAGGTCAAGGGTATTTTCTGTGGCAGAAAACAATGGCTGGGACTGGGGGGCGGGAGCATGTAAGGAGTGAGGGTGTGGCCATGGGCAAAGGTAAGGGCACCTAAAGGTATGTAAATCCAGCCCTGAACAACAAAAATCACCACCCCCTGGCACAGAGCAGCTACTTTTTTGTAAAAATCTTTATACATAGGCATTAAGCAGGCACGGATCAGAAGAGTATTTCTTATTTTAGAGCAAAAGATCTATTTATGTATTCCCCTCAATGTGCTCCAGCCCTATCTGATACTGCTTCTGGTATTACTTGCATATATATTTACTAATGATAAGAGTGTCCCTTGATTATTGCACCCTTCCTGAAAGCATTTTGTTTAGAAAGTAATGATTTTGTAGTTGGTGTAGATACCTATGTTAATCGTATCATTGTCTGTTGCTCCTCCTTTGAAATTAAAAAACAGTTCAGCCTCTCTTTCTAGCTGTGATAGCAAATATAATGATGGCTGTGCATGAACCTCTGTCTTTGATTGTAGATCGTGCTAGTATACAGTGGTTAGGCACATTGAACTACTTATGTTTCGTCGGGTCAGTAAAAACAGAGCATGCTATAAAGTATTTTATATTGTTTGCCACTGTGTACTCAATCTACTTTGGTTCTCTGTACTGTTGTCCCAGATTTTAAACTTAAAGGGATAGTAATACTTCAAAATTACTATCCCTTATATTGAAGCCCTTGTAAAACTGAATTAAATGCCACCAGCGGCATCTCTCAAACCTTTATGGTTTGTGAGATAGCCGCTTTTAAACTTTGCTCCCCCCTGCCTCTCCCCTGATGTCATTGTTTTTGCTGCAGGAGGGGAATCCGGTCCCGGGACCGGCAGAAGCTCTTTAGCACAGCCGAGATCTAGTTATGGAAAACAAGATCCTTCACTAAAATGGTCTTCTACGTGTGCTTGGTTACCAAGCATGCGTAGAAGACCGTTTTAGTGAAGGATCGTTTCTTCTACAACGAGATCTGGCTCTGCTGAAGAGTCTCCGCTTGATTCAAGGAAGGGATTCCCCTGCTGCAGCAAGAACGCTGACGTCAGCAGAGAGGCAGGGGGGAGCAAAGTTTAAAAGTGGCTATCTCGCAAACCATAAAGGTTTGAGAGATGCCGCTGGTGGCATTTAATTCAGTTGTACAAGGGCTTCAATATAAGGGATAGTAATTTTGTAGTGTTACTATCCCTTTAAAATACTTTTCCAAATTGACTATGTATGGAAGTTTAGCAAATTAGTATACAGTAGCAAGGTTAACTGTAGAAAAAGGGTTCAAGATTCACATTCACATGAATGGATTATAGCAAGTGTTGAGAGTGGGGGAGATACCCCTAGAGATTCATTGAAGATAATGGATCATCTGGACAGAGGCGTAGGAACCCCCACAAATCTGGAGGGATAGCATTTTTACTGTCCAGCCCCCCTGTGTGTCACTGTGCATACCCCCAGCCCCCTTGTGTGTCTCTTTACCCCTCAGCCCCTGTGTGTCACTTTGCTCCCCCAGCCCATCTGTACCTTCTTTATAGAGTGGCCGAGTGGACCACGGTAGAGGAGCTTCTGATCCTCTATTCGGTCTGACAGGAAGCTGCTTGTTGAGCTCAGAGAGCAACTTCCTGTCAGACAGGGGTAGAGGATACAGAAGCTACTCCACTTGTGGTCCGCTCTGCTCAGCCACGCTACAAGGAGGTGACCAGCAGGAGGGAGCACTGTGCAGTGCGCTCCCCTCCTGCCGGTCACCCACAGCCTGTGCCCCCCCCAAGGGGATTTCTACATTATCTGCCCCCCACCATCCCCACCAATTCCTACGTCGTTGCATCTGGATTAAACAAAATGATTCCATTTTTGGTAGCCCATGGGTTTCTAGCAGAGTTGACCACACCGGAAAGCCTTACTATCTAAGCTGAAGGGAAATGCTGGGTTTCCTACAAGTGTGAGAAATATTTAGAGCATGAATTAAATTTATTTGTCACTCTCAGAGATCTACATGAGCATTTACGAATCTGAAGAGCATTTATGGGGCTTAAAGGGACCGTAATGTCCCATAAAAAATGTTTAGAGTTTTGTAGAGATTAAAAAAATAAGCTAAATCCCACAAATCCTATCTCTCAAGCCACTATGGTTTGAGAGATATGCTCTGCTAAAGTTCCTCTTCTCCTGAAGGAGATCCGTGTCCGCCAGCATGAGGAGGCTCTTCAGCAGAGCCGCAATAGCGAGATTTAAAAAGAATTACTTATTTGAAATGGTCTAAAAAGGGTGCTTGCAAACCAGGCACACTTTGTAGACCGTTCCAAAGAAGAATTTCTTTTTAAATCGCGCTACTGCGGCTCTGCTGAAGAGCCGATTGTCGGTCCCTGGACCAAGAACTCCTGCTGTCAGCTTACAGCTGACATCAGGAGAAGAGGAGGGAGAGGGAAACTTTAACGAAGGATATCTCTCAAACCATAACAGTTTGAGAGATAGGATTTGTGGCATTTAGCTTATTTTTTAATCTCTACAAAACTCTAAACATTTTTTATGGGACATTACTGTCCCTTTAAATGTGGCAGGTTCCAAAGTAGAGCAGAGATGTCACAGTTTGTAAGTAAATCATATTAAACACTAGCTCAGCATGGTGATTTACTTTCTAAATACCAGGCAGTTAATCAGGTAATCTGATCTGAAGTTTATGTTTGTAGAGAAGCTAGGTCTATTTGTTTGAGCATACTTGTAAGTATGAAGAAAATAAACAAACAGCATGATGTAGGGAAAAAGTTATAATTGTGTTTGCTGTCTAGGATTTTAATTCCTTTGATGACATAATTTAAAGGGATAGAAATATTTACAATAAAACAGCTCTAACTGATCTTCATAGTATTTGGGCCATGCAGAGTGTTGTTTCAATACTATAAAAGTTATAGTTCAAGAGTAATTGAATTACAAAGTTTCAATTCCGCCCCTTTTACTGATGTAACACTTATTACCTCAGAGCAGCAAGACTGTCCGGATGGATCACAGAGAGGGACAATCTTCAGTGAGCATACTCACAGTAAGAAGATTGTCCCTTGCTGAGATCTGTCTGGTCCAGGGACCAGATTCCACATCTGAGGGGGGGAGGTTTACATTAAGTAAAAGGGGCAGGAGAGGCATACTTTATCATTCAATTACTCTTAACCCCTTAAGGACCAGCGGTCCCGGGGTGTCTGGTACTTTAAGGACCAGATAGGCGAGTTCAACGTAACGTCCCACGTGACTGATCACGTGGGGTGGCACGTCGAACGAAGGACAGAGAGATTGCTCCGGTCTTGGAGCGATCAATTTCAGTCCCCGTTATTACTCACCGCGCTCCTGCAGGAGCGCGGTGAGTAAAAGTACGTGACGTACCAGGACCATCACTGGTCCTTAAGTGCTGGACCAGCGTGACGGTCCGGGTACGTCACAGGATGCGAAGGGGTTAAACTACAACTCTCACAGTATTGAAATAACACTCCCCATGGCCCAAATACTATGAAGATTAATTGGAGATGCAGTTTTTGTGAAACATTACTATCATTTTAACCTAATGAAAGCTGCAAGTGGATTGATTTCTAGAAACAAAGAAGAGAGTGGGGGGCATCCTTGTCTTATGCCTCTTTCTATGTGAATAGAGTGTAAGTAAAATCCATAGATTTTAAGGTTAATGTAGGCTAGGGGGTTATACTATAAGGGCTTTATAATATTTAAAGGGGAACTTTCACCTGATAAAAAAAATTTTCCCATATGTTCAAACACATAAGCAGTATCAGGAAACTTTATGCTTACATTTTATTTTTACCTACTATTAAAGATATTTGATGCCCAAGACGAGTACTTCCGAATTCAGCGGCACAGTGCATCTTCGGCACAGCTCTCAGGACTTCCCAGCGCTATTACAGCCTCCTCCCACCTCCCTCCCAGCTGCCCCAGCGAGCGCGTTCACGCTTCACTTCGGTGTGGTGTGAACGGCTACTACCGTTACAGGAAGCTACAACTGGCATTATACTGAGGTTGCAAGTGCTCATCTTGGACATCAAATATCTTTAATAGTAGGTAAAAATAAAATGTAAGCATAACGTTTCCTGATACTGCTTATGTGTTTGAACATATGGGAAACATTTTTTATCAGGTGAAAGTTCCCATTTAAGAAGTATCCTGAGATATTCATTTGGTGTAGGATGTAAGTTAAATAGTCCCATAAAAGAAAATATTTTTGAACGTCCAGGGATAAAACAAATTCTCATTGATTTAAATGGGCTATTAGCATCTCCAAAAGCTCACTGCGATGGAGACCCCCTCTAGCATTCTAGGGGTTAAACTCCCATTTAAATCAAGGTCATTTTGAAATGTTCATTTGTCCCATAAAGTACACAGTTGATTGGCCCCAGAATCTAACCTTTTCAGCTTCCTTAATACGGTCCATGTGTTTTACTAAAGTTTCTATTCCCGCTGTGCTACACTTTACAAATGTAATCTAGTGGCAACCTGCAAGAAGAAATGTATCCCTGTATTGAAAGAAAGTATTATATTGATATATCATCCTTATGTTGAGGTTGACTTTTTTTTCCTCATTTATTTTGCCTTTTTCCTTCATCTTAGTGTACATCATGAACATGGGCGGATTGTCCTATCGGGGGATCGGCATCCCCTGGTGGGCCGCTAGATCATGGGCCGGTGGGGGAGATCAGAGGATCTCACCTCACCGTCCCACGACATTTTGAAGGAGAGATCTGTGTTGCCACAGGCACTCTCTGTGACAGTCTTTGCGTTCCTTGTTAACCCTTTGAGTGCCAGAGGGGTACATAACACATTGCTTTGCAATGCGTTGCGTACCCCTCTGGCACTCAAAGGGTTAATGCAGAGGCACTCTCTGTGACAGCCTTTGTGTTCCTTGTTAATGCAGAGCGCCAGGATATAACATAATATCCTGGCGCCTGCTCTCCCATGCCGCACAGGGACCACAAGGGGGCGTCTATAGGGACGTCGGTGCAGCTAGTGGGCTGCTTTAAATATAAAAAATGCCCGGGCTGGTATTCCCCTACAATCCGCCCCTGATCACGAATCATTTTATCCCTGTGCATTATGATGTCATAATAAACTAATGCCTATGTCTGTGATTGCATTCCCTATGATTGGTCTCTCTGTTACATGGTGGTTGTGCTAAGCCCACTTTTCTTTGTTCACTTAGCCTGTTGATACCACCCCATACTACCATTTTTATGAGAATGAAATGACAGATAAATACCAAATTTCTTAACCTCCCCATATGACATACTGTAGGATATTCTGGGAACAAAAGTCTGCAGAAACATTCTATGGAGTATTGGAAACTGCAGTAACATGCAGAAGATAATCTTGGGATAACGATTATGATGTACTGAGATTAATCAGAGTATTTTGGGGGTAAACCAACTGTATTATGTGGAGAACCAACAATCCTGATTGTTATAAATGGGGCTTTTGAACCCTTGAATGTAAAGCAATGCCTGGAAATGTCTGTATCATGCAAAGAGCTGAACATCCCATTTAACATAATAGAAAGTTTGATTGTCTCCTATGGTTCAGTTGGCTTGTTCCAGTTTTCTTTGTACATCAACCTCATAGATTCTGCCCTATCCACTACATGGTGACTTGAGCATAAGATTGTGACTTATAAAAGAGCATGATTGGAAATAGTCTGTATCACCTACAAATACAAGGGAGTTATGAAAAAACTTGCATACCCCTGATTTCAGGGAGAATCTCTTGTTTTATAGGTTGCAGGCCAACTTAGCAGTCAGACAAGATGTTTGTTTGTATAATCTTGAAAGTAGAGACATCTGCAACGATAGAAGCTCTCTCTGGGACATGAGGACTTTCTCTGTCACTGCAGTGTATAGCTATGGGATAACTGTGAACGTTCCAGATTGCTTCTGGAATTTATTGCTAAATAATCATATCTAGAGACATTGGTGGTTCAGTGACACACCTGCCAAAATCATGTTTACTCCTTGGGGCTGGCAGAGTTAAATTTAATGTATTTGAGTGTGACTTTGGTGGATGGAATGGAACTAGAAGTTGGCAGAATGGGTAGTGGAGTAATACAATATATTTTTCTCCTACTGCATGATAACAGACAGCAACTATGGGGTCTGTCCTAATAATCCCTGGGTGAAATACAGAGTAGATATGGGATTTATTCAGTCACACTACTCATGCAGTGTGGAAACAAAGGCATGAAATAGCAAGAGACAATGGGCTCTACTAGACATGCACACATTAAACCACTTTAAGTAATGCTATCCTTCGTTTACTTAAAGATAAGGATTGAGGAGACTCAACGGAGTGCAGCTTAAAGCCAGAAGTGATATCTGAAAGTAAATCTGTGGTTCCTGAATGTGAATCTGATTGTAAACTTGTAAAGTGAATGTGTGTACTGCTGTCCTCTACTGCCTAATCATAGCACTGACCACTGAATTCAGCCAATCATAGTCTGTGTTAGTTGACCAATCACTAGGCAGTGATGGTAGAATAGTTGGAACACAAGAAAATTAAATGTTGGAAATGATTGTGGGATTTAGTTCCCTATTGACTGTCTCTATTGACAAATGAACTTTGTGGGCCACTTGTGTTTGCTCTTCTGAAAGGCAGTTGACAGCCTGCCCTTGCTTTATATTGTGTTGAGGTGTATTAGTATATTCGAACTGTTTCTTTTGATGTATATTTATTTGGCTGCTAATGCTACTTTCCTATTTTTTACCTTTCACTGTTTGTTTTTTTGTAGGGAATCAGACATAATTCTCTACTATTAGAAAGAATCAGGCCATTGTAGTGCTATATGCATTCATATTATTATTTCAATTATTATGTTTAGCATGCAGTGGACAAATGCATTTTTCTGTTACAGGCAAGTTAGGAATGGGGGAAAGTTCAATTTCCCCAGTTTGCCTTTTTTTCAGGGGATGTTCCCATGCATTCAAAACACCTGAAATTCCCACCTTCTGGCTATCACCATTGAGTATCTCTTGAAAACATTGCTGTTTCCCGCCTATGCTTTCTATGGCAGAGATAATTCTTGACCCACTACTATATAATTCCACAACTTCCCACCCTGCTATGAGTGTAGTTGAGACAGAGAGAGAGTTGTAGAAGAAGAGAGAGCAACAGAGAGAAACAAAAATATTTTGTGTTGCTAGAGATAATTAGCACCAATATACCTGTTGCTGCTATTGCCTTCCTCACTGCACTGCTAGTGTAACATAGTAAATTAGGTTGAAAAAAAGACACAAGTCCATCAAGTTGGCAGAAGGAAAGCTATATAATTCTCATGTCTTTGGGTTACGAGGCAAAGGTTGAACTTGATGGAGTGTCTTTTTTCAACCTAATTTAAAATGTTACAATATAAGTTCAACCTTTACCTCATAACCATTTGTGTGTCTGTTTGTCAAAAATAACTCTAGCAGTTTTAGTAGCAACAGAGGTCAGCAGAGCCAACCAGAAGGCTGTCACCAGCCTTACCACAACCCCTGTGTCTCAGAGATGCCAGAGTCTACCATCACATCCCCCTACTGTGACTCAGAGATTCCAGAGCCCGCCAGCAGAGTGCTGCCACCACTTTCACCACATTTCCTGTGACTCAGAGCCATCATCCCCACTGCATCCCCTTTGACTCGGAGCCCATCATCAGATCGTGCTGCCACAATGTAGTGCAATGACCTCACATGGCAATGTGGTGGAGACCAATGAAATGCAGGGGATAAGAAAGCATCTGCAGACTGTCTACCAAGTAGAATACAGAGGGCTTATAAGAGAGAGGGTCAAATATTTTTATTGAGTGGTATTGACCGACTGGACGTGTCAGTCATCTGCCCCCATCACTACCACCATCAGTCACCTGCTTTTTGTTGAACAGACAGTGAATGACACCATCTGGTTTCTTGGGGGATGGTTTAACATTGTCAACGTGCTATTAGAGCAGACGTACCAAGTCAAGTGCGCCTAGTTCTTCAGACTCCTAACAATGTTTTCAAAATCACTGTGCACATTGCAGTTGTTACTTACAGCACAATCCCACCCAGCGCCCAAGGAAAATATTCTAACACCCATGATTTAATGGTGAGTGGAGAAGAATCAATATTGTAATTGGACAACTTCCTCCCAGATGCATTTGAAGGGGTGGTGGCTTTTTGTGGGGCTGCAACTGCTCCCACAGAACTAGACCCATTAGGTCCAATCTGTTAAGATGATGATCCCAGTCACACTTGTATCACGCCATTACTAATACCCATGGACTCTGTGGATACACCAACCTGATAATTTGATGTGACATTTGATGCTTAGACAACTCAGTAGCATGAGACTATTAGTAAACACCATAATGTAACTGTTGGAATATAATGTTCCTGGTGTTGGCTTAGTTGGACATAGGCCTGAAAACAAATTTGTTTAAGGCTTGTCTTGTTGTAAGCCAGCTGCAATTTTTTTTCAAACCTTGCCTTACTGTAAGCCTGTTAACATTTTTTTGAAGTTTTATAGTGCCACAGTAGGCTATGCTAACAATTTAGCTAAAAGTTTTCCTGTAATTCTAATTAATCAATAGGTTAATCAATAGGCAAGACACTAATAATTTTTGGAATGCCTGTAAATCAGCTGTAAAAACATGTTTTGAAAGTCCAGCTGCAGTAGGTCATTTCCTTTTCAGTATGCTGTCTAGTAATTTTGTCCCTACATCTCTCTCTCATCCTCCACGAGGCAATCTTCCATTCAGTATATAAGGATTTCTTCATATGCTTTCATAAAATACTGTTCAGAATGCTGCTCTTCACTCCTTGGTGCAAATTCAGAAATGTTATGTGTAAAGTGGTCCAGCAATGTCACAATATGTTTTCAATATTGCTGTTAATCCAGACAATGCAACAATCCTGTTCAAATTATGATAACATGTTTTGCACCCTCCATGCTCTTTATTTTTTATCTGTAGTAAATATATTAGTGGAAGTATCTTACTGATATCCATATTGGCATGACTAACTAGCAGGGTGGCCCCATCAAAAGGTTTCTGCATCTCACATAGATCACACATTAGCTGTCACTGACCCCTCCAAAGCCTTCCTGATAAGCACAGTATATTCACTAATGGTCTTGTTCTGCTCATACAAAATCTCCAATATGTACGATGTGTAATTCTACCTGTTAGGGGCAGTGGCGTAACAATAGGGGTCGCAGGGGTCGCACCAGCGACCAGGCCCATCACTCTCAGGGGCCCGGCCGCCCACTGGGATCCCCTTGCCACGCGCCCGCAGCACAGCTGATCTCCGGGCGGCCGGCGCTCTAGTAATGCAGATTGCTGCATTACTAAGAACCGCGCGGGAGCTTGACTCACCGCTAGACCACCAGGACCTCGAGGTAGGAGGAGGGGAGCGGTCAGTAGGGGCATTGTGGAGAATGAGGGGCACTGTGGAAGGGGCATTGTGATGGGGGCATTGAGGAGAATGAGGGGCATTGTGGAAGGGGCATTGTGATGGGGGCATTGTGGAGAATGAGGGGCATTGTGGAAGGGGCATTATGGAGATTGAGGGGCAATATGGAGATGGGGGCATTGTGGAAGGGGCAATATGGAGAAGGAGGGGCAATTTGGAAGGGGCATTGTGGAGAATGAGGGGCATTGTGATGGGGGCATTGTTGAAGGGGCAATGTGGAAGGGGCAATATGGGAAAAGAGGGGCATTGTGGAGATGAAGGGGCAATGTGGAGATGGGGGCATTGTGGAAGGGGCAATGTGGAGGTGGCCAATGTAGTTGAGGGGGGCCAATGTGGTCGGGGGGGCCCATGGCAATTCTTGCACCAGGTCCCGGTGGCTTCTAGTTACGCCTCTGGTTAGGGGCCTACATTATAAGCTGGTGAAGGGGCAGGTGATTACTCTCTTATATGGAGTATAATACACTATAGGACTAGCTAAAATGTGAAGAGATTTTGCAGTAGATATTTAATATTTCTTTGACGGTTTCATATCCTGAGAGGGATTGAGTAACACATTCCATTCAGGACATGGGCAAAGCAGGGTACACCATAACTGCTGTTCTCTCGGCAGATATTATATTCAGCCACTGTCGGCAGACACAAGGACAGTTTTTAAGGAGAGGGGTATAAACCATTGTCTATGCTCTGCTGCAGTTTATTTAAAGGGATAGTAATACTTTGTTTTAACTTTATTTTATTTTGTAGGCATTAAAAAAACATGAAGAATGATATGTCTTATCTCTCAAACCTTTTGAGAGATATTCACAAGCAAAGTTTCCCCTTCTGGCCCTTTTACCTAGTGTAAGCCATCTCTTCTCAGATGTGGAATCTGGTCGTAAGACTAGACAGATAACAGATAACAGAAGGGGACAATCTTCTTCCAAAGAGAACAATGAAAGTCCAAAGTCCAAATCCAAAGTCCAAATACTATGATGATTAATTAGAGCTGTTTTTATTATGAAACATTACTATCCCTTTAACACATTTTTTTTATGAATCATTACTATCCCTTTAAGCTGTCTATCAAGTCTTATAAGGATTGTAAGCTTGTAGAGACCAGACAGATAACAGAAGGGGACAATCTTCTTTATATGAAAACAATGAAAGCCCTGCCCCCCTTGACAAGTTTTTCAGGTTTTTCCCTTATCTTAATTGAAGATTGTCCCTCTCTGCAGTCTACCTGTGCACCTCCCTTCTGATCTGGCTGAGCAGTGTTTCATCAGTAAAAGGGGCGGGAGGGGGGTACTTTGTCATTGAATTACTCCTGAACTACAACTCTGACAGAACTGAAATAACACTCTCCAAAGTCCAAATACTATGATGATTAATTAGAGCTGTTTTTATTATGAAACATTACTATCCCTTTAACACATTTTGAGAGGATTTCCTCTCAAATCTCTGCATGCATAAAGTATACTGCTATAGTCTACCCTGCAGCTGGCCTTTTCTACTAGTGTAATAAACATTGCCTGTGACCTACTGCTGCCCACTGATGGAAATTATACCCACTGATCAGTGACAGTCATGTAGTCTATATTCTGGCCACAGACCTGTGATCAGGTGAACTGTATTGATGTACGTGAACTGTGCATACGTTCTTTAAAAGCCCTGATTTCAACATTAGCATAGGGCAGCATGTCAACCGCCAACATTTTGGCAAATCTGCCATTCCATGGGCATACTTTTGTATTAATTTTGTGCTGTTTTTGACATCATATTACGAATGCAGTAGTGTTGAGCGAGCGTGCTCGGCCGATGCTCGGATCGGCTCGAGCATCGCTCTGCTCTGCACATGGCGGTACTCGTACGAGTACCGCCATGTGCTCGCCCGACATGCTCGGGTGAAGAGGATCTGTGCCGGAAGAGGCACAGATCCGAAGACGCTCCGCTGGACCACCAGGGAATGGAGGTACGGGGGCATTGCGGAGATGAAGGGGGCATTGCGGAGATGAAGGGGGACATTATGGAAGAGGGGCATAGACTCTATGCCCCTCTTCCACAATGTCCCCCTTCATCTCCGCTATGCCCGTCTTCCACAATGTGCCCCTTCATCTCCGCTATGCCCCTCTTCCACAATGTCCCCCTTCATCTCCTATGCCATAGAGGAGATGAAGGGGGACATTGTGGAAGAGGGGCATAGCGGAGATGAAGGGGGACATTGTGGAAGAGGGGCATAGAGTCTATGCCCCTCTTCCACAATGTCCCCCTTCATCTCCGCTATGCCCCTCTTCCACAATGTCCCCCTTCATCTCCGCTATGGCATAGGAGATGAAGGGGGACATTGTGGAAGAGGGGCATAGCGGAGATGAAGGGGGACATTGACCAGGCACCCTCCGCTCATCAGAGCAGGGGGTGCCTGGTTTAATGCTCGAGTGCTCCCATTCATTTGAATGGGGCTCGGGTGCTCGGCCGAGCACTCGAGCATCAGGGGGTGCTCGGTCAGAGCACCCGAGCACCCGAGCATCGGGGTGCTCGCTCATCTTTAGAATGCAGTAAACGTAGGTTGATGGTACACATAAGAACTATGTAACTTAATTGTTTTAAGAATGAGTAGTGGTGGTGGTGGCAGATGTGGGAACTCCATGATTCTTGTCGACTCCAAATAACTTAGTCATCCTCTGTACTGCATATTCACAACAGCTGTAGGAGACATGGGTGTTACTCTTACTGAAGCAAATGTTCTCCCGCTCTCTGAGAATCTACAACACTACTATTAAATGACCTGAAGTGCTGTGCACTTTTTCGAGTGCTTCACCTGCTGCTAGTAGTTGCACATCTGACATTTTGCTGGTTTGTCTCCCGACCAGACCTATGGTTGTGCTTCAGACTGGATCTAAACGAGGATGTGACTAGATGTGAGTCTGCTTTCCCCAAATAGCAACATTTTAAGCTTTTGGATCGTAGGTTCTCCATACTGTAGATTTCATAGACTGAGGTGTTCGTGATGAACTGCTAGTACTATTATCACTACTACTACTGGGGCTAGATGTTACATTTGTACTAGTAGTATGTGTTAGTGGCTCTGTGCTTTGAACAACAGTAAAATCACTTATAGCTACAGTTGTGGACGTTGATGACCCGTGTTCCTGCTTAGTCAACAATAGTGAGTGTAACTAGGTGGGGTTTGGAGTTGGAAGTAGTGACACATCATGATGATGATGACAGAGATGACTGTGTATTTGATGCATGTTTATTAGTCAGGAATCAGACATTCAAGTTGCTCTCTCAAAGAATTTCTAAACAGGCATATTGCTCTTTATCAATAGTGTTAGACAGAGCCTTTTCTAAGGTCAACACCATCACATCCCAGTGAATCAAACGCAAATAAGCAAAGATCGCTATGAATCCACCAAGTCTTCACCAGGATTAAATTTTGCTCCGACAGATTCAACAATGGCTCATTTTCATATTGAAATTATGCTTAATGAGCCATTGTTTTATTCCTTTGGGAGTATTTATATGTTAATGTAGCACTTTGCCACACGTACTAAGCTCTGATGGTTGCTTATGCTGTAGGGGTTCACAAGCCCCACTTTGCCAACCTGAGGTTAGAAATTTTGAGATCTTCCTATAGCTCTCTGTGGAGCCAGAGGACAGTTTGCCATCTCTACTGGAAAACAGAAACATCATCTGTGGCACTGAAAGGGTTAGAACATTAAAAGTCATTGCAATGGTTGATTTATAAAGTGAGAGAACCGGCAGAAAACATGTTACATATAATAGATTATTTGTCTTTCTGTACAGCTGATCAGCAGACTAGCTACTACAGAGGACACCTGTTAGAATAAAATAGGCTGACAGGCGAATAAACCGCTGATCTGTTGTTTCAGTAACACATCAGCAGTATTATAACAACCTTACATGTTAATTATTAAATTATCTCTGCCTCCCCTTGCATAGCTAATTCTTAATACATATGACAAAGTATGTCATAATCTTTATGGTGAATTACTCGTCACATATCACCAGACACACTTTGTTATAGCATCACTGCTTAGTGCACCTCCTCCTAGCTCATCCAGCTTTGCAGCATCACAACAGTATTTGCTTGTCCCTATTGTTTTTGCTGCTGTAGAGGGGAGACAGAGAGAGGGAGTGTGTGTGTGTTTTGTGTGTGTGTGTGTGTGTGTGTGTGTGTGTGTGTGTGTGTGTGTGTATATGTATCTAACACACACAGTGAGGCTAAAGTCCTAAGTAAAAGTGATGCAAATCTGGTGCAAAGCAACTGCATCATAGGGAAAAATATAAAAATTATCATTGATTAAATAGGCCTTTTACATTTTTGCAATGCATTGGAAACTTCTCTAGCATTCATCCGGTTAAAAAACCCATTTGCATCAATGGGAATTTAGAGAGTTCTTATTTGTTCCCTGTGGTGCAGTTGATTTGCACCAGAATTGCACCAGTTGTACATCAATCTCAGTATATCAAGTTGTACCTGTCTGTTCTTTTGAATGTATGATGTATTTATGTTGGTCTTTGAAGAATCTGTCGCACTGTCTCAGTAGAGGCTCAGCCAGCTCATGTAGGAACTTAGATCCCCTGCCTATGTCACATATCAGTCAAAAAGGTATTTTTGTATTATTCTTTTTCTCTTGATACCCACACCCAGGGAACAACTGGCTTCTGCCAACACACTACAGCTACAGCTACAACTACAGCTGCCTCTCTTTGCCAGTCTGCCTCCAGCACCAAACATTCAGCTGCTTTCTTTCTCACCTAAGCAAAGACTAACAACATGTGGGGAATTGACATCCATTATACAGTTAGCCCGGTGAGAATATGTGTGGTAAACTCAACATGGGAGGCAAATACATTATTATCATTTACTTAACTGCAATGAAAAAAATGGAAAAAATTAAAACGATAAATATGGGGCCTGATATCAATCAGGGCTACCCTGTGGCAAAAGCAAAATATAGGACATGGAGTATTTCTCTTTTTACAAGGTGACCCAGTTAAACAGACAAAAATAGCTAAAGGTTATGAAGTACATGCTCCTATCTTCCAGAAAGTGTTAATGCTGCACTGGGAGTTATTACTCTTGGCTCAGCTGCTGGTATAATGATATTAAAGCCAATGAGAAAACCCCCTGTGTTGGGTCTAAGGTGTTAACAAGGTCATCTCTAGCTTCCAAGATCCCCCCCCCATTACCCTGCAGTTTCCAAAATATTATACTGCTGTTCTTCAGGCTTCTTTATGACATCATGGAAAGTCTGACGGGTCCTCCAGAAGGTGCTGGCTGGTCCATTTATATTTCTCTCAAGCTGGCGTGACTTACATCCTAGATGGTAATCTCTGAAAGCTAAGTTGGAGCTGCGCCAGGTTGGCAACTGGTCTCCATCCTTAATGGGCAACAGGGGAGAATGTAAAGAATTTTAACCTCTTGGCAACTGGAAGTCTATACAATATATGGAAATCCTTAACCATGTCTGTTCACCACTGAAGGGGGCTCCTAGTACCACTGAGCGTTTTCTGGAATTACTGATTTATTATAGAAAAATGTTGTCACTGGCTATGTGTAATGAGGTTCTACTTTATTTGTCACTGTGTCACTCTGATCCAGGAGGGAAAAACTGCCAATTCCACTACTTGGTTATGTCAGTACATTCATATTCAGTAACCCTTTTAGTTCCAGGCACACTCACACCCTGAATATGGCTCATACACATTTAACCCCATTGCTGCTGAAGTGGCCAGTAATTCAAAAAGCCAGTAATGGTGACATCTTAAAGGGATAGCAACACTTCGTTTTATCTTTATTTTATTTTGTAGGCATTAAAAAAACATGAAGAACGATATAAGTCTTATCTCTCAAATCTTTATGGTTTGAGAGATATTCACAAGCAAAGTTTCCCCTCCCGCCCCTTTTACCTAGTGTAAGCCATCTCTTCTCAGATGTGGAATCTGGTTGTAAGACCAGACAGATAACAGAAGGGGACAATCTTCTTACAGCGAGAACAATGAAAGCCTTGTCCCCCTTGACAAGTTTTCAGGTTTTTTTTCCCTTATCTTAACCCTCTGAGTGCCAGAGGGGTACACAACGCATTGCAATGCGTTCTGTACCCCTCTGGCACTCAAAGGGTTAATTGAAGATTGTCCCTCTCTGCAGTCTACCTGGGCACCTCCCTTTTCTGATCTGGCTGAACAGTGTTACATCAGTAAAAGGGGCGGGAGGGGGATACTTTGTCATTGAATCACTCTTGAACTACAACTCTGACAGAACTGAAATAACACTCTCCAAAGTCCAAATACTATGATGATTAATTAGAGCTGCTTTTATTATGAAACATTACTATCCCTTTAAGAAAAATGATTTACTATTCTAAACCAGGTGTGCAACCTGCAGCCCCCCATCTGTCATTGGACTACACATACATCATTCAGCCAGCCAGATGATAGGGTTTGTAGCTAAAAAACCACGCATTGCACACCCATTCTATAGCTTGCTTTTAGACAACTTTCTCATTCCTCCACAAACTCTTCTTGCCTCTCTCTCCATAATTTCTTTCCCTAAACTCTTTTCTCATCCTGTTTAACCTCCCTCATCCCCTCTTCTTCTCTCCCATTCTGACTTTCTCACTCATTTTCCATATCCTTTCTGACCTTTTCTTCTATAAAGGGATAGTAGTTTCTAACCAAGTGTGATATTGTAGATATTAAAAGAATAAATTAATTGATGTAAGTCCGGTGTCTCAAACAAGTATAGTTTGATAGACATACGATTATAAAGTTCCTTCTCTTGCCCCTTTCACAGACGTCAGCCTCTAGCTGACAGCATGAGATCCTGGTCCCGGGACCGGCCTGCAGCTCTTCAGCAGAGCCGAAATAACTCTAGCTAAAAATAAAAACTTCACTGGAATGGTCTACAAAGTGTGCTTGCAAACCAAGCACACTTTGTAGACTGTTCCAATGAAGTATTTCTTTTTAGATAGAGTTATGTCGGCTCTGCTGAAGAGCCGCTGGCCAGTTTGCAGACCAGGATCTCATGATGTCAGCTAGAGGCTGACGTCTGTGAAAGGGGCGGGAGAGGGAACTTTATAATCGTATATCTCTCAAACTATACGAGTTTGAGAGACCGGACTTACATGAATTAATTTATTTTTTTAATATCTACAATATCACTTTTGGTTAAAAACAGACATTACTATCTGTTTAACCCAATGTTCTCTTCATTCTCTTTTTCCTCTTTTCCCCACTCTTTTACTTTCCCTCCTCTACTGTTCCACTCTGTCTAATCTATTATTTCTCTCCATCATTCCCATGATTTTCCCCCTCACATTTTCTTCATTCACACACACTACACTTTAGTGTTCGCCACTTTCTTCTCCCTTTGCATACCTCCCAAGTGTCCCTCTTTAGGAGGGACAGTCCCTCTTTTAGACCCAAATCCCCCTGTCCCTCTTTCCCACCCTGGTGTCCCTCTTTTTAGGAGATCAGATTGTGTGGTGTGTATATAAGTGTATCACATTGCTCCACAGCAATAACATTCACATTAATGTTTGTTTAAACATCAGTATATGTGTTTATGAATTAGTCTGTGTAAATAAAATGCTTTGGTCTTGTTATGCCATTTATTAGGATGCACAAGGAGGTGTCAATAGGTCATGAAATAGCCTATAAATTCTCGGTTATGCCCCACCCACCAGCCACTCCCCCAGTAACACGCCCTAAAACACAATTGTCCCTCTTTGGCAATTTGAAATGGGAGGTACGCCTTTGTCTCCTTTCTCCTGTCTCTTTTCCATTTACTCTCTTCCTTTCTTTCCTGACTCGCACTGTTCTTCATTGGACCCTTACCTCTGCTCCCTCTTGCCCTCCACCTGTTCCTTTTACATCCCTCTCACTTTCCTCTCTCTTTTCTCTATTTCCACCATCCACAGCTTTGCTTCTCTCTCTTTGGTCTACCCACTTCTCTCTCTCTCCCCCTCTCCTCTTTCATCTCATTTGATCCCATCTCCTCCCTTGCAGGTGATGTCTGGCCCTCAAGCGTTTCTTTCTGATATCCAGGAAATCCTTGCAGATTACTCCCTGCCGAAGCTTTATTGCTTTAAACTCGAGGAATGTGTGGAGTGGCTCCAGCTCCCTCTGCTTTTCAATCTCCAGCTGCTGAGAGCGCCAGAGACCATATCCTTCCTCCTCCTTGCTTGTAGCATGCAGCGTCTGCTTTTATAGACCTGCTACAGGCTGCCAGGAAGATTTACACAGGAATCACTCATCATCCATCACCTATTAGGATTGAATCTGACAAGTTATAATGCTTCCTATTCCTCCATATAACTTCTCCAAATAACTCCTCATATTCCGCCATATAGAAACTCCAAATAACTCTTCCTATCCCTTCTTGTAACATCTCTAAATAAGTCCTTCATATAAGTAACACAGACTGATTTATAACACGCCTAATAACTACATGTATTTCAGCCCTATATCTCCTTTTATAATCCATATAACCCCTCCCTATACCTCTTTTTATTTATTTGTCTGATATAACCAATGTATATATGTGCTCCTATAATTCTATATATTCACTCTCCTCCTCTTAACCCTTTGATTGTCATAGGGGTGCGCAACGCATTGCTTTGCAATGCATTGCGTGCACCTCTGGCATTCAAAGGGTTAATCCATGTAACTCCTCTTATTTCTTCATATCACCTATCTCTATAACTCCTACTATTGCTCCTAATAGCATCTCTCTCTCCGTAAAGCCTCCTATTACTCCAGAGAACCTATACCTATAACTCCTCCTATTGGTTCAAATAACTCTCCCTATAACTCTTCATATTGCTCCATATTACTTTCCCTTATAACACCTCCTACTATTTCATATAGCCCATCCCTTATAAACTCCTATTATTGCTTATAACCCCCTATAACTCCTCCTATTGCTCCATATAACTCTCCCTATAACTCTTCATAACTCTTCATAAACTCTTATTATTGTTCCTTATAACCTCTCCCTATAACTCCTCCTATTTCTCCATAATACTTTCCCTTATAACTCCTCCTATTATTTCATATAGCCCATCCCTATAACTCCTGATATTTCTCCATATAACCTCTCCCAATAACTCCTGATATTTCTCCATATAACCACTCCCAATAACTCCTGATATTTCTCCATATAACCTCTCCCTATAACTCCTCCTATTGCTTCATATAACCTCTCCCTATAACCCCTCCTATTGCTCCATATAACCTCTCCCTATAACCCCTCCTATTGCTCCATATAACAGCTCCCTATAACTCCTCCTATTGCTCCATATAACCCTTCCCTATAACTCCTGATATTTCTCCATATAACCTCTCCCAATAACTCCTCCTATTGCTTCATATAACCTCTCCCTATAACTCATCCTATTGCTCCATATAACCTCTCCCTATAACTCCTCCTATTGCTTCATATAACCCCTCCCTATAACTCTTCATATTGCTCCATGTAAGCTCTCCATATAACTCCTCCTGTTGCTCCATATAACTCTCCCTATTGCTCTAACTTATAAACTCCTATTAATGCTCCTTATAATCTCTTCATATAACTCCTCCTATGTATCCATTTAACTCCTCCTACTACTTCACATAACTTATCCCTATAACTCCTCTTATTGCTCCATATAACCTCTCCCTATAAATCCTCCTATTTCTCCATATTACTTTTCCCCTATAACTCCTCCTATTGTTTCACATAACTTATCCCTATAACTCCTCTTATTGCTCCATATAACCTCTCCCTATAAATCCTCCTATTTCTCCATATTACTTTTCCCCTATAAATCCTCCTATTGTTTCACATAACTTTTCCCTATAACTCCTCCTATTGCTTCATATAACCTCTCCCTATTACTCCTCCTATTGCTCCATATAATCTCTCCCTATAACTATACCTGGGAATTTCCAAAATGAGCTGACCCTGAAATCTTTGAAATACTAACCCATAAAGCTCCCTAGAAAGTAGATTCAGTGTGATATGTCCCTACTGTTTCTAAACTAGTAGTACACTAATATGTTTTTAAGGAACCCTTAACATGCTCTAGGTAGATCCAGCACTAATTAAACATACACACCACAAGCAGGACTTCCTCTGCCATAGCACACATTTAGAGACTGAATAAACAATTAATTGGTTCAGCTCACATAGTGGGTAACACTAGACTTTGCCACCCAGAGAATTTGCCTGTCACCCTGAGATTTGAGTAAAAACCCTGAGAGTCCCTAGGTGTGCCTATAACTCCTCATGTGGTTCAATATAACATCTCTCTGTAACCTCTCCTCTTACTCCATCTAATGTCACATAATTCCCCATATAAATCCCCCTCCTCTTTGTTTCTTCCACTCTCTCCCCTTTCCTTTTCAGATACTGGGTTAGAAGGACGTTTGATGTGGGTGGGGGTGTTCTGGCAGCTGTGGTGATAGTTCTGGCTGTTAGAGTGACTTCAGTAGACCTTTCTCTGCCTCTAGTGCAGATGTCTGAGCAGTGAGACTCCCTACAAAGGGGAAGGGAATGTCTGCTCTAACTGTTCTATAGAAAGAGTGGGTGGGTGTTTTGTGGGGTGGTGGCTACAAAAAATGTGTCCCAGCACATTAAAAACCTGAGCTGGGATAGAATGCCAAAGTAAACCTTACTTTCATATGCTAGCTTTAATGTCCATGTTCACACTTGGTGTGTGCGTGTGTTTACCCTGAGCACAGCAAGACATCTTTATTTTTACTTTACAAAACATATATAAAACCTTCAATACTGTTGCATGTGTGGATCAGCAGCCTGAAGGACCAATCAGCACAATCATGTGTCTCCTTCTAACAAATGCAGCACATTCAGCCTCTGAAAGAACAGGCTGATGTACTCAGAGAAACTGGGGAGATGCACTAAGGTGTGATAAAGTGGAGATAACTCCTCCAGTGATATCACTTCTCCAGTTCCTATGTTATCCTATGGAGCCTATGCACTAAGATCTCTTCAGCTTTAGAGATCTTAGTGCATATGTTCTATAGAATAACATAGGAACTGGAGAAGTGATGGCACTGGAGAAATCGTCTCCACTTTATCACCCCTTAGTGCCTATTCTCACTAGTGTTACACTGGAGTAAACCAACTGCACCATATGGGACAAATGAAAGATCCTCAAATCACTATTGATCTAAATGGGGGGTTTCAATGCACTGAATGCAAGAGCAGTCTGATCCAATGAAGCGACATGTTAGAGCAGTGGTTCTCAACTCCTGTCCTCAGGATCCACTAACGGGCCAGGATTTGATGATTTCCTTGTTAGAGCACAGGTGAGTTAATCAATGTGAATGACCCTCTGATCACCACACCTGTGCTCTAGCAGAGAAATCCCTAAGTCCTGGCCTGTTAGTGGACCCTGAGGACAGGAGTTGAGAACCACTGTGTTAGAGACTGCTCTAGAATTCAAGATATTAAAAGCCCCACTTAATTCAATATGTTTATTTATTCCCTATGGTGCAGATGGTTAGTTGCAGAATTAACCATCTGAGTGCTAAAGAGGTATACAACTTGTGGTGTTGCAATACTTTGGATACCTCTCTTGCACTCACATTGTTAATCCAGTTTCTTAGTACATTAGCCTCAGTGTTGTTGGAGCGGTATATTGCATTATACACAGTGATTTACAAAACCAACATTTTGCCTCCCTCTGGACCTTTATCACAGTGAACCAGTGTCTGATCATTGTGATAACACATTACTGTGTCAAGGTTCCCAGTTGGGACCAGAACATTGGTTATGTAAACCACTCTGTATAATACTCTACCAGGCAGATATTCTGAAGCAAATCAGCTGCACCAAAGGAGCGAAAAAAAAAAATCCATACTCAAATGGGATGTTTAACCCCGTGAATGCTAGAGAGGTTTCTAGTGCATTGTTTCAGAATGCAAGCCTCCCTAGTATTCAAAGGCATAAAAGCGGATAACCCACGAAACATGTTGGGAGTTATTGTGAAATAAAATATTTTTTATAGTATTTCCATCCGAGGAGTATTTTCTGAGACATTCCGATATATTGAAGGCTTAAATACAACATATATTTGGTGAGTGTACCTATACCTTCTTGGGGGCAACTGGTGTTTTATGATACTACACTTAGAGGGCTATTTCTGGCCCTTGTTGTTGCCGCCTTATATCTAGAAGTGTCCTGAGATCTACCAAAGAACTGGATGGGAAGACATGTGGGATAGAAGATTGCTAATTAAGAACTCTCTTTTTGAGTCTACGATCTGTTGTGTCCTTGTTTCTTTGTGAGTAGAACTATTTTGATTTATAAATCTGAATACAGATGCTCCTCTCAGATATTCTTGCGCTTCTGTGTTTTTTTAGTTGAGATAAAAGCCACATTTAAAGGGATAGTAATACTTAAAATATAAAAAAAAATGTTGTAGGGTTTATCCCTCTGAGTAAAACAAAAGTACTCCCACTGCTGAAAGGTGTTTCATTAAAAAGTTATTAATTTTCAAAGTTGAATTTTTTAGGTGCAATATCACAGTGGCCTGAAATTGTACAGTGGTGCTGTTGCTACACCATCCTATGGAGATTTATGGTCCCAGGACCAGAGCTGTCCATAGGATCGTGTAGCAACAGCGCCACTGTACAATTTCAGGCCACTGTGATATTGCACCTAAAAAATTAATAACTCTTGAATGAAACACCTTTCTGCAGCGGGAGTACCCTTGTTTTACTCAGGGGGATAAACCCTACAACATATATTTTTTTACATTTTAAGTATTACTATCCCTTTAAATGAATAGGAAAGCTTATTTGTTCCCATGGGCATCCTGGGACTGAGTAGGCTGGTCTTGGGGGTCCCCCTCCCCCAGAAAAATTTCTGCAGACACCCCTGTTTGTATGGCGCAGTTGGTTTACCCCGGAACTGAAAGTTTCTTTTTGCAAATGGCCTTATATCTCAGCTGAAAGAGCGTGTAATTCCTTTATTATAGCGGTATTGGACAATAACTTTATTGGTTAAAAAAATGGTCAAGCTCTTTTCACGCTGAATAAAACAAGAATACTGCCACTACTGAGAGGTTTTTCATTCAAAAGCTATCACTGCTGAAACTTTTTTCATGCTGATAGTAATAGCGCCCTCTGGTGTCTAAACAGCATTCTGTGGGGTGGCTTGAAAAGAATTACAACACAAGGTTTTTCATAGAAAAGTGTACTGTTCTGTTAATGTGCTGTTTCCTGTTATTTTCTCCTAATACAATTACCATATTATGGTCAGAAAATCCTAATGGCTATGCATTGTCCCCTTTCTCCTTATTTCAAGTGACAACATATTCAGTCAGCCTTGGATGTTATGTCCGTGGAGGTGGACCAGGGGACCGCAAATTCTGCACAATGCCCATCATAATATTAACCCTTTAATGATGAGATGGGTTACGGACTAAGTATCCTCATGCTTTCTACCTGATTCAGTCTGGAAAAATTGCCAGCAACCGTCATGTCTGCCTTCATTGACCTAAGATCCAGGACTGACTAAAGATGCTGGTGGAGATTCACTAAGGTGTGATAAAGCAGTGAGAAAGTGGATATACTTCTCCAGTGATATCACTTCTCCAGTTCATATATTGTTCAATGAAACCTGTTCACTAAGTTCCCTAAAGCATGAGGGAGATATGCACTAAAGCATGATAAAGAGGTAATAAAGATGTGATGAATTCTCCAGTGATATCACTTATACAATTTCTCTGTAATTCTATGGAGCCTATGCGCTAAGATTTCTCTTGCTTTGGAGATCCTACTGCAGTGCATAGCCTCTATAGAATAACATAGGAATTGGAGAAGTGACATCACTGGAGAAGTCATCTCCACTTTACCACCTCTTTATCACGCCTTAGTGAATCTCCCCTGTTATGTCTTGAATAAAGGGACAAAGGAGAGATTCCGAGGGGACATTAGGATTTTCTGACCATATGAAGGCATGCAGAGGATTTTTAGGAGATCTTAGTTTACCTTTATCTAGACTATACCAAACATCAGGCTATCCACCCATTAGTGTCGGTCTCAGTGACTCTCCAGTGGTGGCGCCTTTAACATCGGTCAGCTATGGAGACCCACATGGTGGGAGGCTGTTGGTCTTTTAGAATTGGTTACCATCAAAATGAAGTGTTTGATACCTCTTAGAGTATTTATTTTTTGGGGCATATGCTACAGAGCTACCAGCATTTATATTAATTTTAAGTGTGTAATCAATATGTACATTTTATAATTTTTTTATGATTCATATTCATTTGCCAGATTTTGTTTGCCACGTGTCATACATATTTTGTGTTTTGCTACAGTTTGTGTTTCTGGTAGAGAACATTTTTTCAAGCAGCCTACATTTCTGATCTATTTATCATTTTTAATAGGCGCATATACATAGGTTATTGGTTTACCTTTCTAGTGTTGTAGGAAACTTGTAGGCACACTCACCCACCTACCTTTGGTTACATCATAAGTGCAAGAATAGAATACCTGTCAAACAGGCAATCAATATTTTTTTACTATTCATATTTATTCCTTATCTTACAAAGCTGCCACTAAGTGACCATGGAAGTTTGATGGAAGGCTTTAGGGCCTAGTACCAGAGGTGTAACTAGAAGCCATCGGGCCCTGGTGCAAGAATTGCCATGGCCCCCCCGATGACATTGACCCCCTCAACCACACTGGCCCCCTCATTAGCCATCTCCACATTGCCCTCAGTCTCCACATTGCCACCACATTCCCCCAAGTCTCCACATTGCCACCACATTGTCCCCAATCTCCACATTGCCAACACATAGCCTCCACATTGCCACCACATTGCCCCCAATCTCCACATTGCCTCCACATTACCCCCAATCTCCACATTGCCACCACATTGCCCCCATGATCCATCTCTATGTTGCCATCACACTGCCCCCACATTGCCCATCTCCTACCTCCCTGGTGGTCCAGTGGAGTGGCAGAAGAGGTCTGTGACTCCTTCTGAGTGGTCCTGTGTGGACCGAGCTCCCACCCAGTCCTTTCATAATGCAGAGCGCTGGGAGATTATGTCATCTCCCAGCGCTCTGCATTACTAGTGCTGAAAGGAGACCAGCTATCAGAATGCTGCGGGCACCAGGCGGGGGGTCGCAGTGACGGGTCCGGTCGCAGGTGCAACCCCTGCTGCCCTTATTGTTACGCCACTGCCTAGTACCACAGCATTTGCTGGAGTAATGTTTCACAAAAACAGCAGCTCCAATTAATCTTCATAGTATTTGAGCCATAGATAGTGTTATTTCAATACTGTCAGAGTTGTAGTTCAAGAGTAATTGAATGATAAATGTTCCCCCTCCCATCCCTTTTACCTAGTGTAAGCCCCTTCTCCTCAGATGTGGAATCTGGTCCATAGCCCAGTCAGCTCACAGCAAGGAACAATCTTCTTACTGTGAGAACAATGAAAACCCTGCCCCCCATGACAGTTTTTTCATTTTCCCTTATCTTAATTGAAGATTGTCCCTCTTTGCAATCTACCTGGACACACCCTGCTGCTCTGAGCTGAGCAGTGTTATAGCAGTAAAAGGGACAGAATTGAAATAACACTCTCCAAGGCCCAAATACTAGGATGATTAATTAGAGCTGCTTTTATTAAGAAACATTACCATCCCTTTAATGAAGCTTTCCCCAGAGTTATGTTACATAAAAAGCTGAGGAAAAGTATATATATTGCAGCACTTCTTTGCAGGAGTGGTAGCAGGTAATGTTGGTGGGTGGTAATGCAGGTAGATGGTGCACAATACCATCAAGGAGGAAGTCTTCATAATAATATCTCCCTCCTGCCATTTACCTTACTAAAGAGATAACAATAAGATAACAATGTCCTGGAAGTCATGTCACTGAAGGTGGACATGGTAGTTGCTAGCAAGACCAGAGAATCTCAAACTCTGCTTGCTGCACATAGTAATCTTTAAGAACCGGAATCTTTAATGCCATGCATTGCTTCTCCGTGTGTTGCTCATCCCTCTCATATACTCTGCCTGCTTCCATTTCAATTCATGTCAATTAAGGGAGGGGGGAGTTCCAGTGAGCAGAGATTGAGGTCCTTGAGCTTGCTAGCAACTGTTATGTTGGCCTTGAGCAAAACTAGACTGAGAACCACTGATTTAGATATGCCATAACAGTGGTTTTCTATTATGGATTAATTGCATATCTGTTAAATACACATACAAGCACACATATGCACACAAATATACACACATGCACATAGAAACACACAGACGAACACACACACACACACACAGATTCATATCTAGCAAAGTCCATTCTTCTCCCAACCATAGTTATCTCTGTCCTGTGACACAGCATTGTGGGGTCATCTCCTATCAACACTTGTCAACAAAGTAAGGTCACATGTGGTCCTGTCAGCACCCAGCAGTTTGTGGATGCCAAGAATGTTTGAGCAATATTAACTGAATAATGATACTAAATTCGCAAAAACTGGAATAAATACCTGTGAAATTGCATCAATTTCCATGTATGCTGCTCTGTACACAAGTTGGTCAGGTTGACGCCGCAATTTTGGAAAAAAAATGTTTTTGCTTTAACTTGCTTGTCATCAATATATACTAACAAGAGATCATGCATTGCCTGGGGTATGTATGGGAGAGAACATTGCACTCAGTCAGATACACACACACAGAAGAGACTTAGGACCCTGTGCACAAAGAAAGCGGAGCAAACCAGCTGCACCACAGAAGGCAACTAAAGGGGCAGTAAACTTTTTCATTAAAAAAAAAACAAAACATATTGTAGCTCTCTTCCTGATGAGTAAAATAGGGGTCTTCCCACTGCTGGAAAATATGTAATTCCAGCGGTTTTACAGTTTAAACAGTTGACATATTTGTCTTACGATAACATTGCCCTTTAGTGGCCAGAAAGTTCACATAGTGTTTACCTGGTGTTCAGACATTTATTCGGTTGCATTCTGTGCGCGAGATGAGTCACTGACAGTTCTCGATAGAATGTGTTCTTAAGATCTTCACTGCTTCCTGACAGTTTGAACTTTAAGGAATAGGGTGACCACATTTCCAATATGCCATTCCAGGACATGTGGTCACCCTACCAGTAACACACTTGCCAAAGGAGGACCAACACTGACTATAGCAGCATGAGGTCTGGAGTGCATGAGAAGCACTGGAGCCTGGAGGTACAATGCACTACAGGCTGCTAATGCTGATGTAAATATAACAGGCTTCACTCTAATTACCGATAACACTATTCCTCTGAGACATCGCATTACTCTCTCAAACTCAGGAGCACTGGTGGGACTCAGTCTCACTTGCCTTGAGAGCACTGGAGGAGACGAGTTTGTTTGTGCTGCCAGTCTGCACTGCTGCTGTGTCAAGCTCCTGTTCCATTCCATATCTCACTGCTGCACTGGCCGACACTCACTCTCACAGTCACTCACAACAACTTGGTGGCATGCGGCACCGGCATATATATGCATCACGCACCAGCCTGCCAATGAGGAGAGGACTATTGAAATACTCTCCTTTTTCATTGGCTGGTGGTGGTGCATACAGCCTTGCTGGAAGCAAGTTGGCTGTGATGTGAACGAAACGGCTGGCAGTGGCACTGGCAGGCAGAATAGGGCTAGGCTGAGTAGGCTAAGTGGACAGACTGGGTTGGGACTTGGGTGGTTTTGCCATTTGCTACCTTAATTCCGGGACTCTTTATTGTCCCGGTGGGGCATGATTCGGGACGCGGGACACAGGAGAGAATTAAGGGACAGTCCCGGGCATTCCGGGACATGTGGTCACCCTAGTCAGGAAGTAATGAAGCTGTTACCTATTTTCTGACAGTTTGAATGGTCATAACCATTGAATAAAAGAACTGACAATAGTTGGACTACCCTTAGTTTTACTCAGAGTGAAAATTCCTTTAACATATAGTTTTTTGTTAAATAAAAGTTTACTGCACCTTTAAATGGCAACTTCTCTAGTATAAGGCACATATTAATTAAGGGTTCAGCAAAAATGTAGAAGTCATTTGAGTTGACACACACTGGGGGCATACTTAATAAAAAGATATTGATGGGCAAAGCCACCTAATATTGGGCACGCTGAAGCAACACAACTGCTAATTGAAAAGGTTTCTCTGTTAGAAAATATAATCTTAATGGGAGATTTCAACTACCCTGAAATGGACTGGATAATTGTGACTTCCAGCATGATAAAGGTAAATCACTGAATAAGTATACTTAATGCCAATTTCATGTCCCAACTAATAGAGGAGCCAACTATAAATGGGGTGTTGCTGGACATAGTGGTCCCAAACAATTCTGAACTGTATAAATATAAAGTTAAAGTGTTAGTAATGTCCCAATATAAATAGACTTTATTTTGTAGAGCTTCAATAGTTGAATATAATGCAAAAAATGTATCTCTCAAACTGCTATGGTATGAGAGATATCGGCATTCAAACTTTGACCATTCCAAGGAAGTTATTCTGTTTAAAAAAAAGCTATTGCGGCTCTGCTGCAGAGCCTCCGTGTCAGCCTACATGGATCTCCTGCAGACAGCTTTACAGCTGACAGCAGGACACATCAAAGTTTGAATGCCGATATCTCTCAAACCATAGGGATTTGAGAGATATGTTTTTTTTGCATTATATTCAACTATTGAAACTCTACAAAATAAAGTCTATTTATATTGGGATATTACTAACGCTTTAAGGAAACATTTGGGCAGCAATGATCACAATATATTATCATATGACATTTTTAATAAGAAACCCATTAAAAAGCATTCAACTGCAAAAGACTAAGTTTACAATGATAAAAGCAATATCGGAGTATAATCAATGGGTTGTAATCTTCAAGATGAGAATGCACAAGAAAGAAAAAATGGGGTTTACTCAAAATGCTCTTGGATAAATATACACATCAACATATACCAATGGGTAATATATACAAGAAGTACAAATTAAGACTAAAGAAGTTTGCAAGGAAAAAAAGGAATAAGAAGTAGACTCTTAAACAGTTTAATTCAGAAGAGTCAGATAAATCATTAAAAATGATAAAGAATGTAATTGATTCTGCAAGCAATTAGCTAAAACTGAAAATGAGAAAATAATTACAAAAGAGCAAGAAATATCCTAAACACATCTATCTGTATATAAATGGAAGTCAAGATTAAGAATTATTTTGGCTGCCTTAAAGGGATAGTAATGTTTCATAATAAAAGCAGCTCTAATAAATAATCATAGTATTTGGACTTTGGAGAGTGTTATTTCAATTCTGTCAGAGTTGTAGTTCAAGAGTAATTCAATGACAAACTATTCCCCTCCTGCCCCTTTTACTGATGTAACACTGTTCAGCCAGAGCAGAAGGAAGGTGCCCAGGTAGATTGCAGAGAGGGACAATCTTCAATTAAGATAAGGGAAAAACCTGAAAAACTTGTCAAGGGGGCAGGGCTTTTATTGTTCTCATACAAAGAAGAGTGTCCCCTTCTGTTATCTGTCTGGTCTATGGACTGCATTCCACATCTGAGAAGAGATGTCTTACACTAGGTAAAAGGGGAGGGAGGGGGAAACTTTGCATGTGAATATCTCTCAAACCATAAAGGTTTGAGAGATAAGACTTATATCGTTCTTCATGTTTTTTTATTGCCTACAAAATAAAGATAAAACGAAGTATTAATATCCCTTTAAAACTAAAACAGATGAATTAAAGGGCTAGTAAGCAAGTGCAAGCACACTTTGGAGACTGTTCCAGTTTAGGATTTCTATTTCAGTAACGAGATTGCGGCTCTGCTGAAGAGCCTCAGAAGGTCCCGTGACCGGATTCCCCTGCAGTCAGCTTGAGCCCTGACGTCAGGGGAAGGGGAGGGAGGGGGGAACTTTGGTCCAGAATATCTCAAACCATAAAGGTTTGAGAGATGGGACTTGGGGTCTTTAGTTTAACCCCTTAAGGACTACGTGATGTGGTATGACCGTCACGGTCCTTATACCCTTAAGGACCAGTGACGGTCATAGCACGTCACGTACTTTTTACTTACAGCACTCTACCGGGTGCACTGTAAGTAAAAACGGGGCCTAAAATTGATCGCTCCAAGACCGGAGCGATCTCTCTTAGGCCTCCAAGCAGCGCACTGGTACGTGTAACAGGTCACGTGTACTGGCGCGTCGGGAAAGATCAAAGAGGTCCTTAAGGGAAGGTAACTTCCCTGGACCGCTGGTACTTAAGGGGTTAACTTTTTACCACCTGCAAGATTAGCTTTAGTTATTTTATGGCAATACTATCCATTTAATGAATGAAATAATTAACCCTTTAAATACCTGCGCGTGCACACGCGGTCAGCACTTACACACCATGGAGCTTTTTTTGTGTGTATCCAATTCAGGGCTCCACGAATGACGTGCAGCCATAAGGGAAGCCTTGAATTCCATGACATGCCAGGACATGCCAGGCACTGGTCCTTAAGTGGAGGACAGCCAGGACGGTCCTGGCCCGTCCTTGGTTCTGGAGTTAATTAGCATATTGCAGTGCACCTAAAACAAATTCATTTCTTCTGTATGTTCAAAGGAAGCAACAATAGCATGCTTTAGGCAAACAGGGAGAATTACAGAATTTCATCCAACATGTACATGTCTTACTGAGGACAAAGTCCAAAAAACCCTGGAAAAGGATATGGTGAATAAAGCACCTAGACCTAATGCACACAGCCAAGGGTACTTAAAGGGGAACTATTACCCCAAATAAAGTCTGCCCCCAACAATTAGCCATCTAGTGATAAGCTTTAAAATAATAATATTAGCCAGCATAATTACCACGTTACTGAGAAATCCTACTTCTACCGAGACTGACGGCCAGGCAACAGCGCAGACATCTTTGCATACAGACAGACCATCAGTCCTGGTCTTCTCTAGGAGGAGTGCATGGTACCTTTAGGTACCAGAAGGGACTGACGGGGCAGGTGCGCAGATGCCTCTAAAGTGCTGTTGCCTGGCTGTCAGTATCGGCAGAAGTAGGATTTCTCAGTAACGCGGTAATTATGCTGGATAATAGTACTATTGTTAAGCTTATCACTAGATTGCTAATTGTTGGGGGGAGACTTTATTTGGAGTATAGTTCCCCTTTAAGGACCTTACAGCCTTATTCAGCAAGCTAATGCAATTCTAGGGCAAACCAACCATTCTATATGGAATTTATGTCATTTGTCCCCTACCGTGGAGTTGTTTTGGCCCAGAATTACACCTTCTTTAGTTTGTTGACTAAGGCCTATAGTTCAATAATTGCAGACCATTTTAGTTCACATTTATTGATTCACTATCATCAGGCACAGTCCCTGCGAATGAATGGAGGAAAACAGATGTAGTAATTTTACTCAAAAAGGATGCAAGATCAAAACTGGGAAATTACAGACCTGCAAGTTTCACTTCCGTAGTGGGTAAGATATTAGAAGGCTTAATAACCAATAGTATTTAGGATTCTGTGACCATTAACAACCTTATTAATAGGAGTCAGCATGGTTTTATGAAGAATAGATCATGTCGAAATAATTTACTTGAAGGAAAGTGTTAACTTCAACTAGGGTATTGCTGCTGATGTACACTTGGATTTTGTAAAAGCCTTTGATACTGTGCCTCACAAAAATTAAAGTTGACTTGAAAGACGATATCTGTTTGTGGATATAAACGTGCTAAAAATACTCAGGCATTTACGCATACATTTAGACGCATATCTAGGCGGACATATACAAATTCTCACACATATAGAGAGTTGCAGTAGATCAAAGGAGAGGAAATAAACAATTGATGACAGCTACCTGAAAGGTAATCCAATGCATGCCCACAATGGGCAGACAAGTGGCTGGCAATTTAGCCAAGGTAATTCCTGAGAAATTATACCCTTAAATAATAGGAAATCTTATGGTGTGAAAGCCCTGGTTGGGGAATGATCTGACTGAGAAAAGGTTGATGGGGAAGAAGGCTGATAATAGGAGAATCAGAAATAGTTTTGACTCTCACTGGGGAAGAAAAAGTCTCCAAAATAGATTTTAAAGGGAAAGTAATACTTCATTTTATCTTTATTTTATTTTGTAGACATTAAAGAAAGCATGAAGAACGTTATAAGTCTTATCTCTCAAACCTTTATGGTTTGAGAGATATTCGCAAGCAAAGTTTACCCTCCCGCCCCTTTTACCTAGTGTAAGCCATCTCTTCCCAGATGTGGAATGCAGTCCATAGACCAGACAGATATCAGCAGGAGGCAATCTTCTTCCTATGAGAACAATGAAATCCCTCCCCTCCTTGACAAGTTTTTCAGGTTTTTCCCCTATCTTAATTGAAGATTGTCCCTCTCTGCAGTCTACCTGGGCACCTCCCTTCTGCTCTGGCTGAACAGTGTTACATCAGTAAAAGGGGTGGGAGGGGGATATTTTGTCATTGAATTACTCTTGAACTACAACTCTGACAGAATTGAAATAACACTCTCCAAAGTCCAAATACTATGAAGATTAATTAGAGCTGCTTTTATTATGAAACATTACTATCCCTTTAAGTGAAAACGTAGACAATTAGCAGACAGTCTGAAAGGCAGCAGATAGCTAATGTGGAAAAAAAAGAGTCAATTTCCTCCCATAGTTGGGATGTCTATCAGACACAGTTGCCTCCAGGCATTCTGTTTTATTAATAAAGACTTTCTACTTAAGCCGACCTGCTGCTCACATGGACCATAATTATAAAAGTAAGCTGGAGTTATTCTGGAGCAAGCCAAATGCAACATAGGGGACATGTAAACATTCCTGTTAAGTTAAATTGGGCTTTTAACCCCTTGAATGCTAAAGATTTGAGACCTCTCGAGCATTCAATGAGTTAAAAAACTGTATTCAAGTCATGGGAATTTAGGAATTTTCATTTGTCCCATATGATTAAGGAAGGGCAAAAAAATCAGAGAAATTTCCCTCAGGATTTTTCGCGAAACTATTTCCTGCTTTTTTTGTGAAACTTCCCTTCCATAGACAATACATAAAATGTTCTCCTTTTCGCCAGATATTTGCCATATTTCGCCTATGTTTTCTATAACTGCAAGATTTATTTAGTTCTTCTGAGGGCTGGTGGACAAATAAATAGCTGAAAGTAAAAGTTGTTAGTCCTACAGCAGTATATGCCTTGATAAAATCGTTAGCAGGCTAAGTGCCTTTGTCCTTTGCCCACAACACTAACTTCCTGCACATTGGCACAAGCATCCTTGAAAAATAACTGCTTGGAATATTCCAACAGAGTACAACACATGACATAAGTTCTTTAAAGCCTCTGTTTTCAACAAAAGAAAGGGGCAGCATGTCAACAACCAAAATTTTGACAAGTTTACTATTCCATAGGCATACTTTGGCATTATTTTTGCGCAGGGTTTTGACTTCTTTCTAAGAACTTAGTAAGCGTGGGGTGGCAGTACATAGTAGAAGAACTGTGTAACTTTATTGTTTTAATTACATGACTTGTGGAGTTGGTGGGGGTGGTAGTGGTGCTATGTATAGGCATACCCCTCTCCAGCAGGAACAGAAAATCTTGAAAAACAGCACTTCTTTTATGTACCCCAGAGTCCAGGGAATGTTTAGGATTATTTATGCTGCTACTAGTTGCGGCCCCTCTGACCTGTTGATGGTGTGTCTTCCAGTCAGACCTGTGGTTGTGCTTCAGGGGGGAACCTATTGAGGACGCACCTAGCTGTGAGCCTTGCTTCCTCCTGCTCACATTCTTCTTACACAGACAACAGATAGCAAAATGTTTTCCTTTTGGATCCTGAGTGAAGTATCTCCACAGTGTGGGGTTCCTAAGAGGCTGCTGCTACTACAAGTGGGGCTAGATGTTGCTGAAATTGTACTACTACTAGGTGTCATAGGTGCTGCACTTCCAAGAGCAGCAAAGGCACACATCAAAGCTAAGTTTGTGAATACTTAAAACCTGTCTTGTTGCTGGTTATTCAACATAGTGTGTGTGTGTGTGTGTGTGTGTGTGTGTGTGTGTGTGTGTGGTTGAATGGGGCTTTGAAGAGGTGATGATGCTGATGATGACTGACAGGATGACTGTGTATTTTTGTCATCACACAGAATTTGGGGATATTTGAGGGAATTATCCTTTGCTCCCTTCTCACCCCCCCCCCCAGACTCCCCTGAAACAGACATAACAGCCAGTTCAGGAAGGAACTTGGATCACAGCTGCCTATGTCTACTCGCTCACACACAATTTAGGGGTATTTGGGGTAAACCTCCTTTGCTCCCTTCTCACACCCCCAGATTCCAGTAGGACAGAAATAACAGCTAGATCAGGAAGAAACTTGGAACATGGCTGCCTGTATCTTCCCAATCTGCCAAACAGAATTTGGGGGTATCTGGGGTCAAACTCCTTTCTCCCATCCTGTCTCCCAGAGTCCCATGCCTACAAGACTACCTGCCTATAAGACTCCCTAAACTAAGCTTCAACTTCACTTTATTAGCCTGTCTTCTCTAGAGAAAAAATGTGCTGCTTTCTCTTCCTCTTGCAAACACAGAGTGGCATGCTGTGAGAACCTGCTACACTTTTATATGACTGCAGGAAAAAAAAAGATAATTGATTTCAATGCAATGAGCTATGCAAAAGAAGTGAAAAAAACGTCACTTTTCGTGAAATATTTCCTGCTTGGCGAAAACTGCTATTTTTCTCTTGTTTCGCTTTCGAGGCAAAAACTTTCACTCATCCCTATGATGCAGTTGGTTCACTCCAAATAACTCCAGTTTGCTTTTATAAATATGAGCCATTGAGCCTTATTCATTAACCAAACAGATGGAAATCTGGAACAAACCAACTGCACCACAGGAGACAAATGAAACATCCCAAACCACATTGCTTTAACCCTTTCAGTGCCACAGAGAGCAATCAATTGCTTACCACTCTGGCATTAAGTTTTTAACCCCTTAAATGCTAGAGGTTTGCAAATCATTGTTTCACAATAATTGGGGACCTCTCGAGCATTCAAGGGATTCAAATCCTCATTTAAATCAGTGGGAATTTTTATTCACCCCTTTGACTTAGTTGATTTTAACTGCACCTTATTACTTTGATTAATAAGTTCAATGTGTCAATTGGTCTGACTGCCAGCACAGTAATAGGGTTTTTGTGCATTAACTGCAGTTTCAGATACCCTGGATTAGTATGCATATGACTGTTATTAAGAGGCAAGGCTAACAGACTTCCCGTTAGCTAATTTACTTATCACCTACAAACATTCACACATTTATTTTACATCGAAGTGTTTTTGTTTGCTGATAGAGGGGGCATGGCAATCAAAACAATTGGATGAGGAGGAACCATCGCTTAGCCACCTTCACACCCCATGCCTTCTCAACCAACCACCCCACATGCCTTTACAAAAAAAAAATTCAGACCTTGTGGTGGGACATGAGGACCTCTCCTGATGCCCCTCCAGTTACTGATCTCCAGATTTGGCTGGGAGTTCAATAGCATACCTCCCAAGTGTCCCTCTTTTAGACCCAAATCCCACTGTCCCCCTTTCCTACCCTGATGTCCCTCTTTTTAGGAGATCAGACTGTGTGGTGTATATATAAATGTATCATATTGCTCTACAGTAATAAAACTCTCATTAGTGTTTGTTTAAACGTCTGTATATGTGTTTATAAGTTTGGTCTTGTTATAAGTTATTTATTAGGTTACACAAGGAGGTATCAAGAGGTCATGAAATAGCCTAAAACTCTGCGGCAATGCCCCACCCACCAGCCACACCCCCAGTAACACCCCCTAAAACACAAGTGTCCCTTTTTGGCAAATTGAAATGTTGGGAGGTATGCAATAGCATCAACGCAGGTGAGCAAGAGGGCTCCCCTGCTTCCATTGTACCCAAACTACCGGATAAGAGTGGGCAAGACCGGGAAAACCTTACACATCAATGTGGGAGGCTTCCCCTCATTGACATGAAAGGGTTTTCTGACCCCGCCCACTCCTACCCGGTAGTTCTGGTAGGATGGAATCAGGGGAGCCCTCTTGGTCCACTGGGTCACCTCTATTGATCTTCCAGCATAATCGGCTAAGAGATCAGTAGCTGGGACCACGAGGTCTGCCTTTAACAAAAAAAAAAAAAACACAAGGGTTGGCCACACGGGAAAAGTCATGCCACAGTTGTTTGTATGTGTATATATATGTATACACATGCAGAAACACATGATTGCTTTCCAGTTAGCTCTTCAATGTGTTCTTGCAGTTCTTCAGGCCTAGTCTTAAAGGGATAGTAATACTTAAAATGTAAAAAAAAATATGTTGTAGGGATTATCCCCCTGAGTAAAACAAGACTACTTCCACTGCTGAAAGGTGTTTCATTCAAAAGTTATTAATTTTCAAATTTGAATTTTTTAGGTGCAATATCACAGTGGCCTGAAATTGTACAGTGGCGCTGTTGCTACACCATCCTATGGAGATTTATGGTCCCGGGACCAGAGCTGTCCGTAGGATCGTGTAGCAACAGCGCCACTGTACAATTTCAGGCCACTGTGATATTGCACCTAAAAAATTCAACTTTGAAAATTAATAACATTTGAATGAAACACCTTTCAGCAGTGAGAGTACTGTTGTTTTACTCAGGGGGATAAACCCTGCAACATATGTTTTTTTTAATTTTAAGTATTACTGTCCCTTTAAAGGGCCAGTATAATGAAATAAGAGTGAATAATATTTGTGAATTTACATAAATAGTTAAATAATTAAGTGGGATAGGTGAGAGGCTGCTATAGTGAGAAAAGGAGAAGTGCAATACGAGAAGAAGAGAAAAGAAACTCACAGCGCCAACTCACTTTGACATATATAATGAATACAACTTTAAGATAATTCTAAAGATAGATATTTAACTATTTATTTAACTATTTATGTAAATTCACAAATATTATTCACTCTTATTTCATTTATTTAATAATATTGGCCCTTTAAGACTAGGCCTTAAGCCTGTCATGGTGAGCACGCTCCCTGCCTGTTTGAAATCAACTACTCCTCACATGACTTGTGGTGAGTTGCTTAAAAGGTTATTTTAGGAGAGTTCTGTCCGATCCACAGTCCTCTTTCTTCTATACAATGCAGGCTCCTTTGGGGTCTGGTATACCAGGTAAGTCCCTCATATACACCTTTTTATTACTTTTGTTGTTTTTAATTGCACTACACTGGGACCCACAAAAACAAAAATAATAAAGAGCATATTTAAAGGGTCCCTAGCTCACCAACGCTTACATTATGATACTTCCTCAGGACTTTTTGATTTAAATTTTTTAGATAGAGTTTTCAGATGTAATAGAGTAGGACTTGCCTGAAAGTGAAACACCTTGGCATTGACAAGATTACCCACAACTTGGCCAATCTGTGACACAAAAATGTCACTTATTTACTAAGAATTATTATATATGGCCATTACAGGGCACACGTTATTTTTTTTATATAGAGTAGAGCAGGATTGGCTTTTTGTCTGTGTTTTTGTCACGTCCTATCGGTTCCGCTCTGCCTTACCTCCACTTTCTTTTTCCTCGGCCTTCTTACCCATCTCTGTGCCATGTCCTTACAGCCCACTCTGCCTGTCTTCACTCCAGTTTCCTTCGGCGCATCCCCGCGCTACCTCTCTCTTCTCTCTCTGTTAGGTCTGTGGCATTTCCTCGGCTGTCTTTTTCTCTAGGCATGCGCAGGAGTGGCTTCCGGCGCATAGCCTTAAAGGGACAGTGCCTGCACACTACCGACGCATTAGTATAGCGTCTGGAGTAGTGCAGCCAGCCTAGTCCAAGTATATATTTTCTGTGTATGAACCCAGCATATCCTGACCAAGCCTATGTCTACTGATTCTTGCCCAAGTTTTTCCATGTATGACCCTGCCTGGCCCTGACCTGATCTTTGCTGACTGATTTGGTACCTTTCACTGTAATAACCATGTATAACTCTACCTGGCCCTGACCTTGCCTACTAATTTTGGTACCTATTTCCTTTACTTTCCTTGTATGACCCTGCCTGGCCCTGACCTCTCCTCTGTCTGCTGATCTAGACCCGTATTGTCTTAGCCAGCCTCAAGACTACTACTACTACTAATGAGTCCATTATATCACCAGGCTCTGCCCAGTGTGTGCTCTCTGTTTCTGCTGGAGTCTGTACTCTCCCTGGGCATCAGGGTTGTATAGATTGTTCAAAGGGGATCATCGAGGGACTCCTTAGGCTCAACCGAAGGGGGCCAATCTAGCTTCGTGGCTAGCACATTCATCTGGCTAGGCAGCAACACAATCCCCTTTGGGCAACCAACGTACCCAAGCCTCGTTCCCAAGAGTCACGCCCTAGCATCTTGCTCCTCTATTCCTTGTTGGAGGAGTCTTATCTTCCTACTTTTACTCTGTAGGCCTCCAGTTGAGGATATTCCTATTCGCGTCATCACAGTTTTCACTTTGGGTTTCTAGCCTAATGTTTGGGGGAACTGAAAAACCCCCTCATTCCATGCTGCTTTCTATATATTTATCTTTAGAATTACCTTAAAGTTGTATTCATTATATAGATATGTCAAAGTTAGTTGGCGGTGTGAGTTTATTTTCTCTTCTTCTGATATATACATATTATATATTATATCATCTGAATCTTGATAAAGGTCCAGTTTGTGGACCGTTTATTGTGCTATTTCAGCTTAAATAAATTCTGATGATTAACAAGACCCACGGGTGCTGCCCCTTCTTTCTACTTACATCTCTCTCTCTATATATATATATATATATTATCTCTCTCTCTATATATATATATATCTATAATATTATAACATCTGTATCATCCATGGTCGATCCACTGCAGGATGAAGTCTCCTCAACAAGCCTCCAACAACTTTGGTACTGTACCTTTTTATTGCTGAAGATCTGAGGAACATGGGACAGGGCTGACAGAGCAGAGACACAGCTAAAGGAGAGGGGGAATATGACTAGAAAAAGAAGGTGTGGCCACTGAAAGATAACTCTACCAGAGGACAGAATAAGAGATAGAGAAAAGAGAGAGGTGGCATGGGGTAGCCGAAGGAGAAGAGAGTATAGTAGAGTTGAGATTAAAATTGTATGTGGCTGGAAAATGGGGAGGAAATACACAGCTATAGGAAGAAAAGAGAGAGAAGAGACACAGTTAGTGGAGAGTGAGAAGAGGGGGATATAAGACACTTTTGGTTGTACAGGGAGAAATGACATAGCTAACACAGAGAGAGGGGGAATGGTAAGACTAGAAGATACAAAGAACAAAAAGACACAGTGCAAAGACACTTTTCTAAGTGTAGCAGAATATATAAAATACTAGTGTAAAAGCCCGTGCACATGAGCCAAGGTCTGTGAGATGTTAACCCTTTGAGTGCCACTGCATACCCCTCCGGCACTCAAAGGGTTAAAAGGCCAATCCTGCTGTGCTTACTGCCGTTACTCACGCGATGCGCTGTAGAGACTGCCTGATCGCACAGAATGCTCCCAGCACAGAACTCCCAGCATTCCGTACAGAAAGCTCCCAGCACAAAACTCCCAACATTCCACACAGAATGCTCCCAGCACAGAACTCCCAGCATTCTGCACAGAATGCTTCCAGCACAGAACTCCCAACATTTCGCACAGAATGCTCCCAGCACAAAACTCCCAACATTCCACAGAGAATGCTCCCAGCACAGAACTCCCAGCATTTCCCGCAGAATGCTCCCACCACAGAACTCCCAGCATTCTGAGCATTCAAGCAGTCTCTACTACGCATGACGGCTTCTGACAAACATCCTAGCAAATTATTATATAGGATTAGCATAAAAATCCACCCCCTTCCCACACAGTCCTACTCACTTATTTGGGAGGTTTCCCGTGCCTCCCAGTCAGAATATCTGTCAACGACGATGAATATCCGCTCCCAGCATACACCAATAGGAAGGAATATAATTCCCAAAAAAAGCATTTGATACCGTATATATATATCTAAATATATATGGACTGTATATTGGGAATCTTTGCTCATAAAATAAAAATAGCGAATAGAGCAACTAGGGGAAAATAAGTCCTGATATAGAAATAACTATATAGAGGACTCAAAAACAGGGGAAGGGGAATAAATAGCTAAACTTTATTAAGAAAAAAACACAATAAAATGTGGCTACTAAAATAAAAGTTAAAGTAAAATAGATCTATTTGTGTATTTCTAGTAAAGAGTCACATCCACAGAGGTATATAAAATAAAGACAAGATTACAAGTAATCAAAAAAATTAAAAATACCACTAATATCAAAAAAAGGTTAATAAAAGAAAATAAAAACAATATCATAATAATGACCTGGTGATGAAATCAGAATTAATCTGTTCGACTAGACTAGACTAGAAGATAGATGGAGATATGACAGCGTTGATAAAGTAGGGAAGAAGGAAGGAGAGAAAAAGTAAAAGCTGGAAAGGTAAAAAAAATCATGGCTGGCAGGGAGGGGAGAATGTGGCTGTAGAGGGACGTGGCTGTTCTCTAGCTGAATAGAGCAATTCTGGGTATTGCTGGGCACTGACACTAGTCACTGTTTGTGTCTGGTTAACAATTAACTGTCTGAACATGAGGTCACATGCGGGGTCTCACAGAAACAGAAATGTCCTAATAACACCTCAGTCCAGGACAAATTCATCTGTCCTAATGTCCACTGAAATTCTGAGAGATTATGAGTGTATGTACATGTATGCGGTTTGCATACCTCCCAAGTGTCCCTCTTTAGGAGGGACAGTCCCTTTTTTAGACCCAAATCCCTCTGTCCCTCTTTCCCACTCTGATGTCCCTCTTTTTAGGAGATCAGACTGAGTGGTATGTAGATAAGTGTATCATATTGTTCTACAGCAATAAAACTTTATGAAGTATTATTATTGTTTGTTTAACCCCTTAACGACCGGCCGATCGGAGCGGCGTGGTCAGTTAAGGACCACGGAGCATTTTTTTTTCTTCTTTTGCTTCCGGACTCCCCGAACGGCATGCAGCCGCGGGGGGAGCCCGGAATTCCATGACGGTCATAGTATGTCATGGGTCGTTCAGTCAGATTGACCCTTGACGTACTATGACTGTCAAGGGTCGTTAAGGGGTTAAATGTCAGTATGTGTGTGTATAAATTAGTCTGTGTAAATAAAATAGTTTGGTCTTGTTAGAAGTCATTTATTAGGTAACACAAAGAGGTGTCAATAGGTCATGAAATAGCCTAAAAATCCCAGGTAATGTCCCACCCACCAGCCACGCCCCCAGCAACACCCCCTAAAACACAAGTGTCCCTCTTTGGCAATTTGAAATGTTGGGAGGTATGGGTTTGTGCATATGTGTGTGTGTGTTCTGTGCTTGTATATGTTAAAAACAAACAACTACATCATTAGAACTGGATGTGGAACCTCTTATGGGACTACAATTCCCACAATTCTCAGCAGACCAACAACAAATATGTCCACTCGACTCACATATTTACATTTGAGGACCTGAGGGCTGTGCAACCCATTGCTTCTCAGCGCATTGAACATTCCTGTGGTCCTCAAGGGATTAATTAAAATCCCAACTTTTGCATAGTAATTGCAAAACTGGACATTTTCTTAAAGGGATAGTAATGTTTCATAACAAAAGTAGCTCTAATTAATCATCATAGTATTTGGACCATGGAGAGTGTTATTTCAATTCTGTCTGAGTTGTAGCTCAATAGTAATCCAATGACAAAGTATCCCCCTCCCGACCCTTTTACTGATGTAACACTGTTCAGCCAGATCAGAAGGGAGGTGCCCAGGTAGACTGCAGATAAGGACAATCTTCAATTAAGATAAGGGAAAAACCTGAAAAAACTTGTCAAGGGGGGCAGGGCCTTCATTGTTCTTATGGCAAAAAGATTGTCCCCTTCTGTTATCTGTCTAGTCTTATAACCAGATTCCACATCTGAGAAGAGATGGCTTACACTAGGTAAAAGGGGCGGGGAGGGGAAACTTTGCTTGTGAATATCTCTCAAAACATAAAGGTTTGAGAGATAAGACTTACATCGTTCTTCATGTTTTTTAATGCCTACAAAATAAAATAAAGATAAAATGAAGTATTACTATCTCTTTAAGGAAAAATATTCCCTAGGAATTAATGGCTCTAAATTTTGTAACTGAATGACTTACCTAAGTAGGTGTCCTTCATACAGCAGTAAGGTATATCTATATATGTTTTTACTTACGTTTGACCTCTGTCATAGTCTATTGCTAGTTGTTTCAATTTAGAATCTAATAAAGACTATTGACTCTTACACACCATTCAGATCTATTGTAGCCTATTGATTGTTGTGAGGAGGTGTGACCTAGAGGCAGACTTAACCCGTTATCACTGGGTGATATGCCAGGACCGTCACAAGAATCCATCCTTGCAGGGTGGTGTAACTGATGGCTCCAGGACCAGAGCAGTTTCAGCCTTTCCCCAGTGGTTATGCACATGTGATCGCTGCTCCACCAATCACATGTGCCAGTGGAGCCACATGACAAAGGCAATGTATGTAAACATTACATCTGTCACTGTTCTCTGTCCCTCTTTTCCTCCTCACGATCATGAGGAAGAGAGAAGCAGAGAACTCGGTTGCCAAGAAGATTAAATGGCCAAAGAGGGGGGCATTTTTATTTATTGCTGGGGTCAGGAATAGAGGAAGAGCAGGTTTGGTCATTTGATGACCAATTGCCACCTCTTTGTGTTACTGAATAAATGATTTAGAGCAAGAAAAAAACATTTTATTTAAACAGGGTAATTTATAAACACATATACTGAACTAAAAAAAAATGTGAGTCTGGAAGCGGTCCTCAGGCAGTTTGGTTTTGGCCCTCGCATTTTGTCAGGCATTATGAGTATGTATTCCTCCCCTAGTGCTAGGGTAAAAGTAAACGGTGTTTTATCAGACCCATTTTCAATCACAAATGGAACTTGTCAGGGTTGCCCTCTGTCTCCTATCCTTTTCATCTTAGCCCTGGAACCTTTCTTGAATATTGTGCGTAATACTCGACTCATTACGGGTATCCAGTCAGGCAAGAACAATTTTAAAATTGCTGCGTATGCTGACGATGTACTGTTCTTTCTCTCAGACCCTTCTAACTCATTACCTCCCTTGATTGCATCTCTGGAGGAATACTGCTTAGTCTCACAGGCAAGGATTAACTTTTCCAAGTCCGAAATTTTAAACCTCAGTCTTCCTGAGCATACTGTACAGCTCCTGCAACGCTCATTTCCGTTTAAATGGGCGGCCTCTTCAATCCGATACTTGGGGTCCGGCTCTCTCCCGATTTACGTTCTCTCCCAGACCTCAATTTCACTCCTCTTCTTCTCTCTATCTCTGAATACCTTTCCAGATGGATGTCATTACCCATTTCCTGGTTCGGCCGCAACAACCTGGTTAAAATGATGGTAGTTGCCAAAGTCTTATACTTGTTTAATGCTTTACCTGTCCATATCCCACAACGGATTCTTCATGCCCTTCAGGCCTTGGTGTCCCAGTTTATTTGGGCCAGGAAGAAACAACGGCTTCGACGCGACATCCTGACTCTTCCGACTCATCGGGGAGGGATCAATATGCCGGATTTCTCTTTATACTACCAAGCAGCTACCTTATCTAAGATTTATGATTTTGTATGCTCCCCACCTAAATTTTGGACGGAATCTCTGAGGGAAGCATTAGGTCGTTTTGATCTGTTACAAATACTGCTTAATCATTCTCACCCGATTCCACGTGCTTGTATGCAAAATTGTATACTCAACCATCTAGTCAGTACGTGGAGAACAGTCAACTCCTCCCTCCAGCTTGCTCCTCTGCCTTCTCCTTTAGCATCGGTCCTTGGAAATCCAGATTTTGTTGCAGGCTCTCTTGATTCTTCCTTTGAGCCCTGGAGAGGAAAGGGCATGGACACCTTACAATCCTTACTCCGGTCAGGTTCCTTCCCCACTGAGCTGGACCTTGCCGAACTACTTCAGGTGGAGAGGATTCCTTGGAGTACATACTTCCAAGTGTGACATTGGGTGAAGACAGTTATTTCACGGGGTTATTCTACCAGAGAGCTGACACCTTTTGAGAAAACATTGACTTCACCTCCCCAATCCTTCAAACCCTTATCCTTCTGCTACTCACTTCTACAACCTGCTACTCATGCTAGAAAACCTTATTTCTTACTTCAGTGGGAGAATGAGCTTGGCATGGCTATTCTATGGGAACGCTGGACTTTAGCGTTCAAACTTAATTTTACCCGTATCCGTGATACGAAGATGAGGGAACTCAATTATAAAATCCTTACCAGATGGTATATGACCCCGGATCGGATCTCTCACTTCTCACCTTCCTGCTCCAACATCTGCTGGAGATGTAAGAAAGAACCGGGCACCATGTTACATATATGGTGGTCGTGTTATCTAATTCTTAATTTCTGGGACTCTGTTCTGTCACTCATCCACAGAATTACATTATGTACATTACCTAAAGATCCTTGGATGTGCCTCTTCTCCCTTGCTCCTGATTCTTGTTCTCCTTCGCTTGTAGGTTCCTTGCCTATTTTGCGTTTGATGTTCACTGTCGCTAGGGCCCAAATCCCCGTTTTTTGGCTCTCTGAAGACCCCCTCTTGAAATCTGGTTGTCTTCGAGGGATGGAGGATTTATTCCTCATGGAACGACAGTATGCCACTTATACATCCTCCTCACAGATTTTCAATAACCTTCGGGCTGGATGGATATCGTTCAGATCAGAGTTGCGATCACGAGACCTGGTGGATGTTGTTAATGTATAACCCACTTCCTCTTTATAACTTCTCTACACAGGGGTTGTCGACTCTTCGTTGATGGCTCTCCTCTTGGAGGTTGTCTCAATTGCCACATATTCTTCCTTGTATCCATCTTGGATGCCTTGACTGTCTGCTGAGGTCTGCCACGGTTGCTGCCTGCTGCCACTTACCCCCTCTTCTCTTCCCTATTATCTGCCTTGCTCACTCTTCTCACTTCTTCTTATAACTCTTGCTTTACATCCTTTTCTTCACTGTCCTGTTGCTACATGAGTCCTTGTCATCTATGTCTTCAGTTACACTGCTGTTGTACTACCAAAATTTTACAAATGTCTTCAACACCAATTTTCTTGTAACGTTCCCCCTATTACATGTTATGATATTGTTCCTTTCTTGCTATTGGGTCCTAGGATCCACACCTGATATTATTCTTGTTTCTTTGCTGACTTATGTATGTACTTTACACTATTCTCAACAAAGCTTTTTTAAAAAAAAAAAAAATGTGAGTCTTATTGCTGTAGAGCAATGTGATACACTTATATACACACCACACAGTCTGATCTCCTAAAAGAGGGACACCAGGGATGGAAAGAGGGGCATACGAATTTTCATCTCAGAGGCATAGTACCCTCCTAAAAACAGGCACTTGGGCGGTATGAATGAACATTCATACTTTTATCCAGTCCCTTTTAAAAATGAACTAACTGAACCAAAATTATCACAGGAAACCCTATAAAGATGTTGTGTTTTTATTTTTTTTTTCAAATTGCTTTGTATTATTATCAAATTAATAAATTGTGGGTTATCAGTATAAACGTGGTATAAAAAAAAAACACAAAGGCATACTAAAAAGGCCAAAATTGCTCTTGTCCTGTAGTGTTAAAATGTTTTCATCACCAAGGGTTTAAAGGGACAGTAATGTCCCTGAAAAAATATTTAGCATTTTGTAGCACTTAAAAAGTTGAATTGAATGCAAAACACACTATCTCTCAAACCGCTATGGTTTGAGAGATACATGCATTCAAAGTTTGACATTTCCTGTAAAGCTGACAGCAAGAGATCTGTGTGATCCGACATGAGAAGCCTCTTCAGCAGAGCCGCAATTGTGTTATTTAAAACAAAATACTTAATCGGAATGGTCTACAAAGTGTGCTTGCAAACCATGCACACTTTGTAGACCTTTCCAATGAAGTCATTCTTTTTAAATAACACGAATGTACTCAATTCAACTTTTTAAGCACTACAAAATGCTAAATATTTTTCTGGGACATTATTGTTCCTTTAAATAGAGAGCACACTAAACAGGAAACTGTACATACAACACTTAACATACATACTGTAGATAGCTACATGTGACTGCTGTACAAAGTGCACCTACTTAAGCCAATTTATTAAATACATTACGAGGCACTTATTCCTAAGTTAGAGTTCCCTTTAATACTATAATGACAAGTTTTAAAAAAATACATTTTGAACTTGTTTGTAATGCTATAATAATGGTACAATTCTGGGAAAAACAAGCACAAACAAAGAGGACAAGTAACAATACCCCAAATGTCCCACTAATTCATATGTGGCTTTTAACCCTTCGTCATCGGAGGAGGCTGGATAGAAGAAGAGGAGCAGAGGCAGAGCGGCAGACTGTGGTACAGATAAGGTAACCGCAGTCTGCTCGGAAGTAGGTACAGAGCTGTAGTTATTCTTTTAAGTTTGCCAAACAAGCGTTTTTTTTTAAGGTAAACACTTGTCATTATATACGAAATATATAACAAAACGATTTAGGCAAAGTTGTAAAGGGGTGATAGATTTCCTAGAACGGATACACACATTGTGATAGGCATGCCTCCTCTGATGCCACTGAGGAGTTTAATTGCTGCAAAACGCAGCAAAAGCAGGCTGAGTTTAGCTGGGAGTGGAGGCGGGTCTTTCCGGGGCATCACACAAGTGGGCGGGAAGTGGAAGGAACTGGGTGAGGAAGGAGGAAAACTGGAAGGAACTGGGTGAGGATGGAGGAAAAGTGATGGGAACTGGGTGGGAAGGAGCAGAAGTGGACAGAGTTTTAACCCCTTAGTGACGGCCGCGTGCAGACGCGGCCGTCACTTAACGTCCGTCTAACATTTTTTTTTATTTTTTTAAAATAATCCGGAGTCCCCGAACGGCGCGCAGCCGCGCGGGGAGCCGGATTTCCGGGACGTACATGTACGTCCTCTGTCACTAAGTGACAGCCACACAGGACGTACATGTACGTCCTGTGTCATTAAGGGGTTAAAGAAAACTCCCCACATCCGGAGAATACTCAGCCTCTGCCCCAGAGACCCGGTAATGCTCTCTCAAAACCGGAATCTCAGGGGCAACCCGGAGAGTTCCCAGGTATGGGGCTAGGTTTTATACCACACAGTGGGCCAGTTGTACAAAGATAGAAGTGGAGCAATTCTGGTGCAAACCAAATGCACTATACGAAACAAGTAGAAATTGTTATTGATCTATATGGCACTTTTTGCCCCGTTAATCACCTCCATCTCATTGAATTCTACAATGATCTGCTTGAACATTAGCATTCAAGGGGTTATAAATACCATTTAAATCAACTGGACATTTTATTTCTTTCCTGCGGTGCAGATGGCCTGCTCTAGGATTGCTCCGACGTGTTTGGTACATACAGCTGTGTTCTTGAGGAAAGAAAGGCGACTGGGGGAAGGTGAGAGAGAGAATGGGGGAGGGACTGGGGAAAGGGGAGAGAAGGATGGGGGAAGTTAAAGACGAGGTGAAGGAGAGGGACACTGTGGAAAAGGGAGGCTAGGGAAATGAAAAACAGACTGAGGTAAGAAATCAGAGAGACTGATGAGAAAAGAATCTTAACCCTTGAGTACCAAAAAGGTATCCAATGTAATCTGTTGGATACCTCTCATGTACTCAAAGGGTTAAGGCAGAAAGGGAGAGGTTGAGAGATGTTAAAGGGACAGTAATGTTTCACAATGAAAGCAGCTCTGATTAATCTTCATAGTATTTGGGCCATTGAGAGTGTTATTTCAATACTGTCAGAGTTGTAGTTCAAGAGTAATTGAATGACAAAGTATTCCACCTCCCACCCCTTTTACTGATGTAACACTGCTCACCTCAGAGCAGCACTACTGTCCGGATGGACCACAGAGAGGGACAATCTTCAGTGAGCAGGAGGAAAAACCTGATAAACCTGTTAAGAGTGCAGGGTTTTCTTTATGCTCACAGTAAGAAGATTGTCCTTTGCTGTGAGCTGTCTGGCCAAGGGACCAGATTCCACATCTGAGGTGAGCAGTGTTACACTAGGTAAAAGGGGTGGGAGGGGGATACTTTATCATTCAATTACTCTTGAATTACTCCAATGTATTGGAGACCACTCATAACGTTAAAGGACTAAAGAAGTGACTGGAGGGAACTGGTTGTATTAAATTAAATTGCAATATATAATGCGACGGTCCTTTCTTTCCACTGTCAGAGAACTAAGCTGAAATCTGATCTGTGCATTGCAATCACGTAGATCAGTGGTTGGCAATGTGAGGCCCTCCAGTATCCATACCTCCCAACATTTCAAATTGCCAAAGAGGGACAATTGTGTTTTAGGGTGTATTACTGGGGGAGTGGCTGGTGGGTGGGGCATAACCGAGAATTTTTAGAATATTTCATGACCTATTGACACCTCCTTGTGCATCCTAATAAATGGCATAACAAGACCAAAGCATTTTATTTACACAGACTAATTCATAAACACATATACTGATGTTCAAACAAACATTAATGTGAATGTTATTGCTGTGGAGCAATGTTATACTCTTATATACACACCACACAATCTGATCTCCTAAAAAGAGGGACACCAGGGTGGGAAAGAGGGACAGGGGGATTTGGGTCTAAAAGAGGGACTGTCCCTCCTAAAGAGGGACACTTGGGAGGTATGAGTTTCTGCCAGTCTACAACTCAGTCATTGGCTGACAGAGGATAAAGGAAGTTGTAGTCTGGTAGCAGCTAGAGGGCCTCACGTTGCCTATTCATGCCCTAGACAGAAGGGTTTAACTACTTACTGTCACAGCACTGTGCAGAATCACTGACTTATGCTGCTACTCAGATGTAAATTCTCTCTTCTGCTGTCATTTTGGTAGTGAAAGGGGAGAAACAATTGTGTAATAGAGGACCCATTACAGTGTACACATTCCAGCACAACATAGAAGGAAGGAGTGCACGTAGATGCAACAGACTCAGGAAGAACACTTTTTACAGCTTAGAATCACTCTAGGCCAATCTGGGTCTATCTCCACACCTCATGCTCATCTTCTCCAGTTAGTTGGTACCCCTCCTATTACTAATGTAAGGTGCACTACACTCATACCAGGGAACTTGCCGGATTTCACCCAGATACTCCGGATTTATAGCTCTGTATCTGGATGATACCTTCAAATCTCCAGGTAATGGGTCATGTGGCATTTTGTGAGTGCGATAATTAATGTGTATAACGTATTACTGCTGCCGGATGTCCTTGCAGTGCAAGTGCGCGCTTTGCCCAGTGCATGATCCATCCCATCTTCCATCTCCGCTTGCCCATGTGACCCCCTCGCTGTCAACCCAGTCCCCACACCACCTGATAGTGACACACGACTGAGCCAGCCAGTTGTTGCTGGTGTTGCAGGGCAGCTGCATGAGGAGTGCCAGTGCAGTGAGTGGAGGGCTGGAGGCGGAGCATGGTCGGCAGACCTCAGTAGACGTGGAACCTCCGAACCGGCAGCTACCGCCTCTACAAGTGTGTTTGTAATAGGGTGGCCACTTTTACTTAAAAAAATTACCTGCCATGGCATTCCCTCCATAGACATCATTGGACAGAAGCTAATTTTTTACCGGCCTGCTGGTAAAATACCGGCTGGATGGCAACACTAGTTTGTAAGTTTATTTTATTTCAAGTAATGGACACAGTGCACACTAAGTATAGTTTGTAGGGATGTCAATAATGGCAATCGGTGCTCTCAGGGCACTATTATGCACCTAAAGAAAATGTACCAAAAGTACTGCATTGTTCATTAATTCTTCATCTAATAAAGAATGACCAGTATCAGTACTTTTGGTCAATTTTCTTTAGTTGCACAATAGATAAATAAAGGTGTCTTTTTTTTGGGGGGGGGAATCTCAGGGTGAGCCTGAGAAAGTTCCCAGGTAAGAGTACACTAAATATCAGGCCCTACTTCAGGCAACTAAACTGGACCCTCTTTAGGGAAAATATGATGTCAGGCATCAAAATAGCCCTGGGGTCAGATGACTACACAACCTGTACTTTATACCAAGGGCTTTCATTCCAGGACCATGTATTGTCCTGGAATGGGGTTTCCTTCTACGAGGGACACATTTAAATTAAGAGACTTTTACAGAAATCCAGACTAGCATGTCACCCTAATCTGACCCTTAAATGGTTAAGGTTTCCATGTGCAGAGTCTGTCTCTTGTGGCTCTGCTAGAAACTTTTATTTTCTCCCATTGACCTGACATGTAGGACTGATTAAAGCTGTTATCTCTTGAATCAAGGAACAGGCAAAAAAAAATATTAGAGGAGAATTGGGATTTTCCCAGACACAGCAAGGTAAGCATGGGTTTATTATTAGGAAGTATTTCTATCCCCTTGAACATCACGGTACACTGGCCATCATGTTCCAGAGCACTGCTTATAGGAAAACCAACACTAGGGTTACATACACAAGATATCAGTTTATCTGAAAAGGAGAGCAATGGGAACTAATCTCAACACAATAACAGAATTAGCTGTGCACAAATGTTAAAGGGATAGTAACACTAAATATATATTAAAATTTATATTGTACTCAGGAGGAGAAACCCTACAACAAGGGTACTCCCACTGCTAGGGAAGGAGGACAACCGGAAGGAAGCGCTCAGGCCCACCAAAGCATTCTCAGCTCAACCATAGTATAAAAAAATAGGATCTTTATTTGTACTATTAACATCTAAAACAGAACGATAAGAAGATCACAAGTTACTGGATTGCAAGACCCTTCATCTAATGCATTTTGTAATCATGCGTGAGTATTTAATCATGATTAAGTGACCACACATGGTTACAAAACGCGTTAGGTGAAGGGTCTTGCGATCCAGTACCTTGTGATCTTCTTATAGTTCTGTTTTGCCTGTTTTTAATATTACAAATTAAGATCCTATTTTTTATACTATGGTTGGGCTGAGAATGCTTTGGTGGGCCTGAGCGCTCTTCCCTTCAGTTGTCCTCCAGTCTGTGGAATCGTAGCTACAATTGCGGTCTGCCGACCCTAATCAGGAACGGTGAGTGTCATTAATTTGGGTGACTATTTTAAGTAGCGACTGTATATTTGAATATTGTTCATACTCCAACTGCTAAGCAGGGTTTTATTCAAAAAGTTATTGCAGCTCAGTCTTTATTTTTTTTAGATGCAATATCTCAATGGCCTGAAATTTTACAGTGGTGCTGTTGATACACCATCCTATGGGTGTTTATGGTCAATTGACCAGAACTTTCCTTAGGATGATTTCCCTCCTTCATCTGGACCTGATTTCTGGGGAGAGATGCACCAAGTGGTGATAAAGTGGAGATTACTTTTTCCAGTGATATCATCTTAGTGCATAGACTCCATAGAATAACATAGGAACTGGAGAAGTAATATCACTGGAGAAGTCATCTCCTCATTATCACCTCTTTATCACGATTTAGTGCATAACCCCCATGGTGTTCCCAAGCAGAGAAGGTATATACTCTCTGTCTGCTGGTTAGTCAGCCTATGACCATTACGTTTGTCAGTATATTACCTTTTTCTTTACCACTGTGACACTGTTTGCTTCAATACACTATTGGACACTATTGTTTTTCTTTTTCCTATGTGTCTTTTGCAATTTGAGAAAGAAAGTTCCAGAGAAGCAGCCCACACTGATTGGCAATTATCTTCACTGTGATCAAAACTGTCCAGGGCAGTTTGTGAAACCCAGAAGGTGCATTTGCTGTGTCCTACATAAGCAGCCTTGCAGCCATCAGATTTGTGAGTATTCACTCAAGCAGTGCTAAGGTGGTGGTGGTGAAGTGTTATTGTTTGATCCTGGGGCATCCCTTGTATTCTCCCTCTCTTTTTCTCTATTATAAATGTGATTTTCCAATTCATCTGGAGACAGCTGTGCATGACCATTTGACCTCTGTTTGTTTATACAATTGATAAGGACAATGCAAAGCATGATTAAGCATACAAAAGTATAAGCGATAAGGGTTTCAGTGAGTGGGTTCTAATCTCAAAACAATTACCACTTTTTTATGGCTTTATCAATTTTTAACAGGCATGATAAAAAGTATCCACTTTTACCTTTATTTTACAAGAGTTTAGAACTTTCTCACCATAGTAATAATAAAAAAAGTGATTTGGAGTATATAATATAATAATGGGCTTGAACCCTTTCCAGTTTGGGTGATAATGTCCCTAAGATAATAGGGGGTTATTAATCCTGTAAAATGATGCATAAACGGTGATTAAAGGGATAGTAATACTTCGTTTTATCTTTATTTTATTTTGTAGGCATTAAAAAAACATGAAGAACGATATAAGTCTTATATCTCAAACCTTTATGGTTTAAGAGATATTCACAAACAAAGTATCCCCCCCCCCGTTCAGCCAGATCAGAAGGGAGGTGCCCAGGTAGATTGCAGAGAGGGACAATCTTCAATTAAGATAAGGGAAAAAGCTGAAAAACTTGTCAAGGGGGGAGGGCTTTCATTGTTTTCATACAAAGAAGATTGTCCCCTGCTGTTATCTGTCTGGTCTTACAACCAGATTCACATCTGAGAAGAGATGGTTTACACTAGGTAAAAGGGGCGGGAGGGGGAAACTTTGCTTGTGAATATCTCTTAAACCATAAAGGTTTGAGAGATAAGACTTATATCATTCTTCATGTTTTTTTCATGCCTACAAAATAAAATAAAGATAAAACGAAGTATTACTATCCCTTTAATCAACTGTATCCATAATAAAACAACATAACGGTACACGTGTGCATAAAACCCACAACAAAAGTTGTGGACAGATAAATATACCAGGGAACTCTCAGTGTTTAGCCCTTTTTTTTTAAACAATATTTTTATTAAGTTTTTAAAGAGTTTACATAACAAGTAAAAAGCAAATATAAGTAAATTAGGGTAAAAGCCCGTGTACACGGGCCAAGGTCCGGGTAATGTTAACCTTTTGAGTGCCAGAGCGGTACACAACGCATTGCTTTGTACTCATAGGGTTAAGCGGCCACTACCTCACTGCTCCATGCGATACAGTCTTACGTTGCCTCACTCACGCGATGCAATCATGCGCAGTAGAGACTGCCCGAGTTCATAACAGCTTCTGACAAACATCTTAGCAAATTATTATATAGGATAATCAGAAAATAAATATAATTAAAAGGCAGAAAAAGGATGGAGAATAACAATCACTTTTTTTTAAATATTTCAAATTGTCGCCATAAGAACTATTAAGTCAAGAACTCCAAACTTTACAATATTTTGAATTGAACACAATTGATTGAACACAAATATTCTTACATACAGAATTAATTTTGCCCAAAATACTATTCCAGTGAAGATTATCAGTCTTCCATTGTGGAGCTATGAACATCCTCGTAGCGACACAAATAAGTACTGTTAATTTATCCTGTTAAAATATGGAGGAAGGAGCCTTTCTCAGAGCAGTTGCAAAAACATAAATCTGACGTATCAGGGTAATTATTGCATGTTTTTTGGGATCAAATATGTCTGATGTAACATTTTAAAAGTCTTTTTGTAAATATTCAAATTTAAACTACAGTTAGAAATTCTTTTTAGCATTTCAGACCATGCAGACTCCCCAATTTGTTCATTGGTCATATCCTCCCATAGATATTGACAGTTTAGGATTGTATTATCCTATATTATAATTCGCTAAAGATGTTTGTCAGAAGCCGTCATGCGCAGTAGAGATCGCTGCGCGCGCTGCAGTCATGCCGTACAGACTGCCCGTGCCGTGGCTTTAGGGTTGCCACCTTCTCTTCCAAAAAATACCGGCCATGGCATTCCCTCCATAGATTTAACACTGGACAGAAGCCAATTTTTTACCGGCCTGCTGGTAAAATACCAGCTGGGTGGAAACCCTACGCGGCTGATACGGAGCGGGGCTCTCCAAATTCAGACCGTAGTCCTCTCAGCATACCTTCCTGGGACCGCTCCCAGGAAGGTGCGCAGAGAAGACTTCGGTCTGAATTCAGAGCGCCCCGCTCCGTGTCAGCCGCGGCACAGGCAGTCAGTACTGCGCATGATTGCAGCGCTGCCAATGTTGCCCCGTGTACACAGGCTTTAAAATTAGTTTTCAATAAAAAGTCAATGGAAGTACAAGATATCCCTACCCCCAGGCTGCCAGAACAAGACCAAATGCTGAAAGCTAGTAAGAGGATTTGAAAGATATTTTCCAAAATACAATCTAATTTTAAGTTCTAGGGTTTTACCACTTAACGATGTGCAGCCAGCAGTTAATGACCATGGAACATTTTATTTTTTAGCAAAGGGACCCCTAAATTCCATGACGTGCCAGGACCGTCACTGGTTCTTAAATGCAGAACTGCCGTGACTGTCCTGGCATGTCATGGGTCCTAAAGAGGTTAATCCTTTGAGTGGTAGAGGGGTATCCAATCCAATGCCTTGGATACCCCTCTGGTACTCAAAGGGGTTAACTCTGAAACGGAGGGTTTTGACTCATATCTCAGGGTGAAAAGCCAGTTTCTCAGGGTGAGAGAATCAAGTGTTTCCTACATGATCTGGTTCTTTAGTCTCTAAATTGGTGTAAGTTCTACCAGAAGGCAGAAGGAGAAGTCCTACTTGTCTTGTGTGTGTACAATCAGTGATATATCTAAGTTGTAGCATCTAGAACAGAGGTTCTCAACCCATGCCCTCAGTGGCCACTAACAGGCCAGGACTTAGGAATTTCCCTGCTAGAACACAAGTGTGTTGATCAGAGGCTCAGTCATATTGATTAACTCACCTGTGATCTTAAAAGGAAATTCTCAAATTCTGGCCTGTTAGTAGCCACTGAGGGCACGGGTTGAGAACCACTAATCTAGAAGGTACGTTTGTATGATATATGGTCTGGCGTACTTTAAGGGTTAGTATTTCAAAGCTCTCAGGGTCAGCTCATTTTGAAAGTTCCAGGTATGCAAATAAGTCTACCTGGCAGGGTCAGTCTGCCATTTTCTAATCTGAGTTAAAAGTTTAGAACCTTTTGTATTTCACCTTTGTTCTTGTTTTATGTCCAGTATGTAACCTGCCTCCCTTGGTTTTCTCTTCTCTCTTTCCATTCTCTTCCACATCTCTCTCTCCCCTTGTAACATGGGTAAAGTGTGGTACTGTTTTAGCCATAGAAAATACTGGGGACTAGCAGAGTAAAAATGATACCTTTATTGGCTGTGTGGCTTTGCATGTAAGCTTTCAAGACAACTAGGTCTCTTCTTCAGGCATAATAAAAATGAAGGCTGAATACACAATTCACGACTCATACTCATCATTTTAACATTTAACACCTTGACTGGCAAACAGGTGACATAATGCATTGGATCCATCGGTGGCACCCAAAGGGTCAAATTCCACCAGAGCCTAATTTATGGCCCAAACTGATAAGAATATTCTTCTGGTGGAATTTGACCGTTTGGGTGCCACAGAGGGATCCAATGCATTGTGTCACAGTGTGGTGGATGCCTCTATGGCAGTCAAAGGGTTAGATGTTAAAATGATGTGCATGAGTTTTAAAGGGATAGTAAAGGCTGCATTTAACAAAGTTCCCCCCTCCCACCCTTTTCACACACAGCTGACATCATGAGATTCTGTCGTGCAGCCGGCCGGCAGCTCTTCAGCAGAGCTGAAACAGCGCTATCTAAAGAGAAATACTTCATTGCAAAGGTCTACAAAGTGCGCTTGCAAAACAGGGACACTTTGTAGACCGTTCAAATGAAGTATTTCTTTTTTAGATAGAGCTATTTTGGCTCTGCTGAAGAGCCGCCGGCCGGTCCCGGGACCAGGATCTCATGCTACAGCACTGATGTTTGTGAAAGGGGCAGGAGGAAGGAACTTAATCATTGTATATCTCTCAAACTATAAAGGTTTGAGAGACCAGAGTTACATCAATTAATTTATTTTTATAATAACTACAATATTAAACTTTGCTAAACTCAGCCTTTACTATCCCTTCAAAGTCGCGAATTGTGCATTCAGCCTTCATTTTTAACATGACTGAAGAAGAGACCTAGTTGTCTTGAAAGCTTACAGCCACTCAGCCAATAAAGTTATCATTTTTACTCCACTAGTCAACACTGTGGAATAGGTTGGTGCTATATAAATAAAAAATAATAATAATAATAGCCTCTCTCACATGCAAACTATCTGCAATATGGGAAATGGGTGGTACCGTGTTAGCCATAGAAAAAGCAGGAGACTGGTAAGAGACTCTAAGTCTCTACTCTTTGGCTGACACTCTAAACACATTCTTTGCTTCAGTATATACAAAGCAAGCAATAATGACAGGCTATGGGCAAACATACAAAACCACAGAATTTTCTCAATCATGTACATGGCTTACTGAGGACAAAGTCCAAAAGAGACTGGAAAATGTTATGGTGAATAAAGCACCTGGACCTGACGGTATACACCCAAGGGTACTTAAGGAACTTTGTTCAGTAGTAGCAAGACCATTATACTTAATATTTATTGATTCACTTTCATCAGGCATAGTGTCCTGTGATTGGAGGAAAGTTGATTTAGTTCTATTGTTCAAAAAGGGGGCAAGATCCAAACCAGGAAATTATAGACCTGTGAGCTTGACTTCCATAGTGGGTAAGATACTAGAAGGGTACAGTATTCAGAACTCCGTGAAGACAAACAATATTAATAGTAGGAGTCAGCATGGTTTCATGAAGAATAGGTCATGTCAGATTAATTTACTTGCATTTTATGAAAGAGTAAGTAGTAATTTGGACAAGGGAATTGCTGTTGATGTAGTACACTTGGATTTTGCAAAAGCCTTTGATACAGTGCCTCACAACAGGTTACTGCATAAAATAAAAGGTTTCGCTTTGGGTGGTGTTATCTGTACATGGATTGAGAACTGGCTAAATGATAGATGGCAGAAAGTTGTTGTAAATGGAACCTTTTCAAATTGGTCTTAAGTTATAAGTGGGATGCCGCAGGGTTCAGTCCTGAGACCAATGCTTTTTAATTTGTTTATTAATGATCTAGAAGTAGGAATTGAAAGTAGTGTCTCAATCTTTGCTGATGACACTATGGCACAGCAGTATGCAGAGTCACTCAGCTGCTGCAGGAGCAAATATGATACTAGCCTGCATAAAAAGAGGTGTAGATGCCAGGGATGCTAATATTATCCTTCCTCTATATAAATCTTTGGTTAGGTTTCATGTGGAATATGGAGTACAGTTTTGGGTACCAGTTCTTAAAAAACACATTGTTGAACTGTAAAAAGTGCAGAGATATGCAACAAAACAAAAGGGGATTGGAGGATCTGAGTTATAAATTGAGACTAGCCAAAATGGGTTTGTTTACATTAGAGATGTCTGAGGGGTAATATGATTACCATTTAAAAATACATTCAAGGTCAAAACAAAGAACTATCCAATTAATTATTTACGCAAAGGGCAGAGCTAAGAATGAGAGGTCATCCATTAAGATTAGATAAAAGGGGCTCTCGACTAAAACAAAGGCAGGGAATTTTTACAGTAAGGATGGAAAATCTATGGAATTCTTTGCCTTGGGATGTTGTAACTGCTTTAAAAAAGGCAATGGATGCCTATCTAGCACAGAACAATACTGATAATTGTGACAGGTGGCTTCAATGCAGATAGGTTGATGATCCAGGGAACTATCTGACTGCCATTTGGAGTCAGGAAGGAATTTTTTTACCCACTTGGGGCTAAATTGGTAATGGCTTCAGTGTTTGGTTTTTGCCTTCCTCTGGATCATTGGCATGGGCTGGACTTGATGGACGCATGCCTTTTTTCAGCCTAGTCAACTATGTTACTATATTTTTGCATTATGTTACACTAGCACTTACAGAGCCTCATATGGAAAGTAAAATGTGCAAGTCTGCAGCCAACAAACTGTACTGTAACGTTGAAAGGACAATTACATAAATTCCCATTCATTTAAATGGGACTTTTAACTAACCGTTTGCATGCTATAGAGGTCTCCAGTGTATTGCAAACTTAATATATTTTGTTCAATTAATGAGGCTCACAAGGCCTTATGCTGAAAGCTAGAGATAAGTGATTCTGAAGCATATTTCCATAGCTAGGAACTCTCCGGTTTTGCTCTGGAGACTCTGGTTTTGACTCTGCATTACCGGGTCTCCGGGGCAGAGTCTGATTCTCTGGATGTGGTTTGATGAAACTCTGCTCACTTGTGATACTTCCCACCCTGTTCCTCCCACTCCCCACCCTTTTTTCCTCCTTCCCCAGTCTATCCTGCCTATTTTTTTATGTTTTACCAGTACTGCCCCCCACTTGTGATTAAGCTTCGCCCTTTTGTGATGCGAATTGTGTCATTTCTGTCCCCTCATCGGCACCACAGGACTCCCCTCCAGGGAACTCAGACCAAAAAGTTCCCAGGTATGCATAATTATTTACATTTAAATGGGGCTTTTAATCCCTTGAATGTTAGAGACTTTCCATTGGAGACCTCTTTAGTATTCACTGGATTAAAAGCCCAATTTCAGTGGGAATTTTTATTTGTCCCCAACTGTGTAGTGTGTTTCTCCAGAATTGCTCTTCATTTCCTTAAGCAAATAGACCCAATTAAGGTGGCTAGCTATGACTTAGGAGCAGTAAACTTTTTTTTTTATGAAAACCTATATGTTATGGAGCTTTTCCTTCTGGGTAAAACAAGGTCACTCTCTGTTATAAGTTGTTTTATTCATATAACAGTTCAAATAATCAGGAAGTGAATTTTCTGTGCATTTGCTTCCTGGAAGTTCTAACTGTCAAGAAGTGACCTGGTAGTTTATATCACATTCTATGGAGAACTGTATGTCACTGACTTTCCTCTCTAGGAGAATGAAACAGAAACCTAATTCGAATTTGACCACTAGAGGACACTGCTAATGTAAAAAAAAAAAACAGAGCTTTAAATGGTAATAACTCTGGAAAATATGCATCTCTAAGCAGTGGGAAAACCCTTATTTTACTCAACAGGAAACGCCCTACAATATATATGTTTTTATAAAATAAAGTTTATTGCTTCTTTACGTAAGGGGCGCTCATAAAGACTGCAGATTGCAGGGCTGTACTGATTCCTGTGCAGACCTGCAGAATGAAGTTCTCATAAGTGTCCTGGATTTAACCCTTTGAGTACCAATGGGTACGCAATGCATAGCTCTGCAATGCGTTGCATACCCCTTTGGCACTCAAAGGATTAAAGGTATATGTGGTCATCCTAAGCCTTGATGTCTCTTACTTCTGTATGAGGTCCATCAAAGAAAATGTTATTATCATGATACTCTGGGAACTCTCTGGATATAACTTGGAGACTCTGGTTTTATAGTTAATTACAGGTCTCCGGGGACAGAAGCAGATGAAACAAAGCAACAAAAGAATCCAGCAGCTCCATGGATAAAAAGCTACACATGTTTCACTTTGAACAGTAGCAATAGAAAGATATGTATAAGGAAAATACCTTAAAATCTTGAAACATGCATAGCTTGGAAGAGAGAAGAGAGAGAGGGGATATGATAGAAACATTCAAATACATGAAGGGATTCAATAAAGTGCAGGATGGAAGAACATTTCAAAGGAGTAAAAATGTTAGGACAAGAGGCCATAGTCTAAAACTAGAGGGACAGTTAGATGTAATGTAAGAAAGTTTTACTTCACTGAGAGGGTAGTAGATAAGTGGAATAGGCTATCAGCAGAAGTGGTAGAGGTTAATACTGTGAGGGAATGTAAGTGTGCAGTGGTGTAACTATAGGGGTCGCACCTGAGACCGGGCCCGTCACTCCAGGGGCCTGGACGTCCCCTGCAACCCCTCCGCTTGGCGCCAGCAATCTCCCTCCGGCGCTCTCGTAATGCAGAGCACTGGGAGATTACATCATCTCTCAGCAGTCTGCATTACTAAGAGGACCACGCGGGAGCTCCAGGTAGGAGATGGGGGCATTGCGAAGATTGAGGGGCATTGTAGAGTGGGTCAGTGTGGTTGAGGGGAACCAATGTGGTGGTGGTGGGGGACCCGTGGGACTTCTTGCACCAGGGCCCAGAGGCATCTAGTTACGCCTCTGTAAGTATGCATGGGATAGGCATAAGGCTGTCCTGAGCATAAGACAAGACCAACAACCAAACAAGGTTTGAGGTTTTTACAAAAAAGGGCAGACTAGATGGGCTGAATGGTTCTTATCTACCATCAGATTCTATGTTTCTATGAAAATCTTTCTTCATGCAAACTTCCATAGTAATTCCAGCAAAACAAGGTAATTCACGCCACTTCAAGATAGCATTCTGATTTCCGATAGTCTAGCATGATCATGATTAAGAGCCAATTTGGTGTGAAACGCATTGATACCATCACCAGTAACTTGTCATTGCCCATTCTGTAAGTCTCACCTACTTAGCTTCTTGAACTCACTGGATGCAGACATGATTTTAGTTGTTAGAAAATAAAGACTCACTGATTTTATGATGTTTGGAATTGTCTGAATCACTGCCAGACTATAGGAACACTATCTTAAAATGGTGTGAATCACCTTGTTTTGCTGACAGAAGCTGGTTTTAAGAGCTCAGTGAGTTCAGTTGCATTTATAAAGCTCCAATAAATTCCATAGCTCTCTATAACTTCCGTAGCAGGGCTTGTGATCATCTCTTACCCTCGTTCTTTTCCTCTCTTTTTCCTTCATCCGCTTTCCTCCCATTTCTTTCACTCTTTCTCCCCTTTTTCACTCACTTTTGTTTCCCCTCTTTTCTCTCACACTCTCCCGATCTCTCTCATTCTCTTACCCCTTTTGTCTCATCTATTCACTTTCACAGAGGCTGATGTACAAAGTAAAAGTGGTACAATTTTGGATCATGTCAAGTACATTAAAAAAAAACATAAATTCCAAAAAGTCCCATTGTTCTAACCCTTTAGGGAAAGGGAGGTGTGCAATGCATATCTTAGCAAACTCTTTCCTACACAGAGATGTAAGAAAACACCGGGCCCTGGTGCAAAAATTACCATGGGCCCCCCCCCCCCAACCACAATGCCCCCCTACTGGCTCCCTCCACATTGCTCCCAATGTCCAACTCAACAATGCCCCCATTGTCCATCTCCTACCTCCCTGGTGGTCCAGCAGTGTGGCAGAAGAGGTCTGTGCCTCCTTCTGCACAGACCTCTATTGGCAACTCGAAGCTCCCACGTGGTCCTCTCTCCAGTAATGCAGAGAGCTGGGAGTTGATGTAATCTCCCAGAGCTCTTCATTACTAGAGTGCCAGAGACATAGAGCGAGGTCTACTGCTAATAGAGATCTGTGCCGAAGAAGGCACAGACCTCAGCTGGGTGGTGGGGTCTCAGAGGGCGGCTGTGCCCCCGGAGTGACGAGCCCTTCTGCACAGACCTCTATTGGCAACTCGAAGCTCCCACGTGATCCTCTCTCCAGTAATGCAGAGAGCTGGGAGTTGATGTAATCTCCCAGAGCTCTTCATTACTAAAGTGCCAGAGACATAGAGTGAGGTCTACTGCTAATAGAGATCTGTGCCGAAGAAGGCACAGACCTCAGCTGGGTGGTGGGGTCTCAGAGGGCGGCTGTGCCCATGGAGTGATGAGCCCAGTTGCAGTTGCTACCCCTGCGCCCCCTATTGTTACACCACTGTTCATACACATACCTGGGAACTCTCTGGATCTGACTCAGGGACTGCAATTTTTATTTCTGAGTCTGAGGGCTCAGTGAGTTCCCTTGTAACTCCACCCACTTTACTGCCATTTCTGGTCATTCTCAGCACTGTTCACCTCCCATTCTCAAAATCCCACCCACACCAATGACACCCCATACACATTATGACACAATCTGGACACTCACACCTCAAGACATCTGTGGACCTCTGAAGGTTCGGGACAAGAAGTTTATGGAGCAGATGGGTGTGCACGCACCTGATAAAGGGTTACATGGGGCTTTCAACTTTTTGATAGAGATGTCTCCAACACATTCTTATCAAACTTGTAATTTGTAATAAAAGGTATCATCCTTCCTGTGCAGAGAAAGACAGAAGTGACATTTTTTCTGTATAGGATCACTGCTATATTTGTAACAGTGAGCCAGACCAAAGCTCAAGATTTTCCCATCTGCACATTACAGTACATACAGTTTGTCAACCCATGACTTCAGGGCCCACTAACAGGTCATATTGTTAGGATTTCCAGCTTGTCTGTTAGAGCTCCCTGAGGGCATGAGTTGAGAACCACTACTCTTGTACATAACCTGAAGTGCAGGTACGTAATTTATATACTATTGTATATGTACAGAAAACGCTGCGCTGGTGGATTTCTACATTTCCCCACTCTGTGTACCTACCTTGTAGTACACTGGGTTAGTTTTCCCAATAGACAGAGTAGGCAGCTTCCCAGAACGCCAAATGTAGAGGGGAACCTGAGCTGTGCTGGTCACACCACCATTCTGAATTTTGGGTGTGATTAGAACAGTGTCAATGTCCCTATACCAGTTTTATCCTTTTACAGGCTATTATTTGAACAATTGGATGCTAGATAGATTACCAACACATTGTATTGGACATCTCTCTAGAATCCAAAGGCTTAAAGCATTTTCTTGTCCTTGCATGTTATTGGCCAAAGGTATTTTCTGTGGCAGGAAATAGTGGATAAGATCAGGGCCGTGTGAGGAATGGGGGTGTGGCCGTGGGTAGCGTAGGGGTTCGTAGAGTGCCGTGCCTTGTAGTGCCTGGGATGAAAATCCATCCCCGATGGCACACAATAAGTGCTTCCACATCTGTAAGTATATATGATGGAATTGTACCCATACATACACAGTACTGTTGGTACAAACCACCTAGATACCCTGTTCAGTTACAGAACCCCTGGATCAGGAGCATTCCTGGGAACGTTCTTCTGCTGAGCCCCTGGAGAGGGTTCATGGGTTGCTATTTGGCATGGGATAAAATAAAAGGTGGGCAGGGAAGTCAGTTGAACAGGGTGAGGAATACAGTAGAATGTATAAAAAGTTGGCAGAGTTACCCAGGAAACTCAAGACAGATGGAGAATCAGCCTCTGTGGCAGATCTGGAGAGTCCCCACATATGATCAGCAGTAAATAAAATGAAGGGTTCTATACCAGACCATACATAGCCTGCACATGGTCACAAATAAAGAACACTTACACACATGTTCCACCCCTTGAATGCCAATTTCACAATGAGGTGTAGAAGTCACAAACTATGTATTCAGGCAATAAGAAAGCTTAAAGTAATGTTTAACAAAAAAAGCAGCTCCTATTAATGTTCATAGTATCTGGGCCATGTGGAGTGTTATTTCAATACTGTCAGAGTTGTAGTTCAAGAGTAATTGAATGATAAAGTATCCCCTCTACCCCTTTTACCTAGTGTAAGCCACCTGCCCTCACATATGGAATCTGGTCAACTGACCGGACAGGTGGCAGCAAGGGACAATCTTCTTACTGTGAGCAGAAGGAAAACCCTTCCCCACTTGGCAGTTTTTTCAGGTTTTTCCTTATGCTGACTGAAGATTGTCCCTTGCTGCAATCCATCCGGACAGTCTTGCTGCTCTAAGAGGAGCAGTGTTACATCAGTAAATGGGGCGGGAGGGGGATACTTTATCATCCAATTACTCTTGAACTACCACTCGGACAGTACTGAAGTAACACTCTCCACGGCCCAAATACTATGAAGGCTAATTGGAGCTGCTTTTTTGTGAAACATCACTATCCCTTTAAAACAGCTGTCTGCATACAAACTGCCAGCGGTGTCAGAAAAATCTGTGCCAAAATATTCTTATATGTACCACATATTTAAAAAGTGTCAGCGTTTTACACATTGGTAAAACATTAGGCAGCAATGATTGCATATGATCATATCAGTGTAAGTTCAAGAGAAGGGCCCACTCTATCTTAGAGATGGCCAAGCTGTGACCTTCCAGCTATTTGTGGACTACATCTCAGCCAAAACGCAGCCCTTGCAGTAGTTGAACTACAACTCCCATCATCCTCAGCCAACAGACTGCTGGCTGAGGATGATGGGAATTATAGTCCAACAACAGTTCGAGGGCCCACGTTTAGGACATCTGTACAGCTATGCTGCCTCTGGCTTACTGCACAGCTCCACTGGAACTCACCCGTGCCAGATTTGCCACATTGGAATCTACACAACTGTCCTGTTGATTTTGAAAGGATTAGAGAGGTTAAGGGCAGTCATCGTGTCTGCTCTCTAGCAAATATTTCCTAGTATCCTCGTTCCAATTCCATGAATTTCAAAGGCTTTTATCTAAAAACAGAATAAGTGGGACACGTTTTCTGGAAACTTTCCATTCTCGCAAACAAATCTGGAGCTGAAAAAAATTGTTAAAAATGCATATTTTGCCTATTTCATAATGTGGACTCTATTCTGTTGGGTGTGGAAGATTAAACCATTAAGCACCAGAGGTGTATGCAAAAGCATTGTAAAGCAATGCATTGCACACACCCCTGGTCTTTAAACAGTTAAACTGTTGGCCTTTTTTCCCTGTGGAAATATTTAATAGCATTTTATTGTACTCTCTCTAGTATACAAATGCTTAACCCCTTAATGTCCATGGTTCTGGGAAGTAACCTTCCCTTAAGGACCACTTTGATGTTTCTGATGCGCCAGTACACGTGACCTGTGACATGTACTGGAACGCCTTGCTATGGACTGATAGAGACATGCTCCAGTCAATTTCACTCCCCGCTCCAGGAGGAGCGCCATAAGTAAAATGTACGTGACGTGCTAGGAGTTAAAAACTGTTGCTATGTTGTCCTAGCCATATTTTTGTGTGTAAAATAAATAGTTTTTGAGAAATTAGCCTTTATCTTTTTTGTGGCACCTTATGCTAATTAGCTTATGAGCTGTCCTATGAATGAATGTAGGTCAACGTTAGACAAGGTCAAGTGCTACCAACAGTGCATATTTTCAGGAAATCCCAGCTGGAGGACAGGTGGACCAATTAGTGACTCATTTTAACTGGTCTGTCTGTGCTCATTTAGGGGTAGGCAGAAAACATGCACTGTTGGTAGCTCTTGTGGACCAAGGTTGGCCAGTCACACTGCACTAGGCAGATTCAACACATAGGAGACATTTCTAATAGTATAGCTAGGGGCAGGTTTGGGCTCAGACAAAACTAATTACCATACTTGCAGGGAATTAGCATAAAATACCACAATGTGCCATCAAAATATGAATGTTACTTTCTTAAAAACTATTTTACAGAAAAATGGCTACTGCAATATAATGGCATATTTTAGTTATCTGCAAAACAAGCTAAACCTGTTTTAGGATGATAGGTCCACTTTCATCTACATACTTCATTTCCATAACTGGGAACTCTCTGGATCTGCCCCGGAGACTCCTGTTTTTCACTGGGTCTCCAGGAATAGACACTGATTCTCCCGTGGTGGTGAGTTTCTTGTGAAACTCTGACCACTTCTCCTCCTCCCCACCCTGTTCCTCCCACTTCCTGCCCACTACTCCTCCTTACCACCCTGTTCTGCCCATTTCCCACCCACTTTATGACACAAGAGTAATAAGCCCCATCCACCCACTTACACCCTGTCCACTTTATGATGCAAATCTCATCATTTATATCAGCTTGGTCGCAGCACTTGAGCTCTCTCCAGGGAGGCACTCAGTCATCAATGTAAGACAGGCTCTTGTGGCAGTGATAAGGACTGAGACTAACCTTGGAGTCCCTTCCTTGGGCCTGGGCTTTTGACTCCATATCATGGGGCTACCTGTCCCAATTAATAGACAGACAGTGTTTTGAACATACTTTTACCTGCTATAGCCACACCATATACCATGCCTCTCAGGCTACTATCACAACTAATAATACCAACTCCCGTCTGATTCGTTTCAGCTGTCCTGTCTCCCCTGCTGTTCAGTCTGGCCCTAGACCATCTGTTGGGGGGACTCGCTCAATTTGACCAGGGGGAGCATCACACAGCGGGCACTGGTAAAGTCTAAATAGTTGCTTTCTCAGATGTCATATTTCTGCTTTTGGAGCACTCTGAGGAGATGGTGCAGGCTCTCCTGGAGGTACTTGAGGCATCTGGGACTATCTCAGGGCTCACAATCAACCTAACAAAATTCGACACAATGTGGCTCATGCAGGGGTCGAGGCCCACTTTTCTTGACAGCCTACTGTTTAAATGGGAAGATTCCTCTGTTTGTTAACTGGGGGTCCATCTCACGAAAAATGTTTGTTCCCTTACAACATCCTGACAAACTTTGCTACTTGGAACGGTCTCCATCTGACCTCAGGGGACGAATTAATCTTATCATGATGGTGATCTTTCAGAGACTGCTTTATGTTTTGCAAATGCTTCCTATTAGATTGACCAAAAGAGACATAGATTTAATCCTAAAAACTTCCAGGAGTTCATCTGGCAGAGCAGACAACCTAAACTAAGCCTCAAAAACTGCAACAACCTAAAGCCAATGGGGGGTTTGGGCTGTCAGACATCACCTGTCTCTTGTGGGTTGCTAAGGACCGAATAGCTCACACAACAGTATATTTGGTCTGTGAGAGTGACCAATGCTTTGTTCCTCATCTTGACCTGTGTTATTTGCTTCATGCACCACCCTCCAAAATTCCCGCTCACTGCTTCTCAAACCCTTTCCTCTTCAGCAAGCATGATGTACGATTATAACAAGTATGTATCTGAATTTCTCCCTTTTTTCCCATAATGCAGATTTCCAAGGGTGTGAAATTGATAGTAGATTCCTTGAGTGGATCAGGTGGGGAATAAAAACAACGGTCTACAGCTTCCCAACTCTGCTAGATAAATACAAACTCCCACAACACCTTTTTGCATACCTGCAGGCTAGATCTTATACACAGGGCATTGTCCTACAAATTATTACTTTTAAAGCAGCCAGCACATATGACTCCTACTTAAACAAACGCCCACCCTATCCCTGACCATCTCGAGACTTACAGGCTCCTACTCCCAGGTCCTGACCATACTGCATCCCCTGGGGTGGTGGGTGCATGGTTGGCTCTCTCCCCCGCCTTGACTGTATACTGCCTCATGAGACATTTCTGAAGACAATTGCAGTGCACCCCAGCTGCTTACTTTCGGGAATTGCAGTACTGGGTATTTCATAGAGCATACACCCCTCCCACTATAGCATATAAAATAGGCCCCTCGACTCCCCCAGTTTCCCCAAATGTGGGGAGGTGCAGCCTGACACCCTACATCTGCTTTGGGGTTGCTCAAGAATACAAGCCTTTTAGACCCAAGACCTGGCCTATGTGGTCAACATTTGCAGAGTCTCTATAGACCATATTGACCCAGTCATTATGATTTGGGAATATGCCTCCATATACTGTAGAAACATAGAGGAATTCAGCAGCTCTTACTTCTATGCACATGGATACAACAAACAAAGTACTCAACGTATTATAAGTCATGCAAATTGGTCATATGCAATGGAAGTCTTCATAACTTGCACAGATAATTCTGGATGGACATCTGGTTCAAATCACTGATATGGGTGTGATACAGGAGCTTCTCTATGGACTCTCAACATACTAAATTCACAAGACAAATGTAACACACACTACTATATTCAAAACAGGGTCCATGATTAAAATCAACATGCCTTTATTGTTGCACAGAGATAAAATTCATAGAAGTACCTTCAAAAAATCTTCCAGCCTCAAAAATTGGAATGGAGAGACTTGTTAAGGCATATACACAAACCAGAAGAATTCACAAGTCGACATCCCACAGATCAACGCTCTTAGTCAGGGCCACTAATGAGATCAGACAAGAGATACAGCATGGAGACAATGAAGTTCCTCTTCTTCAAGCACCCTTGCTTCCTTGTTTACCAATTTGATGCCAGGGAGACTTAGAGAGGGGATGTGGTGGGATTATGGGGTGTTGGGTGGGAGGGGGAAATTGCTCCAGTTCCACGTAGTGCATCAGGGTCAACCTTTACCTGTTTCCCAACTGTCCTTGTATCAGGCATGATTGAGATGAATAAGTTCCATGAAATCTGGCTACATTTTACAGTAGAGGGTAATACAATTCCATGTGAAAACAGGCAAACCTTATGCCTATACCTTGGAACTTCATCCGTTCAAGCCCCTGGACAGGGCTCATGTGCTGAGGTAAGTAAATTATGCAATTTGCATCATAAGGAGGTGGGGCTTAATCAGGGAGGCAGGGCATATTAACATGGTACATGGGAAAGTGGGTGGGAAGTCCGCAGAACACGGTGGGAAGGAGGAGAAGAGGGTGTGAAGTGGGAGGAAAAAAGTGGGAAGCAGGAGAAGTTGGCAGAGTTTCATAGGAAATGCACCATCACTGGAGAAACAGCTTGTGTCCCTGGAGACACAGTAATTAACTTTAAAAATCAGAGTCTCCAGGGTAAATTTCCACCAAAAATTATCTTCTTTATGCTGCTTTATCACCTTCCTAACACCTTAGTGAATCCCCCTTTGAATACATGGGAGGTCTCCAATGCTTTGCTTGCATTTATGGGAATTTTGATTTGTTCCCTATGGTACAGTTGCTTTGTTCCAGAATTGCCCAGTTCTTCTTAGACCTTCAGCCACAGTGAGGACAATGCACTAAGAATGTGGTGCAATTGTGGAGCTGGCCAAATGAACCAGACTGAAAAGATCAACACCCTCAAATTTTCAATTGATTTAAATGTTTATTTAACCCTTAAATGCTAGAGAGATTTCCACCACATTGCGGACAATGTGTCAGAAACCTCTCTAGCATTTGAGAGGGGGAGGGGAGGTAAAAGCTCAATTGTAAACAATGGGAATTATTATTTTATACCTCCCAAGTGTCCCTCTTTAGGAAGGGCAGTCCCTCTTTGAGACCCAAATCTTTCTATCCATCTTTCCCACCCTGATGTCCCTCTTTTTAGGAGATCACACTGTGTGGTGTGTATATAAGTGTATCACATTGCTCCATAGCAATAAAACTCACATTAATGTTTGTTTAAACGTTAGTAGATGTGTTTATAATTTACTCTGTGTAAATAAAATACTTTGGTCGTTATAAGTAATTTATTAGGTTACACAAGTAGGTGTCAATAGGTCATGGAATAGCCTAAACATTCTCGGTAATACCCTGCCCACCAGCCACACCCCCAGCAACACACCCTAATACACAAGGGTCCCTCTTTGGCAATTTGAAATGTTGGGAGGTATGTTATTTATGTCTTGTGGTGCAGTTGGTTTTAACCCCTTAAAGATAGCACTTAAGGACCACGGAACATTTTTTTTTTTTTTTTGCAAAACCAAATCAGGGCTCCCCGATCGGCGAGCCCTGAATTTCATGACAGTCCTGGCATGTCATGGATCCTTATCGAATGTTGGACCCATGATATGCCAGAACCGTCATGGGTCCTTAATGGGTTAACCAGCATTGCTCAGGTTCTTCCAAGGGTGTATTAACCTTTCAAGTGCAATGCACTACACACTCATACCTCTGGAACATAAAAAGTTAAGGCCATGAAGTCAAACATGTACCATCACTTTACCCATCCGGCACACTTTTGCTAGAAATGTCATTATCTGGACTAAATCTGACCTAATGGGCTTTCATAGTTAACTCACTTTATCAGAATGTTACCACTTTCATCAAAACAAATATTTGCAATAGACAATGCTGATTTGTTTTTCCCAGTTGTCCAATATTCTTTCCAAGGTGACTGAAAGCATGCCAAGAGTTACACTGCAGAGCCTAGATTTATCAAGTGATGAGAAGACAGAGCAGCCAGCAAAACAATCAATCTCCAATTCATAATTCATAGTCAGGAACATGATTATGAAATCAACTAAACACAAACTTCTCTTGAAAACCAGGCGTTGTTTTCTAGAAGCAAATAACTACCAATTCTGGTACAAAACAAATGCATCATAGGGGACAAGTACACATTCCCCTTCATTAAAGAAGAACTAATACTGTTGCCTATGAATGCTGTGCCTTTGTTCAAAATATCACATCTTCAATCAACGATGGATGGCATATCCATGGAGGAGGACACAACTGTTGCTGGCAGTTTTTTGACTACTGAAAAAGGCCGTGTGCATAAGCTTACGTAACCATTTAAGGACCGGAGAGGTATGTTACACCTAGAGAAGCATTACACTGTACACCCTTCTGGTCCTTAAAGGTTAAGATTACCATGCACAATGAACAAAGTCTGAGGTCCTGTGGTCCTGCTAGAAACTGTCATGTCTGCCTCCGTGGACATGACATCCTTGACTGATTGAGGCTGTTATCTCTTAAACAAAGGCAGAAAGGCAAAATTCATATTGTCCATTAGGCTTTTCTAGATAGTAAGGTAAGTGTGCAGTTATTATTAGTGCCCTATCGGTAGGTCCGTTGCCCTGGCAGGAGATCTGCTGATTAAAATGGGTCTGCTCTGTGAGTAGGAAGATATAAGGTTCCCAGAACACTTGCTGATTGGGCCAATCTATTGCATTTTTAGGGCAATGGGCAGTCCAATTGTACCATTAGTACATGTACATTACTTGAGACGTACATTACGTGTCCCCAGCTGACAAAAAGATCTGTGGCTTTAACCCCATCTAGCACACAAAAGGTTAAGCATGGGACCTGGTGCTTTAGCCCTCTCAGCCAGTGCCTAGCAATGTCCTTGATCGTAAGCCCCAGTGTATCATCAGTAGAGCTGAACGGGAGTCTGAAAATGAAACCCCCAGATCCTGTGACAGACCTTCAGCTGTAAGAGTTTAAGTTTTGCAGTTTAGAGTCATGTGGTGTCCAACCAGGCAGTCCCATTGATTGCTTCGGATGAGTTTGCAAACCAGACAGTAGCTCTGTAAGGTGGATACAACTCCACTAACCTTGTGGCTCTAGATCACAAATATCCAGGTTGAGACCTGCTCTGCTGACAACCCAGGAGGTCAATCTTCTGTCCTGCTGAACAGCTGACAGAAGTCACTTGAAGTCACTTTGGGGCTGCACAGCCACCTGCTTTTTACCAAATCTGCTTATTCAAAATCAGGTTTAGCATATGATAATTGCTCTTTAGATTTTACCCTGCCGAATGCTAGAAAGGTCTCCAGTATCCAACACATTGCGAAGCAATGCTTTATAGGCCTGTGTAGCATTCATTAGGTTAAAAGGCCCATTAACATAGTTGGGAACTCTCAAGATTTTTCCCCGAAGACTCTAGTTTTGACTCTGCATTACCGAGTCTCCAGGGCAGAGTCTGACTCTCCAGGGTGTGGGGAGTTTATTAAGAAACGCTGCCCATTGGTGCTCCTTCCCTGTCAGTTCCACCCACTCCCCGCCCACTTCTCCTCCTTCCCCAGCCTATTGCCTATATTTTTAACACACTTCTGAAGCCCCGGCCACCAGTTGTGATTAAGCCCCACCCTTCTGATGCAAATTGCATCATTTGTCACCCTCACTGGCACCATAGGCCTCCCTCCTCCAACCCTTTAAGAAGTTTTATTTGTCCCCTATTGTGAAGAACAGGATTTAGGGCCATATGTTAAAAAAAAAAAGTGGAGTTCTGGGCAAACCATTTGCACTATAGGGAAAGACTAAAAATTACCACTGTTTTAACTCATTGAATGCTACAGAGGTCTACAACACATTCCTTTGCAATGCATTGGAGATGTTTCTAGCTTTCGAGGGGTTAAAATCCCCATTTAAATCAATGGGAATTTGTAGTTCTCCTGTATAGTGCAAATGGTTTTCCCCAGAACTCTTTCATTCTCCTTAGATATGTTTAATAACAGAATAATAAATCTAGTCTCATGTTAGTTCCAAACATTCAACGTCTAGGGACGCTTTGTCCCATAGTGTGGAGCCAAAAGATAACCTTGCAGAACAGATTTAGAAAATGGGCATTATCATATCAGAATTCTACATAAAATCATAATAGAGTGTCAAATAAACTGTATGAAACACTTAAAATATTTATTGGGAGAGCATGAGATATTAAAGAAATATGAACACCAAAAAATGAAATCCATTACTATAGCTTAAAATATCCCATACTAACAGCTAGCATACTATAGCTTAAAATATCCCATATTAACATCTAGCATACTATAGCTAATATCCCATCCTAACAGATAGCATACTATAACTTAAAATATCATACTATATCTTAAAATATCATACTATAGCTTAAAATATCCCATACTAACAGCTAGTATACTATAGCTTAAAATATCATACTACAGCTTAAAATATCCCATACTAACAGCTAGCATACTATAGCTTAAAAGGTCTCATACTAACAGCTAGCATACTATAGTTTAAAATATCCCATACTAACAGCTAGCATACTATAGCTTAAAATATCATACTATAGCTTAAAATATACCACACTAACAGCTAGCATACTATAGTTTAAAATATCCCATACTAACAGCTAGCATACTATAGCTTAAAATATCATACTATAGCTTAAAATATACCACACTAACAGCTAGCATACTATAGTTTAAAATATCCCATACTAACAGCTAGCATACTATAGCTTAAAATATCATACTTTAGCTTAAAATATACCACACTAACAGCTAGCATACTATAGTTTAAAATATCCCGTACTAACAGCTAGCATACTATAGCTAATATCCCATACTAACAGCTAGCATACTATAGCTAATATCCCATACTAACAGATAGCATACTATAGCTTAAAATATCCCATACTAACAGCTAGCATACTATAGCCAATATCCCATACTAACAGCTAGCATACTATAGCTAATAACCCATACTAACAGATAGCATACTATAGCTTAAAATATCCCATACTAACAGCTAGCATACTATAGCTTAAAAGATCCCATACTAACAGCTAAAATATAATCCTAAACTTGATTTAACACTTTGAGTGCCAAGGCGCTGTCCAAGGCATTGCAAAGCAGTGCCTTGGACATCCATCAGACACTTAAAGGGTTAAAGGGATAGCAATGTCTTTATCAAAGTTTAGCTCCAGTCTCTTTATGCTTTTTATAATATGCTATTCAAGCTGAAACGATGCCCCTCCCACCCCTTCATGCCACCTCTCCTTAGAGCTGCAATCTAGTCGTGGGACCATACGGATGGAGAGAGGGACAAACTTCAGACAGTAAGTATAAGGAAAACACTGCCCGTCTTGACGAAGGAGGGTACGATTTTCCTTTCGCTTACTGAAGATTATCCCTCACTGCTCTCCATCCGGACCATGGTTAGAGGCAGCGTGTTATAAAAAGCATAAAGAAGACTCTGAGCTAAACTTTTAGATACATTACTATCCCTTTAATGCAAATTATGTACATTGTGCTATTAAGAGACCATTTATTTAACCACTTAAGAACAGGTGACGTTCTTGGCACATCATGTGTTTTGTGATTACAGCGCTCCTGTGGGAGGGTTGTAACCACTAGGGTGGCCTGAAACAGACTGCTCTAAGAGCCAGTACATGTGATCAGTCATGTGTTCCAGCTCTCCGAATGATGTCTATGCGGTCCTTAAGGTAGTCCAACCCCTGGACTGCTGGACATCATGTGATTAATGTTGTTTTGTTGACTGTATTGAAAGGTAAAGCTAAAGTCAGTTCATTGATTGTGATTTGTATCCAGTGGCATTCAGAAAGGCTGTTACCTTATCTCAGGCCCATAATGAGATAATACTGGATACTTAATGGTATTCAGAAAGGCTGTTACCTTATGTCAGGTCTATATAGAGATAATCCTGGATACTCAATGGGAGCAGTGGTAGGGCAGGAATGTCTGCTCCCTCAGAACATAAGGAAAGCTAGATTTTTTTGTAATGCTAACATGAAATACCGGGTATTTAACTCTTTGAGTGCCATAAGGGTGTCAAAAGCATTGATTCAAACCTGTCATTCAAAGGGTGAAGTGATTATATATTCCCTTAATGAGAAAAACATAGTATGCCATTATGGAAAGCTGTTTATATATAGAGAGTATTGTTAAAATCCTTACATAAATGCCAGGCTAGACGTCCATGGCAGCTGGAAGGTATGTATAATGCAACTGTCTCTTAAAGGACCAGGAACACTTTTTTTTCTAAATGATATCTAAGCTATAGTGCTTTTCCTTTTCAGCAAAACAGGGGTACGTCACCTGATGAAGGATTTTTCATGCAAAACTTATTACAGGTCAAACTTGTGTTTTTACATTAATCTTTTGTTCCACAGGGGTATCCAACGCATTGGAAAGCAAAGCATTGGATACCTCTCTCACACTCAAAGGGTGAAACTGCAATTTTCTATTATAATCACTAGGTGGTGCTACCCTGATAACTTGCTATACAGAGCCATAGTTAAAGGTATAGTAATACTTCATTTTTACTATCCCTCATGTTGTAGCCCTTAAAAACTGAAATTAAACAAGACCAGTGGCATCTCTCAAACCTTTATGGTTTGACAGATATCCACATTCAAAGTTCCCTCTCCTTCTCTCTCCCCTGACATCAGCGTTATAGCTGACAGCAGGGGAATCCGGTCTGTGAGCAAGCGGCGGCTCTGCAGCAGTGCTGAGATCGCGTTATAGAAACAGAAATCCTTCACAAATGGTCTTCTATGTGTGCCTGGTTTGCAAGCATACGTAGAAGACCATTTCAGTGAAGGATTTCTATAACTCAATCTCGCCACTGCTGCAGAGCCGCAGACGGTCCCGGGAACAGATTCCCCTGCTGTCAGCTATAACGCTGATGTCAGAGGGGATAGAAGGAGAGGGAACTTTGAATGCAGATATCTCTCAAACCAAAAAGGTCTGAGAGATGAAGCTGGTCTCATTTAATTCCAATTTTTAAGGGCTACAACATGAGGGATAATAAAAATGAAGTATTACTATCCCTTTAATGACTCAAGTTCTCCCATAGAGTACATTATAAATAAAAATATTTGTAAATAAATGGGGTGGCTTGTTTGACTCTGCAGGAAATTGCTTAGAACATATTTTTTCATTTAAAATAAATAGATAAATGCTCTTTTAAGGTGGGATTCCCCAGTTCATGTTAAGTATCCTTATTATCAAGCCCAAATGTAACATTAGTCACAGTAGGCAAACCCTGAAAGTGAACAGTGCAGTGCCAACCATGTCCACATTCTGAATTGTTGGTATGGCCAGAGCCATAGCAATACATCTGCACCTGACACCAGCTTCTGCTTTGAGGAAAATGGAAGTTGTGGTCCAACAACACAAAGTGCAAGGCTGCAGGCTGCCCAACGCTGGCATAAACATACATACCTCCCAAAATTTCAAATGGCCAAAGAAGGACACTTTTGTTTTCACTGGTGTTGCTGAGGGTATGGCTGGCGGGTGGGGCATTACAGATAATTTGTTAGGTTGTTTCATGGCCTACTGACACCTGTTTGTGTAACTGTATAAATGATTTAGACCAAGACCAAAGCATTTTATTTACACAGACTAATTTATCAACACATATACTGAAGTTTATACAAACATTAATGTGAGTTTTATTGCTATGGAGCAATGTGATACTCTTATATACACGTCACACAGTCTGCTCTCCTAAAAAGAGGGACATCAGGGTGGGAATGAGGGACAGAGGGATTTGTATCTCAAAGAGAGTTTGTCCCTCCTAAAGAGTGACACTTGGGAGGTATGAACATACACAACAGCATAACAAATGCCTCATTCTTGGGGTATTAAAGTTTTGTCCCTCACTGATATGTTAGGCAGAAAAGTGAAAGGGTAGATTCCTGGCAAGTGGAAATTCCCTCCCAGTGTTAGGGCACATTTAGCCCCACTTTGGTATCATAACAGTCAATACCCAGTGCGCTGTCCCAAGCACACTTACCAGCCAACCAACTTCACCATAGGTGAGAACAAAATATTCCTCTTACACATCGCGCAGCAATGCACGGAGACCTTCCTAGAATTCATGGACTTAAAACTTCAGGCTAACTAAATGGGGCATTTTTTATTTCTCTCTTATGTGGCAGTTGGTTTGCTCCAGAATTACTCCTCATAAGAATAACCTTCCACTTACCTGACTATGGCTAGAAAAACCTAATGCCCTCTATTATTTTTGCCCCAGTGCCTTTGTCAAAGAGATAGTATATTCAATCAATCCTGGATGTCATGTCCATGGAGGAGGACATGACAGTTGCTGACAGTTTTTCTTTTTAACACTTTGAGTGTCAGGGGCTACACAACGCATTTCAGAGCAATGTGTTGCTCCCTTCCCCCTTGAAGCAGGCAGAGTGAATGAGTGTAGCTAAACAGGACCTATGAGCTTTCCAGATTCTACTCTCATTCTGAGATTTGCATGAATATTCCTTCCTATTAATATATTACAGCCCTCTGGTTGAAACAGATAGGCTCTAGTAACCTAAGATGATGGAGAGAGGTGATGTTATGGACAAACCTGGGAACTCTCCGGATCTCCCCCGGACATGCCGGTTTTTACAGTTAATTACCGGGTCTCCAGGGACAGAGGCTGATTCTCCCGTGGTGGCGAATATCTTCTGAAACTCTGCCCACTTCTCTTCCTTCTTACCCCTGTTCCTCCCACTTCCCACTCACTTCTATTCCTTCCCAACCTGTTCCTCCCACTTCCTACCCACTTCTCCTCCTTCCCACCCTGTTCTTCCCACTTCCCACCCACTTTATGACACAAGCATGATAAGCCCCACCCCCTGGTAGGCAGCTCGTGAGGAGTAAATTCACAGATATGGTTAAGAACATGTGGTTAATTAATTATGCAGCTTTATCTGGTCAGGTCAGAGAGCAAAGCACTGCTGAGATCATATTCCCCAAGTACTGAATCGAATATTGTTGATACTATTAACCTAGTTGTAAAACAAAAAGAAGAAATTCTTGGAAGTTTAAATAGATACATTTAATGAGAATAAACGCTGTAAAGGTAATAAGTCCTTGTTTATCCCTTAAGGACCAGAGAGGTGAGCAATGCATTTCACACCCCTCTGGTCCTTAAAGAGTTAATATTACCTTGTGCAGTCGGCAAAGTTTGTGTGCTGTGGCTGTGGAAAATTCTCAAGGGGAACTCACCAACAGTCCAATTAAACAAGTGTAAGCAGTGCTCTCTCACTGCAGATTCTCCAGTCCTGGATACAATTTCAAATAAAAGTCCGTGATGGCACTCTGACATACAGGTAGTCTTACGGATTTCGCGCATATGGGTAGTCTTACGCATTTCGCGCTAAATACAGCTCTTAATCATAGACATGATTAAGCACTATTTATCTTGAAACGCGTAACTGTTGGGGGCTTGTTGCTGTTATGTGTCCTACCTCTGTATTAATCTATGACAAATTTTAATGGAGAAATAAAAGTGCAGTTTTTATTATGATCGCAGCTTCTTTACAAGATGTATGTCAGAGGGCCGTCACGGACGTCTACTTGACATGACATCCATAATTGACTGAAGATTAAATCTCTTGAACACAGCCCCCAGGGCAAAATCCATAGGGGCCATTTAGGGTTGCCACCTTTTCTTCCAAAAAATACTGGCCATGGCATTTCCTCCATAGATTTAACATTGGACAGAAGCCAATTTTTTACAGGCCGGCTGGGTGGCAAAGCTAGGGCCATAGGAATTGTCTTGCCATGGTAAGGAAAGTGGAGGTTATTATTAGATGTTACTTCTCCTTTAAAAAAAAAAAACCCTTATGAACAGAGCAGATTTTCAGCCAGGTCAGTGACCCTGTAACTTATATAACTAACTCTGTTCATTTTTCTGGCACTTTGTCTACAAAGAATAAGGTGACCTGGAACGTTCTTTTAGAAAATTCCTGGCTTAAGAAAACACATCTGCAAGTGTCAGTCTGGTGAGAGAAGGTGGATTAATTTGATAAATAGGGTGAATTCATCTTCTTAATGGGAAATCCAGGAACACATTCTGGAGAGATGAATCCAATAGCAGAAGTCTGGTGACTGGAGATTAGAAAATAAGGTTTGCAGGGTTCCTCTCACCAGAACATTTACCAAATCTACAAACTGGACCAGCGGCATCTCTCAAACCTATATGGTTTGAGAGATATCAGCATTCAAAGTTCCCTCTCCTTCTCTCTCCCCTGATGTCAGAGTTATAGCTGACAGCAGGGGAATCCGGTCTGAGAGCAAGCAGCGGCTCTGCAGCAGTGCTGAGATCGTGTTATAAAAACAGAAATCCTTCACTGAAATGGTCTTCTATGTGTACTTGGTTTACAAGCACACGTAGAAGACCATTTCAGTGAAGGATTTCTGTTTCTATAACTCCATCTCGCCACAGCTGCAGAGCCGCAGCCGGTCCCGGGAACGGATTCCCCTACTATCAGCTATAACGCTGACATCAGGGGGGAGAGAAGGAGAGGGAACTTTGAATGTGGATATCTCTCAAACCATAAAGGTCTGAGAGATGCTGCTGGTCTCGTCTAATTCCAATTTTTAAGGGCTACAACATGAGGGGTAGTAAAAATGAAGTATTACTATCCAATAGCAGAAGTCTGGTGACTGGAGATTAGAAAATAAGGTTTGCAGTGTTCCTCTCACCAGAACATTTACCAAATCTACAAACTGGACCTCTCTCCACTGACACATCTACCCAAACCTTGACAACTGTTTCTTTACAAGAAAAAGATTTGTAAGTATATCACAGAATAACATGAGCATTTAAGTATGTTAAAGGGACTCTATAATTTTGAAATAGCTTTCAAACTCCCCTCCATTTTTGAGCTATTTAGATTTTTATATTATCCAAAGCAAGATATGTCATGCAGCCACTGCCACTCTGAATCCAATATTACCCCCCACACCACTTAATGACACTGCTCACCAAAGCACAACCCACCTCCCGTAGCACTTAAAAGATTAATTTGGGGCCATATGTTCAAAAGAAAGTGAAGGCATTCTGGGACAACCCATTTGCACTATAGGGCACACCTCCCAAGTCCCTCTTTAGGAATGACAGTGCCTCTTTGAGACCCAAATCCCTCTATCCCAGCCTTGTGTCTCCCTTTAGGAGATCAGACTGTGTGGTGCGTATATAAGTGTATTACACTGCCCAGCAGCAACAAATTTCATATTAATGTTTGGTTATACTTCCTTATATGTGTTTAAAAAAGAGTCTGTCTAAATAAAATGCATTGGTCGTTCTAAATTATTTATTCAGTTATCTAAAGAGCTGACAGTCATGAAGTAACCTACACATTCTCAATAATACCCTTCCCACTAGCCATTCCCCCAGGAACACCTCCTAAAACAAGTGTCCCTCTGGCCCTTTGAATGTTGGAGCAATCCTTAGAACTTCCTCTTCTTGAGCCACCAGAGAAAGCTCATGTGCTGCAGACCATGGGGACTCAAATGATGCAATTTGCATCATAAATGGGGTGGGAATTAACCAGGTGGGCAGAGCTAGGGTTGCCACCCAGCCGGTATTTAACCGGCAGGCCGGTAAAAAATTGGCTTCCGTCCAATGTTAAGTCTATGGAGGGAATGCCTTGGCCAGTATTTTTTTTAAAGAAAAGGTAGCAACCCTAGGCAGAGCTTATAACTATTACATCATAAAGTGAGCTGTAAATGGGTGGAAGTGGGTATTGGATGGCTCGCTAGCATTAAAAGGGGTTAAAAGCCTCATTTTCATCAATGGGAATATTCATTTCTCCTCCACGGTGCAGTTTTTTCACTTGAAGAAGACAGGGATTTTTTTTTTTTACTGTAAAGGCAGTTATGGACTTCTTTTCCTCGGGATGTTGTGTTTGCAAATACTATAGTTGCTTTCAAAGAAATAATACCTTTCTAACGCACAATAATATTGAGAAATATGAGAATTTATTTCTCAGCAGTTAAGATGTTGATCCAGGGAAATATCTGACTGCCTTGTGGAGGATTTTCTTTTACAAATTTGGGGCTTAAAGGGATAGTAATACTTCATTTTAACTTTATTTTATTTTGTAGGCATTAAAAAAATATGAAGAATGATATAAATCTTATCTCTCAAACCTTTATGGTTTAAGAGATATTCACAAGCAAAGTTTTCCCCTCCCGCCCCTTTTACCTAGTGTAAGCCATCTCTTCTCAGATGGGGAATCTGGTTGTAATACCAGACAGATAACAGCAGGGGACAATCTTCTTACAATGAAAACAATGAAAACCCTGCCCCCCTTGACAAGCTTTTCAGGTTTTTCCCTTATCTTAATTGAAGATTGTCCCTCTCTGCAGTCTACATGGGCACCTCCCTTCTGCTCTGGCTAAACAGTATTACATCAGTAAAAGGGGCAGGAGGGGGACACTTTGTCATTGAATTACTCTTGAACTACAACTCTGACAGAATTGAAATAACACTCTCCAAAGTCCAAATACTATGATGATTAATTAGAGCTGCTTTTATTATGAAATATTACTATCCCTTTAATTGGGAATAGCTTCAATGATTTGGCATGGGCTGAACATGGCGGTCACATGTCTTTTTTCAGTCTCATCAACTATGTTATTATGAATAAGACCCTAAAAAGGCACATCTAATAATGTTGCAGCAATTAGCAGGCTTTGTTTTTAACTCATCACTGCATCGTGTTTTTCTCTGATACATTAACCCACCCTGGGAAACAAACATGATGTATTTGTACTCTGTAATATGAGCAGATTTTTTTTTAGCACAACATGTTTGTGTACCATGTAGTTCACAATCTAATTTGTTGTCCATGAAGCAGGTACATGCGTAGATAACCAGGGTCAAGAACTACCAATAATGTATGTTTTCATGACAGTTCTGCTTGAGCACTATGAATCGATTAAAGTAACTGAGTCACTTATTCATTCACGTGTTGGTGCTAGTATTTCTTGAGGACAGAGTTTATTACCCCTGCTCTGGTAGACAGTGACACACTTAAAGGGATAGTAATACTTCATTTTATCTTTATTTTATTTTATTTTGTAGGCATTAAAAAAACATGAAGAACGATATAAGTCTTATCTCTGAAACCTTTATGGTTTGAGAGATATTCACAAGCAAAGTTTCCCCTCCCGCCCCTTTTACCTAGTGTAAGCCATCTCTTCTCAGATGTGGAATGCAGTCCATAGACCAGACAGATAACAGAAGGGGACAATCTTCTTCCTATGAAAACAATGAAAGCCCTGCCCCCCTTGACAAGTTTTTCAGCTTTTTCCCTTATCTGAATCGAAGATTGTCCCTCTCTGCAGTCTGCCTGGGCACCTCCCTTCTGCTCTGGCTGAACAGTGTTACATCAGTAAAAGGGGCAGGAGGGGGACACTTTGTCATTGAATTACTCTTAAACTACAACTCTGACAGAATTGAAATAACACTCTCCAAAGTCCAAATACTATGATGATTAATTAGAGCTGCTTTTATTATGAAACATTACTATCCCTTTAAGGTTACAAGGAGCTATCCCCCCTACTACATCTCATCGCTGATCTCCAGCTGGACCCTCCTACATCTCATTGCTGAACTCCAGTTAGACCCCATCTCATCTTTTACAATCAGACAGGACACTATCTTCACAGCTCCATTGGTGTCTACAGCGCTTTCTGGTATTAAACCCTGTTCCTTCATTGCTCCTTATCTGTGGAAAGCTGTACCTCCCAGAATGATCCAGTGCACTGCTCTCAACATCTACAAGTTCTGCATAAATCACATCTCCTCAATAAAGCTTTAAAGGGATAATATTGTCATTTTTTCACAAACATTAATCTTGTAGGTATTAAAAAATAAAACTAAATGACCCCAGTCCCATCTCTCAAACCTTTATGGTCTGAGAGATATTTGGGACCAAGGTTCCCCCTCCCCTTTCCCAGACATCAGCACTCTAGCTGACATTCACTTTATGTTTAACCCCAGCCTTACCAGAATGCCACCACTGTATTCCATGTGTTACCATTACTTACTTGGTATGTCTCCCTTATTCATTTTAGATATTAAAGGGACACTAATGTCCCATAAAAAATGTTTCTTGTTTTGTAGCGTTTAAAAAAATAAATTATCTGGAACAAATCCTATCTCTTAAACATTTACAGTTTGAGAGATATTCACATGTAAAAGTTCCCCCCTTCCTCCCCTTCTCCTGACGTCAGTGCTCTACTGACAGCAGGAGATCCCAGTCCTGGGACCAGCTGGCGGCTCTGCAGCAGAGCCAAAATCGCAATATTGGAAAATAATTACTTCATTGGAAAGATCTACAAAGTGTGACTATTCTTTTTAACCCCTTAAGGACCAGCGGTCCAGGGAAGTTACCTTCCCTTAAGGACCGCTTTGATCCTTACCGACGCACCCGTACACATGACCTGTTACGAGTACCGGCGTGCTGCTTTGGGGCCTAAGAGAGATCACTCCAGTCTTGGGCCGGTCAATTTTAGGCCCCATTTTTACTTACAGTGCTCCCGGTAGAGAACTGTAAGTAAAAAGTATGTGACGTGCTATGACCGTCACTGGTCCTTACGGGTATAAGGACTGTGACGGTCATAGCACGTCGTCTGGTCAGTAAGAAGTTAAATAACTTGATTTTGGCTCTGCTGAAGAGCTTCCTCGTGTCAGCTGACTCAAATCTCCTGCTGTCAGCTTTACAGCTGACATCAGGACAGGGGAACTTTAGATGCAAATATCTCTCGAACCATAAAGGTTTGAGAGATATGATTTGTGCCACATAAATTATTTTTTTAAACTCTACAAAACAAGAAACATTTATTTGGGGACATTACTGTTATTTTAAGCTGCAGAGCAAGGAGCCCTACTCCCATTTTTTCACTTTGTAAAGAATTTGTGTAACCCTGTATTGTCTAAACCAGGGATGGTCAACATGAGGCCATCCAGCTGCTACAAGCTGGACAGCCTCATGTTGCCCACCCACTGCTACCAGCTGGAGGGCCTCATGTTGCCAACCCCTCATCTTAACCCTTAAAGTGGACCTACCACCTTTCATTTTCTTTACATATTTCAAAACTTCCTAAACTGAATGCTATTCTGAGAACCTCTGATCTAAGTACATGCCTCATATCACTGGCCCTTACAAATCCTGGTGTGTAACTTTTTAACCCCTTAAAGGGATAGCAATGCCCGAAATAAACTTTATTCAGTATGGTAGATTTTACAAAAATAAAGTATTTGGAGAAGGTCCTATCTCTCAAACCTTTACGGTTTAAGAGATTTTCGCCACTAATGTTCCCTCTCTCCTGATGTCAGCTGTAAAGCTGACAGCAGGAGATTCGAATCGTGCGACTCAAGGTGGCTCTTCAGCAGAGACGAAATAGCAATCTTTAAAAAGAACTACTTCGTTGGAATGGTCTACAAAGTGTGCTTGCAAACCAAGCACACTTTGCAGACCGTTCCAATTAAGTAATTCTTTATAAAGATCTCTATTTCGGCTCTTCTGAAGAGCCGCCGGCTGGTCTCAGGACCTGCTGTCAGCAGACGCTGATGTCAGGAGAAGAGGAGGGAGGGAGGAACTTTAGCACCAAATCTCTATCAAACCATAAAGGTGTGAGAGGCAGGACTTCCTCCAAATACTTTATTTTTGTAAAATTTACCATACTGAATAAAGTTTATTTCTGGCATGACTAACCCTTGAAGGACCGGACGGCGGTTAAAGACCACAGAGCTTTATTTTTTTGTTGTTGCTCCAATGGATTCAGGGATCCCCAAACGGCACACAGACAAGCAGGAACCCCTGAATTCCATGACGTACATAACCGTCATGGGTCCTTAACATAAGTTTTTCCTTCACGGTTATGTACGACATGGGTCCTTAAGGGGTTAACATTCTTCTTTGCTCCCAGTTTAGGGTCCATGTGCAAACTTCACTTGGTGGCCCAGCAAGTTCCTTTTGACGTCCAGTTTAGTTTTGCACCAAATGCGTGCAGACCCTCCCCAAATCACTTACGGCCCTGTGTTCAAAAGAAAAGCTGAGTAATTCTGGGGCAATCCAACTGCACCATGGGAGTCAAAGACAAATTCCTAAATTCCCATTGTTTTAAATGGGTCTAGAGAGGTCTCTAATGCCTTGCAAGGTCCGTATGGTGAAGCGGTTTGCTCCAAATTTACTGAACTTTTCTTTTGAACACAAGAGCATTAGATTGAAAAATAATTTCTTACAAAGTATGGCAATTCTATTTTATTTGCTTACAGCTTCAAAACAATCTATAACAGACATGTCAATCATGTGGCCCTGGGGCCTCATATGGCCCCCTAGTTAACAACCTGTGGCACCCAACGTGATTTCTCATTTTAAATGGATAGTAATGTTTCATAATAAAAGCAGCTCTAATTAATCATCATAGTGTTTGGACTTTGGAGAGTGTTATTTCAGTTCTGTCAGACTTGTAGTTCAAGAGTAATTCAATGACAAAGTATCCCCCTCCTGCCCCTTTTACTGATGTAACACTACTCAGCCAGAGCATTAGGGAGGTGCCCAGGTAGACTGCAGAGAGGGACAATCTTCAATTAAGATAAGGGAAAAAGCTGAAAAGCTTGTCAAGGGGGGCAGGGTTTTCATTGTTCTCATAGGAAGAAGATTGTCCCCTTCTGTTATCTGTCTGGTCTATGGACTGCATTCCACATCTGAGAAGAGATGGCTTACACTAGGTAAAAGGGGCGGGAGGGGAAACTTTGTTTGTGAATATCTGTCAAACCATAAAGGTTTGAGCGATAAGACTTATATCGTTCTTCATGTTTTTTTAATGCCTACAAAATAAAATAAAGATAAAATGAAGTATTACTATCCCTTTAATTATGGTGTAGTTCTTCTGGTCCAAATCCCATTTTAGATCAGAGAGCGGAACCTTTGGCTCTCCAGCTTTTGTTGATTGAGGGATGATGAGAGTAGTCTCCAACAGCTTGAGAGCCAAAGGTTACATACCCCTGTTATGGAGAGAAGCTAGGCACATTATTAAAACAATCAAAGCAGAACAGCAAACTACTTACATTTACCTCCCCAACAAAATAATAGCGCATACATTGGCAGCCACTGTTGCAACCTCCCCTAAAGGGAATTATTGAGTATGTGGCCTTCAACTATAGCTGTTTTTGACATGCCTAATCTATACCTTGCATTGACAGTATATTTTACATTAACCCTTTAAGTACCACCCCTCTGGCACTCACAGGGTTAAACGCGTGACCCAGAAACCTCAACAGGAGCAATTCTAGCGAATCCAAACAAATGCATTATACTGGACAGATTTAAAGGGGAATGATCTCCCCAACTAAAGTCTACCCCACCTAATTAGGCATCTAGCGATAAGCTTTCCAACCAAATTAATACGTAGAATAAGGACGTTGTTAGTCAAAAATCCTACCTCAGCTGACATTAACGGCCAGGTAGCAGAGCAGACATCTTTGCATAGAGACGTCTGCACACCTGCTCCGTCAGTTCCAGTCTCCTTTAGGAGGCGTCACATGGTACCTTAAGGTACTGGAAGGGAATGACAGCACAAGCGCCTCTAGAACATTGTTGCCTGGCCATCAGTGATGGCTGGGGAAGGATTTCTGACTAACTTGGTCTTTATTTGGCATAACAGTTTGATTGTTAAAGGGATAGTAATGTCAGAAAAAAAGTATTAACTATATGGTATATACAATTAAAAGAGAGTACTTGCACTTATGGTTTGAGAGATATAGGAAAACAAAGTTCCCTGGTCCCTCCCCTTTCTGCTTGACGAGCTGTAAAGCTGTCAGAAGAAGATTCTGGTCGCTTGACCAGATGTGGCTCTTCAGCAGCGCCGATATAACAATATCTAAAGATAAATACTTTATTTGGAACAGTCTACAAAGTGTGCCTGGCTTGCAAGCACACTTTGTAGACCGTTCCAATGAAATATTTTTTTCTAATTAGTGTGATTTCAGCTCTGCTGAAGAGGCTCTGTCTGGTCAAAGGACTGGAATCTGCAGCTGTCAGCTAGATGGCAGACTTGAGTAAAACAGCCAGGAAAAGTTAACTTTAGCAAGTTATATCTCTCATTACATTGATGTTAATCTTTTTTAATGTCTACAAAAGTAAATCAACTTAAAATTAACCATTACTATCCCTTTAAGCTTATCGCTAGATGCCTGGGGGGGGAGGTGGACTTTAGTTGGGGTGATAGCTCCCCTTTAAAGGGATAGTAATACTTAAATATTACTAATCCCCATATTGTAGCCATGTTAAAAATAATGTAATTGTCCACACGCAAAGTTCCCCCTCCCTCCCCCTTCACTGAAGTCAGAGTTCTACTGACTGCAGGGGAAGTCTGTCGTACGACAGGCTTGCAGCTCCGCAGTTGAGCCGAGATTGCATTAGTAAAAAATAATTATTTAACTGAAACGGTCTTCTACATGTACTAACGTGATCTCGGCTCTGCTGCAGAGCCGCCTGATGCAAATAAGACCAGATATCCCTGCAGTCAGTACAACGCTGACTTCAGGGAAGGGAGGCGGGAAATTTGCGTTCAGTTATCTCTCAAACCATAAAGGTTTGAGAGATGACACTGGGGGCAATTCAATTCTTTTTAACATGGCTACAATATGGGGATTAGTAATATTTAAGCATTACTATCCCTTTAAATGTGGTAGTTTGTTGGAAACCTCTAGAATTCAAGAGGTTAAACAATTCCTGTTAACTGAAATGAGACTTTAAACCCCTTGAATGCTAAAGAAGTCCCCAGTGCATTGTGGAACAATAGACTGGAGACCTCACTAGCATTTATGGGGTTAAAAGCTTCATTAGAATTAACAGGAAATTTGAGAATTCATATTTGTCCCCTACTATGCAAATGGTTTGCTCCAGAATTACTCCAGTTATATTATATATATACACACACACATACTATAACTATACCTACTATAGCTATAGTAATAACCATATGCAAATGACTAGTTTCTCTGTTAGCCATTCAGTTCATCCCTCCAAACTGAATTACTAGATGCCTGGCAAGAAAAGGGTGGATAATCTGAGTTAACAGGCCAAGGATGTTATAAACCTTTCAGTGCCAGAAGGCTGCGCAACACATTGCTTTGCAATGCGTTGCGTGCCTCTCTGGCATTCAAAGGGTTAATGGAGCGGTTGGCAAATTGCTGGATCTCAAGCTGTTGAGGACTACAACTCCCATCATCCCCAACCAGCCAACAAGTTGTAGTCCTCAACAACTGGAGGTCTAGAAATCAACTGGTCCTGTTCAAAAGACATGTCCTGCCTTGGAAGTGGGAGAAACAAGACTGCTGTGTGTGTGTGTGTGGAATTTCTTTTGTTTAACCTGACTGCCCCCACTTGATATAATAAGAGCATAATGGAGTCACATTAATCCTTTAAGTACCAGAGGGAAGTGCAAAGTACTGGTAAGTGATGCACAGCACACCAATCTGGCCCTTAAAGCGCTAAAACATTTTACTTTGAGGATAAAGATGCCCAATTGCAACAGATTTTTCTCACCTGCAGTCGGGAAACTTTCCTGGATGGATTCTATCTCCCCAATCTCTGTGCAGACCCCCTGTCCATGCATGAGGGTGTGAAGGGGCTTCTCAGAGCCCCGAGGTGGATAACAGCGGAGTCCAGAACCACAGCGGGCAGTGTAGACCCCGCAGGGAGTCCCCTTTGGCAGGGCACAGGTGGCACAGCATCCACACCCTGGTTCTTTCACCAGCTCCTGGCACCCAGTAGGGTCCAAGCAGCGAATCAGTTTCTCTTGCGAGCAGGGGGGACACTGGATGGCATCTTCTGCCAAGCCAAAAGATGCCAGAGCAAGCAGGAAGAAGGCAAGTTGGCAGTGCCCAGGCATCATGTGTGGATGTTCTGTAAGGCTAGAGGTGGATGAATGGGTTTAGAGACAGCAGGTTGGTCAGCACTGTTAGCACACAGGGACACACAGATGGAGAGATGATACAGGCTTAGCTGTGCTGCTCTCCATAGCAAGAATCAGGAGAACTGAGGATTTACAGCGCTGGGCTGAAAGATGTGGACTTTATACTGGAGCTAAGCCACTCCTATCTCTAGTCCTACTGCCAGGAGAGGAGAGGAGTGGGGGAGAGGAAAAAAAGCAGGGGAAAGAGAGAGAGAGGGGAGGAAAGAAAAAAGGGATAAAGAGAAAGTATGTAGATGAGTAGCAGAGATTAGAAGGAAAATGATTTATTCAGCTTTATAATCATTTTATTATGATGAAAATGTATGATAAAGATGGTAGGGAGATGTGCTTAACTGACTTTACACTACACCAGGAGCTGAAATTGATGCTCTAGTCCTATGACTGCCTTAAGTCAATTTACTAAACTACTTAAAGGGATAGTAATGTTTCATAATAAGAGCAGCTCTAATTAATCATCATAGTATTTGGACTTTGGAGAGTGTTATTTCAATTCTGTCAGAGTTGTAGTTCAAGAGTAATTCAATGACAAAGTGTCCCCCCTCCCGCCCCTTTTACTGATGTCACACTGTTCAGCCAGAGCAGAAGGGAGGTGCCCAGGTAGACTGCAGAGAGGACAATCTTCAACTAAGATAAGGGAAAAACATGAAAAGCTTGTCAAGGGGGTCAGGGCTTTCATTGTTCTCATAGGAAGAAGATTGTCCCCTGCTGTTATCTGTCTGGTCTATGGACTGCATTCCACATCTGAGAAGAGAAAGCTTACACTAGGTAAAAGGGGCAGGAGGGGAAACTTTGCTTGTGAATATCTCTCAAACCATAAAGGTTTGAGAGATAAGACTTATATCGTTCTTCATGTTTTTTTAATGCCTACAAAATAAAATAAAGATAAAACAAAGTATTACTATCCCTTTAAGTCACAAATTCTCCCCTTCCTGCCACTCATGCCAGCAGGAGGGCAGTTGGAAAGTGTCTTGTGGCATTCCTTTCCTCTGAGTTTTGTTTTATGTGATATAGTAAGAAGAGGATACTAGTGTAACATACGCCATTTCCCTGGGCATTCTATGTGAGGGCGATTTTGGACTTGCCATCTTATAGATGGAGTGTGTGCCCATATGCATTATAGTGATCACACTCTGTAGTACATATCCCGAGGCCAAAGGAACTGCACTAATGCATTTGTACCCCTCTCAGTGTTTTCTAGGCATCACTGTGGATGTTCAACCCTTTGAGTGCCAGAGGGGTACGCAACTCATTGTTTCGCAATGCGTTGCATACCACTCTGGCACTCAAAGGGTTAAAGCCCTCTGTTGACGCAAACCAACTGCACATTGGGGAGAAGTACAAATTGTCTACATTCTCATTGATTTACAAGGTTGTTTTAACCCCTTGAATGCTAAAGAGGTTGTCAGCACAATGTGTTGGAGACCTCTTAAAGGGACAGCAACACTTAAAGCGGAACTACCACCCGACACAATCTTTAGCTTCACTAAGTCCCCATCTGGCGACTAGCTGCTTAGTAGCGCTAGTCACCACAATAATTACCTTATTTAATAGATTTCTGCTCTCTTCACCGGCTGACAGGCAGGACGCTGTCAGTCCCAGCCGGAGCCAAATGGCTCCTAGTAACGCCTGCTAGACCCGGCTGGGACTGACAGCGCAGGTGCGAGGACATCAAAATGGCAAGATGTCCGTGCTCCGTCCTGCCTGTCAGCCGGTGAAGAGAGCAGAAATCTATTAAATAAGGGAATTATTCTGGCGACTAGCTGCTTAGTAGGGGGGACTTAGTGAAGCTAAAGATTGTGTCGGGTGGTAGTTCCGCTTTAAAGGGGATCTATCATCCCTATACAAGTTCGTCTTAAAATTTAGGTTATATAACGAATAGGTGGAATAATGTATTAATTTTTTTTTTTAATCGCTATTTGGCCTAAATTCAACAAATAAATACTGCCCTGCACCCTACTTCTGGACAAATTGCGGTTACCAGCTCTGTACCGTAGTCTGTCACTCTTCCTCTGGTCCCCTCCCTCTATCCAGCCTCCTCCGCTGACAGAGGCTTTCTACATGTAAGCTGGAGCTCTCTCATTGGCCAGAGTTCGCACCAGCATACATGCAGGAAGCCTCCGTCATAGGAGGAGGCTGGATAGAGGAGGGGAGAAAAGGAAGAGTGACAGACTGCGGTACAGAGCTGGTAACTGCAATTTGTCCAGAAGTAGGGTGCAGGGCAGTATTTAGTTGTTGAACTTTGAGCTGCAATAACTTTTATATAAAACACCTCTCATCAGTGGTAGCTCCCTTGTTGTACTCAAAAGGATAAACCTTATAATATAAATTTTAATATATATTAAGTGTTACTATCCCTTTAAGTATAGAAGGGATTAGAAGGTCCATTTCAATCAATGGGAATGTATTTGTCCCTTGTGATGCAGATGGTTTCCTCCAGTATTATTTCATTTTTCTTTTCAACATTAAGGCCCAATGTGTAATACAATTCAAAGTGCCGACATTACACTGATAATTCCGAGAATGTTTCATGACCCTGATCACATTGATAGAGAAGCACAATTTGCAAAATAAAAATTAACTCTTGCGAACAGCAATGTAGCATTGCATCTAGGCAGAAGACACATGCCCAGCTGGCGCTAGCTAACACTTAGCCATCTTCTTCCGAAATCACTGAAACTGCACCTAGTTCTCCAGAAGTAAATGGTCAGATCGCAGTCTGCACACAGGTGAAATCTTGAGTCAAGGTTATGTCAGTGACACAGGCAATGTGCACCCAATAGGGTGGGGACACGGCGAGAGGAGGCATTATCAAGTTTGCAAATGTCACAGACTGTGCCACTGCATACCTTCCAACATTTCAAATGGCCAAAGAGGGACACGTGTTTTAGGGGGTGTTTCTGGGGGGCGTGTCTAGTGGGTGTGGCATTACCAAGAATTTTTAGGTAATTTCATGACCTATTGACACCTCTCTGTGTAACTGATAAATAACTTAGAGCAAAATCAAAGTATTTTATTTACATACACTAATTTATAAACACATAAACTGAAGTTTCAATACACAATAATGTGAGTTTTATTACTGTGGAGCAATGTGATACACTTATATACACACCACACACACAGTCTGATTTCCTAAAAAGAGGGACATCAGGGTGGGATAGAGGGATTTGTATCTAAACGAGGGACTGTCCCTCCTAAAGAGGGACACTTGGGAGGCATGCCACTGCCTTGTTTGGCTATAGGCTACTTTAAAGTATTCAGCTCCCCAAAATATAAATTAAGTTCTATGGATTCATTATCCTAAAGTAACAAGGATATATCTGTCATCTCCATACAACTGCTCATACAACTCAGTTTAACCCTTCTTTAAATTGTCTACTATTGCTCAATACAAATTGCCAATAATGTCTCCTATTGCTCCATATAATGCCAATAACAGCATAAAACACATTCCTTTAACTCCATCTATTGCTCAGTACAATTCCTCATTTTTCCATAAGACTCCTCCTATTGTTTAATATACTCCTTCCCTGCAATTCCTATTATTCCACATAAACTCTACCTATAACTCATCTATTACTCAATATAGATATCCCTTCCCCATAACACCTCCTATTACTCCATATAACATCTCCCTATAACTCTTTCTATTACTCCATATACCCCCTCCTTATAACTCCTATTACTCCATATAACCTCTCCAACTACTCCATATAACCCCTCCCCATAACTTCTCCTATTACTCCATATAACCCCTCCCAATAACTTCTCCTATTAATCCATATAACCCCTCCCCATAACTACTCCTATTACTCCATATAACCCCTCCCTATAACTCCACATAACCTCTCCCTATAACTCCTCCTATTACTCCATATAACCCCTCCCCATAACTCCTCCTATTACTCCATATAACCCCTCCCTATAACTCCTCCTATTACTCCATATAACCCCTCCCCATAACTCCTCCTATTACTCCATATAACTCCTCCTATTACTCCATATAACCTCTCCCTATAACTCCTCCTATTACTCCATATACCATCTCCCTATAACTCCTTCTATTACTCCATATACCCCCTCCTTATAACTCCTATTACTCCATATAACTTCTCCAACTACTCCATATAACCCCTCCCCATAACTTCTCCTATTACTCCATATAACCCCTCCCTATAACTCCACATTACCTCTCCCTATAACTCCTCCTATTACTCCATATAACCCCTCCCCATAACTCCTCCTATTACTCCATATAACCCCTCCCTATAACTCCTCCTATTACTCCATATAACCCCTCCCTATAACTCCACATAACCTCTCCCTATAACTCCTCCTATTACTCCATATAACCCCTCCCTATAACTCCTCCTATTACTCCATATACCCCCTTCTTCTAACTCCATATAATCTCTTCCCATAACTTCTCCTATTACTCCATATAACCCCTCCCTATAACTCCTCCTATTACTTCATATAACCCCTCCCAATAACTTCTCCTATTACTTCATATAACCTCTCCCTATAACTCCTTCTATTACTTCATATAACCCCTCCCAATAACTTCTCCTATTACTCCATATAACCTCTCCCTATAACTCCTCCTATTACTTCATATAACCCCTCCCTATAACTCCTCCTATTACTCCATATAACCCCTCCCAATAACTCCACATAACCTCTCCCTATAACTCCTCCTATTACTCCATATAACCTCTCCCTATAACTCCTCCTATTACTCCATATAACATCTCCCTATAACTCCTTCTATTACTCCATATACCCCCTCCTTATAACTCCTATTACTCCATATAACTTCTCCAACTACTCCATATAACCCCTCCCCATAACGTCTCCTATTACTCCATATAACCCCTCCCAATAACTTCTCCTATTACTCCATATAACCCCTCCCTATAACTTCACATAACCTCTCCCTATAACTCCTCCTATTACTCCATATAACCCCTCCCCATAACTCCTCCTATTACTCCATATAACCCCTCCCTATAATTCCTCCTATTACTCCATATAACCCCTCCCCATAACTCCTCCTATTACTCCATATAACCCCTCCGTATAACTCCTCCTATTACTCCATATAACCCCTCCCTATAACTCCTCCTATTACTCCATATAACCCCTCCCTATAACTCCACATAACCTCTCCCTATAACTCCTCCTATTACTCCATATAATCCCTCCCTATAACTCCTCCTATTACTCCATATAACCCCTCTGTATAACTCCTATTACCCCATATAACCCCTCCCCATAACACCATATAACCTCTCCCAATAACTCCTCCTATTACTCCATAAAACCTCTTCATATAACTCCTCCTATTAGTCCATATATCCCCTCCTTATAACTCCATATAATCTCTCCCTATAACTTCTCCAATTACTCCATATAACCCCTCACCATAACTCCTCCCATTACTCCATATAGCCCCTCCCCATAACTCCTCCTATTACTCCATATAACCCCTCCCTATAACTCCACATAAGCTCTCCCTATAACTCCTCATATTACTCCATATAACCCCTCCCTATAATTCCACATAACCTCTTCCTATAACTCCTCATATTACTCCATATAACCCCTCCGTATAACTCCTCCTATTACTTCATATAACCCCTCCCTATAATTCCACATAAGCTCTCCCTATAACCCCTATTACTCCATATAACCCCTCCCTATAACGCCACATAACCTCTCCCTACAACTCCCAGTACTCCATTAACTGTTCCCTATAGATCCTCTTATTGCTCCACACAACCTTTCCCCACAACTCCTGTTATTACTCAATATACCCATCCCTATAGCGCCTCCTATTGCCCTGTATTCTATAACTCCTCTTGTTGGTCTATATAAGCTGTGCCTATAATGCTTCCTATTGCTCCATATACCCTCTGCCTATAACACCATATAGTCTCCTTATAACTCGTCCTATTGCTTCATGCAGTCTTTTTATATAACTCCTCCTTCTGATCCATTTAACTCCTCCGATTGTTTCACATAATTGTTTTAAAAAGATAAATAAAAAAGCTTTATTATAAAATATAGTGTCTTAATTTGTTTAAAGTATGCATATTAGACTGTTCCCACCAAGAGACGGAGTCTGGGTTAAGGCAGGATGGAAAGTCAGGGATCATCAACACTAGTTACTTCATATAAACATTTTATAACTCCACCACTGCCCCATTAACCTTATAGAGTCCAGAAGGGAATGCAACACTTTAAACCCCTACCTATACCACCTCCTACTGCTCCTTATAACCTACTCATGTAAGTTATACTATTGCCCTATAAAACATATCCTACTGGTACATATAAACTCGAGAACTCCACCTGTGGACACATATAACTCCTCTCTATAACACCTCCTCCTGCTTTATATAGCCCCGCCCTAAAACAACTCTTTCTATTCCATATAAGAGCATACAGTCCTATTTAATCTTTAACACCAATGTTATACCTATTATTTGGACAAAGGTTATGTTTGGGTGCTATGTATGTTTTCATCCTTACGACACAGGCCTATGTATTGTCAGAGTTTCCAACAATATCTCAGATTTTTCCTCACTTTTCTTCCAACTAGGTCTGAATTTAGATTACACAATATGTTTTGATTCCACAATGACTGAAGCACAACACATATATTCAATTATGATCTTTGCATTCTGTGTAATTGAGGGTTTCACCAACCAGCTAGAATGAATATCTATACCTATGGGACACATCTTGGAATCTGCTGCCACCATCTGTGTGCTTTTTGCATTGCAGCTAAGAACATGGTAAAAGGCAATTTTTTTTTGCTGTGATTGAATCATTAAGATTCAAATAAAATCTCCATCTGACCATATAAACAAAACTTTTTAACACATTAACAAATGCTAGTTGGTGCTGGTAAGTCAAAGTATATTTATGTTAGCCATATAGTTTAAGCAGTGTTTATTTTGGTTATTTGTACGCTTATGCATATAATTCAGTACTGGCTGGCAAGCAACATTGCATACTTCTCTCCCTCCCACCTGCCCCCCCTGCTGGTCAGTACTTGCTAATTTGATAAAGCTAAATATCTCAGAAACTACTGTTTGAAATTAAAAATGGCTAAAAGAAATATAGATGATAGTTAAAGTTTTTCAACATCACCTATTTATAAACAAGGTGACAGTTCTACTTTAAAGAAGAACTTTCATGTCATTAATATTGAGCCCTAAAATAGAAGTACAATAGTGATATGTATATATTTACTTGTAGTTTCAAGTATTATTGCGGCATCAGCGAGAAATAGACCTTTCTAGGCAGTGGCAGGGATCTTGCAGTTGGTGCTCTCTGCAACTGAGCAGTCAGTCTCTTCCAGTGCCTTAAAGGTATAGTATTGCTTGAAAATAATTTAATTTTAGATTGTAGCCCTTAAAAAAACATTAAAAATGATATAAGTCTTATCTCCCAAACCTTTATGGGTTCCACTTTAAGATTAGATTTTCAGCCCGTTACTATATACCTATATACGATATCTAATTTTCTTAGATCAAATTAGGTTATAGTGTTTATTACAAAAGACACCTTAGAGTAAACAAAATGACCCTTTTTGAAATGTTTTAATTTTCCACACATCCAATCGTAGTCACAGGAGGGGCACCATGCTTCTCACCTTATCGTGTTGTACAATGTCCCACGAACCTCTCTAAATGTTTCAGTAACCTGACCAATATACCTCCTGTTACTTATTCACTCCAAAAAAGAAAAATGTTAGTTCTGTGTTTCCTTGAATATAAGGAAAGTTTTTTTCTGGCATTTTAGTCTGAAAAAATGACCTTGTTTTATATTCACAGACACCAGAGGAGTAAATAGAAGCCACCGAACCGTAGTGCAAAAATTCCCCCCCCCCCCAATGTCCTTTCTCCATCTACACATTGCCACTTAATGACCCACAGTATCCATCTCCTACCTCCCTGGTGGTCCAGTGGTGTGGCAGGAGAGGTAAGTGCTTCCTGCACAGACCTCTATTAGCAACTCGGGGCTCCCGCATGTTCCTATCTCTAGTAATGCAGAGCGCTGGGAGATGATGTAATCTAGAATGCTGGAGGGAGCTCAGCTGCTAATAGAGGTCTCTGCTGAAGAAGGCACAGACCTCAGCTTATTGCAGGAGCCGGGCAGGGGGGTCACAGGGGGTGGCCGGGCCCCTGGAGTGATGGCAAAAGAAATTATATTTGCACAGTTAGTAACACTGTAACTTTATTTCTGTTTTTCACACATTGCCTTTAAGAGTAGGCCTTAGGCCTTCTCTAGCTTAAATGATCCTAGTTTGGTATCAGCTATTCCTCACATGACCTGTGGGGGCTGATATAAAGGTCACATTATTATAGAGTGAGCTGTTGGATCCGCAGCTCCCTCATATTCTCACAATGCAGATACATTGGGGTCTTTTTGTATTAGGTAAGTCCACTATGTACATCTTTCCATTATAATGTAGGTCTCCTACATACATTTTTTTAATTGCACCACACTGGGACCCAGAAGCAATAAAAGGAGCACATTTAAAGGGTCCCTTGCTCTGCAACGCGTTTATAATAACATCTCTTCAGGGAATTTCAAGTTTTATTTTAATTTTTAGATAGGGCATTACAGATGTATAGAGTAGGACTTGCCGTACAGTGAGAAACCTTGGCGAGGTGGCAAGCTTACCCGCAACTTGGCCAATTTGTGAAAACTAATATCTCACTTATTTTATTTATTTAGAAATATTATTATATATGCTCAACACAGGGCACATATTTATTCTATACATAGAGAAGCACTGGTTTGCTCCCTGGAGTGATGGGCCTGATAGCAGTTGCAACCCTTGCAACCCCTATTGTTTTGCCACTGACAGTCACCTTTAAACTGGAATGTCCATTGAGCCGGTGAATATCCTATCCGTAAGCATCCCAATAAGAGATCTAGCCCTCTACCTCACATCCAGGAAGCAACCTTGTGTCCTGCGGGCAGCATGCATAAATTTGCTGCCTGATTCTTTCTTTACATCTCTATAGCCTTTAAGATCATGTCAGGACCGGTCTTTCAAAGTGTAGGATCATAACCGGAGCCTTCACTTTGAAAGACATGCCGGACACATTTTCAAGGCAGCCTCCTGGATGGGAGGAAGAGAAAGGGAAGGAGGTAGAGAAAGAGGGAGAGATCGAGGTAGGGAGGGAGGGAGAAGGGGGTTTTCTGAACTTCAAATTAAATTTTGAGGGCTCTCCTTAAATTAAAGTCTCACAATATAGGAGCAAATGCCATATTATCCATGTGCCTCTACATTGCAAGATCTTGGGAGAAGGGCCCTCACTTCAGTTAGTTTTGATGATGGTTTGTATGTCATATGTTTTCACCTCTATTTTCTATATCACTACGGAATCTGCTGGTGTTCAATGAATAAAAAATAATAGTAATAGTAGCAATAAAAATAATAGAGCTGACACCAAGCTATGAAACTGGCATTAACTGAAGTATTTGCAGAAAAACTGATCCCTTAGAGCTTGAAATCTATAGCACTGAGTCACAAAGTTTACAGTGCAGGCACTGAATGTGCCACAGTGCTTGAAATCAACATGCAGATTGAAACACAGAGCTTGCAATCCATAGAATTTACTTGAACATATGTGTCTGAGAGAGTGCACACGTGTTGGCCCCTCCATCTATCATGCCAGCCCAATAGTCTACCATTATAATAAGCTAACGGAGGCAGTGACAATGATAATGAATGTATCTAGCCAATTATTGACATACACTACATGTGTTTAGCCAATAATAAAATGTTCTGCTAGTCAGGTGTTGATGTAGGCAACCCTAAACTGACCAGGCTGTCAGGGAAGCTGACTTGTGGCATATGACAAATCAGCAGGCCCAGAAGATTGTAAGGGTGAAATTTCTAAAGGTTAAGCCCATAATAAAGTTTAAGCCATACACCTTGACCTCTGCCATGAGTCCCAAGCCAAAGTGTGCTCCTGCATAGGATGGAATTAATGACATATGTTCTTAGCTGGCATTAGGATTTATCAGAGTTGTCATTTTGTACAGAGAGGGAATTACCGTTTTTCCGTGGTGTACAAATGGATTGCTGGTGGCTAGAAATACGTGACGTGATAGAGGTTTTTTTTCCCTAGAAAGTGAGGATATACTGAAGAAAAAAAGGTTTCATAAGGTGGTGATGTCTTCAGTCTGATTTGATATTCAGGGTACCCTTGCACTGAAGGGCACAAACTCCCAAGGAACAGGACAATGTTAGACAATTCTGGTCGACACTTACACACTATATACTGTTTAGGAGGGACAGGTTTAATAGAAAAGGGGAAGGCGTGTGCTTGTGTTTGAAACCAGTTCGAAACCAGAGCTAAATCCAAATTTAAGGGGTGATATTAGAGAAGAAACTGGGCAAAATGTGGAGTCCTTGTGGGTAGAAATTAAAGGTAACTGTGGTGTACAAGGTAAAAAAAAAAAAAAAAAAAAGTGTTAGTGGGTATATGCTACAAACCACCAAATATTGCTGAGAATGTTGGGGCCCAACTGCTATTGCAAATGACGAAAGTGGCGCATTTTGGACATAATGTAACTATGGGAGATACATAAATTGTAAAAATCTTAGGAGGGAGTGCATGGGACCTTTCAAAAATAAGATGGGTGTGTTGATTAGACAGGATAAGGAAAAGGAGAATGTTCTAAACACTTTCTTTGCATCAGTGTATACATGGGAACAAGTAATAGTAGAAGAGCCTCAACAAGTAACAAATAAACAAATAAAAATGTCAGAGCTTCATCCCCAGTGGCAGATGAAGTTGCCTGGATGTGGGGTGCCAGAGACTCATCCCTAGCGGCAGTCCGAGGTACTGAGATGCAGGGCAGAAGAGCCTCATCCCCAGCGGCAGATAGAGGTACAGGGATGTGGGGCGTTAGCGTCTCATCCCCAGCTACAGTGCGAGGTCCAGGGATGCTGGGCAGAAGAGCCTCATCCCCAGTGGCAGATGGAGATACCGGGATGCACAAAAGCCTCATCCCCAGCAGCAGCTGGAGATGCCAGGATGCGGGGCCCAGAGTTTTGTCCCCAGTAGCAGATGGAAATGCCATCCTGAGAGATGCCAGAGCCTCTTCCCAAGTGGCAGACAGAGATACCAGGATGCGGGGCGCCAGAGTTTCGTCCCCAGTGGTAGACGGAAATGTTGTCCTGTTGGAAGCCAAAGCCTCATCCCCAGGAGCAGATGGGGATACTGGCATGTGAGGTGCCAAAGCCTCATCTCTGGCAGCAGTCCAAGGTACAGGAATGAGGGGCACCAGAGTTTCGTCCCCAGTGGCAGGTGGAAGTGCAGAGATGGTATTTTTATAAGTGAGGACCCAAGCCATAACACTACCTGCACCATGTTTCACAGATATGGTAGTATGCTTTGGGTCAAGTGTAAGTCATTCCTTTCTCCACACTTTCCTTTTTCCATCACTCTGCTACAAGTTAATCTCTGTCTCATCTGTCCATAAAACTTTGTTCCAGAATTCTACAAGTTTTTAGCAAACTGTAAAATGGTCTTTCTGTTCTTGAGGGTTACCAATGGTTTGCATTTTGTCCTAAACCTTGTGTGGCTAGTCTAGTGTAGTCATCTCTTTATGGTACTCTTTTACACTTCTGTGTCTTCTATGGAGAGTGTTCTTAATCAGTTCAACAGTTGAAAAGGGTTTTTTCTTCACAATTGCAAGCATTCTTCAGTCATCCACTACAGTGGTCTTCCATGGTTTACATGGTAGTCTGCTGAGCTCACCTGTGCATTTTTGTTTCTTAGCAATGTACCACATGGTTGATTTTGACACACCTAATATTTTGGCTATATCTCTGATCAATTTGTACCAATTTTTCAGCCTCACTGTGGCTTGCTTTACTGGAATTAACACTTCTTTGCACCTCATATTGAGAGACAGCAGCAACAGCTTCCAAATACAAATGCCACACCTCGAATCACCTCTAGACCTTGTGTGACATTTCTTTTATTGAACTAATGATGATGTAATGACACAGAGACCTGGCCAAGAAACAGCCAAGAAACCAATCCTACACTTCTCAAGGTTTATGGCTGTAAATACCTTAAAATTAAAGCTGGCAGTCTGCACTTTATCATCTTAGCCATGTTTTAATTTCAAATCCAATGTGTTGGAGAACAACATCAAAATTTGTGCCACTGCCCAAATACATACGGACTGCACTGTAATTACTACACAGTAAAATGTTGACCAATGTTTCTTACCATAATGACAAAACAGACATGGACCAGCTGGTGAATGACATATTAGCATGTATTAAGCAAGATAACCTAACATAGTATCAATTAAAGGAAATGAAGAATACATTTAAATTGCTGGACCCCTGCTTTAACCATTTGAGCTCCAGAGGGGTGCACAACACATTGCTTTTCACTGTGTTATATACTCCTCTGGCATTTAAAGGTTGAACATCACATTTCTGAATTTGTACCAAGGAATGAGCAGCAGAAATCTGGGGAGGATTCTGTGAAAAAGTATAATTAAAGGAGTAGTAAACCTTTTTTATGAAAACCCATATGTTATAGAGCTTTCCCTGCTGAGTAAAAAAAGAGTTCTCCCACTGCTTTCAGTTGTTTTATTCAAAATATATAACAGTTCAAATAAGGAGGAAGTTGATTTTACATTTACTTCCTGATATTTCTAACTGCCCTGAAGTGACTCAGCAGTTTCTATCACATTCTGTGGAGAACTGTAAGTCACTGACTTTCCTCTCCATTAGAATGTAACAGAATAACTAATTAAATTTGACCACTAGATGGCACTGCTGATGTAAAAAAAACACAGGTTGAAATGGTAAAAACTCTGGAAAAAAGCTCTCAGCAGTGGGAGTATTCTTATTTTTCTCAGTAGAAAACATATATATGTTTTCATAAAAACGTTTACTGCATGATGAGAGAAAGAAATGTAGGGGCAAAACTACCAGAAAGCATAGTGAAACGTAAGTAAGCAAAAGGATTATACCCTCAGGAGCATCACCAACAACATGATAACAACATAATATTTTTTTCATAACACATCATCATCGCATAAAGAAGTTAACATGTCTCAGGGGCTGCAGTCTAAAATGTGTGGTGATAGTGGTGTCACAGGCACATCTCTACTGGACTTTCACACAGAATATGGGTTGATAACTGATGCACATGGAAACTGAAACATATGAACTCCCTAGCTCTAAGGAGTGGCCCCAATGCATGTGAGAATGTTACCATATACTTGCAGGATATCTACATATTTTAGGCAAAAACGATGACCTATTCAAGTACTGTACTCAGGGGCAGACTGACAGGACCCAGGGCCCCTGGTCCAAAAAGAGGTCTGGGCCCCCTACTCAATTACATCATTGGCCCCTCCCCGTGACATCACTGGCCCCTCCCCATGACATCATTGGTTCCTCCCCGTGACATCATTGGCCCTACCTCCCACTACATCCTCAGCCCCGCACACCTACCTACCCTGCCCCCCCCCACACACACACACACACACTCCTCCCATCCAGAAGATTCACATTACACAAATTAAGGTACTCCACACCATTTTAGAAGTAAACCTGTTTTAATAAAATTAATCTTGCGTTTAAAATAAATAAATAAAACTAACCTTACACTGCTGGCCAGCTTCTTGCCGGTTGATTGAAGGCTACTTGGCTACTGGCTGGATAGCTTGAGGGTGTTCTGGATGTCTGGCCTGGTGGCTGTGCCTGTAGCGAGTACAATGTTCCATATATAATTTGCAAAAGTGTGGTTGCCTGGGGTATTGTATGGCCTGGGGGTACTGAATAGCCTGGGTGGCCTCCAGGCCATTCAGTACCCCCCTCCAGGCCATCCAGTACCCCCCTAGGCCATCCAGTAACCTCCTCCAGGCCATGCAGTAACCCCCTCCAGGCCATGCAGTAGCCCCCCATGACATCCAGTACCTGCCCCTTCCACAATGCCCCCATCTCCAATCTCCAATCTCCACATTGTCCCTCAGTCTTCACAATGTCCCTTCCACATTGCCCCTCAATCTCCACAATGTCCATTCCACAATGCCCCTCAATCTCCACAATGTCCCTTCCACATTGCCCCTCAATCTCCACATTGTCCCTCAATCTTTACAATGTCCCTTCCACATTGTCCCTCAGTCTCCACAATGTCCATTTCACAATGCCCCTCAATCTCCACAATGCCCCTCAATCTCCACAATGTTCCTTCCACATTGCCTCTCAATCTCCAAAATGCACCTCAATCTCCACAATGTCCCTTCCACAATGCCCCTCAATCTCCAAAATGCCCCTCAATCTCCACAATCTCTAAAATGCCCCTCAGTCTCCACAATGTCCCTTCCACAATGCCCCTCAATCTCCACAATGCACCTTCCACAATGCCCCTCAATCTCCAAAATGCCCCTCAATCTCCACAATGTCCCTTCCACAATGTCCCTCAATCTCCAAAATGCCCCTCAATCTCCATAATGTCCCTTCCACAATGCTCCTCAATCTCCAAAATGCCCCTCAATCTCCACAATCTCTAAAATGCCCCTCAGTCTCCACAATGTCCCTTCCACAATGCCCCTCAATCTCCAAAATGCCCCTCAATCTCCACAATGTCCCTTCCACAATGCCCCTTAATCTCCAAAATGCCCCTCAACCTCCACAATGTCCCTTCCACAATGCCCCTCAATCTCCAAAATGCCCCTCAATCTCCACAATGTCCCTTCCACAATGCCCCTTAATCTCCAAAATACCCTCCAATCTTCACATTGCCCCCATATCTTCTCATTGCCCTTCAATCTCCACAATGTCCCTTCCACAATCCCCCTCAATCATGCCCCTACCTGGAGTCCCTGGTGGCCTAGCAAAGTGATCTGTGCCTCCTGAAGCTCCCGTGCATTCTCAGTAATGCAGAGAGCTGGGAGATGAAATCATCTCCCAGCGCTCTGCATTACTAGAGCACAGAGTGCGCCGCCAATACATAGTTGCTGCGGGTGCATGGCAAGGGGGTCGCAGGGGGTGGCCTGGCCCCTGGAGTGATGGGCCCGGTCGCAGGTGAGACTCCTATTACGCCACAGAGCAGTGCGCCTGCAGCGGGCACCTATAAGGCAGGCAAATGGAGAGGGCCAGCCAGGAGACTATTTCTGGTGGCGGCAGGCCCCTTTCGGTCGCGGGCCCTCGGTCCGTGACCAAATTGCCCGATGGTCAGTCCGCTCCTGACTGTACTGACAAACAAAATACTTGTGTGGACAGAGTTGGCAGGGATGTGCACAGACATTTTGTGGGGCAGGGGCTCAAATGAAAAAATGGGCACTTCTCATAATTAATATTAATTTTTTTTTTGTTAAAAGGGCACAAGGGCACTTTGGACAAAAAGGGCAGGTGCTCAAGCCCCCCTTGGTGTCTATGTGTGCAAGTGCCTGAGAGTTGGTGCGTACAGTAGTGGAAACTCTTATCTGCCCACCAACAGAGAGGGTTTGCAGTTCAGTTGGTTATATTGTTAATGAACGTAGGAAGACCTACATTTTTAAAAATGAACCGTATGAGAATGTAGAAGGTATATTAAAAAAAAAAAAAAAATGATATGTTGATGAATGGCTGCCAAATAAGAATAATGCAAGGTTATATTGGGATCATGCATGGTGCTGCATATCATCTGTCTAGCATTCCTTCCTGTGTATCATCGTATATTCACCACTACCATCCACATCTACTATGTTAAATTCAACTTTTTATTTCTTTATTATCTTTATGCTGTTGAACAAGGATCATTATAATTAACCGTCAAAGTTTGTGTTGTTTAAGAATATAATTTAGAAATTGCATTGTCATAAGTAATAGCATATTTGATTCAGAGTACACAGATGACATAAGAGTACTATTCGGTATTCAATCATACATACAGTCAATCTTCAACAATATATAAAACTTTATTTTGGAGGAGGGACTTGGAAATCCTTCCATTTTTATGTTATTATTTTATCATATTTGCTTATCTTGTTTATTTCCATTTTAAAATTACATTTTCAAAAGTAAGTGTTATGTATGTTGATTCAGAAAGTTATACAGAATAGTCTCATTCATGTAATGTACACAGTCAGCAGGTATACCTTTCCAAAAATTATTATCAGGCCTTCTATGGAACAAAGGTGTACAGGAGGTGTAATGTAGAGCAGTAACTCGCCAGGTAAGTATAGAGAGAGAGATAGAGACAATATCCAAGTATGAGACACACACTTAATTTAGATGATTCACTTGCCTGGGTGCCAGTTAGATGGAGTGATACGTGGAGACTCCAAAAGATGTCAGCATTCACAGGACTTGATTGAAGATCAATATCAGTGCTAGTTTATTGAATAATAAGTAATAATAAACTAGAACTGATACTAATCTTCAATCAAGTCTTTGAAGTGCGATCATATATATCTATATATATATATACACACATACATACACACACACATACATACAGTACTGTGCAAAAGTCTTAGGCAGGTATGGAAAAATGCTATAAAGTAAGAATGCTTTCAAAAATAGACATGTTAATTGTTTATTTTTACCAATTAACAAAACGATAGTGAGTGAACAGAAGTAAAATCTAAATCAAATCAATATTTGGTGTGGCCACCCTTTGCCTTCAAAACAGCATCAGTCCTTCTAGGTTCACTTGCATACACTTTGTTAAGGAACTCGGCAGGTAGGTTGTTCCAAACATCTTGGAGAACTAACTACAGTTTCTCTGTGGATTTAGGCAGCCACAGCTGCTTCTCTCTCTTCATTTAATCCCTTGCAGACTCAATGATGTTGAGATCAGGGCTCTGTGGGGGCAATACCATCACTTCCAGGACTCCTTATTTTTCTTTACGCTGAAGATAGTTATTAATGACTTTGGCTGTATGTTTGGGGCGTTGTCCTGCTGCAGAATAAATTTGGGGCCTATCAGATGCCTCCCTTATGGCACTGCATGATGGATAAGTATCTGCCTGTACTTCTCAGTATTGAGGAGACCATTCATTCTGACCAAATCCCCAACTCAGTTTGCAGAAATGCAGCCCCAAACTTGCAAGGTACGTCCACCATGATTCACTGTTGTCTGCATACACTCATTCTTGTATCGCTTTCCAGCCCTTCGGTGAAATAACGGTCTTCTGCCACAGTCAAATATTTAAAATTTTGACTCATTAGTCCAGAACACCTGCTGCCATTTTTCTGCACCCCAGTTCCTGTGTTTTCGTGCATAGCTGAATCCCTTGGCATTGTTTCCACATTGGAGGTATGGCTTTTTAGCCGCAAGGCTTCCATATAGACCACTTCTGACCAGACTTCTCCGGACAGTAGACGGGTGCACCAGGATCCCACTATTTTCTGCCCATTCCAAGCTGATGGTACTGCTGGACATCCTTCTATTGTGAAGGGAAGAAAGCATGATTTGTCTTTCATCTGCTGCACTAAGTTTCCTTGGCCGACCACTGCGTCTCCTGTCCTCAACGATGCCCATTTCTTTGTGCTTCTTCAAAAGAGCTTGGATAGCACATCTGGAAACTACTGTCTTCCTTGAAATTTCTGCCTGGGAGAGACCTTGCTGATGCAGTATAACTACCTTGTGTCTTGTTGCTGTCATCAGTCTTGCCATGGTATATGACTTTTGACATTAAACAGTCTTCAGCAACCTTACCTTGTTAGCTGAGTTTGACTGTTCCTCACCCAGTTTTATTCCTCCTACATAGCTGTTTCTGTTTCAGGTAATGATTGTATTTCAACCCACATATTAAATTGATGATCATTATCACCTGTTTTGTATAATAGTTTAATCATACACCTGACTCTATTCCTACAAAATCCCTGACTTTGTACAAATGTACCTAGAAGAATTGATGCTGTTTTGAAGGCAAAGGGTGGTCACACCAAATATTGATTTGATTTAGATTTTTCTTCTGCTCACTCACTATAATTTTGTCAATTGATAAAAATAAACTATTAACATGTCTATTTTTGAAATAGACATTTTTTTCTTAGTTTACAGAACTTTTTCACACCTGCCTAAGATTGTTGCACAGTACTGTATATATAAAAAAATGTTAGTGTTTCTGGTTCACGGTCAGCCAAGCTCCACGATTTCAAAAAGGCAGAGATATACATCCAATGGGATATGGCTGAGGCCTACAACGTACATTCTTATTGGCTCAGGAGGTGGCAGGGGGCGAAGCTCCTCTCCTTAAAAAAACAAACAAAAAAAAACCCTTTGAATGCCAACAAGCCATGCCACGGTACTTTCCTTAGGAGGAGGCATGGGGCTTTTTTTTTTTTAAACCAAACCCTTCTATAAAAATTGTAACATCAGAAAGGTGTTTACAGAAAGGTTGGGCAGCAGGTCTTTCAAAACATTTTTTTTACAGTTGGTATACAGGCTAAGTAAACCATTCAAAAACTACAAAAATAACAACAGTGGTTTATGCATTGATTGGTCATTGCAATAATTATAATTACAGGCAACACCTTTAGATAAATTGTTAGCACAGTCTACTACAGCAAGGAAAGCCTTGTAAAATTGTTTGCAAGCCCTCAGCTAGGTAAACCACCACAAGAAACATTATATGCCACCCACCAGTGACAGAATTGTGTTTCCTAATTTAATTCCTGCTGCTGTGGCGTCATCTGAGGATCAAATGTCACATCACATTATCAAGTTGGTGTACCACCATCCTCATGGTTAGTAGCAATGGTGGAAGGAATAGGACTGGGATCATCATCTCCACAGACTGTGATGATGGAACCAGCAGTACCAGTAGTGACATGGGACACGCATTGATGGTTCCTACTGCCCCGAGCATTGAGGCAGCAGCAGCTCCATAACAAACCACCAGTTCAGGTGCATCTGGGGAGAAATTGTTGATGGTCTCCACCACATTGCCGTGGTGGTCACTGTATGGTGAACTGCATGGAGAAATATTGACTGATTCAAGGAGGATGACACAGAGAGCCAGGGGCACAAATGAGATATCAGTATTAGCCTGGAACCTAGATGATGACAGGCGACACCGTCAACATTCTAAGGTGGTGCTCCACTTTTTTGGTGGGGGGGATTTTTTGAGTCACTTTGTTCTTGTTGTTTGGAACAGATAAGAAACACAGTGACATCAGTATCAGATTTTTTCATAGGTGGACAGATACACGTGCCACGTGCAACTAAAGGTGGTTATGCTGCACGTGCTTTGAGCGGATATGACAAGGTGTGAACCATCTTTCCTCCTCTTCACAATCATGTTATAGAGGGAGCACTTTGACGCTGTCAACAATCGGACAGTTACTGCCTAGAAAAGTATTTACTTGTCCATTATTTCAGGGAGGGGGGGGGAGATCTTCTTACTAGATGCACCTAAAGTGGCTTGTGGTGCTGCAGCCTCATCAGCAGCACTGTTTATAGAAAGTGGAACATCCACCTGTCCCATATCACTGATGTTACTTCAACGAACATCACAGTCTGTGGTTGTAATGATGCTATCACTCCCAACAGTACCCAGCATGGGTACCAAGGGCAAGCTACACATGCTTTTGTCTACTAACATGTTTCTGAACCTCACTGCTTATAGGTCATAGCTTACATATTGTTAAAAAGTGGCAACTGATGTGCAGAATTTTCCTTTTACTTCCTGCTTCATTGTACATTGTTCCCTGACTTTTTTTTGTGGGGGGACTGGTTGGTACTTCTGCCCTTGACTGCTCACTAGTAGGGCTACCTGTGTTTCTCATTGTTTTAGTATAGGTGGTCCATGAGGCAAAGCAAGGGTTGTGAGTAGACTTCAAAGTGTGAAAAAGGGGTTGCTAGGCATAGCAAGGCAGGCATTAGTATTAGCAAAATAAAGTGAGAGGACCACAGGCACAACCCACTTTTACCGTTCCAAAGTTTATGTATGTTACGTGTTTCTGATACAATCACCTCATACTGTAATCACCTAACCCAGGTATATTCATATGTGTGGTCCCTTCCTCGCCAATCTCCATTCCGCTGGGCTTTTAGTTGTCTAGAGCAGTGGCTCTTTCAATATCCAGGTGGGCCAAGGGGTTTGGGAGACTGCACCTGTTGGGTAGCCAAACCACAAAGGATCATAGACTGGTATCTCTGTGACCAGAACATAGAGATAGAGGCCAGGCAAGCTCTTGTTGGGGCAAGAAGTATAATCCTCAGTCTGGATTCAGGCAACCCCCTCAAATCATATGTTCCTTGAAAGAGTGCACTAATAAGGTACCATCCACACTATTCAGCCCTCTGTATGTATGTATGTATGTATACCTTTATTTATATGGCACCACACAGTATGCACAGCCCCTTATAATACCATGCTTCTCTGATTGCACAGGACAGGGAGTGTGTGGAAATGTGTCTGATGGCTAACTAATCTACATACTGCTTCTGGAACTAGGTTAAAGTGGAACTTTCACTTCTTTATGTTCATGGCTTCATCCCTTCCTTTGTGTCCCCTGTGTATATTGATGTGTTTCTTTTCGCGTTAAATTCTTTATCAATTCAGCAACAGAGACATGAATAGTTTACCTGGTGACCTAATGTCCTCTTAGAGCTGTACCATCGCGCACCGTATTGTGCAGAAGACACTCCCACAGGGCTTGGCAGTGAATAGTCTGTCCAGCCCTTGAATTCTACGTCAAGCCTTTCTAAAGCATGTGACCTGGCGCGATCCTTGAATCATGCGCGTTCAGGTCTTGTCTGTGAGGTTAACAAAGGGTTAACATTTCAAAACATCAAATAATTTTTAATATCAGTGCAGCTGGTTTGTTCCACAAATGCACCTATTTTGCCTGCTGAATTAGGTCCAGTTAGTATTTTGCTAAAGGACTATATGCAGTGCTTGAAACTTTGTCACTTTATTTGAAAATCTTACAAAAAGAACAGGTTGTTTTAAAAGGTACTGAAGCACAAAGAAGGTAGTGCACTTGCTAAAAAAATCAAAGCTGGGGGGATACATACCTCCCAACATCTCAAATGGCCAAAGAGGGACACTTTGTTTAAGGTGGTGTTGCTGGAGGAGTAAGTTGTGGTCGGGGCATTACTGTGAAGTTTTAATTTATTTCATGACCTACTGACACCTATTTGTGTAACTGAATAAAAGATTTAGAGCAAGATTAAGACTAATTTATAAACACGTATACTGAAGTTTAACCCCTTAAGGACCAGCGGCCCAGAGAAGTTACCTTCCCTTGAGGACCGATTTAACCCTTGCCGACGCGCCAGTACACATGACCTGTTATACATACCATCTCACCACTTTGGGGCCTATGAGAGACCACTCCAGTCTTGGAGCAGTCAATTTCAGGCCCTGTTTTTACTTACAGCACTCCCGGTAGAGCGCTGTAAGTAAAAGTATGTGACGTGTTATGACCGTCACCAGTCCTTAAGGGTATAAGGATCGTGACGGTCATGCACGTCATCTGGTCCTTAAGGAGTTAAAGAAACATTCATGGTTTATTACTGTGGAGCACAGTGATACATTTATTTACACATCACACAGTCTGATCTCCTAAAATAGGAAAGAGGAGCAGAGGGAATTTGGGTCTCAAAAGAGGGACACTTTTTGCAAGTATGGGGATATGCATTACTCTACAGAACATTCAAGCTCTATTGCATTTATTCTTTACCATGTCATTTTTAATAAACATCTAGGTTTATAAGTGAACATTCAAACACTTCCCCCATTAATGTGAAGTACAATCTGCTCCACGCTGGTTCTGATTGTATCATACATACACACAAGCAAAGTGCTGCAAAATGCTGTAAATCTTTACTGTGAATGGGAGTGTCCCTGTAAATCAATGTGCAGCGTTTTAGTATCATTAGTTCCAGGCCAGGAAGAATACAAAATATAGCAACGTGTTAAGTGAATGAGATCATTTCCTGTTTACTAAACCTATGAGTATCACATGGATAGGCAATGCATTGCACAACGCAGGTCGGTTGTGCAAAGGGTTAACCCTTTAAGAACTTTACCAGATGGGTGTGCAACGCATTGCAAATCAATGCGTTGCACCCCCCGGGTCCTTAAAGAGTAAATGCTAACTTATATACAACTGAGAATCTTAACCCCTTAAAGACCAGTGGGATGTGCACCCCTCTAGATCTTAAGGGGTTAAAGGGTCATTGAATTGTTACACATACATTCATCAGCGTAACACTATTTTCCCTTCTTAAACTAGGAGGCTGGCTCCTTTCTGGAAGACATGCAACCCCACGACCACCAGCAAATTGCTGTTAAACTAAAACTCCCATCATCCTCTGGTTGAGGAAGATGGGATTATCTATCAAAAACTGCTTGGGGTGAACAGGTTGTCCAGCACTCTGAATACAATTTCAAACAATGTCATTCATTAAAACTTGTTATATTAATTTATTCCTGATTTGTGTTTTTAATTATATAATCCTGAACTTACAGGGTAGCTAAATAGACAGATAATATCCTCAGCAACAAGCTGCTTTTAAATACACGAGGGATACATTCGTTGTTTTTTGGGGTTTTTTTTGGGGGGGTTCCAATGTTTACATATCAGCTAAACATCTGGGAAGAGGCGGATGGAGTTAACCCTTTCAGTGCCAGTTCAGTACATTTCTGGCACTCATATGATTAATTACTTGAGAATCAGAAGGGTAGACAGTTCATTGTGCACCCTTCTAGTGCTTTAGGAATTACTATTAACCCTTTCAGTGCCAGAGGGGTACACAGCTGCATTGCGTACACGTATGGCACTGAAAGGGTTAATGCATATTATGAGTACACTGATAAGTTGGATATATATAGCTAGCTTAATAAAAGCTATTAGCATTTCAAACAGAGAGAAGGAAATCTATGTATGCAGTTATTAATGCCTCCTGCAGCACGATGATTAAACACACACACGCATATTTTTCTATTTTTAACTACTTTCATCCTTTTTCTTACCCTCCTAAAAGCAGTGTGGTGTTGTTGTAATTGTTCATGTACAATAAAGTTGAGTTTATATCGGCATTTCCTTTTGATGAAGTTACTTCCTATGATGCTGTCAGTGTGCCTGTCATTGCAGGCAGAGAAGAAATCTTCCAGCAGGTAAGCGTGTCATAGGGCAGTGTGGGAATTCCTTTAGTCTGGTTGCCTGGTAACTGGGAAACTCTGCATGAGAGATGGGTGTGCACAAACACTACTCTTGTGTATATAAACTGAATAAACTTTTGGAGCACATGCATAGCTACAGACAGAAGAGCTTACAAGTCGTTGAGGAAGATCTAGAAGAGCAAGTCTGCCACAGCCATGGGTATCCTCCTGAGCACCCTCCATCAAGCTCTCATGGGTCTCTCTGGCACCAAGGCTCGTATCCTTATGTTGGGTCTGGATGCAGCAGGGAAAACCACAGTTTTGTACAAGCTGAAACTGAATGAGACAGTCTGCACAATTCCTACCATAGGATTCAACGTGGAAACAGTAGAGCCCATCCGCAATGTCTCCTTCACTGTCTGGGATGTAGGAGGTCAACAAAAGATCAGAGCCCTGTGGAAACATTACTTCGTAAACACAGATGGACTGGTCTTTGTGGTGGATAGTGCTGATTGGGAGAGGTTCCCGGAGGCTAGGCTGGAGCTGGAGGCCATCCTGGAGAATGACGAAATGAGAGGGGTCCCATTCTTAGTGATGGCCAATAAACAGGACCTCCCCGGTGCCAGACGTCCACTGGAGCTAACGGAAGAGTTAGGACTGAGGAAGATGCACGGCCATCAGTGGCATGTCCAGGGGTGCTGTGCAGCTACTGGGGATGGACTTGTGGAGGGGCTGGAGATTCTCACCAACCTGGTGAAGCAGTTTCAAAAGTCCAAACCCTACTGAGGTGAAAGAGACCTACTTCCTCAGTCACCCATTGTTAAGATGACTCATAATTGGGATTTTTTTTTTATTTTTTTTAAATAAGTCTCACTGAATGTCAGCTACTGTTTATACTTCAATGCAGGCTTCTTACTGCTGTAAAGAGACTTAAATGAGAAACTAAGCTCAGTCCTACATCCAGGGATAATTACTTAAAGTGGCATATACATACAGGCTACTGAAGAATTGATCTTAATTAAGAATGTATGTTTTTGGTTTACCTATTGATTTACCCTTCATGACTCAGAGGTGTGTCCAATGGATTGCTTCACAATGCATTCCATTTGCCTGTGGTTCTCAGTGGGTTAAGCCATTTCCTGTTAAAATTCCAATTTCTGAATGGATATATATGTGTTAATGTTTTCTTCTGTGATATTTTCAGATTATTGTACATAATTGACATTCCTTTTTAAATAAAAAAAAAAAGTTTTTTCTTCAAAAACAGGAGGCAGTTGTAATTATGTTTATTTTGCATTATATGTATATTGAGCAGTACAGTCATCTTTATACAGGTGTCAGTAATTCTAGCACCCTGTTCTCTGCCAGGTTTCCATTCCTGTGTCACGTTAGTCCCTCTCTCTCTCTCTTTCTGCCTCCCTGTGTTCTTCCCTTTTATCTCTCCCATGTCTTTCTGTCACTGTTCTCTACATTGTGTCAAAGCATCTGTTACTCTGTTCTGTACCCTGTGTCCACTTCTGTCACCTTTGTCCTTTACCTTCTGTCCATCCCACTGTCACTCTCATCTCTCTCCTGTGTTCATCCCCTTGTCACTCACTTCTCTTCTCTGTGTTCTTCCTTCTGTCCTCTCCATTGTGTCCTTCCCTTTGTCATTGTTCAATACTGCTGTGTTCTCCCTGTTACTCTGTTTTCTCCCCAGTGTTCTTCCCTCCATCACTCTCTTCCCTCCCCTGTGTCAACCCCTTTCACTCATTTCTCTACTCTGTGTTCTGTCCTCTCCACAGTGTCCTTCCCTCTGTCGCTCTGTTTTCTACTCTGAGTTCTAATCTGTCACTGACTTCTCTTCCCTGCATCCTCTCAGTCACTATTTTCTCCCCTGTGTCCATTCCCCTGTCACTCTCTTCTCGCTCACATCGTGATCTTGTTTTCTCCCCATCGTTGTTATTTCCATGTGTTCTTCCCTCTGTTGCTTTTTTCTCCCTTGTCCATGCCTGTCATCTTTTCACTACACCATTGCTTTTGCCTGTGTCACTTTCTTCTCTCACATGTCCTTCCCACTGTCGCCCTGTTTTGTCCCTATGTTATTTCTGTAACACTGTTCTTGTCACCGTGCCCTCCTCTTTGTCACTCCTGTTCTTTCCTGTTTTCATCTTCCTGTGACAGTACTTCCTTCTTTATATCTATCCGTCTCAGTGGCGTAACAGTAGGGGTCCCACCTGCAACCGGGCACCTCACTTTCAGGGGCCCGGCCGCCCCCTGTGACCCCCTCGCCACGCGCCCGCAGCAACTTATGAAACAGGGCAGCTGGCGCTCTAGTAACAGAGCGCTGGGAGATGACATAATCTCCCAGCTCTCTGCATTACTAAGAACCGCGCAGCAGCTTAAGTTCCAGACAGAGGTATGTGCCGAATGAGGTACAGATCTGTCATGTCACACACCGCTAGACCACCAGGGACTTAAGGTAGAGGACGGGGGGGGTGAGTAGGGGCATTGTGGAAGCGGCAATGTGGAGATGGGGGCATTGTGGAGATTGAGGGGCATTGTGGAAGGGGCATTGTGGAGAATGAGGGACATTGTGATGGGGGCATTGTGGAAGGGGGCATTGTGGAGAATGAGGGGCATTGTGATGGGGGCATTGTGGAGAATGAGGTGCATTGTGATGGGGGCATTGTGGAGATTGAGGGGCAATGTGGAAGGGGAATTGTGATGAGGGCATTGTTGAAGGGGCAATGTGGAGAATGAGGGGCATTGTGGAAGGGGCAATGTGGAGATGGGGGCATTGTAGAAGGGGAAATGTGGAGACTGAGGGGCATTGTGATGGGGGCATTGTTGAAGGGGCAATGTGGAGAATGAGGGGCATTGTTGAAGGGGCAATGTGGAGAATGAAGGGCAATGTGGAGAATGAGGGGCATTGTGGAAAGGGCAGTGTGGAGAATGAAGGGCAATGTGGAGATGGGGGCATTGTTGAAGGGTCAATGTGGAGGTGGCCAATGTGGTTGAGGGGGGCCAATGTGGCAATTCTTGCACCAGGGCCTGGTGGCTTCTAGTTATGCCTCTGATCACGTGTCCTTCCCTCTGTCAGTCTGTTCTCTCCCATGCCCTTCCCTCTGTCAGTCTTTTATCTCCCATGCCCTTCCCTCTGTCAGTCTTTTATCTCCCATGCCCTTCCCTCTATCAGTCTGTTCTCTCCCTTGCATTCTTCCCTCTGTCTTTCTCCCTTGTGTTCTCCCCTCTGTCACTCTCTTTGTCCACTGTGTTCTTTCATCTGCCACTCTTCTCTTCTCTATGTCCATCCGTTTGTCTCTCTGTGTTCTTCCTGCTGTCACTTTGTTCTTTTCACTATGTCCTTCCTTCTCTTTCTTTTCTCTCCCGTGTTCAACTTTCTGTCACTTTGATTGGCCTTTGTGTCCATCCCTCTGTCACTGTTCTCTCCCTTGGGTCCTTCTCCCTGTTGTTCTGTACCCTCTCCTGTGTTATTTCCACTGTGTCCTTACCCCTGTCATTTTTCTCTCCTTCTGTTCCTTCCCTATAGTCATTCTGTTCTCTCCCTTGTGTTCTTCCCTCTGGCTCTCAGTTATCTACCTATCCCTCTGTCACTGTTCTTCCCTCTGTTGATCTGATCTCTTCTTGGTGTTATTTCCGTCTCACTCTGTTCTCTCCCTTGAATGCTTCCCTCTGTCTCCTTTGTGTTCTTCCCTCTGGCTCTCTGTTCTCTTTTCTGTGTCTATCCCTCTGGACTCTACCCTCTTCCAACCTTCTGTCACTGTGTTGTTCTTCCCATTTACTCTCCTCTGTGTCTCTATTATTCTGTTCTTTCTTCCCTCTGTCACTCTCCACTGTGCTATTCCTTCTGTCAATCTTCTTTCCTCTGTGTCCATCCAATTGGGACTCTATTCTCTATTGTGTGTTCCTCCCTCTGTCACTTTTGTTCTCTACACTGTGTTCTTCCGTTTGTCATTCTGTTTTTTCTCCTGTCCATCTTTCTGTCACTCTGTCCTTTGTGTCCATCCTCCTGTCACTGTTCTCTCCCCCGTGACCTTCCCTCTGTTCTCTACCCTGTGTTTATCCCTTGGTCACTTTATTCATCCCTCTGTCACTTTGTTCTTCTTCCCTGTTACTGTGTTCTCTCCTCTGTGTTTTTGCCTCTGTCACTCTGTCCATTCCTTTGCGTACTTCCCACTGTCACTCTCTTTCTTCACTGTGTTCTTCCTTCTTCCCACTGTCACTTCCTTCTTCCCGCTGTCACTTTTGTTCTCTCCCCTGTGTCCTTCCCTTTTTTTTCTGTTCTCTCCCCTGTGTCCATCTCTGTCATTCTGTTCTGTCCTTTGTGTCCATACCTCCATCACTGATCTCTCCCCTGTGTCCTTCCTTCTGTCACTCTGACCACTATTCCGATGTTGTTGCCTCTGTCAATCTGTTCTCTCCATATTACTCTGTACTCTCCTCTGTGGTTTCCCTTTTGTCTATCCCTTTGATAATCTGTTCAATGTTTTGTGCCCCCTTTCACTTTATTGTATCCTGTGTCCTTCACTATGTTCTCTCCCTTGCTGTCTTCCCTCTATCACTCTGTTCTTCCCGTGTTTGACTCTCTCTTTCACTCTATTCTCTCCCATATGTTCTTCCCTCTGTTAATCTGTTCTTTCCCCTGCTTTCTTTTCTCAGTAACACTGGTCTCTCGTCTTTGTTCTTCCCTTTGTTACTCTGTTTTCTGTCATGTCCATCCCTCTGTCCTTGTTCTTTTGTTTGTTATTTTATCACTTACACTGTTCTGCCCTTTATGTTACGCTGTTCTCTCTTCCATCTGGTAGTCTGCTCTTCCTTGTGTTTCTTTATTTGTAACCCTGATCTTTCCTCTATGTCATTCAGTATTCTCCTCTCTGTGTCCTTCCCTTGTCATTCTGTTCTCTCCCAGGTGTTCTTCCCTCAGTCACTCTGTTCTATCCCATATGTCCTTCCCCCTATTACTCTGTTCTTGAGCCGTGTTCTTTTCTTGGTAATGTGTGACCTCCTATATGTTCTTTCCACTGTTACTCTGTTTTCCTTCCTGTGTCCATTCTCTCTCCTATGGTTTTTCTATAGTAACGCCTCCTCTCTCCACTGTGTTCATCTAGCTGTTACTTCCCAGTGTCCCTTCCTGTCCCACTCATTTCTCTCCCCTATGTTCTTCCCTCTGTTACAGTGTTATTTTCCTTGTGTCCATCCCTCTCCCACTCTTTAAGCTCATGTTTGTTCTTCCCTTTATTCTCTCTCTCTCTCTTTATTACTTCCCTTTGTCACCTTGCCTTCTTACATGTGTCCATCCCACTGTCACGCTACTCTCTCGCATTTGTCCATCCCACTGTCACGCTACTCTCTCGCATTTGTCCATCCCACTGTCACGCTACTGTCTCACATTTGTTCATCCCACTGTCACTCTATTCTCTCAAACGTGTCTATCCCAGTGTCACTCTGTTTTCCTACATTTGTCCATCTCTGTTCTTTCACATGTCTATCCCACTGTCACTTTGTTCTCTAACATGTGTCCATTCCACTGTCTGATCTCTCACGTGTCCATTCCACTGTTACTTTTCTCTCACATGTTTCCACCCTAGTATCACTGTTCTACCAGGGTCACCAGTAACGGGTTGAACTGCTGCCTCGGATCTGCCGAAAAAGGGGGCCCAGGCTTTGTGTGGTAAGGGCTGCCTGCACACTAGGGAGTTTTCATAAGGAAAAGGTTTGTTTGCTTGGGGTGGTGGGTCATCAAGGCTAATATGAAGGGTTACCTTCCCTGCCCAGTCTACCAGGATCTCAGTTGGGCCATCCTCCTATGGCCTCAATAGAGGTTGTCAATCCAAGAAGTATAAATAACGCAGCCATAATGAAGAAAATATAAAAAAAAAAAAAAAGGTGCCCCATGTGGGGACTGAAGAGTGTGACATGGAGGACTACAGCTTCTTGTTCCCGCCCCCCCCCCCATGCTGCCTTTCAGTGCAGCACATTCCATGGAAGAAAAAACTGGAGAAGGGTCAGTGATGAGGAGAAGAGAAAGTAAATGTGTGCATACATATAGATGTATGTATATTAACGCTTTGAGTATAAGATAAGAAGCAGAGGGCTGTGTGTGTGTCTCAAGAAAATGGAAGACTGGTAGAGTAAAAATGATACATTTATTGGCTAACTGAGTGGCTCTTGGATGCAAGCTTTCAAGACAAATTAGGTCTCTTCTTTAGGCATAATAAGAATAAAGGCTGAGTTCACAATAAATGACAGGTTAAATATTCATGCAAATTATTTCAACTTTTAATTCCCCAACGGTGTACATCACAGTCTACAATAAGTAATAATCACCTATAGACCCTGTGTAATTTTAATATGAAACCATATATATCCCAAATCCTATTTATTGAATGCTGCCAAATCAATATCAATACTGAGACCCCCGGGGGTCAATGTCCCCAATTTGTGAATCCAAAATGTCTGTTTCTTGCAGTGTATGCTTTAAAGGAGGCTGCTTGCACTGTATGGGTCTTTAACCCTTTCTTTACTTGGGCTGATTTACACTGTTATAACTGGACCTCTCCTCTCTTCAGACAGATGTCTTCATTTTATTCACTTTTTCAACTATTTCGCTTAGTACAGATTCAGTTTTCATCATTATTTATCTATCATCTTAGTATTTTATTTTATGTGGCAGGACTCCTTTAAGAACTGGGTGCCTGCGTGGTGCCCATCTATGTTGCATGCAATTTTTCTCAGGGACATATCTTGGCCCCCATTTGCCTCACAGGGTGCAGAGAGGGCTCAAAATTAACACATGGTCATCTCAGAAACCTTGTTCAGAGCACAAATAATATGCATTTCAAATGGCTGGAGAGCAGAGGATTATCTGAGGCCCCCACAGTATGGGGGTGTGTGAGAAGTTCCCTCCAGATTGTCCTACAAATCAATGTTTCCTTAGGGCTTGGGCCCAAGTTCTACAAATCAATGTTTCCTCAGTGCTTGTGCCTCTAACAAATCATCCTGTTCAAAATACTCTATCAAGTATTAGTCCACCCCAGTGGCAGCTTATGTCAGGGGTTCCTGTCTCTTTCACTTTACATACACATTTCTTATTTTATTGATTTATTTTTATAGTAACTATCCCCCCAATAGCAGTCAAGAACCTTCCCCCCAAAACAAATTCCCTTTTCAACTGATTCATTCCTCAGCCTCCACCCACCAACACAGGTACCCTCCTCAGACCCCTTTTATACCATGGCTTATGTTTTTTTATTTTATTTAGGACTTATTTTTTATTAACTGCCCCTCAATCCCAGTAAACAACCCCCCAAAAAATCATCCCCTGTTCAACTGATTCTTTCCCCACATCCCACCAACACAGGCACCCTCATGCCCCTTTTATACTATGCCTTTGGGAAATAAAATAATATTTGCTATGTGTTGTGTGTAACTTCAATGTTCTCATTGATTTCAATGGAATGAGCTAGATGAAAAAAGTAGAAAATCTGCACTTTTCGCAGGAAATTATTCTCCAAGAGGAAAGTACCATTTTTTTGCCGATTTCAGTTTGAGGTGAAAATTTTCCCCCATCCCTAGTCATGAGGGGTCCTGATGCCTCCCACGAGGTAAGCATTTTTCTTTTGGATGCAGCCACTGTATGCCACTTGTACTAGCTTATACATTGTCCGCATGATGCCCCTCACAAGGTCTGAAGTCAACCCTTTGAGTGCTGGAGAGGTATCCAAATGCATTGGATACCTCCCTGGCACTCACTTAACCACTTAAAGATCACAGAACTCGATCCGAACATTGTGCAGCCACACAGGGAGCCCTGAAATCCATGACGTTCCTGGCACGTCATGGGTCCTTATAGTTCGCCAACACATGACATGCCAGGACCGTCATGGGTCCTTAATGGGTTAAAAATAAATAAATCATAATGGGAAAAAAACAAAGCATTAAATAAAAAAAGGCTCTGGACACCCCTTTGGAACTCGCATATACACTCATCCCTCCCAAACCTCTGATCCATTTGTCAACTCCCCCCAAATCTAACCTCCCCTGCCTGGTCCCACTACAGACCCCACATATACTGTCAAACCCCAAAGTCTGGTTCTACTGCCCACTGGAACTCACAGATCGCTACATACACTGTCTGACCGCACACTAACCTAGCGATAAAAAGGTAAGTGGCCCCTCATTTGATGCGGGTGAGTGTTTACTTTCCAAAATGGCATGCCTTACTGAGCTTTTCTTCATATATAATAGTTATGACCATTTTAGTGCAGGTCATTTCACAAAAGAGAAATAGCAGAAGTAGTTTTGTGCTTCTGGCACCCTCCTACAGTATGTAATCCCATACTAATGGAGTACCATTTTCTTTGGTCTGGTAGAAAGTACTGAATACAACAGGAAATTCCATAGTTTAGTGTCTTTTGAAATGGCGGAAATGTGAAAAATCCAATATTTTCCCTATAACTCCACTTTACGGAAATAATTGTGTACACCAGCCTAGGGGTAGAAAAGAAACCCATTATTTGATGCGGTTGCATGTCTACTTTCCAAAATGGTATGACTTGCATATCCTTCCTTCATATTTCTAATTGTTAGGATCATTTTAGTGCAGGCAGCCTATTAGAAAATGCAAACAGGTGTAATTCTGTGCCTTTAAAATATGTCAAGCCATACCAATGGGATTTAATTATTTCTTCTTGGAGTAGTAGCTAAGTAATGCAGTAAGAAATTCCTTAGTTTCCAAAGATTGTGGTACATATGAAGGGGTGGAAATGTCTATATTTTTCAGTAGCACCACATTCTGGAAACATTTGTGCACCCCAGGTTGTGGTAGAAAGGCAAAAGACCCCTCATTTGATGCGGTGGGCTGTCTTCTTTCAAAATTGGTGTACTTTGTCTAATTTTTTTTTATATTTCTGTAGTTGGGACAACCATTTTAATAAAAGGTAAGTCATGTTTTGTAGTTTGTAGTTGGTGTAGTTTGTGTGTCTGGTACCCCCGCAGTACATCAACTCATACCAATTTTCTTGTAAGAGCAGTAGCTACTGAGCACAATAAGAAATTCCATAGTTTTCAAAGAATTCAGTACACTGTAAGTGGGGAAAATGTAAAATAAAATTAAACAAAAAATGTTTTTTCCTTTAGCACCAGCTTCTAGAAACATTTGTGCACACCTGGCTAAAGCTAGAAAAATAAGTGACCTCTCATTTGATGCAGTGGGATATCTACTTTCAGGAAGTATATGGTTTTATTTTTCAATTTTCAGCTGTAGCGCATTTTATCATATAAGCAATGGAATGTTCATTTTAGTTCATAGAGCCGAAAATACCATTTTACCCTCCTATTAATTAGTTAGGAGTCTGTGCAGGCCATGTATGTAGGTAAAATTATACGTATCTGTTTTTTTTCCTCAGGAGGTTCAAGGCTTTTATAAACTATTGAATATTTCAGTACTAACATAAATGTTTTTGATATATGGTTTAAGGTAGTAGAAATTAGTAGTAGCAATTATTTGTTTTACCCATCTGGCACTAAAGAGATTACTTGTATATGACCCACTTTTCATGTTTAAATGTTTTTGATTCTTTAACTCCTTCAGTGCTGTAATTACCTCCAGCTTGTTAGATACGCTGGTCTGTAGGAATGTGTTCCTATACACTTTTCTATATTAAATCCAAGGGGTCAGCCAAGAGAAGTATAATAAGTTTGGTATTTGTTTTACCTCTTAACCCCTTAACAACCGTCCGATCGGCGCGGCACTGTCAGTTAAGGACCACTGAGCATTTTTTTTTTCAAAATCCGCTTACGGACTCCCTGAACGGCATGCAGCCGCAGGGGAGCCCAGAATTCTATGACGGTCATAGTACGTCATGGGTCGTTCAGTCAGATCGACCCTTGACGTACTATGACCGTCAAGGGTCGTTAAGGGGTAAAGAATCAGTTGTCAATCATTTAGAGCTATGTAAACATTGGTAATGGCTGTTTCCTGAGAACAGGGCTGTCCAACTTCAGTCCTCAAGGGCCACCAACAGGTCAGGATGTAAGGATTTCCCTGATTAAGAGCAGGTGAGTCAGTCACAATGAATGATCCACTGATTAACTCACCTGTGCTTAATCAGGGAAGTCCTTACATCCTGGCCTGTTGGTGGCACTTAACGACTGAACTTGGACAGCCCTGCCTCAGAACATACATAAGACTGGATTCTAGGCCACAGATCACAAAAGCAGTTAGAAGGATGTCCATGGTATTTAAGTGTATATGACAGATGTTGTAGATGTTGTTGTCTCTTTAACTTGAATGAGACACTAGTCTAAAAGTAATTAATGTGCAACTTTTTTATTTTGGATATGCGCTCTGGATAATTTATATTATGTAGCTATTGCATTTTTCCTGTTTAGAGAATATATAAGTTATTATGTTTTTAAACCTGTACATATTTGATATATGTGTACTAAAGAAATTTGGATCAATCGTACTCTTCTTTTGTATTGTTCTTTATTGTTATGGGTGGGGAATTTGATTGAGGGTGGTTCATAACTGGGGGAGGGGCACAGGGGGTCCCTTATTATACTTTGCTGGGTGGGGTGCATTTTGTGTGACACCTGCTGTACAAGTACATTGAGCAATTACATTTCCCAGAATCTCACATTTCCCAGGCCTTCTGGGTTGGACAGAGGTGGTGTTTTGACAGCCAGCTTTCTTTCTCATTGAACAAGCTACACAGAGGGTAGGCTGTCCACTTTTCCTACCAGTTAACCCCCTTAAGGACCGGCGCGCACGTGCGGCTGGCACTTGAGGACCACGGGGCTTTTTTTTTTCTTTTTTTTAAGATCCAGTTCAGGGCTTCCGGAGCGGCATGCAGCAGCGCCAGGAGCCCCGAACTCCATGCCATGCCAGGACCGTCACTGGTTCTTAAGTGCCGGACCGCCTTGATGGTCCTGGCACGTCAGTGGTCCTTAAGGGGTTAAACCCTTGCTGTAAGATAAGTACTTTTTATATTTATGAGTACTTTCTCATACTTTCCAGCTAATTTGGACTATTTTTGTCCCACTTCTCTGAATGTATCAGATCCCAAGGGACACAAGGGGAAACCCAAACTCAAGGAATCTAGAGTCCCCTTAACCCCTTTAGCACATTTCTCCTCATGCCAGACTGGTTTTCCATGGGAATATGCAGGTACCGTATGCCCCTCTTGTGCTGTGGCCCCTGCTACTCATCCAGGGCCCTCCACTGCATAACAAGAGCCAGTTTGGATTAAAACTGTGATTTCCTCAGTTGCCTGTTGACACTAGCAACCAAAAAGTAAAGGTCCTTTTATTTTGTTTTTAAATGTGAAATAATCCTGCTATATTTTTTGTGACCAGGAGAGGTCAGTGTTTTCATACCCATATTTATTCTTTTATTTTTCTCTCTGACTGCATCACGGTGTAATCATGCTGCTTTCATTTATTTTGTTTGTTTCAGTTTTTGATATAAGAGGATATATCATGTTAGCAGATCTATTTTGAACACTGTATCTTTTTATATATTTTGCAGGGATCCTCAGCTGTACTGGCCACACCCACAGTCTGAGTTGTGGGTGTGTCTATAGCACTCCCAGTACTCCTTCAGTAAACACCCACTGCTCTTGTTCATTTACATGCTTACATGTTCTTTTATAACCCATTAATTAACCATTTGGTTGCTAGAGAGATCTCCAATGCATTGCATCAAAATCCTTTAGAGACCTCTCTAGCATCCAAGGGGTTAACCCTCTGAGTACCAGAGCGGTACACAACGCAATGCATTGCGTATCACTCTGGCACTCAAAGGGTTAAAAGCTTTATTTTTGATAGTGAACATGTGAGGAATGGGAGTGGAGTCTTGGGCATGACTAAAATGTAATCTTTCACTGTTAAAATCCCAGTACCAAAGGGATGCATACCTCCCACCAATGAGGAACACTTTTCTTTTAGGTGGTGTTTCTGGGGGAATGGCTGGTGGGCAGGCCATTACCAAAACATCTGGGGTGATTTCATGACCTATTGAAACCGTTTTGTGTAACTGAATAAATGATTTAGAGCAAGTCCAAAGTATTTTATATACGCAGACTAATTTGTAAACACAACTACTGAAGTTTAACCCCTTTGTGTCTAATGACATGCCAGGACGGTCATGGCGGTCCATCACTTAAGGACCAGTGACAGTCCTGGCACGTCATGGAGTTCAGGGCTCCCGGAACAGCTGCACGCCGCTCGGACAGCCCTGAACCGGAAGTAAAAAAAAAACAAAAAAAAACAAACCCTGTGGTCATCAAGTGTCGGACGCACATGCGCGTTCCGGTCCTTAAGGAGTTAAACAAACATTAATGTGAGTTTTATTGCTGTGGAGCAATGTGATACACTTATATACACACCACAGTCTGATCTTTCTTTCTCCAGGGTATGAAAGAGGGACAGAGGGATTGGGTCTAAAATAGGGACTATATTGACAGCTCTTTGCGTAACTGAATACATGATTCAGAGCAAGACCAAAGTATTTTATTTACACAGACTAATTTGTAAATATAACTACTGAAGTTTACATGTCATAAGGAGAGGGTATGAGCCATCAAATAAACACAGACACATCTATTTTGGGGGGTAACAGACCACAGCTTTATTTATTTATTCACATAATTATTATTGTACCTATTCAAAACACCATAACCATTAACCCCTTAACGACCCTTGACGGTCATAGTACATCATGGGTCAATCTGAGTTAACGACCCATGACGTACTATGACTGTCATGGAATTACGGGCTCCCCCCATGGCTGCACGCCGTTCAGGGAGCCCAGAACCGGAATCTGGAAAAAGAAAATGTTCTGTGGTCCTTAACTGACCGCGCCGTGCCGATTGGCCGGTCGTTAAGGGGTTAATCAATGATGATTCCTTAACTGACAGTTCTTGCCAATCTGCCTTCCTTGAAACCAAGCATGGCCAAATTGGCCGGGCTCATGCTAAATCTCAATGTTCGTCAGCACTTACATCTGACTCCACCATTCTTCAGTACTTACATCTGACTCACCAGGAAATTACCCACTGGCCATCCACTTTAGCTTCAACGTCAACTCTCGCAACCTAAGTCCGGGGCAAAACTCCCAAAGGGCTTCCTCCTGAGGATAAATCCCCTAACTTTACTACATCAGTTATCAATTTCTGCAAACCATGCAAGGACTATCCGCTCAACCAGACACTCAAACACGCCACACAAGGGAGGGAAGAAGAGATGCTTCTCTTTGTCCTTTCTTACCCAAAACAGCAATCCACTTCCTGTAACCAACCCCACGAAAGCCCTTCCCCTAAACTCCTCCCTATTACACACACCTCTTGCCTGGATCAACCCTCCCTATGACATGCTTCCCCTCCTGTACCCTGCAGTCCCTTCTGGGGAATGTCTTGTCATGAGGAGATGGTATGATCCATCAAATAAACACAGACACATCTATTTTTGGGGATAACAGACCACAGCTTTATATATTTCCTCACATAATTATTATTGTACTTATTCAAAACACCATAACATTTAATCATTAATCAATGATAATTCCTTAACTGACAGTCCTTGCCAATCTGCCTTCCTTGAAACCAAGCATGGCCAAATTGTCTGGGCTCATGCTAAGTCCCAATGTTCGTCAGCACTTACATCTGACTCCACCATTATTCAGCACTTACAGCTGACTCACCAGAAAATTACTCCACTGGCCATCCACTTTAGCTTCAATGGGTAACGTCAACTCCTGCAACCTAAGTCTGGGGCAAAACTCCCAAAGGGCTTCCACCCGAGGAGAAATCCTAACTTTACCACATCAGTTATCAATTTCTGCAAACCATGCAAGGACTATCCTCCACCAGGCCCAACTGTCAATAACTTGACCAGTTGGGCCCCCAGCCACCAAGCCCAACTGTCGCTGCCGTGAGCACCTGGGCTTCACACCATTAAAGCTATGGCCTATTCACCCACTAACATGCACCACACTCCAAGCAAAGCACACAGCCCAAAAGGGGTACCCCCCAAGAACCAACCAGCCCAAAAACCCACATCACCGGCTACCACCAGATAACCTATGGGCACATTTTTTTGTAGGTCATACGTCCCCTTTAATAACATATATGCATTTTTTCTTCCTTCCAGTTTCAGTGATATGAGCTCCATCTACCTGCAGTTTGTAAGAAGAGTATGGAACTCAACTGCATCAGCAAAGGATCATTGGACCTCTGTGTCTACTATTTTCTTTATTTTCTGTCCATATGAACAGCAAGAGTGCTTGAATATAGAGTGAGACACATACACAGAGAGGATGATGTACTAAAGAGAACTGGATCAGTTGTGGAGCAAACAAACCACAGCATAGGGAACAAATTCCCCAAATTTCCATTGATTTAAAGGGTTTTTTTATGCACTTAACGATACCATGGTGTAAAGTATCCTCCAGCCAGAAAGCAGGGTACTTCTCTGGAGGTAGAGACTCCCTCCCTGCTACACATTACCCCACCAGTCTAGCTCGGTTTCAATTAATAGCTAAGATAAGAGAAAACAGATGCTAGGCAGGAAAAGGGGGCTACTTGAACCAGAGAATCCAAAGGAACCACCCTGCCCGGAACCAAAACAGCTGTTTTTGCCCTGAGAGGGTAGTCCTGTTTTCCACATGAACTAAGAGGAAAGGATTTGTCAGTAAGTGCACAAAAATCCCCTTTTCATCTAAAGTAACACAGGAACCAAGGGGATATATCAAATCTATCCACCAAGATTACAGGGAGGGAAAGAGAAAAACCCCTCAAAACACAGACCAGTTCTAAAAGACAGACTGGAGCAACATGAACAGTTGTTAATGGAAACCTACACAGCAAAACAAGGAACAGGATACAATAGGTGGCATCCATTTGAAGTGTCGCATGTAAAGTTTTGCGTCATAAAAAGACGCATGTATTCGGTCGCATCATTTAAAGTGTTGCAATTAAAGTTATGTGTCTTAAAGTGTCGTAAATTTTACATTTTGCGTCGTTCCGAATGGCGCATTCACCATATCATGCATTAACATGTTGCAGCATTAAGGATGCAATATGGGTGCATTAATAATGCAATTTGTGGTTAACATGTTGCAGCATTAAGGACGCAATATGGGTGCATTAATGACGCAATTTGGGTGCAGCATTAAGGATGCAATATATGGACATAATATGGGTGCAATACTGACCCAATTTGGGTGCAGTATTGACGCAATATGGGAACAATATTGGTGCATTAAGGACGCAATATGGGTGCAATACTGACGCAATATGGGAACAATATTGGTGCAATAAGGACGCAATATGGGTGCAATACTGACACAATTTGGGTGCAATACTGAAGCAATATGGGAACAATATTGGTGCCATAAGGACGCAATATGTGTGCAATACTGACACAATTTGGGTGCAATACTGATGCAATATGGGAACAATATAGGTGCAATATGGTTGCAATATTGGTGCAATAAGGATGCAATATGGGTGCAATACTGGCACAATTTGGGTGCAATACTGATGCAATATGTGAACAATATTGGTGCAATAAGGACGCAATATGGGTGCAATACTGACGCAATTTTGGTGCAGTACTGACGCAATATGGGTGCAATATGGGAACAATATTGGTGCATTATGGAAGCAATATGGGTGCAATAATGACGCAATTTGGGTGCAATATGGTTGCAATATTGGTGCAATATGGGTGCAATACTGACGCAATATAGGAACAATATTGGTGCAAAAAGGACGCATTAAGGACACAATATGGGTGCAATACTGATGCAATATGGGTGCAGTACTGATGCAATTTGGGTGCAATATGGTTGCACTATTGGTGCAATAAGGACGCCTTAAGGATGCAATATGGGTGCAATACTAACACAATATGGGTGCAATACTGACGCAATTTGGGTGCAATATGGCGCATTCACCATATTGTGCGTTAACACAGCATTAAGGATGCAATATGGGTGCATTAAGGATGCAATATGGGTGCATTAATGACGCAGTTTGGGTGCAATTTGGTTTTGTGGGTATGTTTCGTTGGATTTTGGGTATGTTTTGGTGGGTTTTGGGTTGCGTTTTGGGTATGTTTCAGTGGGTTTTGGATTGGGTTTTGTGGGGTTTAGGTTGGTTTTGGGTTGGGTTTTGGGTTGGTTTTGGTGGATTTTGAGTTGGTTTTGTGGGTTTTGGGTTGGGTTTTGTTGGGGTTGGGTTGGTTTTGCACCCATATTGCGTTCTTAATGCATCCATTTTGCACCCATATTGCTTCCTTAATGCACCCATATATAGTGTCATTATTGCACCATATTGCGTCCTTAATGCACCTATTACTTACTTTGATCAAGTTGAGTAAAGAAATTTCTGTCATTGGTCATGTGGCTTGTAGCTCTTGAATCAACACACCATGTATTCGAGTATGAGGTGCCACATTTGGATCGAAAAACATATGTTTTTCATCTGTTTCTTCCTTCACACTTTTTTTCCTTCTGCAGTTTACCTTGTTTTTGCATTCTAGCTTTCCAAATTCTGCAATCTGCCTTTAAGTGACCTGATTTCTTGCACACAAAGCATTCACGCTTTTCTAACTGCACATTGCTGTTTTGGTTTCTATTTTTCATCTTTAATGCAGATTCTGCACTGGAAGCACTTTCACAGTTAATGCTTTGCACTTATATTCATCCACAAGCTTGCCTTTAACATATTCCAATGTCAGTTCATCATCTGAACATGCATCAAGTGCTGTAACTAGTGTTTCAGAACTTTCAGGTAAACCACTAAGTAACAGTGCTGCAACATGAAAGTATTTCATTTCTTCTCCTATACCTCGCAGTCTTTCAACCATTTCCAATGTATGCCTTATATAATATTGCATATCCTGGTTTTTCATCAGCTTGGCCTGGTATAACTTTCTAATTAAATACAGTTTTTACTGAGATTAGCTCTTTCATGCACCTTTTCTAGTTCTTCCCACATATCTTTAGAAGTTTCACAATTGCATACATGTATTATTTGATCATTGTCTATGCAGAGGGAGATAGTGCTCTGATCTTTAAGATCCTTTTCTATCCATTCATCTGTGGGATTTGCAGGTCTAGCTTAATTTCCACATTTCCACGTACCTTCTCTTATTAGCAGCATCTTCATTTTGAATTTCCAGCACTGATAGTTCTTTTTTGTTAGATTTACAAATGAAAGTTTTGTTGAAGCTGTGTTACTTGCCATCTTTCTGCTTTTTCCTGTTTCAGTCTTTATCTGTTGCTGTATCTGGCACTTACTTACTGTAGCAAGCTTTACTTGGGCCCATAACCTATGGGAAATTCTGTAAAGCTCTACAGAAAATAAAGTTTACACAGGCTTATCTTTGTTAAAACGTAGCTGCAACTTGCCATGCAGTTTTTATTAAAGGCAAATAAGAAGATACCATAGACAGTGAACAGTGAATCTAAATACAGCACCACCTACTGACTGAACAGTATATAACACTTAAACATTATACACAGTAGTTGTTGTAATAGAATACAAATACACAGTATTCCAACAACTCCCATACCACTGTGAATGGGCAAAGCATGGCCTGAGACACCTGCAGAACCAGCAACAAAATCTTGTCTTCTGGCAGGAAGGCTTCTCCCTGGAAAATGTTAAACTTCTTGCTGAGAAAGTGAAGGATTTGGGATCAAACCAGAGAGGATTTACTGAGATTGAGAAGCCAAACTTGTTATTTCATGATAGACATACAGGTCTGAATAGGATGGCAAAGTGGTTTCTTTTTAACAAAATTTGTCCAGACAGGGGGAAAAAATCCCTAGAGATTGAATGTGAGCATCGAAGGCTGTCAAGACCTTCGTGAAAACATGTGGTTCAAAAGCTAGCCCAAAAGGAGTTGCAGTGAACTGAAAATCCACCAGGGAAGGAACCACGTCTAGAAATAGCAGACCGAATCCTGAGGTACCCTGGACAAAAAGAAGTTACAGGGAGGAAGGGACTTAGAAAGGTTGCATTATCCTTCTGAAATCACCTGCAAAACCCACTGGTCTGCCACAGAGAGAGATAGACCACATACTTTTATAGCCTGAGGCAGACCAGACCCATGCTCGTCATTCAGAAGTGGACTTGTCAGCTGTGGGATTCTGGGCAGAATTCTTGTCTGTCCAGACCTGTTTGGGTTTTGGGTCAGGGTGCTTCTGGGATACTGTACGAGTAGACTCCCTGAGTGCATACCCTTACTGACAGGGGTAACAAAAACCACACATCCACTGAGGAAAAAAGGAATGTATGGTAGTAACCTGAGAAAATAAGGCACTTGTAGCCCAGTGGCATGACTAATAACTTTCTACAACTCTGAGCCAAACAGCTACATACCCACAAACAGAAGGGACAACAATAACTTCTTGGAAAACTGGTTAGCTGACCAGATCTTCAGCCCCGGAGTATGACACTGGGAAAAGAAAAATCTGAGGCCTTCCCAGAAAATCTAATAGTGTCAAAGGCTGCTTTAACAAGATACGGATTAGCCTCAAGAATTTGGAGAGCCCCAGTACAACATCTTCTTTGAGTGCATCAGCATGGATGGCTTCTAAAAGCTGCCCCCCCCCCCAAACTGCAATGGTCCTAGTCACCCAAGCACCTGGAAAGGTGGAGTGTAAATCAGCTCCAGAGGTGACAAAATTTGCCTTTAAGAAGGAATCCAGGTGCCCATCTGCCAGACTCTTACACTCAGAAGCATCCACAAGTGGCAAAGTTATAAGCTTAGAAAAGTGACAGATTCTAGGGTTTACAGCTTAGATGGGGGTAGCCCACTGAACCAAAGCATTAGTAGAAAAGGAATATAAGACAGACACAAATATAAGAAGGAAAAGTCTCTTATCAGATGTCTCACATTCCTCCAAGTGAGTAGGGAAAATAAAGGCCTCCCTTTTTGTGCCTCCTAAATATATCAGGTATGAAAACCTGGTGTCTGAGGTCTCAGAGACCTTCAGAGTCTCCAGAGCAACCCGGATAAGACCCTCAGCAGGGTCTTCCCTGAAAGAAACCCCATGGTTGAAAGATTAATCTCAATCATTATCAAATGAGGAGTCCCCATCCAAGGGAACCGCCCCCCCCCTTCCGCATAAATGGCTATAATGCTTTTTAGGGGGAACAGGATGGTCCTGAGTTTAAGACAGTAGAATTTCTTGAATGGAGGAAGGTATACAACGTACAAAATAAATTAAGACTTTAACCCATGCATATTCCTGCTCAGAACAAGAGGAATGTAAAGATACCAGGGGAGTCTCTAGGAAAACTAAATTGGCATAAGAAGAAATGGGTTAATGCTGAGATGTGGTCTTGGACTTCCCATGTCTCCCTTATGCTTAAACATAGTCACAAGACCTTAATAAGAACTACAGGACATAAAATATAATAGAAAATAATATTTCTGCCTGAAGGGGTTAAACAGAATGGAAGGAGGGAGAAATTAGTCTTGTGTGTTGCACATTGCATGTAAAGAGTAAGAGGGTAAGCTGGCCTTATGAGAAATTAGGTTTTACTTTTCTCAAAAAAAATTGCACAGTGCCTCTCCAGCTGCTGAGCACAAACAGCAATCTGATAGTGTAGAGGGATCCAAGGGTTTCACTCATCTGCAGTAAAAGGGAGAAGGAGAACAAGCCCTGTTTTGCCCACCGAAATCTACCCAGAGGGACAAAAAACATACTAATACAATCTGAATCCCAGCCAATATGGCTGCCATGCATGCTTGTTATCAAAGACACCAAGTACTCAAAACAAGAAAACATTTCTAGGCTGAGGTAAATTCAAGTAAGGACTTGAAGAAAGTCCCCTCTGAAGAGGAAGGTGAGAGTAACGGGGCAGGCAGAAAGAGAGAAGGGGAATGAGAGGAAAAAGGCTGATAACGCAAACCAGGTCTGCTCTCTGGTTCATACCAACAAGGAGACCAGAAATAGGAGCCTGTCTGATGGGAGATTACACAGCCCCATTCTACAGATAAAAAAGGGTTAACTAAGAGTCTGTCTCTGCCCTGATTCATCTCCTTTGAGGTCACATTTAAAACTGAGCTATATTGGTGGGATAAAGTGGAGAAGGGAGTCTCTGCCTCCGGAGTGCCTTTTGAGGTAAATGCCCTGCTCTCGTGGTTGGAGGATACTTTACCCAGGGCCAGATTTACATCTCAGGAGCCTGTAGGCACAGAAATCTTAAGCGCCCCCGCCCCATTGGCCATCTCCACTGGACACCTCCACAATGCTCCAAATCTACAAATTACCCCCCTTATCCATATAGCCCTCACACTGTCCCCAGTCAGCTCTGTATTGCCCCATCAGCTCCATATTGCCTTCACATTGCCCCCATCAGCACCACATTGCCCCCATCAGCTCCACATTGCCCCCATCAGCTCATATTGCCCCCATCCGCTACATATTGCCCCTATCAGCTTCAACTTGCCCCCATCAATTCCAACTTGCCCTCCCATTGCCCCCATCAGGTCCATATTGCCCCCATCAGCTCCAACTTGCCCTCACATTGCCCCCAGTATCCGTTTCCTACCTCCCTGGTGGTCCAGCGGCAGGAGAAGTCTGTGCCTCCTTCTGCACGGTACTGTAGCTGCAGTTGCTCCCTTGCGGTCTTCTCTTTAGGAATGCAGAGTGCTGGGAGATGATGTCATAATGTCATCTCCCAGAGCTCTGCATTACTAAAGAGCTGATGAGGGAGCAACAGCAGCCACAAGTCTGTACCGAAGAAGGCACAGACCTCACCATATGACGGACGGAGGCTGTGAATGAAAATATTTTTTTTTAAAATTTGATTCCAATGACAGGCGCCCCTCTGTGGGGTGCACCTGTAGGCAGATGCCTACTCTGCCTTATGGCAAATCCGGCCCTGACTTTACCCCATGGTTTCTGTGTTTCTGTCCCGCATTGGACAGAAAATTACCTGAGAGCTAGAGTGGTCTTCAACGCATTGCCAAAGGGTTAAAAAGAATTAAAATGAATGTGAGTTTTCATTCCCCCACCTATTGTGCATTTGGTTGGCAGCTGCTTGGCACCAGAATTGCTTCAGCCCTTCATAGTACATCAGCCTCACAGAGTTCTTATGATCGTTTTCAGATACAGTTCAGTTGCAGACTGTTTTTACATGTCACGGTTCCCCAGAGATGTTCAGGAGTCAGTAAGGTATAGTTAACCCCTTAGTGACCAGCCGTGTGCGCACTTAACCTCATCAAACTTTTTTTCCCCCATTGCATTGAACGACTTCCTGGACGTACATTCGTGCAGCTTGAATGGCCTCTGAAACCAAGGTAAGCTGTGACAGTACCCCCCCTCAAAGGCCCCCCCCCCTCCGCGGAGCCGGCCGAGGTTTTTCAGGAAAGCGCGCATGAAATCTGCGTACCAAAACTGGAGCGTGAACATCATCAGCTGGAACCCAGGAACGCTCCTCTGGACCATATACCTTCCAATGAATAAAATACTGTAGACGCCCTCAAACCAAACGGGAGTCCAGAATATTTTATACTTCATATTCCTCGTGATCTGCAACTCTCACGGGAGCAGGACAGACAGGAGCGGAGGTATACCGGTTGCAGACCAAGGGCTTTAACAGGGAAACATGGAAGATATTATGAATGCGCATATTGATAGGGAGCACCAATGCATAAGCCACCAGCTTAATTTTGCGCAATACACAGAAAGGACCAATCAATCAAGGAGCCAATTTGTTACAAGGAACCTGGAGGTGCAAGTTACGGGAAGACAACCACACTCTGTCTCCTACCTGGAAACTAGGTGCCTGCAGTTGCCTACGGTCAGCCTGCCTTTTTTGTCACTGCACGGAACCACGTAGGGTATGCTGTACCCGAACCCAAGAGGAACGGAGTGTCCTCAAATACTCATCAATAGCTGTAATCGCTTGTGCTTGGAAGGTCTCAGGAAGAACCGAGGGATGGAACCCAAAGTTGACCAAGAACGGGGAACTCTGAGTAGACAAGTTAACAGCACAATTTCTGGCAAACTCCGCCCAAGGGAAACAGCTCATCAGGAAGTAGGTAGAAGGAGCAGGCTCAGAGGAAGGAAGTAGGTAGGAGAAGACTACAGGAGGCATGGCATAAAACAGAGGCCTGCTACACTCTGTAGCCTCACACCTGCAGATGACGCATCTTGCTCTGATGTGTCCAACTAATGCCATCCGTCATCCATGCGACATGAACAGCCGCTGAACCCAAGGTAAGCTGTGACATTACAGACCACAGATAGAGGGCATTCAAGTCACTGTAAATGTGAGGCAGTTAAAATGTATATAACTGATCCAAGATACTACACTGAATAAAAGAGAAATAAATCCAGCATTTCAAGTAGGCTAATAAAAACTACTATAATGTACAAAAATGTGTTATTGCCCCAGGAGTAACTAGAGAGTAGTCCTGGGCTATAGTACTATGAGACCACCTCTGCACAAATGCAATATTACAGGTATAAATTTATATTTTGTTAAGAATAAAAATCCTTCGAATGTTCCGCTTTGTTTCCCTCTGCAGCTAGCCAAAGGTTGGGTTTGGGTTGCCCATGTCATATACTGTAAAAACGATAAAAAGAAGAGCAGCGCAGAAGAGGACTTCTAAGCATAGTAGATTGTATATTTTCTGCCAACACCTTTACTCGGTGCTCAAAGAGTGTTACATTTACAAGAGGCTTGAATTGATCGTCTCTAATCATGATAGCTCTCCTGGTATAAACCCAAAGTTTGTTGACCCCACGTCAACAGCCACCACATCGTCAGAACCCCAGATGGTAGCTGAAATAAAGAGCTCTAGGGCTTATCCAGCTTAAACAATGGATATCTACCCAAGTGGATATCCGGATGCCCGATGTTACTAGCTGGGGTGTGAATCATGGGATAGTAATGCTACAGCACTCAGGCTATTCTAGCAAATATTAGCCACAATTTATTCTTACAAAGTGTTAAAATCTTTTTAAAAACAATTACAATGAATGGGATTGTTCATTGTAAACTACTAAAATAATGAACTTTACAAAAAATATTACTATGCCTTTAAAACTAAAATGAAAAAAAGAAGAACAGTTATTACAGAATTAAACTCAGGCACCAAAAAAAAGAGGATGATGTTTAAAGGAACAGTAAACCCTAAAACTATTCTTTCTATAGGGCAGATCATAGCAGAAGAAAAATGATCATGTGAGTCTATGGCACGGATTTACTAAGCTGTGATCAGTACTACATGTCATATTACCCCTCGTTTGAACAGCACAAAGGGGTATAGTGTGTCTTATTAAATAAAAGACTATTTATTGAAGCATATGTCATTGTTTTTTTTCCAATTATGTGTCTTTGTCAAGCCTTGGTAAAGTTTCACACATGCATTTTAAATATACGTCTTATTTTTTCATTAAAGGCAAAGAAGTTCTATTCAGATTTTCTGCATTCAATGGACATTATTGTGTTTAGGCACAAGGAAATACAGTATGATACAGCACACACTATGAGAGCAAGAGTAGCAGTAGTACATGAAGAACACTGAGTATTTTGTAGGGTGAAGGGTGAGTTCAGGGCGTGTACTGGTTGCACTCTTGAGAAGATAAGAGCTCCAAAGGTTATAGAAACAGCACACTGAGAACAGAAAGGGAATGATACTGTCCTAGAACAAAGACGAGCCTGACCTAGAGTACTTGGAACCCCCACCCCACCCCATTGCCCACCATGACAGGATGGGGCCTTAGGAACGTGGAACAACTACTACTACTTCTTATAATTGGTCATTTCCTCCCAGGACAGGCTCAGTGGCTGATCTTTGGAGAGAGAAACAGAGACAAGGATGCCAGTCCACAAATTTCTACCAGCCCAACCCCTGCCTTGGAAGATAAAGGTATGAAAGGATAATGTGGGACTTGGGTAACTGGGCATGTCTGCTGACCACAATAGTTCTAACTGAATGTCTTTCCTATGTTTTTATAGCTATTATTGTATATCTGTGTCTCATTCTCCTTCCCCTAAATCTCATTATCTGACCAGAGCCAGATTAAGCCCAGATGTCCCTAGGCTGGATCCCAATTTGGCCAACATTCATCTATGCTGCACCTTACACTAGCATTCAACCATCTCTTTCACTCAAACGTACAATTTATTATACATTCTGTAAAGTACCAAAAAATAAAAAGCAAGAACTTATTTCACCAACAAAATATTTATCAGCACGAATGAAGTTAAGAAATGTTTCTGCTAAGGGTATAGTAATATTGGTTAAAAAGTAAACTACTTTTAATTCATTCTATAGTATGTGAACTCTTAAGGCCTAATTCAAAACTTGCGACTGAATCACAATAATTTGAAAGTATGAAAAACATTTGTGAAATTGTTATCATTGTGTCGTATCATTCAGCTAATAATAAGTAGTTTTAAAGCTCTAAGCGTTTTTTGTGCCAGGTAAATGGACAATAATGAACACAGAGAATGTGTAGTTGCCCACATTTCTGGAGCTCAAGAAAAGGATGTTTTGAAATGTATTATATTTATTAAATGTAATTAACAAGTTACCATACCAGCACAGTACCATTTACGGTAAATAGATATTCCTGAGTGCAGTATTAAAGGAGCAGTAAACTTTTTTTATGAAAAAAAATATATATTGTAGGGCTTTTTCCTGTTGAGTTAAATAAGGGTACTCCCACTGCTAATAGATGCATATTTCCAGCTTTAATATAGTTTATACCCGTGTTTTTTCACATTAGCATTGCCTTCTAGTGGTCAAATTCCAATTAGTTTTTCTGTTAAATTCTAATGGAGAGGAAAGTCAGTGACAGACAGTTAGTGTTGCCACCCAGCCAGTATTTTACCAGCAGGCCGGTAGAAAATTGGCTTCTGTCCAATGTTAAGTCTATGGAGGGAATGCCATGGCTGGTATTTTTTTGAAGAAAAGGTGGCAACCCTACATACAGTTCTCCATAGACTGTGAGAGAAACTGCTTAATCACTTCCTGTCAGAACTATCAGGAAGTAAATTCACTTCCTGATTATTTAAACTGTTATACATTTTAATAAAACAACTGACAGTGGTGGGAGTGCCCTTTTTTTACTCAGCAGAAAAAGCTCTATCACATAAAGGTTTTCATAAAAAAAAGTTTACTGTTCCTTTAAGGGTTCCTAGGTAAGTTCAGTTTAGGGTTTGAAAAGGGGAGCACCGATAATTACTGGCCTGCAATGGTTAACATATGTAATGACAAAATGGCAACCCTAGTCCATCTATTACATAGTAATTATATAGATATACTTCACTGTAGTATTATGGACTCCTACTTAGGTAAATTTAAAAAAATAAAACTAGTTTTTCTATAGGGCCATGCTTCTCTCTCAATCTAGAATCTCGAATACAACTTCAAAGGGCTAAATATTCACCCAGCAGCTCACCTGAACCCTTAGATCTCATATTTCTGCTTTATACATGTGTAGTAGTAATACGGAATTTCAGCGGGAAGTAAGTTTGTTTCTGCTCAGACCCTGTCCTGTGATCATACCAGAAGAAAAATTATCATGAGATACTATGGCCCTGATTTACTAAGCTGTGATCAGTACATGTATGTTACATTTATCCCTCTTTTGTGCAGCAAAACAGAATATGGTGTGTCTTTATGAATAAAAGATAATATTTATTGAAGCATATGTTACTGGTTCTTTTTCAATTATGTGCCTTTATCAGGCCTTGATAGAGTTTCACACATGGAGTATAATTGAACAGAAAACAAAAAAACAAAAATGCATTCGCAATTAGGGATCCCTACACTAGTGACCCATGGATGTATTGATATGGGGCCCTAAGCCCCATATGAATACATAAAAACCACAAATGACATTTTTTTTAAAAATTAACCCTTTGAGTGCCATGGGGTATGCAACACATTGCAGAGGATTAATACTCCTAAAGCTAAAACCAACCCATGGCCCATTACACACAACATTAACATTAAACACTTAACCTGGAAGTCTGAGGTCCAGCAAGGTCTTTGGCACCTTGGTCTTCCTCTTTCATTCATCTTCTCTATGTTTCTTTCTTCTTTTTCTTTCCTCTTCTTCTTCTTTAAAGTTTCTTATGTCTCTGTACAAGAATAATCAATCCAGTGCCCCAGAACACTCTCTCTGCTACCACCAGAACAAAAAAATAAATAAATCCCCACTGCTATACCTTTCGGTTCATTGCCTGAGCCAAACTGAGGGAAATTTGAACAGAGACTGGCTTTTATATGGCCAGTTGCTGTTAAAATTTGTTCCCACGCTTCTATTGCCTGGGATGTGGGCTTAAGCAGGGCATGAAATGTGCCCTACAGTAACCACATCTCCCAGCCAATCAGCTTCTAGTTGTAGGGTTCACAAATGCAGGTTTTGTTATCCCTCCAGCTTTTCAATGATTGGCTATCTACAGGAATGACAAAACGTGCAATAGAAGCTTGGGAACAGATAAAAACAGAGACTGGCCATATAAAAGCCAGTCTCTGTTCACATATCCCCCAGTTTTGCTTGGGCAATTGCCCGAAAGATACAGAAATGGAGATTTATTTATTTTTTTTTGTTCTGGTGGCAGCGGAGAGAATTTACTGGGGCTTTGGATTTAATTGATTATTCTTGTTTTATAGAGGCACAAGAAACTTTAAAGAAGAAGATAGAAGAAAGAAGCTTAGAGAAGATGAATTATAGAAAAAGACCAAGGTTCAGAAGTACAGATATCTCCTCTTTTCTTGGGTTGTGTTTTCAGAGTTTGAAACACAAATATTTTTTTCTGCACCTGTTGTTAGTTAATTTAAATGTCCTGCCCTTTTGCCCAGAAGCATAACACAAAATGCAGGGGCCCCCCTGCAAACTCTAATAAGGGGCCCCCATGCTCCACCTCCAATTATGCTCCACCCACATTCAAATTCCCCACCTATAACAATAAACAGTTATACAAGGAAGAGTAAGAACGATCCAGATCTCTTTAGTACACATATACCAAATTTATACTTTTTTTAAAAAAAACTTCTAAATTGGCAAAGTGTAATCACTGGAGAATACAAATTATTTAGAAGGCATTGTCAGAATTAAAATGTTGTATATTAACTTTAGACTAGTTTCTTACAATTTGAAGAGATTAATGCATTCAATTAAAGAAACGACATCTGAAAATTAACAGGCTTGGGGTCATATACACTTAAATATCACGGACATCATACTAGATTCTTTTGTTGTCTGCAGCCTAGAATCCAGTCTTACACACTCACATGCAGGAGCAGTATCAATACTTCCTTCCCGATCCAACCTTTCCATTGCTATAAACGAATGGGAATCATAGTAGTATATGCGGTTGACTAGATACAAAATAAATATTACATTTAACTCTTGGGTGCTAGAGAAGTTTCTAACCTCCAAAGGAGTTAACACAGAAGAGTGGGATTTTACCAAATAACACTTTCCTGACTGTAGACCAGTGTATCAGACAAGTTGAAGGGATTTTCAGCTCTCAAGGAGATAGAAGAACAGCAGCATCAGAACATGAGCACGGGGTCCATATATGCTTAACCCCTTAAGGACCTAAACTTTCATGCGTGGCTGGTACTTAAAGGGGAACTACCACCCCACAAAAACTTTATCTGAATCCAGTCCCCATCTGGCGACTAGATGCTTAGTAGCGCTAGTCGCGAGAATTATTACCTGGTTTAACAGATTTTAAACTTGTTCTGAGGCTGACAATAGCAGGAAGCACAAACATCTTGCCATAGTGATGTCCGTGCGCTCCGGCCAGTTCCAAAAGGGACTGACAGCGCAAGCGCACGGACGTCAGTATGGCAAGATGGACTGTCACTGGTCCTTAACCCTTTGAGTGCCGGAGGGGTGTGCAACGCATTGCTTTGCAATGCGTTGCGTACCCCTCCGGCACTCAAAGGATTAAGTGCCGGACAGCCATGACGGTCCTTGCACGGCATTGGACGTTAAGGGTTTAATACTTTGAGTTTCAGAGGGGCAAGCAATGCGATGGACAGCAGCTTGTTGCTCAGCCCTCTGGCACTAAAAGGATTTAATGTTACTAGGCTCATGCCAAACTCAGAAAAATGGCACAGTTTTCTGAGGCATCAAATCTAGTCTTCAACACATACACTACGGGAGCAGCAGGCTGCCCTTTTCCACTGATGTAAATTAATGGGAATCACAGCAGCCTAAGGGATTATTCAAATACTACAAAAAACACATATTCCACTTGTTAGTATTAACTCTTTGGGTGCTAGAGAAGTTCTCAAAGCTCCAAGGAGTTAATACAGAAAAGTGCTATTTTACACATTAACACGTTCCTGACTGTGAACTGATAAAAAAACACAGACATGAGAATATGATCATGGGGTCATTTACACTTTTACACACATATATATACACACACACATTTTTATGACTGCCCGCCCCTGGTGATATGGGAGTATTATAGGTTATTACAGAAATGGGATTCTTAGGGCTGCTCAACTCTGGAAAAATATTTTTTTCTAAACATAATTGTTAGCCTATAGTGCACAAATACACAGTCTATAGTCAAATAAATTAATACAAAACTGTATTGTTTAGGATTGCCCTCACCTGCTAGCCAATACTTTTTTACTACTAACAGTTGATATGTATTAAAAAAGTATTGGCCTGCAGCGGTGGGCAATCATAAAACATACAGTTTTGTACTGATATATTCAACAATAGACCGTATATTTGCGCACTATAGGTTAACAATTATGTTTAGAAAAAATACTTTTCCAGGGATGAGCAGCCATAAGAATCACATTTCCATACTAACTTATAATACACCAATATACAGTATATATATAGCTGTGCATTTGTTAATGCAGAAATGTGGTTTTTATGATTGCCCACCCCAGGCAAATAACTTTTTTTTTAACTATATCTGCTAACGTACACCAGATATGTTCTATCACTGCATGCATTTATCTGTCTTAGTTGATAGATATGGTTAAAACAAACTTTTATTGGCATGGCCAGGGGTGGGCAATCATAAAAACAACATTTCTGTATTAACATATACACCAAGTACAATTTACTGAATATAGGTGTATATCTTAGTGAAGAAGTTAGATTTTTATGATTCCCCACCCCTGTGATAATGTATATAAATGTAATTTTGATGTACATTACCAATTTCCTACTTAGTATTCATTTTGGGGGGTTCTAATGTTTTACTATGTTATCCTCCATGCACTGAATATATATATGAATATATATATATATATATATATATATATATATATATATATGAATATATATATATATATATATATATATATATATATATATATATATATATATATATATAAAATAATTATTTATTAAAATACAAATAAGACAAACATATAAGCCCAATAGACAAGTGTATATATGTGATATCTAGGATAGTACTCCCATAGTAAAATCTCCTCCTCCATAATGTAATATGGTAGCAAAAAATGAGCAATTTACATGTAATACAGTGATATCACTGAAAAATATGAACCTATAAAAAATAATCACATGTGTATGATTGATTCCTCTCCACACTCTGTATAAAGCCACTCTTCCCCAGTGAAATCGTGGGCAGGTATCTTGCAGTGTTCTGCAGAGTAACCCTCTCCTGACCTATGTGTAGTGACTTCTAGAGCACCATGAGATTACATACCTCGCACAGGGCAATATTCAGACAGTATCTCTCTCTGGAGGCACAGTGGTAGGGGAGGTGGAGCAGATCAGCAACATACTACACCAGCAACACACTGCAAATGTAAGTGGGTAGCTGGTGTGTGAAGATTTTAAGCAGCCCGCGCTAGCTAGGTGGTGACATAGCGCGGCTGCTCAGCATGACGTCTCCCCGCCTCCAGACTCCGCTCTTATGTTTGCTGCCTTGCATGCAGACCAGGGGGAAGGTCAGAATTTGGGAGACGCCTAGAAGGAGGTAACTTAGGACTCAGAGGAGTGAGAGGAAGCGGACTGCGGTGTTTAACCCTTTGAGCGCCAGAGAGGTACGCAACGCATTGCTTTTTTTGAGTGCCCCTCTGGCACTCAAAGGGTTAAATTGTATAGAAGTGAGAAGTGAAGCTGCCCGGCGCTTCTCACTTTCGGGGATCTTGTTAATGTTCTGTTGGGAGCCACATGAGTGGCGGGGCCTCCAGTACAATATAGCCGGCTACAATTTTATGGGGGCCCCCGCTACGCCTCTGCTTTTGCCTTAATTTGTGTAGTTTCTGGTTTTATTTTTTGTAAGAAATATTTGTATGTTCCTGTAATACAGCTGCAGTATATTTTCCGTGTCTTCTGTGTCTGGTCCCATACCTGCTTTGAGGGTCAAGATCTCTGCCTTTACTTTGGTCTTATTGTTGTAACATTACAGTAAAACTTTTATACAGCATAGTAACATAGTAGATAAGGCTGAAAAAAGACATGCGTCCATCAAGTCCAGCCCATGCCAATAACACCCCTGTTGATCCAGAGGAAGGCAAAAAAAATAAGCCCTCTGGAGCGATTTCCAATATAGTCCCAAGTGTGGGTGTGTGGGGGGGGGGATTATTCCTTCCTGACTCCAATTGGTAGCCAATAGTTCCCCGGATCAATATCCAATTTGCTTTTGAAGGCATCTGTCATAATTGTCAATATTGTTCTGTGCTAGATAGGCATCCATTGCTTTTTGAATGCAGTTGCATTATCTGCAAGCACAACATCCCGAGGCAAAGAATTCCATAGCCTTACCGCCCTTACTGTAAAGAATCCCTGCCTATGTTTTAGTCTAAAGCACCTTTCCTCAAGTCTTAATGGATGACCTCTTGTTCTTAGCTCAGCTCTTTGCATAAATAATTAATTGGATAGTTCTTTGTATTGACAGCCTTTGAGGTTATGGCATATAATCCCTGTACTTTAGGAATTATATCTAATGCAGCATCATATTTTATAGCACTGTACCTAAGAAACTCATAGGCAGCGGGAAGTCACCACAGCCATGATCCGTCTAACTTTATAGCCCTGTCAGAGCCAATATCCCCTCTAACGTGCGAAATACAGTCTTCAACTGTTGTTGGACATCCCTTACCCCCAACCAAAAGACCTCCCTTAGCCTCTGTGGGTAATGAATACTGGTGAGGGAGCTGCTTGCTTGTGAGAGCTATTGGCTGGTTGGGGTGAGTTGTAGTCCAACAGCTGGGGAGCCAGAGGTTTTCATCCCACAAAGAAGTGACATGAAACATGAATTATGAACAGGGAATAGGTTAACAAGATACACAGTAAATGGATTATCGCTTTAGCTGAACCTCCTATTCCATTTTTTTCAGTTGAGACTAGGCTGATTTAGTAGAATCGGGGACAAATTTATTTGCAATAGGGTGACCACACGTCCTGGAATGCCCAGGACTGCCCCTTATTGGGGGTCTGTGTCCCGCGTCCCGGGTCACCCCCCACCGGGACAACAAAGAGTCCTGGAATGGAGCAACACGCACCAGTCCATCCAGCCAATTAAATGTATTTGCTATATGGTCCTCATTGGCTGGCTGAGCCAGCCAATGAAGACCATACAGCAAATACATCTCATTGGCTGACTTGACTGGTGCATGCGAGACAGCTGGGATGGAGTACTGCGCATGCAGGTAAAGAGAAGCCTCGTCCACTCACTGTGTATCGGAACTTTCCCCCAGACACCGCTGTGTGAGAAATGGTGCTTTGTGGGAGGTACGTGGCCATGTTATAGGTTGAGTCGGCAGTGTTATTAGATACAAGCAGTGGTGTATATCCAGATCTACTGATACCGACTATAGACCTCCCGGGTTCTTTATTCCGAGAGGCGGGAATATGTGGTTCTCCAGCTGTACACTGACACAGACAGAAGTTCTAATTTATCAGCCGTATAAGATCCATATTGTCCTCTGGCAGTGTATGAGCAGGTATGCTGGTGCTGCAAGTGAAACCCGTGGCTGAGGCTCCCGCCGGCGCTGACCATCTTTATGAGGCTGACACAGAGTAAGAGTTCCCACTAGGAACTCTTACTATGTCAGCCTCAGAAAGATGGTCAGCTCCGGCGGGAGCCTCAGCCGCGGGACTAGGGTGACCACATGTCCCGGAATGGCAGAACGGAAATGTGGTCACCCTAATTTCAAACACAAGTTTTAATGGACTGATTGAATGTTATCATAATGGAAAAAATGTGACTGAGTGAATTCAGAGACAAGGCGAAGCTTAAGGCACATGTAAAGGCATGAGTGAAGGGAAGGGGGAGAGACAGGCGACCGAAGGAAAGTTATACTTTGGTAGAACTTTTATAGTAGTTAACCATTTGATGCCAGAGGGATGCACAACGCATTGATTTGCAATGCGTTGCATACCCCTCTGGCACTCAAGGGTTAAATGAGTATTTCCAGTAGACACGTCCCTTTGTAACTTTCCAAGTGGTACAAGATGTATCTCCCTCTCGATGTGTGAATTCCTCCGGTAAATTTAGTGTGTAGAGTTTGTGACTGTAACCAAAGATGGCTTAGTATATAGAATGTATGGATTAACCTCTCAGAGCTCCAGAGGGGTGCATAATACATTACGCACCTCTCTGGCACCCAGAGGGCCCAAAATATGTTTATTATTTGGAGTAAAGTGACATAAATTCATTGTCATGATTCAAGCCACAGTTTTTACTCCCAGATCTTTCTGTCTCTCTCTGTCTCTGAAAATTTCCCAACAGTAAAGACACCCTGAGATCTTTTACAAAACCAGTTTACAAAAATGATGGCCCACTTGGATGTCTCTTTTCTCGTACATACTGAACCTATGAGAAATCGTAAGTTTTCTTACAGTTTGCCCTGTCCCACCTACATATAATCCTGTGTTGGGACATTTCACATCCATATCATGAGGTAGACAACATTATGATCCACAGGAGAATTTTTCCTTGATGTTGTGATTTTGGTGGAAATGTGGTATGGGCACATTATATGTGGTTCATATTTGTGTACAGGTTCCACATATCTTTTGAAGACAGGGAGAAGGAAACTCTTGACCAACAGTTGTTTCAGGTTGGGGGGATGTTTATAGGAGAGGAATGGAGATTTAGGGAATATCCTATTTAATATAAGGCCAGATGGATGTTTGTCCGATGCAGTCATGCACAGTAGACACTGCCCGAAGGCACAGAATCCTGGGACTTTGGCCCTTGTACACGGTCTTTTACAATAGTTCTTTTATAATCTGCCATCACTATGTAGTATTGTTTGGAGATGTATAGAGATGAGTACTTCAAGTTGGTGGTTGTAGATGACTACTAATGGCACTATCTAAATAAAGCATTAATTAACCCCTTAACGACCGGCCGATTGGCGCGGCGACGCGACTTAAGGACCGCAAAGCATTTTTTTTTTCTTTTTCCAGTTCCGGACTCCCCGAACGGCGTGCAGCCGCGGGGGGAGCCCGAAACTCCATGACGGTCATAGTACGTCATGGGTCGTTCAGTCAGATCGACCCTTGATGTACTATGACCGTCAAGGGTCGTTAAGGGGTTAATGAATACACGTATTATTCCACTTTAGGCTCAGATATTGATGAGTTAAGTCCTGAGATATAAGCACTTTTGAATGAACAGGGCATATACCTAGATATGGTAATCGAAGCACACAGAGAATATTTGTTTACTGGGTCAGAGTAATTTGTTGGACCCAAGAGACAGGCTTGTCAGATAAAGGATTGTTGGATAAGAGACATGGACCACGAGATGGCTGTATCACATACACAACAGAGAAAAAAGTATATTGAAGAAGTTGATGATGGACAGGGTCAGTAGAGAGTTCAGAATAAACATTGATTAGACTTGACAGCAGCAGAACATTAAACACTTTTGCCGGGGCTGCCTTGATATAATGTAGCAGATGGAAGCCAGGATGTAAAGAGTCCAGAAGGATCTGGTACAATGAAAGTGAATGAAATGATGGTAGGCGACCCACTTGACCAGCTCTATCTCATTACTGGTTGTTCTATTTTCCATCTCATTAACTTTTCCTTTTCCTTTGTACATCACTCTATCACTGTGTATCTTCCTTTATCTATTTTACTATTTCCCTGGTCTCTTTCTTTTCCTCATTTTGTGCCTTATTTATCAAGCTAAAGAGGTGCATTTCTGGAGCAAACCAACTGTCCTATAGGGTTGACATGAACATTTCAAGCATTCCTACTGTATCAAATTATATTTAACCAGAGGAGGAACTAGAAGTCTCCGGGCCCTGGTACAAGAAGTGCCACGCCCCCCACCACCACATTGGTCCCCATGACCACATTGACCCACTCCACAATGCCCTCATCTCCTACCTGGAGCTCCTGCGCGGTCCTCTTAGTAATGCAACGCGCTGGGAGATGATGTAATCTCCCAGCGCTCTGTATTACTAGAGCTCCGGCGGGAGATTGTGGGCGCCAGGTGGAGGGGTCGCAGGGGGAGGCCGGTCCTTGGAGTGCACGAGCCCGGTCATAGGTGTGACTCCTCTAGTAACTCCACTGTATTTAACCCATTGATTGTGCTGGAGACTTCTCTAGCATTCAAACGTAAATAGAAACGTTCATATCCCCTCTACCATGGTGCGGTTGGTTTTCCTCAGATTTACAGCTCTTTAGCATGATTAATAAGGCCTCCCACCTCTTCCTGGTTATTTAGCAGCAATCTCTCACAACTGAACACTGGGCACCACTTACTCCTTGGATGGTAGCAATACTAACATTACTCACTGCTCCCCCTCTTAACTGCCCCTTCCTGCCAGCAAGATACTAACATTCCACACTGATCTCCCTTCTACCTACTACTCCATGTTGGCCCTTACTAGCTTATTTGTAAATTAAACATTAAACATAGAAAATATCTCAAACTATTATTTTAAATCTGAGTGCCAAATGGGTAAGCAACACGTTTACGAGCAATGCATTGCACATACCTGTGGCTCTCAAAGGGTTATAGGAGCATTAATAACTCCTAATAATACCCTATCCTTTACCTTAATCTGGACAGAACATCCTAATGGTCACTATGAATCAATTCTGTGTGCATTGGTTCTCAAAAATCTATTAATTAGGTATCCTTTCAAAATGTTGCTTGCAGAGACAGATACTCATGACGCTCTTTTCATCACGGCGACATGGTTAATTTTTTTAAAAGTGATCCCTTTAAAGGGATAGTAAAGTTTCATAATAAAAGCAGCTCTAATTAATCTTCATAGTATTTGGGCCATGGAGAGTGTTATTTCACTACTGTTAGATTTGTAGTTCAAGAGTAATTTAAAAGTATCCCCCTACTCAACTCAGAGCAGTAGAGTGGTGTCCAAGTGGATTGCAGAGAGGGGAAATTTTCAATTAACATAAATAGAAAAACCTGAAAAACCTGTCAGTGGGGGAAGGGCTTTCATTGTTCCCACAGTAAGAAGATTGTCCCTTATTGTGAGCTGACTGGTCTGTGGACCATATTCCACATCTGAGGGGAGGTGTCTTACACTAGGTAAAAGGGGCGGAAGGAAGAAAATTTATCATTCAATTACTCTTGAACTACAACTCTGACTGCATTGAAATAACACTCTCTATGGTTCAAATACTTTGAAGATTAATTGGAGCTGCTGTTTTTATGAAACATTACTATCCCTTTAATTAGTACTGGATATCATGCCTGTGGAGGCAGATATGATTATTTGTTGCAAGACTCCTAAAAGTCAAATTCCACCTACTGAAGACTTTTAAAGACTTTGTTGGTAGGAGTGGAGTCCAGACGGGAGATGCTTTAAGTTGTGATAAAGATGTGATACAGTGGAGATGACTTCTCAAGTGATATGACTTCTACAAATTCTTATGTTAGTCTATGGAGCCAATGCACTAAGATTTCACCATCTTTTAGAGTTTAGGGCATAGGTTCTATAGAATAGCATAGGAACAGGATAAGTGATCACACTGAAAAAGTTATCTCCACTTTATCATCTCTTTATCAGACCTTCGTGCATAACCACCCAGGAGTACTGCAGAAGGAAACATGTCTGCATCCATGGACATGATATCCAATATCCAATGATACTTACACTTTAAATTAATTAAACTTTGCCGTGACTACTTTCAGGCAGAGAATTTACAGAGTACAGCCACAGCATCAAACTAACCAGACCTCCACTAACTGAGACAACTCAGCTCATAAAACATCTCGAAGAGATGGAAGAGATTATCCACCATACAGAGAATCCTACAAACCAATTCAAGAGCACTCATCCACCAGAACCTACTACAAGTATAATGGAGACTTACCACTTGACACAAAACCCTGTGGAACTGGAGGAGATGGACAACCCTACACATTGGCCCCTAGAACCAGAACACCATGTAATGACAGTGACTGGAGATACTGTTAAAGAGACCACCAATATGTTAATGTCATCCAGATCATCACACCAGGATACCTGGGCTGAGGAGAAGGAGGAAGAAGAGGAGAAAAAGGAGGAGCAAGAGGCGGAGGTGGAGGAAGAGGAGGAGGAGGAGGCAGATGAGGAGGTAGGTTCTTCCGTGACCATTCTTTCAACACTAATAATAAAAGGTAGGCCTTAAAGGAACCCTAATACTTAAAAAAAACAATGTATTTGTTTAAATATCATGTAATTCAAAGTAGCATCTGTAAAACATCTTAATTTATGCAGTATCCCTAAAATCGAATCCTAAACTTGTTTTTTTAATGCTTGTCTAGTCTGTACTTCTATACAGTTAGTGGACCTTATACAGAAAACATATATGATGAGCAGTTGGGGTGTACTGACTTCTCCAAATCCCCATTGACTTAAAGGGATAATAAACCTTAATATGAAAAAATATCTATTGTAGGGGTTATCTTATTGAGTAAAACAAGGGTACTCACACTGCTGAGAGGTGTTTTATTCAAAAGTTATTGCAGCGCAAATGTGATTTTTTTTTTCAGGTACAATATCACAGTGGCCTGAAAATCACACAGTGGCGCTGTTGCTACATCATCCTGTGGACAGCCCTAGTCAGTTGACCATAAATTTTCATAGCAACAGCGCCTCTGTACATTTCAGGCCATTGAGATACTGCACATAAAGAATTTAAGTTTGAGCTCCAATAAAATTTGACTAAACACTTCTCAGAAGTGGAAGTACCCTTGTTTTACTCTGGAGGAAAAGCCCCACAATTTCTATTTTTCTACATTTTAGGTATTACAATCCCTTTAAATTAAGTTTATAACCTTTTGAATTCTAGACAATTTTCCAAATATGTTGATTTGCAATGCATTGCAGACCATCTATCATTCAAGGGGTTAATAAAGCTGCATTTAAGTCAGTTGGAATTTACAAAATGTTTATTTGTTCCTCATGATGCAGCTGGTTTGCTCCAGAGCTGGTCATGTTTTTCATTCTGCATAAAGTGCTCTGTTGTATTTCTGTTTGTGCAGCTTGTATGGAATGATGAAATCTGAGGCTATTCATTTATTGAGATTGGTATCCACACCTTTTCTTTTCAGAAACCACATTCAGAATGACCTATGTGTTGTAGCCATTTTTTTATTTAGAAAACTAGTCTCAGTTATTTTGATGTATATATGATATTAAATAAAGGCATGCCATGCAGGCACTTCCTGTCTTAGCCCTACACCCCCCCCCCCTCCCATTCATTGACACTGAATTGCCCGCCTTGTCTAGGACTGAAAGTGTTAATTATCAGTGAGTGTAGGAGTTACATAGTAGGTTAGATTGAAACAAGGCTTACGTCCATCAAGTTCAACCCTCTTCCTATTCCTGTTTTCTGTCGTTTATCCAAAAGAAGGCAAAAAAACCCTCACTACAGCAATTTTAAATTCGGCTTTGAATGGGAGGAAAAGAAATCCTTCTTAATTCCAAATGGCAATCAGATTTCTCCTTGGATCAACAAGCACTAAATAAATATTAATCCCAGTACTAACATACATAGCCCTCTATGTTCTGCTCTTTTAAAAAAAAAAGTATTCAGGCCCTTTTTAAAGGCATCTAATGTATTCGATAGCACCACTTCCTCGGGCAGAGAATCCCATACTATTATTGTCCTTACCGTAAAGAATCCCTTCCACTGTTGTAGACAAAATCTCCTTTCCTCAAGTATAAGCATGTGGCACCTTATCCTTTGTACAGTTCTGTTAATGAACAGGTCTTTGGAGCAGGGACGTGCACAGACATTTTGGGGGGCAGGGGCTCAAATGAAAAAATGGCACTTCTCATAATTATTTATTCAAAATATATATTTAAAAAAAAAGAAAATAATTTACATCTCAGGAGCCTGTAGGCACAGAAATCTGAAGCGCCCCCCCCCCCACACCACCATTGGCCATCTCCACTGGACACCTACACAATGCTCCTAATCTCCACATTGCCCCCCATCATCTCCATATTGCCCTTACATTGTCCCCTGTCAGCTCCATATTGCCCCCTTCAGCTCCACATTGCCCCCAATCTCCATATTGCCCCATCAGCTCCAACTTATCCTCACATTGCCCGCATCAGCTCCATATTGCCCCCATCAGCTCCATATTGCCCCATCAACTCCAACTTACCCTCACACTGCCCCCATCATCTCCATATTGCCCCCATCAGCTCCATATTGCCCCATCAGCTCCATCTTAACCTCACATTGCCCCCTTCATTTCCATATTGCCCCCCATCAGCTCCATATTGCCATCAGCTTCAACTTACCCTCACATACATTGCCCCATCATCTCTACATTGCTATCATCTACATTTTGCCCCCCATCAGATCCATATTTCCCCATAATTTCCACATTGCCCCCCAGTATCCTTTTCCTACCTCTTCCCTGGTGGTCCAGTGGCAGGAGAGGTCTGTATGTGCCTCCTTTGGCACAGACCTGTAGCTGTTGGACCTCCCGCGCGGTCTTCTCTTCATGCAGAGCACCTGGAGATGATGTCATCTCCCAGCACTCTGTAATACTAAAGAGCCGACGAGGGAGCGCAGCATCTACAGGTCTGTCTTGAAGGAGGCACAGATCTGACTGGGCGGTGGGGGGGTTAGTGCGGGCGGCGAGTCAACTTTTTTTTTTGTTAAAAGGGCACTAGGGCACTTTGCACAAAATGGGCAGGTGCTCAAGCCCCCCTTGGTGTCTATGTGTGCACGTTCCTGCTTTGGAGAGCCCTTTGAATGGGCCCTGAACATATTTATATAAGGTTATCATATCCCCTCTAAGACGCCTTTTCTCTAGTGTGTAAAAGTTGAACTTTTCTAGCCTTTCTTCATAACTAACACTTTCCATTCCCCTTACTAGTTTTGTAGCCCTCCTCTGCACTTTCTCTAGTTCCATAATGTCCTTTTTCATAAAAGGCACCCAGAATTGAACAGCATATTCCAGGTGTGGTCTCACCATGGATCTGTAAAGAGGCAGAATACTATCTTCCTCCTGTGAGTCAATACTCAAAATCAGTATATTATACCACTTTTCAGCTGCTGTGATGCACCAACTGGTCACATACACACACAAAAAATAAAAACACTTTGAGAAAAGCACACTTTACTTTGAGCAAGCTCTGTAAGTTCTGCCAATTGTTTTATACAGACAAACACAAGTGATTGCTTACAAACCCAACCCTTACATTATTGCAGACACTCGCCAGACCAAATAACCCTTAAACTTTAACCCTTTAACCTTCTTACTGCAGGTTAAGATGCAAACCCAAAATCAGTATATTATATCTCTTTTCAGCTGCTGTGATGCACCAACTGGTCACTTATAAAAAAAAAAGCACTTTAAAGGGATAGTAATAATTATTACTAATCCCTATATTAAAGTCCTATTAAAAATAAATGTATTGCCCCCAGTGTCATCTCTGAAACCTTTATGGTTTGAGAGATAATTGCTCGTAAAGTTGCCCTCTCCCTCCCCCTTCCCTGTAGTCAGCAGAGAAGCCAGTTGTACGACTCTCACGCGGCTCTCCAGCACAGCCAAGATCGCTTTAATAAAAAAGAAATCTTTCACTGAAATGGTTTGCAAGCACACGTAGAAGACCGTTTTAGTAAAATATTTTTTTTTTTATTAACGCGATCGCGGCTCTGCTGCAGAGCCGGCTGATGATCTAAGACCGGATTTCGCTTCAGTCAGCTACAACTCTGACTTCGGGAAAGGGGGAGGGAGAGGGCAACTTTAGGAGCGATAATCTCTCAAACCATAAAGGTTTGAGAGCTGACACTGGGGGCAATACATTTATTTTTAATAGGACTTTAATATAGGGATTAGTAATAATTAAGTAGTACTATCCCTTTAAGAAAAGCACACTTTACTGTGTGGGTTAAGACTAGATGTGTCCTCATCATGGCATGCCTTAATTAACATAATATATTAATCTAGATAACTCAGAGCGTTTTTCTTAATTAACCCTTTCAGTGCCTGATGGGTATGGAATGCATTGCTTTGCAATGGACACTCAAATGGTTAAACCTATTTAAAACAACATGCAGGTGACATTGAAATCATTTTTAAAATTATTTTAAGATCATAGAGTCCCTATAAGTGAACTCATCATTATTTAACGTTAGTTGTTAATGGCCGTTAAATTATCTTTTTTCCCTTTTAAATTGCCTGCTATAGGTGGGTTGACAGTTCTTTGTTGGCACCCATGAATTTACACCCTGAATTTATCCTCCTTCCACTGAGAGAAAAATAACTTTCAAACACACTAATCTCTTAATGATCTTTAGAAATGAACAAAGGACAAAGTACAAAGATTAGCTAATATCTATTTCATTCTCTTTACATCTATAAGAGCATTCATAAATCATCCAGGATTATGTGGAAAAGAATTACAACTGAATTCTTTGAAAGAGTTTTCTGTGTCAAAGGAAATACCAGTTTTCTATTGGATTTCATTACTATTAAATGGGAAATAGTCCCTGAGAATAAGTGGCACTTAATTTGTTTAGTAGAATCATTTGCCTAGGAAGACATCCTTTATAAACCAGTCAGGAATATCTATCCATAAATGTTGCATTATATGTGCAGTTTTCTGTTCAGAGTGATCTCTGTTTAACCTATAGAGGGGTATCTAATGCATTTACTTGCAGTGCACTGTACCCGTCTGGCAGTCAGAGAGTTAAGTCTGCCTCTAGGTCACACCTCCTCACACAAACAATAGTCTTAAAGGGATAGTAATGTTTCACAATAAAAAGCATCTCCAATTAATCTTCATAGTATTTGGGCCATTGAGAGTGTTATTTCAATACCGTCCGAGTTGTAGTTCAAGAGTAATTGAAGTTTCCCCCTCCCGCCCCTTTTTCTGTTGTAACACTGCTCACCTCAGAGCAGCAAGACTGTCCGGATGGATCTCAGAGAAGGACAATCTTCAGTGAGCATAAAGAAAATCTGTCAAGGGGGCCAGGGTTGTCTTATGCTCACAGTAAGAAGACTCTCCCTTGCTGTGAGCTGTCTGGTCCCAGGGGAGGTGGCTTACACTAAGTATAGGGGGCAGGGGGAGGATACTTTATCATTCAATTACTCTTGAACTATAACTCTTACAGTACTGAAATAACACTTTCCACAGCCCAAATACTATGAAGATAAATTGGAGCTGCTGTTTTTGTGAAACATTACTATCCCTTTAACCCCTTGAGTGCCAGAGGGGTACGCGTTGCATACCCCTCTGGCACTCGAAGGGTTAAATAGACCTGCATGGACCATAAGGGTCACATATTTGTATCAGTGTTTATGAGATTGTAAACAGAACATCTATCAGTGCAGTGCAAGAGAGATCAAATGCTTACAAATGAACTATGTAGATGTACTTGACTGCTGGGTCAAGGACATTTAACTAATCCTGTGAGCAGGGCAGTGTCCAATGTTTGTACTCATCTGTTAAGTGTATCCTGTGTTTGCAATAAGTTCCCTAATTGTACAGCTCTGTGGATTATACTGGTGCTTGATAAATGGATTATAATAATAATAAAATTATTCCATTAAAAAATAAGAGCCACTTATGACTAGGGGATAGTTCCCTTTTAAGTATTAAAGGTACAGTAATGTCCCATAAAAAATGTTTCGTAGAGATTAAAAAAATAAGCTAAATGCAATCAATTCTATCTCTCAAACTGCTATGGTTTGAGAGATATCCTCCATTAAAGTTCCCCTCTCCCTCCTCATCTCCTGACGTCAACTGTAAGCTGACAGCAGGAGTTCCTGGTCCAGGGACCGACAAGCGGCTCTTCAGCAGAGCCGCAATAGCGCGATTTAAAAAGAAATTCTTCTTTGGAACGGTCTACAAAATGTGCCTGGTTTGAAGCACACTTTTTAGACCATTCCAAAGAAGTAATTCTTTTTAAATCCTCCTATTGCGGCTCTGCTGAAGAGCCTCCTCGTGTCGGCCGACACAGATCTCCTTCTGTCAGCTTTACAGCTGACATCAGGAAAAGGGAAACTTTAGCGGAGGATATCTCTCAAACCATAGAGGTTTGAGAGATAGGATTTGTGGCATTTAGCTTATTTTTTTAATCTCTACAAAACTCTAAACATTTTTTATGGGACATTACGGTCCCTTTAAGGACCTTATACATCAGGTTGAAAGACTCCAGTTCTGGAGCAAACCAACTGTACCATAAGGGACAATAAACATTCCTAAAAGTCTCATTGAGCTAAATGGTTCTTTTAACCACTTGAATGCTAGAGAGATCTCTAGTGAATTGCGAAATAATGTATTGGAGACTTCTTTAGCACTCAAGGGGTTAAATGTCCAGTTTAAATTAATGCTCATTTTACCCTTATGGTTCAGTTGGTTTCTCCAGAATTGCTCCTCATTAGCTTGATGAAAAAGGCCCTAAGGCTTCATTTACTCTGGTGATCAGAATGCTCTGAGATGCAATGTAGTTAAAATCTCAATTTTACTTAGATGTGATATCCCAGAGTTCCCCCACTAAGGGGGCATGGGTAAGGCATGGTAGTGGGTGGCCCACACAGGCATCAGCCATATATTATTGGCTGGTGCTCATGTGGATCAGCCATACATTCCTTTATGTGTAACATAGTGACATAGTAAATTAGGTTGAATAAAGACACAAGTCCATCAAGTTCAACCTTCTTCTCATACCCCAGTAACTGATAATTTTATGGCTTTCCCGCTACCAATTAAGTTAGTCTTTATCAGACCTTCCTGATCAGCCTACTGATAAACAGTATAATTCTGTATGTTCCCTTTTGAAAGAAATGTGTATAATCTTCTCTTAAATGAATCCATTGTATCTGCCATAACCACCTCCTTAGGCAATGGATTCCACAATTTAACAGACTGTAAAAAAAACCCTTCCTCTACTGAAGTCTAAACCTCCTTTCCTCTAATCTCAAGGGGTGTCCCCTGGTCACCTGATCAGGCCTTGGAATAAATAGCTCACTGCAGAGATCCTTGCATTGACCTCTCATATACTTGTACAATGTGATAAGGTCTATAACTATATCTATAACAATATTTGATCCCTTCTCTCTCTTGCTACTGAGTAGGGGCAATATACTAATATGATTCCATGCTAAAATAGGAGCTGGAATAGATTTTTCTGTGTTTTCTCTGCCTAAGATCTATTTGCTATGAGGTGTAGGTGTAAGTAAAAATCTAAGCAGCTTACATCTTATATACTAATTTACTAAGATGACAAATCTCTAAAAACTATATAAAATAACATATAAAATAATATATATAGGACAATAAAAGTATATCTGACACTTTTCACAGTGTAAGACCAACTCTTTCTCTAAGTACGGACCAAACAAAAGTAAAAGCACCCCGTTTAGATATAGGAATGCTTCTCTATGAGCAGATAGGGATTGCTGTACAGAAAGACTCAGGAGTTCTCCCTGCTACAGCCCATAAGTTGTCTCTTATATTGTTTGATGACTTACATAGCTGAAAGAGATGAGTGCAAATCAATGGTCTCAGCGGTAGATGGAGATTTGCACGTTAAGTGATAATACTGTCATCTCATGATGAAGCCATGGTAGGGCATGGTGAAATGTGCTGGGCTGCACACAAGGGGTTAACTTTGTGTTCATGCGGGCATTGATTCAATAATAGTTATCACTTAAAGGGATAGTAATACTTCGTTTTATCTTTATTTTATTTTGTAGGCATTAAAAAAACATGAAGAATGATAAAAGTCTTATCTCTCAAACCTTTATGGTTTGAGAGATATTCACAAGCAAAGTTTCCCCTCCCGCCCCTTTTACCTAGTGTAAGCCACCTTTTCTCAGATGTGGAGTCCAGTCCATAGACCAGACAGATAACAGCAGGGGACAATCTTCTTTCTATGAGAACAATGAAAGCCCTGCCCCCCTTGACAAATTTTTCAGGTTTTTCCCTTATCTTAATTGAAGATTGCCCCTCTCTGCAGTCTACCTGGGCACCTTCCTTCTGCTCTGGCTGAACAGTGTTACATCAGTAAAAGGGGTGGGAGGGGGATACTTTGTCATTGAATTACTCTTGAACTACAACTCTGACAGAATTGAAATAACACTCTCCAAAGTCCAGATACTATGATGATTAATTAGAGCTGCTTTTATTATGAAACATTACTATCCCTTTATCATGTGCAAATCTCCATCTGCTGCTGAGACCACTGATGATCTTATTCTTTACTTTCTTTGTCTTTATATAATGTGACTTAGGGATGTAACAAATAATTACGTGTTCTTATTCTTTGAAAGATCTCTAGGGTTTCATTTATCCTATCTTTACTTTCTATCTGTGATGTTGTTACTGTGTCTCACAGAGATGGAAGCATATACTTAAGCAATATTAATTGAATGTATTTGTCTCAACACTGGTTTGAAGTTTAAGGGGAATAACTACCCTAGCTAATGATACTATATTACTAATCTGAATCAGTTATCGGCATCTTCACACCCCTAATATACTGAGCGTTCTTTTTATGTTCTAGCAGAGTAGATTGTTTCCACTGCGTTTGCAACTGTAGCAAACAGGTCTGAGCCTACTATGTCTAAGGGTTTTTAATTACACTGAATTAAAGAATATGAATCGTAATGTTATATTATTTAAGTTTAACAAATTCAAAGTTATGTATTATTACAGCTACTAAAAGTGTTAATGTAGGGCACATAGACACTGGAAGGGTCTGCTTTTTTCCTGGGAAGTGCGAATGAATATGTAAATAAAATATTGCACTTTACTCAAGATTTTTTCTTCTTTTTCTAAATAAAAACATGAAATGAAATATGGAAACAGCAGGTCTGCTCAGAACAGAAGACAGCAGCACAGTATTTTCATTTTTTAAAGTATAAGGGCCAACATAAAGGTGGAGAGTTGGCACGGGCCCCTGAAATGCAAGGCCTGATAGCAGCTCTCAGTAGAGACTGCCCGCACCGCGACTGATACAGAGCGGTACGTATCAGCTGCAGCGAGGGTAGTCTCTACTGTGCATGAATGCAGCACACGCAGCAGTGACTACTGCGCATGACGCGGCGTTACACACGATTTAGCAAATTATTATATAGGATTCCCTTTTATCATTCATTCAGGGGAGGGCTGGCCTGGGGGGCAGGGGGGCAATTGCCCCCTGGGCCAGTCATATGTCTGGGCTGGTGGGCCACTCCCACTTGTTGCTGCAAATGTAGCTACACTAGTTATACCACAGAGCTTAAAGGGATAGTAATACTTCATTTTATCTTTATTTTATTTTGTAGGCATTAAAAAAACATGAAGAACGATATAAGTCTTATCTCTCAAACCTTTATGGTTTAAGAGATATTCACAAGCAAAGTATCCCCCCCTGTTCAGTCACATCAGAAGGGAGGTGCCCAGGTAGACTGCAGAGAGGGACAATTTTCATTTAAGATAAGGGAAAAAGCTGAAAAACTTGTCAAGGGGGGAAGGGCTTTCATTGTTTTCATTGTAAGGAGAATGTCCCCTGCTGTTATCTGTCTGGTCTTACGACCTGATTCACATCTGAGAAGAGATGGCTTACACTAGGTAAAAGGGGCAGGAGGGGAAACTTTGCTTGTGAATAGCTCTTAAACCATAAAGCTTTGAGAGATAAGACTTATATCATTCTTCATGTTTTTTTAATGCCTACAAAATAAAATAAAGTTAAAATGAAGTATTACTATCCCTTTAACAACTGAAATGGAGCTACAATCCAAGTGGAGCTACAATACTAGCATAACTCATTTATCTTGTAAATTCTATGGTATCACTAGTGCAGCTTTACTTACATTGTAAGCTCTGTAGTTGCACCAGTGTAACCCCATTTCAATTGTAAGCTTTGTGGTATTGCTTGCCTTACTTCACAACACTAACTCTTTGAGTGGCAGAGGGGTATGCCATGCATTGCAAAGCAATGCGTGGCATACCCCTCTGGCACTCAAAGGGTTAATGGCAATTTTAAAATTAACAAACGGGAGGGGTCTGGGACAGTGGGCTGGAACAATTGTAAAATCGGGCCACTTGATTGTAGTTGCCCTCCAGGCCACAAGTTACCAGCCCTCCCCTGCATTCATTGAATCGCTATCATGCATCATCTCCTCTATCATCATTTATCTCCTCTCTATTTTCCATCAACTCCTCTCTATCTTTTCCCTTCAACCCCTGACAGTTCCTCATCCCTCTCTATCTCCTGTCATCCACATCTTATCTCCCATCACCTCACCATATCACACCATCCATATCTTCCATCAGCTTCTGACTTCCTATTTCCCTGTTTAATTTCCTTCAATTCCCAAACATTTTCTGCCTGCACTCATCTCCTACTTTTCTTACTTTTGAATATTTTATTCTTATACTTCCATGCCTTCCCTCACATCTCGCTTCTCTGCCTACTCTAATGTCTTACTTCTCTGTTTCCCCTCATATCTGACTTCCCCTTATATATAACATCTCTGACTCCCATAAAATTTCACTTCTGTGCCTCCCCTCATATTTTACCTCTCTTTCTCCCTTCATCTTTTAATTGTCTACCTCCCTTCATATTTTATTTATCTGTCTTCCTTCATCCCTTAATTCTCTGCCTCCTCTTGTATCTCTCTTATCTCCTATCTTCATCTTATTTCTGTGCCTCCCCTCATCTCACTTCTCTGTCTCTCCTTACAGTTGTGTGAAAAAGTAAATACACCCTCTTTGAATTCTATTGTTTTACATATAAGGACATAATAACAATCATCTGTTCCTTAGCAGGTCTAAAAAATTAGGTCAATACAACCTCAAATATACAACAACACATGAAATATTACACCGTGACATGATTTATTTAACAAAAATAAAGCCAAAATGGAGAAGCCATGTGTGAAAAACTAAGTATAGCTTATGATTCAATAGCCTGTAGAACCACCTTTAGCAGCAATAACTTGAAGTAATCATTTTCTGTATGACTTTATCAGTGTCTCACATCATTGTGGAGGAATTCTGGCCCACTCTTCTTTACAATGTTGCTTCATTTCATTGAGATTTGTGGGCATTTGTTTATGCACAGCTCTCTAAAGGTCCCACCACAACATTTCAATTGGGTTGAGGTCCGGACTTTGAGTGGACCATTGTAACACCTTCATTATTTTCTTTTTCATCCATTCTGTTGTAGATTTGCTGGTGTGTTTGAGATCATTGTCCTGTTGCATGACCCAATTTCAAAACAAAAAGACAGAGGGGGTGCCAATAGTGCCTTATTTGTGTGACTTCCAATACACTATAAGTATAAAATATTTCACTCACATTAAATAGTTGCTATGTAATAGTCATATGTCTAAACATAGCTATAAATGCATACAGAGATCTCTCACCATCTCTGTTCGGTGTTACTCCTCACCCAGACGTTTCTCAGGGTACTGAAGTATCTGTATTCAGATTGGGATGATTCAATGTTCCAATTCTGATCCTACTTTCAATCTCTTCGGTAGGATATCAAATATAACCAAAATAAATTTAAAAATATATATGTATATAACGGAAAGCTAGAAAAATTATAAGATTTATTTCACAATGTTCCACAATGTTAACGTTTCACAGCTCCACTCTGCTTTATCCAAACAAGTGAAAACAGATACTTCAGTACCCTGAGAGACGTCCGGGTGAGGAGTAACTACAAACAGAGACGGTGAGAGATCTCTGTATGCATTTATAGCTATGTTTAGACATATGACTATTACATAGCAACTATTTAATGTGAGTGAAATATTTTATACTTACAGAGTGTATTTGAAGTCACACAAATAATGTACTATAGTGCCTCCTCTGTCTTTTTGTTTTGTTTCATGTACTAAACTCCGTGAGTGGGGTATTGGAGGAGAGCAGCCACTACATCTCCAAAGGATCACCGTCTGGAGGCTTTTAAAGGGGAAGCAGTATATAAATATCCCCCAAGGCTTATTGCGTTAGAGTGTACATAAGTGCATGTCTAGCTCATTACTTTTGTGAGTATTAGATCAATGGTGATGGTGTGGTGATTCAACTGTAGCAGAGGATATTGCACAAGGAGCGCTTTTTCTTTTTTTGTTTTGCATGACCCAATTTTGGCCAAGCTTCAGCTGTTGGACAGATGGCCTCACATTTGACTCTAGAATACTTTGGTATACAGAGGAGTTCATGGTTGACTCAATGACTTCAAGGTTCCCATATCCTTTGGCTGCAAAACAAGCCCAAATCATCAACCGCTCCATCACTATGCTTGACAGTTGGTATGAGGTGTTTGTTCTGATATGCTGTGTTTGGTTTTCGCCAAACATAGTACTGTGCATTATGGCCAGACAGCTCCACATTGGTCTCGTCTGTCCAAAGGACATTGTTCCAGAAGTCTTGTAGCTTGTTCAGATGCAACTTTGCAAACCTAAACCATGCTGCCATGTTCTTTTTAGAGAGAAGAGGCTTTATCCTGGCAACCCTTCCAAACAAACCATACTTGTTCAGTCATTTTCTAATTGTACTGTCATGACATTTAACATGCCAACTGAGGCCTGTAGTGTCTGAGATGTAACTCTTGGTTTTTTAGCAATTTCTCTGAGCGTTACACGGTCTGACCTTGGGGTGAATTTGCTGGGATGTCCACTCCTGGAAAGATTGGCAACTGTCTTGAATGTTTTACACTTTTGAATAATCTTTCTCACTGTAGAATGATGGACTTTAATTGTTTGGAAATGGCCTTATAACCCTTCCCAGATTGATGGGCAGCAGCAAGTGCTTCTCTAAGATCATTGCTGATGTCGTTCCTCCTTGGCATACTGTTAACACACACCTGGATTCTCCAGACCAGCACCTGTCTGCTACTTAACATCTTAATTCCTATGAAAGCAATAAGGGTGTACTTAGTTTTTCACACATGGCTTCTCCATCTTGACTTTATTTTTGTTAAATAAATCATGACACAGTGTAATATGTCAAGTGTTGTTCTTCATCTGAGGTTGTATTTACCTAATTTTTAGACCTGCTAAGGAACAGCTGATTGTTATTATGCCCTGATATGTAAAACCATAGAATTCAAAGAAAGTGTACTTTCTTTTTCACACAACTGTGTATCTCACATATCTGTCTTCCTTCATCTCTTACTTCTCTTCCACCCCTTATATCTCTCTTACCTGCCTTCCTTCATCTTACATCTCTGTCTCCCTTCACGTCTTTTCTGCCTCCTCTTATATCTCACTTTTCTACCTTCCTTCATATCTCACTTCTCTGTATTCCCTCAGCTTATCTCTTACTCCTCTGCCTCCCCTTATATGTCACCACTCTGCCTCCCTTCATCTCTTACTTCTCTGCCTCCCTGTATACAGTATCTCTTTTCTCTACATGCCTTCATCTTACATCTCTGCCTCCCCTCTTCTCTTACTTTTCTGCCTCATATCTCACTTTTCTCGTTCAACTCATCTCATACTTCTGCTTCCCCTCATCACTCACTTCTCTGCCGTCCCTTATGTCACTTCTCTGCCTCCCCTTATATCTTACTTCTCTGCCTACCATCATGTCTTATTTCTCTGCCTCACTTCATATCACTTCTATGCCTCCTTTCATATCACTTATCTGACTCCCCTCATTACTTATCCACTTCACATCACCTCCCACTTTTCTGCTTCCCCTCATCTTTATGCCTCTCTTCACCTCTTACTTCTCTGCCTGCCCTTATATCTCACTTCTCTTCCTCCCTTCATCACACTTCTCTGCCTCCCTTCATACCCCATTTCACTACCTCCCCTCATCTCACTTCTGTGCTTCCAGTCACATCTCATCTTTTGATCCCCTTTATACCTTACTTCTCTGCCTCCCCTCATCTCTTTCCTTCATCTCATACGTCTCTGAGTCCCTTTCTATGTCTCTCACTTACCTGCCTCTACTCACCTCACTTCTCTGCCTCTCTTCATCTCACTTCTCTGCCCCTCCCCTCGCATCTCACTTCTACTCCTCCCCTCACCTCCCACTTCTTTGCCTCCCTTCATCTCTTCTCCTCTCATATTTTACTTCTCTCACTCTCCTTGTCTCTTGATTCCCATTATCCCTTGCCTTTCTAACCCTTTGCAATGTATTGAAATGTATCTAATATTTGACAGGTTAAAATCTATTTTAATTCAATGGAAAATGTTGCTTGCTCCCTATGATGCAGTTTCTTTGCCCAAGAATTGATCAATGTTTCCTTTGTACATCAGTATCCATGTATGCAGGTCAGTGTGTGCGTGAGTGGGAGAACACACTGTGCAGTAAGTCTGTAGAAAGAAATTGTGGGTGAACGTGTATTGGATAATGTGACCATACCACCCCTTTAATTCAGGACACATGAAAAACACACAGTGTATAAATGCACTGATTCCTGTATAGTCCAGCAGAATATTTTCATAAAGGGGAGGTCTGGTCACCTTAGAATTGGCCACTGAATGTGCGGATGTTCGTCTTCTGTGTGAACTAAGTTCTGTACAAAACAAAAATTGATAAAAAAAAAAAGGGTTGGTAGGGTTTTACATTTTACACTTTTGCATTGGGGTGCATTTGTGCATTTTGCAGTGGGTGGTGAATAACCACACTTAAAGTGTTAGTAATGTCCACAAAAAAGTTTTTTTTGCGTTTAGAAGACCTTAAAGGGATACTTATAATACTTAAAAGGTAAAAAAAAATATGTTGTAGGGTTTATCCCCCTGAGTAAAACAAGAGTACTCCCACTGCTGAAAGGTGTTTAATTCAAAAGTTATTAATTTTCAAAGTTGAAATTTTTAGGCGCAATATCACAGTGGCCTGAAATTGTACAGTGGCGCTGTTGCTACACGATCCTATGGACAGCCCTGGTCCCGGGACCATATATCTCCATAGGATGGTGTAGCAACAGCGCCATTGTACAATTTCAGGCCACTGTGATATTGCACCTACAAAATTCAACTTTGAAAATTAATAACTTTTGAATGAAACACCTTTCAGCAGTGGGAGTACTCTTGTTTTACTCAGGGGGATAAACCCTACAACATACTTTTTTTTACATTTTAAGTATTACTATCCCTTTAAAGGGATAGTAATACTTCATTTTATCTTTATTTTATTTTGTAGGCATTAAAAAAACATGAAGAACAATATAAGTCTTATCTCTCAAACCTTTATGGTTTGAGAGATATTCACAAGCAAAGTTTCCCCCTCCCACCCCTTTTACCTAGTGTAAACCATCTCTTCTCAGATGTAGAATGCAGTCCATAGACCAGACAGATAACAACAGGGGACAATATTCTTGGTATCAGAACAATGAAAGCCCTGCCCCCCTTGACAAGCTTTTCAGCTTTTTCCCTTATCTTACTTGAAGATTGTCCTTCTCTACAGTCTACCTGGCCCCTCCCTTCTGCTCTGGCTGAGCAGTGTTACATCAGTAAAAGGGACGGGAGGGGGACACTTTGTCATTGAATTACTCTTGAACTATAACTCTGACAGTACTGAAATAACACTCTCCAAAGTCCAAATACTATGATGATTAATTAGAGCTTCTTTTATTATGAAACATTACTATCCCTTTAAAAAGCTGAGCTAAATGCAAAAAAAAACGTATCTCTCAAACCGCTGTGGTTTAAGAGTTACAGGCGTTTGAAGTTTGATCTCCCCTACTGACAGCTGTAAAGCTGTCAGCAGGAGATCTGTGTTGGTCGACACGAAGGCGCTTGAGAAGTGTTGCGATCTCGTTATTTACCACGAATCCCTTAATTGGAATGGTCTAAAATGTGTGCCTGGTTTTCAAGCACTCATTTTAGACCATTCCAATGAAGGGATTTGTGGTAAATAACGAGATCGCGGCTCTGCTCAGGCGCCTCTGTTTCGGCCGACACGATCTCCTGGAGAGATCAAACTTTAAATGCGTGTATCTCTTAAACCATAGCGGTTTGAGAGATACGTTTTTTTGCATTTAACTCTTTTGAATGCAAAAAAAAATTGTGTGGACATTTCTAACACTTTAAGGTATGGAGGAACAGCCAAAGGCAAAGGGGGGGACAGAAAAAATATACAATGATAAAACGATATTGCCACAAGTATTCTCAGTTTTCACTACCACCTGGATTAACCTCCCCTCTTTCCACCACATTTCGTGTCCACATCTCCATCCCTCCATACCGACTGCCTCTTGCAGCATAATTACCAACTTTGAGAATTTATGTACCAGTTTAAATAATATACCAACAGCCATTGCAAGGCTATCACTGCTCTGAAGCTACTGGTGCGCTGTCTAAGTGTAGTATTGGCTAAATGTGGAAGTGATATACACAGATAGAACTTAAAAAGGAAAAAGAAAAAAAATGAAAGAAAAATGGTAATACTATTTCAAAAAATAGTGGAATGTTGATGAGCCATGTAAAGAGAGAGGGTGACACTGGATTGTGAGCTAAGATGATAGGGGGATGGTCTGTACTATATTAAAAACTGAATTGCAGGTGTGATATATAGGAGTGTGGACAGAGCTCAGTGAAAAATTTAATTACAAGCTTGACGGTAACACTAGTGAAGATGAAAATGAACTTGTTTTCCTTAATCGACACAATGCTGTGCTTTACAGAAAAAATTATTTGTGTGAATGCATAGAGTTCACACTGGCTTTTGTCTGATCTTCTTGGCATCACTCGTTCTCTTTCTGCATCTCCCGCCTAAACGTCTTTCACCTCCTTAGCATCTGCTCCCTGGGCAAAATGTTGGCTCCTCTCAACCTTCGTTCATCTCCTTAGTGTCTGCCTCCTGGGTGCAATATTGACTCCTCTCAACCCTTGTCCTGCTGGTTCCTGATAAAGAGAGACTTTAGTGGTGGTAGATGACAAATCAACGTCTGACTAGTTCAGTTCAGTTAGCCAACGAAGCCTGCCTGGTTTGTGTGACCTGCTCTACCAGAAAAGATGTGCTCTGCTTGCTACTCACTTCCACTCACATACATAGACATGCATGTGTTTCAGAGCTACTGTCCCTGCACAACCTTGTAGTAGCTCTAAACATTACATTTCAAAATGGAAGCTACCATCCAATGGAACATTGTTGTTAATCTTTTAATGAGTATTATTCAAGAAATAAGTGCAATGTCTACAATGATGCATGTGCTGGGAATGAATTAAGACTCGTGTGCAGAAAGCAAAAGACTACCAATTTGGGATCAAACCAATTGTATCATAGGGCAGGGCTTAAAATTTGAAGTCCTTTGCTACTTGCCAGATCTGAAAAGTTACTCGCCACTGCAAGCCATAACATACCAACCAGGGCTAGTGGCAAGTGGAAATTTTGAGCCCTGTCATAGGGGATACATGTAAATGTTTCTTGAGTTAAATTGGTTTTTAAACCATTGAATGCTAAATATTAAGGAGTCACAAGCCCTAGCATTCAAGGGGTACCATTGGTTTGCTGTTTTGTTTCCTGAATGTGACAACTGGAGCAGAGCCTAAGCAGTGTCCTGAAGTTACCATAATAGAGTAGGTTTTAAGGATTTCCTTGCCTGACAACAGGTGTGTAATTATTCCCCCTGGGCTCAAGCAGGGAAATCCAGAAAACCTATGCTTTTAGAAGTCCTTGACCACAGTTGAGAATCTCTGTGTGATTATATAAACAGAAAAAAACAAGGGTTAGGGAACATGGCTGTCTACACACTCAGGACAACATATTCTATCTCCATCATATTTTAGGTCTGTGGTATCATTTATTTTATTATTTGAAGCTGCTGCCTCAGGCAGAGGATCTTTTAAAACATATGATCAATCTTAAAGGGATAGTAATGTTTCATAATAAAAGCAGCTCTAATTAATCATGATAGTATTTGTACTATGGAGAGTGTTATTTCAATTCTGTCAGAATTGTAGTTCAAGAGTAATTCAATGACAAAGTGTCCCCCTCCCGCCCCTTTTACTGATGTAACACTGCTCAGTCAGATCAGAAGGGAAGTGCCCAGGTAGACTGTAGAGAAGGACAATCTTCAATTAAGATAAGGGAAAAACCTGAAAAAACTTGTCAAGGGGGGCAGGGCCTTCATTGTTCTTATAGGAAGAAGATTGTCCCCTTCTGTTATCTGTCTGGTCTTACAACCAGATTCCACATCTGAGAAGAGATGGCTTACACTAGGTAAAAGGGGCGGGAAGGGAAACTTTGCTTGTGAATATCTCTCAAACCATAAAGGTTTGAGAGATAAGACTTATATCGTTCTTCGTGTTTTTTTAATGCCTACAAAATAAAATAAAGATAAAAGAAGTATTACTATCCCTTTGAAGTTAAATTTTAGCTTCTCTATAATTGTGTCTGATGCTCTTTCTTTTGGCACATGTAGGATACTGATAATTTAAATCTAGAGCTGAGAACCTTCTCTCCAGCTGCTGACGAAGACTCTGAGAATGATATTATGGAAGATTTTAGCCTACGCAGGAAAAACGGAGAAAAGGGGGATACAGGTGACTACATAGAGAATAAATAGTGAGACTGATGTGATAAAAATAACTGAACTAAGTCCTGAGCAAATCAACTACACCACAGAGCAGGGCTGTCCAAGTTCAATCCTCAAGGGCCACCAACAGGCCAGGATATAAGAATTTCCCTATCTGAGCACAGGTGAGTCAGTCAAAATGATTAAGCAAAGGTGAATTAATCAGTGGTTCAGTCAGGGAAATCCTTAAATCCTGGCCTGTTGGCGGCCCTTGAGGGCTGAACATGGACTGCCCAGTCCTAGAGGACAAATATACATTCCCAAAATTCCCATCAATTTATGTCTCAAAAAGTTTTCATTGGCGTGCTGGAGACAGGTAGGAAATAATACATTTGTCAAAATATAGTCAATAAGTGAACATCTGTTACTCAATCATAGAATGTAAGCGTGATCCACAACTACATTATTTTCATTAATATACATACGTTCTTCGAAGACGAACAAAAAATACCACAAACTTAGACATGGAAAGGGAGGAGAACAAGAAAGAAAAAGGGAAGTAAGAAAAGGAATGACATAAAAGGAACAAAGAAACAGGAGGGAGGGGTAGGACAATTTATGGAAAGAGGTAAAAGTGAAATATCCCAATCATAGATGCGATAGATTCACCTCGTCTAACACATGACCTTTTACATAATGCCACAGTTTAACCCTTTGTGTGCCAGAGAGGTATCCAGTTGGTTTTCTCCAGAATTGGTCCTCTTTCAGTGGCGTAACTATAGGGGTCGCACCCTCGACCGGGCCCGTGCACTCCTGGGGCCCAGCCTCCCCCTGCAACCCCTCTGTCTGGCACCTGCAATCTCCCTCCGGTGCTCTAGTAATGCAGAGCGCTGGGAGATGACATCATCTCTCAGTGCTTTGCATTACTAAGAGGACCGCGTGGGAGCTCCAGGTAGGAGATGGGGGCATTGTGGAGCGGGTCAATGTGGTTGAGGGGTGCCAATGTGGGGGGGGGGGCTGTGGCACTTCTTGTACCAGGGCCCAGAGGCTTCTAGTTATGCCTCTGTCTTATTTATCTTGATGACTATTGCCCTACGGGCTTTATGCACCCAAGAAAAGAGGAGCAATTCTGGAGCGAACCAACTGTACCATAGGGGAAGGATGAAAGTTTCCAAAAGAGAAATTGATTTAAATTGGGGATTTAACCCATTTAATGCTAGACCCATTGAGAAGCAATGTGCTAGAGTCTGTTCTAGCATTCAGAAAGCTAAAAGTACCATTGAAATAAATGGAAATTGCAGTTGATTTGCCCCAGAATTAGTCCAGTTGACCTTAGTACATAAGCCGCAATGTTGTTCAATGTATGAAGAAAAACACACAAAAAATCGACTTACTTTTTATGTTAACACACTGGATGCTAGCAACATTTCCATACCTCCCAAGTGTCCCTCTGTAGGAGGAACAGTACCTCTTTAAAGGGATAATAATACTTAAAAATTACTAATCCCAGTATTGTAGCACTAAAAAAAAGAAATGAATTGCCCCCAGTGACATCTCTCAAACCTTTATGGTTTGAGAGATATTCACTCGCAAAGTCCCCCCCTCCCTCCCCTCCCCTTTCCCTGAAATCAGCGTTGTAGCTGACTGCAGGGGAAGCCTGTCCTACGATCATCCAGCGGCTCTGCAGCAGAGCCGAGATCGTGATCATAAAAAAGAAATCATTCACTTAAAAGGTTTTCTACGTGTGCTTGGTTTGCAAGCACACGTAGAAGACCTTTTAAGTGAATGATTTCTTTTGTAGTAACGAGATATCGGCTCTGCTGCAGAGCCGACGGATGGTCGTACAACAGGCTTCGCCTGCAGTCAGCTACAACGCTGACATCAGGGAAAGGGGAGGGAGGGGGGAACTTTGCGAGTAAATACCTCTCAAACCATAAAGGTTTGAGAGATGTCACTGGGGGCAATTCATTTCTTTTTTTTTGTACTACAATATTGGGATAAGTAATTTTTAAGTATTACTATCCCTTTAAGACCCAAATCCCTCTGTCCCTCTTTCCCACCCTGCTGCCCCTCTTTTTAGGAGATCAGACTTTGTGGTGTGTACATAAGTGTTACACAAAGAGGTGTCAATAGGTCATGATATAACCTAAAAACTCTTGGTAATGCCCTTCCCACCAACCACGTCCCCAGCAAAACCCCCTAAAACACAAGTGTCCCTCTTTGTCCATTTGAAATGTTGGGAGGTATACATTGCTAATGTACTGCAAAGCAATGCAATAGAGATATCTCTATCATCCAATAGGTTAAAGATATGTTATTTTAACCTGCTTCTTGATATCAATGAACAAATTATTTTCTAATTTATCTTTTCTTTCCCATATTCTTATCTTTTTTCCTTTACCCCTCTCCTCAATGTTTTACCCCCATCCTCTGAAACCCATCTCGTTTTCTCCCTTTCGTACCCATTACTCATTTTTTCCCTTTTTCCATTCTCTCCTTCCCTCTTCTTACCCTGTCTCTCCACCCCCCACCAACCCCGGCCATTCTCACTTGACCTATCAAGGATTATTACAGGATACAGGACCACTTCTACTGGGAAAGCAATCAACAGTTGAGTCTTATTCAGACCCAGGCAAGGTAACACTTTGAATCCTACCACCCTTCTAATGGCATATGTGACACTGATAGATGTGCAAATTGATATCAATACATACATATGAATTAACAGTGTCCTCTAGTGACCAAAATGTTATTCTCTAGTTCACCTGGTACTGTTTAATCTGTTGTATTCTGCAGGAGATGTGAGTCACTAGCAACAGTTCTTGAATGTAATAGTAACATCTTGTGACTTACTGTCAGATTGAGCTTTTAGGAAGCGATTACGTTTTTAGTCTTTGACAGTTTATCCATTTTGAATAAAACAGTTAACAGCAGTGAGAATATCCATGTTTTACACAGCAAACTCACCCTATAACATACTGTATATGTTTTCATAAAAAACATTTACTGCTCCTTTACCCACTTCTGCTCCCATCTCTTACAGTAGCAACATTACAAAGCACAGAGGGGTACAGAGGTTGTGATTGTGACCGTGCCTAACACCAAATGGGACCAATCAGCTTCAAGCAGTTCTGACAGGGCCTAGCACCCATGGGAACCCATCAGAGACAAATACATTCTAGTAATGCCCCTGGCAGAATATTTTTGTGTTGGAAGCCCAAAAAATGTTTGCACTATGTTCATCCAATGACTAGTTCTGATCCCGAGAGTTGGTGCTGTAAACTCCAGAAAGGCAACTGATGATTCCTGTTGGATGGTTTGATTTCACATACTACCTGCATAGCCAATAAGAATGAGGCTGCCACTGGCATCTTGTGAGAGGGGGGGCCATGAGGCTTCACATGGGCCTGTACAAATAGGGCTTGTAAGTTGATAAACTTGTAATGTTTCATTTCTTGTTGGTTGGCTTTTAAAACAAAAAGACTGTGTCAATGTTATCGTCACTTTGTGATAATTTAGACAGTTATTGTTACCCCTAACCCTTAGACGTTAGAGATATGAAGCAATGCCTTGGAAACATCTCTGGCATCCATGGGGTTAAACATATTAACATCATGGGTATACAAAACAGAGTTTCCCCACAGTTTTAAATGTGTCAAGTCATGACCATATCTTTTTTGTCTATATTTTTTCTCATTTTCCAGCTCAATCTGTCTTCTTGCATCTGCCCTGCTGTGCTTGGACCCCCAGGTGTAAAGGTTAGTGACTGGAATTATTCTCTGTCCACGTAAACATTAACCTGCAATGCGTATAATAACCTAACCCAGGTCAGACTTCCAGGGCTGGAGACAGGCCAAGGTCCTAAGAATGAGATAACAGGTAGGCAATTAACTAATCAAATCGTTTTTCTGTATCACTTAGCAATATGTTCTGGTATGTATTGCCTTGGAAACCAAACTGGTTAGCTGTCTTTGAGAGTCTTCTGATACTAGAAATATGCTGTACTGTTTACTGTGATGTAGTCATCCAGATAGAGCTACACTTTTAAATTAACTCTCTGTAGGTATCCATAGTTCCCAAGGATATTGACCTTGTAATTCATACCTTGCAGACAGGGACCTTCTCAGGAGTGACAACTGCCACCTCCATTTATTTATATAATGCATTGGTGAGGACATGAATGTGCTGGAACTCTGGTAGCTTGCCAACTACAAGTTTAAAACTCAGGCCTCTTTGATGTTAGCTACTTGATTGCACAGCAAGTCCAAAGCCTATTGCATGGGGCATAGATTCGGAATGGCCGTGTCATCTTCTTTCATGCAAGCTTGATGTTTCAGAACTGACTCCAGTGGACTGGGTTTAAGGGTATACAGCCTTGTGCATACCACCCCACTGTCCCTCTTTAGGAGGGACAGTGCTTCTTAGAGACACAAATCCCTCTGTCCCTCTTTTGAACCCTGGTGGGCCTCTTTTTAGGAGACAGTAGAAAAGTAGTACCTTTGTTGGATGACTGAGTAGCTCTGGGATGCAAGCTTTCGAGAAACTTTAGGTCTCTTCTTCAGGCATATTTAGAATGAAGGCTGAATACACAATACTTGACAGGTTATACTTGTTTTTATATTTAATTTTCACTGAAAGTGAAATTCTTATCACCATTGTCAGTATTATGTATTTCCTAGACTCTAATAGAGGCTGGCTAAGAGGTACTAGAGTTATTTAACTTTTGATGTTTGAATAGTTCCAGCAAAGATGGATAATTTTATGGAATGTATGGGTTAACCCTCTGAGAGCCATAGGGGTGCACAACCCATCACTTGCAATGCATTGCATACCCTTTTGGCACCCAAAGGGCCTATATGTTTAATGTGTGCGATAATGTGACATTAAGTCCTTGTCATGGTCTAGGCCACAGTTCAGAGTTTTAAACTTGGTTATCAGTTTACACTACAAGATCTTTCTGTCTCTCTGTCCTAAAATTTAACATCAGTACAATCACCTTGAGTTTTTTTATGTTGTGATCAGTTTTGCAAAAAGGTTGGCCCTCTTGGGTGTTTCTTTTGTTGTTCGCACTGGACCTATGAGAATTCATCTGTTTTCTTAGAGGATGTTACTGTCTCCCCTACATATAAGCCTGTGTTTGGACATTTCATACATGATGAGGTAGAATAGACTCACAGGAAGGTATTATATATAACCAGTGCACACATATGCACCACACTCTCACCAAAACCACATCAAGGTTCTCATGTGGATCATCTAATGGTGTTTACCTCATAATGTGTGTGAAATGTCCCAATACAGGAATATATGTAGGGGAGACAGGACAAACTTTAAGAAAATAGAATTTTAGTCTTACCTGTTAATCCTTTTCTTAGACCATATAGCTTACAGGTACCATGGGGAGGTGACAGCTCCACCTACTAGGCTGGAACAATTCTTCAAGAAGTGCAGGGTGGAGCCTCCCCCACCTACTAGCAGGCTACCTAGCCACTCCTCTCTCCAGATAGATTTGAGACAATAAACCTACTGAGATAAATAGTGAGAAGAAGAAGAGGAAAACTCCTGTGAACATGGACCCAAACGGACTCCCACGTCCAGCCACAGGAAACCTAACAAGGTCCCTTTCACTGGGTGGGAGACCTGTAAGCTATATGGACTACAAGAAAAGGATTTAACTAAAATCCTCTTTTTCTTGTCGTCCAGTATAGCTTACAGGTACCATGGGGATGTACCACATTGAGCTCCCATGGGTGGAAAGAAAAAGAAAGGACCAAGCGCCAGTCTCCATGATACCAGAGTTCCCATGGACTATCCAAGACATGGAACAGCCCAAACTAACTAAGTGTCAACATACACTGAATAACAATACACAGCACAAAGAACACGAGCCAACAAAACTGCCTCCAGGACTTTCCTGCCAAAGCTGGCTTCAGCCGAAGCTAGCACCTCCACACGGCAGAATTTGGCCACATGGTCTGCTGTGCATACCTTTGCCTCCTTGCACAGCTGTTCAGCAAAGGCCTGATTCTTTTTGGCCCAGGAGGTCCCAACACACCTGGTGGAATGTGCTGTAATGCGAAAGGGAAAAGGTTTCCTTCTGAGCTCATAAGCCTTGCGGATGGTAGATTTAATCCATGATGCAAAAGTCACACTGGATGCAGCCAAACCAGCCCTGGGCCCCTCAAGGATGACAAACAGAGCATCTGACTTGCGGATAGACTCAGTACAGTGCACATAGAACTTGAGGCGACGCACTACATCTAACAAGTGGAGATCCCTCTCCTTGTCAGATGTGGGGTCAGGACAAAAGGAAGGCACAACAGTTTCCTGATTGATGTGGAACTCGGAGACTACCTAAGGAAGAAATTCCTGGGAGGTACGGAGAACAGCCTTATCCTTGTGGAACAAGGCCTGAAGTTCAGCAGTTCTGTGGACAGAGACCACAGCCAAAAGAAAAGCCATTTTCCAAGTCAGAAGAAGTAAAGGGATGGTGGCCAAGGACTCAAAAGGAGGCTGCTGCAATACTCCAAAGACAAGATTAAGGTCCCAGTGAGGGGTGGGAGCCTTGTAAGCAGGGAAAGCATGAGCGACACCCTGATAGAGAACCTTGACATCTGGCATCATTGCAATGCATCTCTGATAAAAGACAGACAGAGCTGAGGTCTGGACCTTCAAGGAACTAAGGCTGAGGCCCTTGTTCACACCATCCTGCAAAAAAGACAGGATGGACGGAAGGTCAGACTCCTGTGTGGACAGATCCCTGTGGTATGCCTTAGAGGACACAGGTTTTCTGGCCTGGATCATGGTGGACACCACCTCAGGAGAAAAGCCTTTGCTCCTCAAGATGGAAGCTTCAACAGCCATGCCATCAAAGCTAGACTGTCCACATCCTCTCTCCAGAGGTAACCCTGGAGGAGGAGATCCGGTTTGCGTGGCAGAGGAAATGGATCCTGAGCAGCCAGATCCAGTAATTCTGGAAACAAAGGCTGTCTGGTTCAATAAGGTGCAATCAGAATTAGACACTCTGTCTATACAAATCTTCCTTAGTACCCTGGAAAGGAGGGGATGCAGAGGAAAGAGGTAGGCCAGATGAAATTGCCATGGAATTGACAGCACTAGCAAAAGAACTGAACCTTCCCGTTGTCCTTGGTGGCCATCAGGTCTATGCAGAGAAGACCCCACTTCCGCACCAACAGGTCAAAAACCTCCGGATGGAATTCCCACTCCCTGGGATCCACTGTTTTGTGACTGAGAAAATCTGCCAGGATGTTTACTATGCCTGGAATGTGCACAGCGGAGATGGAAGGAACATGCTCCTCTGCCCAGGCTAAAAGAGCCTTTGCCCCCAACCAAGCAGCTGCACTTCTGGTGTCTCCTTGCTTGTTGATATAGGTGATGGCTGTCATGTCTAACTGGGCGAGTACTGGGAGTACTGTCAGATGAGAGATCCAGTACCTCAGAGCACAGAGAATTGCTCTGAGTTCCAAAATGTTGACGGGAAGGAGGGTTTCCTCTGCCAACCAATGACCCTGAACACCCAGGTGACCCAGAACAGCTCACCAGCTGAACAGAATGTCATCTTTCGTGAGTATGGTCCAATACAGATTCACAAATGGCCTCCCTTTCCTCAGGTTGGAGCTGTCCAACCCACCAGCAGGGGGCTAGCCGCACATCGGGGGTAGGGAGACATGTTGATCCAGAAAGGCCAGATCCCCCTCCCCCCCGGCACACACAGATCTGAAGGTCTCTGGTGTGAGCCATGGAGAAAGGAACTGCTTCCATGGTAGATATCATCTTGCCTACCAGAGAGGAGAATTTCCTCTCTGGAGAAGAGATCCACTCCAGGGAGTGAGACACCCTGGACGTGATCTGCTGAACAGAGTCTTCCATCAAGAATGCCATTTTCTGATGAGTGTTGAAGCGGAGACCCAGGAAGACCAGGTTCTGAGAAGGAACTGGAGCAGACTTGTCCATGTTCGGGATCCACTCGTGTTGGAGGAGAACCTGAGCACATTCCTGAACCTGACGGTCCAGGAGATCCCTGGAAGGAGCCTTCAGCAAAAGGTCATCCATGTATGGAGTCACCTGAATACCTTTGGCATGCAGGAAGGCAATCAGTGCCCCTAAGACCTTTGTGAACACCTGAGGAGCTGTGGTGAGCCCAAAGGGCAGGGCTGTTAACTGGAAGTACCCAGGGCTGCAAGAGAATCTGAGGTACTTCTGACTGTCCGGATGAATTGGGATGTGCAGGTACAAGTCCTGCAGATCCAAAGAGGCCACAAATTCCCCTGGACACATTGCTGCAATGACAGAGAGCAAAGACTCCATCATGTAATCCGTATGGACCACAAATGAGATGAGATTCTTGAGATCCAGGATAGGACAGCAGCCGTCATCCTTCGTGGAAATCACAAAAATGTTGGAATATAAACCTAAACCTCTCTCTGGCTGAGGAACCGGAGCTAGGACTCCCTTATCCAAGAGAGCCTGAACCGCCCCATTGAAAAGACGGAGCTTTTCCTGTCCCTGAGGGGAGTGAGAAGGGATGAATCTGAAGAAGGTAGGGATGTGAAGGGAATCCTTTCACCTCCAGAAACCACCTGTAATAATCACTGATCCACAACAGAGCCTGTCCAAGTACTCATAAAATGTTGCTGTCGACCACCCACAAGTGTAGGCGAACCAGGGTTTGGCGAGTCATGCCGAAGTAGGTTTGGTGGGTTTGGGTTTGGTGGAGGTGTATTTTGACCTCCACTGCTGCCTGGACTTGGGGGCGGAATGAGGTGGCACCAGGTTCGGCCTTTGCGTCTGGCTTTAGTGAGAACAAAATGAAGGCTGTTTCCTCACCTAAGGATTGCGTTTAGGAACCTGAGGTAACAAAGTATTCTTACCCCCAGTGGCTTCACTGATGATTTTCTGCAATTCAGGGCCAAATAGGGATGTACTCTGAAAGAGGAAAAAAGATCAGTGATTTCTTAGAGATCAAGTCAGCAGACCAAATCTTAAGCCACAGTCTGGCAGCTACAGAGAAGGCAGAGGTCTTAGCCTCAAGCCTAATGGCATCAAACAATGCATCAGTAAAATAATGCTGAGCCTCAGAAATATTAGCCAAAATGGGCAAAAGGTCCTCCTTAGGGGCACCTCTGCAGACAGCGTCAGTCAGCTGTTCAGTCCAAACAGTGGACTTTAAGGTGGGCCTCAAGGACGCACATATGGCAGCAAAGATAGCTCTGAGGATTGCTTCCAGCTTCCTGTCAGTTAGATCTTTGAGTGCTGAAGCATCTGCAACAGGCAAGGCAGTAGACTTAGAAAGCCTAGAAATAGGGGAATCCACCTGAGGTGATGTAGCCCTCTGAGCCAAAGCTGAATCAGTAAAGGGGTACAGCTTAAAAAGCCTCTTGGAAAGAGTGAGACGCTTGTCAGGTATCTTCCACTCATCCAAGATAATTTGATCCAGAGTGGGATTAGGCAGAAAGACAGTACTGGACGTCTTGAGTATTGAAAAGACATCAGAAGTAGACTGTGGCTCTACAGGGTTAACAGAAATGTTAAGGGTAGATAGAGACGCCTTAATGAGACCCTCAGCAGAGGGCTTAGGGTCTGCCTCGAAGGGGTCACCATGCAACTGGGAAGAAACCCCTTCTGAACACACACCATCCTCAGACTCCTCAAATGATTCCTCCTCAGAGGAACCAGATAAATCAGGAATGCCAGGGGCCTTAGGGTCCACAAACTTGTTGTTCTGGAGTATGGTGTGATAGATTGTATTGGGTTGCTTTGTCATCCCCTTGCCCCAGAGGGGATTGATGGGTTATTGTTGGTTTTCTGGGACTTGTTTGTAGGGCATGACTATTTTCCAGGGGGTTGCTTGGCTTTGCAGGGGTTAATTTTGCTATTGCTGGACTTGTGCTATATGCTGTGTGTTGTGAGAGCTGTTGGTTCCCTGCCTTCTTTTGTCTGACTGTGTTTTTTTCCTCCATTGTGTGCTGTACGGCTAATAAAACTGGGTGTGAATTTCATCCGGGAAATGTATCAGTTTATCATGTGTTGGCACTATCACACAGAATTTAATGGCTCCTGGGTATGGCTGTTCCATTGTTTTCAATGGTCAAATTATCAACGTCCATTGTCATTTTAAAACCACCATTAGCTGTTCATAAGGCAAATAACTGAATGGGTTACCTTGTTTAAAAAACTGCCGTCAGCTGTTTTCTTGGTGACAGGGACAATTGAATCGAGACCCTAAAGTCTCTTGAAAGTTTACCTCCTAGAACTACTTAGTTAGCCAATAAAGGTATCACTTTTACTGTGCCAGTGTCCTGCTTTTTCTACAGCTAACATGGTACCACCTTTTTCCTCTTTTTAGGAGATCAGACTGTGTGGTGTGTATATACGTGTATGACTCTGATCCACTGCAATAAAACTCACATTAATGTTTGTTTAAACGTCAGTATATGTGTTTATAAATTATTCTGTATAAATAAAATACTTTCTTGCTCAAAATTATTTATTCAGTTACTCAGAGGCTTAAGTAGGTCATAAATTACCTAAAAATCTCAGTAATGACCTGTCCACCAGCCACACCACCCAGCAACACTCTCTAAAATAAAAGTGTCCCTCTTTTGCCATGTGAAATGATGGGATGTATGCTCGTGCTTAATGGATATACAAACAGAAGTTTTACCAGGAACACCACCATTGCGACATATACAGTTTTGAGATATGTGGTCAAAATGTCTAACAGAGAGAAATCTATCTACGGGGTTGACACAGCATCATCTGTTGGAGTTAGGTAAATGGGACCAGACTAACACAGTTTACTGAACAGTGAATAGAATGTACAGTGTATGGTACTGAAGTGTAAGCAGCTCAAGACGAGATTTGGTATGCACATACTCAAAAAAAAGTATTGACTTTCTGCAAAATCGTATTGCATTTGCCTCCTAATTCACTCTGACAGCATTCACCATAGGCACAGGGGATGTGTTGCATAGCAATGTGTTTCTCATGCTTCTGGTACTCAAAAGATTAATTTCTGCCTTCAGGATACCGCCCCCACTCTCAAATCCAAGCTTTCTAGAAATATTTATACAAAGAGTACTCCAAACCATTGATACCTTACAAACACCTTTAGCATCCGTGGTGTTAAAACATAGAAATGCAATAAATCTAACTTAACATTTTACTAGTTAATCGCTGCTACCCCCACAATTGGCAGTTATAGCATTCTAATTTTACAGCCTACATCCCCACTAGGGTTCCCCTCTCCAGAGATAGTTCTCCAGCGAGGTAGTTGATGATTTCTGTTGGCTACAGTTACATGACACTTACCTGCATGCCCAGCAGGATTTGGGGAGCCACTGGTAGCTTCATCTCTTCAGGTGGGGACACGAGAAACTTGGGGGAGGCTGCCTGTATAATCAGAGCTATGGTTTATAACACTGTTAGTCCCATATGTGGAAGAAATGAAGCTAAACTAATAAAAAGCTGACCTTTAACATTTTTTTCTTTTTTCATGTTGGTTGTCCTTTACAAGTGTCATTCTGCTTGTTCTTTACCAGCAAGTAATACTAGATGGCGTTAACCTGCAAGGTTTGTGTGCTTCACAGGGTGACAGAGGAGACCCTGGTCCTCCAGGTCTTCCAGGCAGCCCTGGACGCACAGGGGAGAGAGGACTGATGGGGCTGCCTGGGCCTACAGGCCCCCAGGGCCCTCCGGGTCCACCAGGAATCCCAGGACCTGTGGCTTTAGGGACGTTCAGTGCACTGGATGATGAGAATAAGGTAAGTGAATATGGGGTGTGTTGAAAGGTGTATGAGACAGCCATGAGTTACATGGCATGTGGATCCAGAGGATGTTGAAATTTTGACTATAACATTTTTGAAGTTGTTCCTTTTTATGCTGTTGCTATATTTACGTGGTCTACTATAAAGGTTCTCCATAGCTATCAATAGCATCAGTTGTGCCATAAATTCAAAGGCCATGAAGATGTTAAACTCAAACTCTAAAAGTATGCACAATTGCTCTATAATAATATGTTTACTACTGCTTCAAATCAATGGTGAAACAAGACAAAATATGTGAGAGGCTCTGCGAACACAAAAAAGCAAAGTTACCTGTTCTCCAGCTAGTCACCGCTCACGAGCATCACATTTTAGCTCTCTAGTGCCATCACAGAGGAGATATTTCCACATACATATTAGAATAATCCCGCCCATAAGGGTGGTCCAGTTCCAAAATGATGGGCAAGTCCCCTCCTCACGGAAAAAACAGCTAACTCCAGAAATACATTTCATAATTAATTAATTAAAAATAATTACGGAATTTGCAACTGATGTTCTTGCTGCTGCTGAGATGTTTAAGCAGCAGGATGATTAGGCAGCTGAAAGGGAATGGGATCAACAATAGCAGTAACATGGATAATGGATGATGAAAGTTCCACTTGCCATTACTATCTCCAGTGATGCACCTGAGGCAGTAGCAGCACAATAAGTAGCCCCCAGTCTATGTGGAGAAAAGAAGAAGTTGGCCAATAATTCTTCTCCACCTGCCCCTCCTCCAAAATCATGGGTGTGTTGTTATTAGAATAGAAATGTTTCCCTTGAGAGCAGGAACTGTGGCCATCATCAGCAACTGCAATGTGCACATTGTGCGTGGTAAATAACATCTGGTGTCACAACTGTATCCAAACACCATGATGCCAGAACCCAAATACTGCCGCTGTCACTATACCCCCTGTCCAGACCCCGCTAAGGACACATGACAACTTGCTGGCAGTTTAACAGTAATGATGAACCCTCCCTGCCAGCATCCTAGCACTCTCTGTGGGATGGAATCTCCTCAGATGCTGCTTGATGACCTGGTATAGATTTTCTTCTACCACACTGGCATGTGTGGTCAGTGCACCACACAGTGTGCAATGGGTAGAAACGAACTGCCATATCATAACAGAGTGGCTATCATTTGGCAGGGGAGGTAACAATGAATGAGGTGGACTGGCAGAAGATGTAGTTGTTACCCTAGAGAAAGAAGGTTGATGATTATGGTGAGCTAGTTGTTTCGCTCGTCATGGAACTTCCAGTGCCTGCCTAGGTTTCTCTATTCTTCCTTCTCTTTGATCTCTGCTTCGCCTCTTGTTGCCTTTCTGGAGAGTCAGGGGGTACAGCAACAGTGGTGCTCAATTTCTGTAATGCGTGTTTGGCTTTAACAAGTTTGACATAAGTGTCTCGGTGTCTGTGTTTCATATGTGAAGTTGTGCCAAGGTATGTTCCCTCCTTTCCCCTTCTCACTGACTTGCCACAAATTGTGCACAGTGCCGTTGGTGATGACTGCACTGTGCCTGCCCCAAGAGAAAAATAGTCCCACACCCATGACTTCAGGGGGGAGAGAACAGGTGGAGAAGAATGGCATCTTTCTTCTTGTTCTCCACATTCCCCTTAACTGATTGTGCTGGCAGCAGATGATGTTGCTGCTACTCTCTCAGAATCAGCACTGCAACTAGGACCAGGAGTATTGCTACTGCTAGCAAGTGGAACTTGTTCTAGTCCCGCATCACTTGTTGACCCTATTCCCACTGTGTCCACGGTGGTCTGTGGCACACTAGCCTTCTCCTCAGCATCCTGCTGCCATTGCAACTCAGAAGAAGCAGGAATAAGAGTAGTTGCAAATTACGAAAGCTGATTGCTAGTGGTGGTTGTGGTGCCCATCCCTATCCCTGTATCCCATTCCTTCTCAGTTTCTGATAAAAGTCCATCAATGTTTTTGGAGGAGGAGGTGACGATAGGAGGAGGTGGAGGAGGAGGAGTTGACAATAATGAGCAATGTGACAGAGGGTTCCCTAATGTCACATTTGGCATTTCTGTTTGACCTGAAGAAGGTAGGCTGGCAGCAATAGCAGCAGGCACAGGCAGCTGGTGGTGGTACTAATTCTACGTCTGCACTCCCCCAACACCAATTCTGGCCTCTTAAGAATCATGTTCAGCTTGGACACTGTAGTGAAGAGAAGGGGAGGAGGACTCCCAGAGCCAGAGGAATGGTGTAAGCTCCCTTGGCCGCTAGTCTGGATGCTCTCAAATGCTTCCCCTACCACTCCCCTAACAATAGTCCCAACAGCTGCTTCATCATCAATGTTACTACTACTACTACTAACACCACGCACATCAAGTTCAGCCCCAGAGTCTTCCTTCACACAGTCACTAGTAATATGAGGATACTGATTACCCCTCCTTCATTCCTAACACAAACAAGCTGCTGGACCTTCTTAGTAACAGTAGTACTAGCACTGGCGGGACTGCTTGGGGATGGCAAGTGTGACTTAGGGTCCCCTGCTGTCACACTTGGCATCATCTTCTCTCCCCCCCCCCCCCCACGAATATTACAAGGCACACTAGCAGCTTCAGCACTGGTGGCAGCAGCTTCAGCCCTGGCAACAGGGGCAGCATGTCTGACAGCAGGCACAGTATTGATGGCAGCAGGTTCAGCATTGGCAACAGGCACAGCACTGGTTTCAACGGGGGCAGTAATGGTAGCAGCAGAGGTAGCATGTCTAGCAACAGGCACAGGCAGCTGACCTGTCCTGCTCTCACTAGTACTACCCTTTTCTCCCTCCCTTCCCATTAAATTCCCCAAGATCCAATAGGGTTATTTAGGGGGACTGGACAGCATTGGTTCAGTAGTGCTCACTTCCTTCTCCTCCTCAGACTCAGTGGACACAAAAGGGTCCTTCTAGCTCCTCCATTTATTATTTTTAAACCTGCTCATAGTGATAGCAGTCACTATGAGCCTCTCCTGTCTCAATTTTGGAAAAAGATCACAGCAGAATAGCACAGCACATCTACCTAGCACTGTAGCTGCTTCTATTGTGTTTGATTTCCACAAATACGTCATGTTTTTATAGCAAAAAGGCAAATACCACGTAAATCAAACTTTCTAGCTATTGAAAAAATGGCAAAAAATGTTGCCAATGGGTGAGAAATGCGAAAATTTTAATCACTAGTTTTAAAGCGGATTTTCCTGAGAAAAAGTGGACAACAACGAGGTTTTCACAGAATTTCTTGCGAGAACATGGTGAGATATTTCGCCCACCCTTGTCCTGGGCAATCTGGAACATGTGATCATCCTATATGAGTCTCTTTAGCATCTAAAGGATTCATAGTATCTGCTGTGCAATATATGAGTATTGTGCACACTGGTAAGTTGGTAATCACAATCTGAACACACAACAACTTCTTGTAAAATGCACATGAACAAAAAAACAAACAAACACATAAACCCCATCACACTTAACCATATTATAGCAGTTTGAAACCGCTAAGAAATCAAAAGGTTCTACCCATCTACTGAATAAAAACAAATGCAATCTGAATATAGAACACAACACCAGGTAATGGACTTTATACATTTTTGGAGACAAATGTGTAATTGTAACAAAACACTGTTTAATCCATTGTGTGCCTTGACCATACATGTGCTAAGTCCGTACATCCAATGGACAAATTCAGTCACAGCATAAGCCTGTAAAACTGATATGCAGAACTGCATTTAAAAAAGAAAACAGAAAAAAAACATTCAGACCTCATGGGGAACATCAGGACCCTCCTGACCCCCTAGTTATTGCCCTCCTAGATGATTTGGCTCAGAGATCAATAAAGACAATGCAATGGAGAAACATGGCTCACCTGCTTCTATCCTATTCAATTTTCCTGTGTAGGAGTGAGCAGGTGATCACCGGTGACGTGAGAAGGCTTTTCCCAATCCCATTCATTCCTACCAGTTGGTTGATGTAGTTTTATGTTTGTAGCACCCCCTTCAGTATGTCATCTCATACCAAATGGGTGTTATTTTGCTAGCTAATGAAGACAGTAGGAAATTCAATGTTTTGCAAAGGTTTTAGTACATTTGTAGGGGTGGAAATGTAAAAAAAAGTCCAATTTTGTTTCCCTTAGCGCCACTTTCTGGAAATATTTGTGCTCCACAGGCTCTAGGTTCCTTTAGCCTTGCCCATAGCCACACTCCCACCTTGTACATGGCCCCGCCCTCAAATCTATTCACTGCAGCCTGTCACTGAAATTAAATCAGAGCATAACATACAAACCCAAAATAGTTCTTAAATCAACAGTAAACCTTTATTACGAAAAACACATGCTACAGGATTTGAAACAAGGGTTCTCCCAGAGGGACACGTATGGGTGGAGGTGGGAGTGGCCAAGTAATGTAATTTACATCACAATGTGGGAGCACTTTATAGACACGGGTAGAATTGAAATGAGGGAAAGTTGGTGTTTGTCCCACAAATGGGAAAATCACACTTCACCTGTGAATCACACTCTGCCTAGGTAATTATGGGCTTGATTTAAAGGCAGCCGATGCCAAAAAAACAGGTGACGGCATTTTTCAAGCACGGTATGCGATTCAATGACCTGTGCTATGAAAAATCCAAAAACGGACTTACTTTAGCTCATGAAATATAAGAGTCAGCTTTTGTTTTTTTCTTGCTAAAGTTCCTTATTGGATCTTTAGTCAGCTGACACAGCTATTGAAAGGCTAAAAGAAACCTAAGTCCCCAGTGGATGTATTGACATGGGGCCCTAAGCCCCATATCAATATATCCAAAGTGCCTACAAAGTGTTCAGTGTTAGTAGAATTAACCCAATGAGTTCCAGTGGGGTATAATCACCCTGCTGGCACTCATAGGGTTATTCCGACTAAGTAACAAACCAACATCCCCTGTAAAGTAACACTTACCATTACTCCTGATGTCCAGTGGGGTCTTCAGCTTCCTGGTCAACTACTGTCTGTCTTCTGTATTGTCTTCTTTCTTCTCTTCTGTCTTTTCTCTTGTATCTTCTTTGTTCTTGTATTTTAGCTGTAAAAAGAAAAATAAATATCAGTACAATTTTTCATCAAATAACCCGCACATGTATACATAGTTTAACCCCTTGTGTGCCAGAGGGGTACACGTTTTGCACCTCTCTGGGGCTCAAAGGGTTAAACCATGTATTAGTGTGCGGGTGAATATCAACATGCCTACAGTTATTGAAATGTTTCCAACTGTGTAAAAATAAGTATTCCAAAATTTGAGAATAAATGTATCGCATATTTTATCGCATTCCTTTAAAGGCATAGTAATCCCTAATTTAAACTTTACTTAGTACTGTAGGCATTAAAAAAATATTAAGAACTATGCAAGTCGCAACTAAAGTTCCCCCCTCCGTGACATCAGCGCTCTATTTGACAGATTTGGATTCTGGTCCCCAGATCAGCCAGCAGCTCTTCAGCAGAGCCGAGATTGCGATCTTTAAAAAGAACTACTTCACTGGAATGGTCTACAACGTGTGCTTGCAAACCAGACACGCTTTGTAGACCGTTCTAATGAAGAAGTTCTTTTTAAAGATTGCGATCTCGGCTCTGCTGAAGAGCTGCTGGCTGATCTGGGGACCAGAATCCAAGTCTGTCAACTAGATGGCAAACTTGACTGAAACAGCCAGGAAGAGGGAACCTTAGTTGTGAATATCTCTAAAACCATAAAGGTTTGAGAGATAAGACTTACATATTTCTTAATATATTTTTAACGCCTACAATACTAAATAAATTTTAAAGTAGGTATTACTATCCCTAGTAACTTTGTAATTAAAAAGCCCCCTGGGACTGCCTCTATATTACTTAGCAGGGAAACCTGTATTTTTTATTAAGACAAAGTTTACTGCTCTTTTACCCTCATTGAGGCTAATAGGTCTCTAAATCACTGCAACCATTTCAGTTAACCCTTTGAGTGCCAGAGGGGTAAGCAATGCATTGCTTTGCAATGCGTTGCGTACCCCTCTGGCACTCAAAGGGTTAAACAAGCTGCTGAGTAAATGGTTATAGAAACTGGCAATTTAACTGTCCATATCAATATATAATCTGAAGCCGGTATTTGGTGCATCGGCATTGGATTTCTGCTGGTCAAGCCCATAACCTAGGATAATGGGTATAGCCAGCATTTCTGGTGAAACCTTCACAATGATGTGCCCTTACATATTTGCCGGCAAAGTTAATTGGAAATCTGGCCCTGAAAGGAAGAGTCTCTGATTGGTCAGTGCACTAGTAAGCATAGGGAGCTGTGAATGTTCAGACACTGTGCACTTTAGGCTGTATGCACAAATACAAAAGAGCAATTATGAAAAGGATAAATACAATTTCCCATTGATTTAACACCCCCCCCCCCCGGTTCTTACAGTGTTAATTGGACTGTTAATCTCTTGAATGCTAGATAGACCCCCAATGCATTGTGAAGTATATTATTGTAGACCTCTCTAACATTTAAGCCTGTTGTTCCTAGCAGTATCCTCATGGGCCCATAACAGGCCATATCTTTAGGAAGAATATTGTAACTCATCTGTACTGAAGCAGGGACATAATCCTTAATGATAGGGTTGAGAGCAACTGATTTAAGGATTTAAAAGTCCCATTCCAATCAATAGGAATTTTAGAAATATATATATATATATATATATATATATGTGCCCTGTACTTCAGATGATTTACTCCCAAATATTTTCTTCTTTCTCTGTGCATTTTAGTACCATGTGCAGTACTGTTGTTTCTGGTAGCTGTGATGTTGTATGGAACCCTCATTTCACTCAATATTTCAATTAATTTTTTTTCAGGTTTTACCAGCACTCACAGGTCTCCCAGGGCCTGAGGGGCAACGTGGACCTCCAGGACTTCAGGGTCCACCAGGACCACAAGGGCCTGAAGGGCCCCAGGGTCCTCCAGGGCCCCCTGGGCTTCCAGGAGCTCCGGGAAACACTGGGTTCCCAGGACCTGTGGGACCAAAAGGAGAACAGGGTCCAGAGGGTCTGCCAGGATTAAGAGGACTCCAAGGCCTACCTGGGCCTCCAGGATTTGAGGGCTCCCAAGGACCAGAAGGAAAAAGAGGACCAGAAGGGCCTCCAGGACCTCCCGGCCTCCATGGAATCCCAGGTGTCCAGGGGTTTCCTGGTCCAGAAGGGAGTCCTGGCATAGCAGGATTTCCAGGTTTGCCAGGGATGGATGGGGGTCAAGGACTGCCAGGTCCTCAGGGGCCAGAAGGAGCTCCTGGTATTCAAGGGCCCACTGGGCAAAAGGTAATGTGTTCTTAGGCTTCAATCAAATATAGAGACATATGCACAAAGAATATGGGAGCAATTCTGGAGCAAACCAGTTGTACCTAGATAAAAAGTAAAAATTCCCTTTCATACAAATATGGCTTTTAAAGGACCAATTTAAATTAATATTATTTTGAGGAGTTTTATTTGTTCCCCATGGCATAGCTGATATGTCTAAGAACTGTCCTCATGTTTTGTTCCTATTTCTCATAATGTTTATGTGAGCCACATGTGAGCCACACTTCCTGTAATGAGTGCATGGGATAAGTCCCAGCCTTGAAACCTAGACTTAGGTTGACCATACCTCACCTTTAAAAAGGGACATGTAGGAGTACACCAAAATCAAAGCAACCCTGTAGTATGCATTTTTCATGTGTGTCCCTTTTAAAGGTGAGGTATGGTCAGCCTACCTAGGCTGTACCCCATTTTAACAGTATGGCAACATCAACACTCCAAAACTCCACACTGCTATCCCCAACAGACACTTCTAGATCAGATGACAGGAGAATGCCTTTCTACTTAAACAAAACCAAATCTGGCAAATGTAATAGTCTGGTTATTAGACCATGAGCTTTATTAGCACACAATGACAAGGCTTATTAAACTCTAACTTTAATATAAATTAATATATGTTTATGATACACAAAATGCGGCCATGCCTTAAACACCAAGAAAACAAAAGTCATGTCTACTACACTGACAAGTGATTTTTCATTTGAATGGTGACCGCATTAAGGTTTTAAACAAATTTGTTCAACTCCGATCAGCTATTACAAGTGATTATTTTTGTGCTGATGAGATCCAAAGAAGCCTGACCCTAGCGAGATGTTTTATGGCTGGATTGTCCAAAATCACAAAATACCGTGATGTCTAACAGCCAACTAAAGTCAGATTAATATTGACATTGTTCTTTCCGGTTGCCCTGCGTGGCTGTGAAAGCTGGACAACAAGACTAAATGAAAGGAAAACTATTGTAACTCTGGACATGGAAGAGATTACTGAGAGTTCCATGGACTGCAAAACAGACTAACAAATCAACTCAGTCTGCTCTCTGGAAGCCACCAGGTTGAAATACAGGTGGAAATATTTTAGACATATGATGCAGTCTCCCGACTCCTTGGAGAAGTCTCTTATGTTGGGCAAAGTAGAAGACAGCGGGAGTAAAGGAAGGCAGAGTACAAGATGGAATCCCCGAGGCTAAATGACTCAAAATGCAAGAGCTGTGGGAGAACATCCCAGACTGTGAAAGCAAAAAGCTCTAGTCCATCAGGTCACCAAATGTCGAAGACAAATTAATTGAATGTGATGATGATAATTATATCTATTAAATTCACTTCTTGACAGGCCTGTCCTTCTACACTAAAATAAATTAGCATAATAGAAATAAAATAAAAATTAAACTATAATAAAGTAACAAGCAGGTCTCAAGAGAGACCAGTCCTATACCACCTTTAGGAGTATACTAAAAAAACAGATGTGTAAGTGGAGCTAGTGGGAGTTAAAGGGATAGTAATGTTTCACAAAAACAGCAGCTCCAATTAATATTCATACTATTTGAGCCACATAGAGTGTTATTTCAATACTGTTAGAGTTGTAGTTCAAGAGTAATTGAATGATAAAGTATCCACCTCCCGCCCCTTTTACCTAGTGTAACACTGCTCTCCTCAGATGAGGAATCCGGTTGTAAGACCAGACAGATAACAGCAGGGAACAGTCTTCTTACTCTGAGAACAATGAAAACCCTGACCCCCCTTCACAGGTGTTTCAGCTTTTTCCCTTATCTTAATTGAAGATTGTCCCTCTCTGCAGTCTACCGGGGCACTTCCCAGCTGTTCTGAGGTGAGCAGTGTTACATCAGTAAAAGGGGCAATAGGATGATACTTTATCATTCAGTTGCTCTTGAACTACAACTCTGACAGAATTGAAATAACACTCTCCAAGGCCCAAATACTATGATGATTAATTAGAGCTGCTTTTATAATGAAACATTACTATCCCTTTAAGGAAGCTGAGAAGGAGTTTACCACATCTAGAGGATTATTTATTTTTAAGAACCCTGTCCTCTAGTACAGGGAACTTAAAGGGTTGATAATGTCTACATAGACACATGGAGGGGTGTCCATAGAAATTATTCCAGGGGGGAAGGGGCAAAGCCATAATATGACACCCAGGCCAGCCCATCCAACCCCTTTGTGCCTCGTTGCATCCGTGCGGTCCCATGACTGGATTCAGGCACCTGCACTCATAGACACCAAGAGGGGCTTGAGCACCTGCCCTTTTTGTCCAAAGTGCCCTCATGCACTTTTAACAAAAAAAACAAAGAAAAGTTCCCTCGCCCGCACTAACCCCCCCCCCCCCCACCCAGTAAGGTCTGTGCCTCCTTCAGGACAGACCTGTAGATGCTGCGCTCCCTCGTCAGCTCTTTAGTATTACATAGCACTGGGTGATAACATCATCTGCATGAAGAGAAGACCGCGTGGGAGCTCCAGCAGCTACAGGTCTGTGCCAAAGGAGGCACATATAGACCTTTCCTGCCGCTGGACCACCAGGGAAGAGGTAGGAAATGGACACTGGGGGGCAATGTGGAAATGATGGTGCAATATGGATCTGATGGGGGGCAAGATGGAGATGATGGCAATGTAGAGATGATTGGGGCAATGTATGTGAGGGTAAGTTGGAGCTGATGGCAATATGGAGCTGATGGGGGGCAATATGGAGATGAAGGGGGCAATGTGAGGCTAAATTGGAGCTGATGGGACAATATGGAGCTGATGGGGCAATATGGAGGTTATGAGGGCAATATGGAGGTTATGGGGGCAATGTGAGGGTAAATTGGAGCTGTTGGGGCAATATGGAGCTGATGGGGCCATATGGAGCTAGCTGATGGGGGCAATATGGAGCTGATGGGGTCAATGTGAGGATAAGGTAGAGCTGATGGGGGCAATATGGAGATGATGGGGCAATGTGGATCTTATGGGGGCAATATGGAGCTGACAGGGGACAATGTAAGGACAATATGGAGATGATGGTGGGCAATGTGGAGATTAGGAGAATTCTGGAGGTGTCAAGTGGAGATGGCCAATGGGGGGGCGCTTCAGATTTCTGTGCCTACAGGCTACTGAGATGTAAATTCTTTTCTTTTTCTTTAAATATATATTTTGAATAAATAATTATGAGAAATGCCCTTTTTTTCATTTGAGCCCCTGCTCCCCAAAATATCTGTGCACGTCCCTGACTGGATTGCAGCTCTAAAAGGAGGCGGCCAGAAGGGGCAGGAGGGGGATCAGTTCAGCTTGAATATCTTTTGAACTACAGAACTGTAAGCACTTAATCATAGCACTGCATGTTATGAACAAAATATACATGACTCAGAGCTAAACTTTAATATAGACATTATATCCCTTTAACCTTATGGCCCCATGTCCTGCAGTGGACAAAAGAGAAATAAAGATAGTCAGAACTCTCTACATTCATACTAGGGATATATGTGTCGATTTTGATAGTTATGAGGGGAAGGTGGTGACTAAAACCTTATTCGTAAAGCTAAAGAGGTGTATTTCTGGAGTAAAGTAACTGTACCATGGGAGATGAAAATTCTCATTGACTGAAAAAGAGATTTTCACAAAATAATGTGCTGGTGAACTCTCAAGCATTCAAGTGGTTAAAAGCCCCATTTAAAGGGATAGTAATATTTAATTTTAAGTTGCTTTAATATTGTAGTATGCCATCTAGCTGATAGCAGGAGATTCTGGGACCAGCCGGCAGCTCTTCAGCGGAGCCGAAATCTCGCTATTTAGAAATAAATACTTAATTGGAACGTTCTACAAAGTGTGCCTGGATTACAAGCACACATTGTAGACCGTTCCAATGAAGTATTTATTTCTATATAGTGCTATTTTGGCTCTGCTGAAGAGCCACCGTTCAGTCAAATGATGGATTCTGCAGCTGTCAGCTAGAGCGCTGACTTCTCTGAAACAGCCAGGAAGGCATAACTTTGGCACAGTATACCTCTCAAACCATAAAGGTTTGAGAGATAAGACTTACATTGATGTTAATCCTTTATTAATGCCTACAATATTCAAGCAACTTAAAATTAAACATCACTATCCCTTTAAATAATTTGCCATTTCCCATCCCCCAATGGTACATTTGGTTTGTTCAAGAATTGTACCTCTTTACTTTGATGAATAATGCATAATTTATATTTTATTTTTTTTAGGAGGGATAGTATAAATAAAAGAGGTGGATGGATATGCCTAGATGTGAGGCAAGTCAACATCTATATATGTAAAGAAGACTTGTGTGTGCCTGGCAAACATACCCAGGGCCGGCAGTAATGAGGAGTTATTAAAATCTCCCCTATACTGAGGCTACCATAGATCAATTCATAAGGGTGTGTCCTAAATCTTACTGTAACAAAGATTCTCCAAGTAGTTTCCCATTTAGTCCGAGCCTCTAATGTGCAAGCCTCTAATGTGCAAACACAGAAAACCCTACCAAACTATGGCTACATGTACTAATTTGGATAATGTATCAGGCTTTGCAAAACAGCACTTGCAAGGTTTATTAGGATGCTCTATAGAGATGCAACTTGTGCAAGCCACCAGGGTCCATAGCAGAAGGGGCCAATTTGAAGCGCAGTCACACATCACTTTTGAACTTTCCTTCAGGGGGGCCCATCCCCAACTAGATCCCAAAACATTTCCCATTGGGTGTCAGCAACGTACAACATATTGCGCTCCCTGCACTCACATGGTGAAGCTTTTATCTCTAATAATTACAGCTCCGCAAATTATTTCACACCTGGCCCCACGAACCCTAGGACAGACAAACAAGATCCGAAGGTGGGTTTGCTCTTATGTTCTTGGGCTTAGGAAGCCTGTGTGCAAGATCAATTCAAAAGTTTTCCAGTGGTGAATGTGGGAGAATGGCTGTCAACAGATTCTCAATTGTCACTGATTTCAGAATCTCCGGAAATCAGATAATATTTCTTCATCCTATGTCCTCCATATCAGTGAGTTATTTCAGGATATTCTGAGTGTCCTCTTCAAGCATGTTATGAGCATTAATAAACTCATAAATGTGAAGTGCATTCAGCCAACATCCTCACCTCCTTAATCTATGCCACAATTTCATTAAAGTTCTGCTGCAGCATTCCACTGAAGAAGGTCCTTCATGCTTGCGTTTGTAACTGGAGATGTCATCCTGGATAGAGATTTGACTTCAGGAGTTGGTGATGGTGGCTAGAGAAAATAAAGAGAGGTACCACGCATGTGCATGTAATTTCGCTTTGGTGCTATAATACTTGGTCATCTGCACTGGCTGAGGTTTGTCTCTTTGGGTTTTCATCCTGGAAGATGATTCCATTCAGCTTAGGTAATTTTAGGAGTGAAATTGTTGTTTTTTTCATTAATGTGCAAGCTGCCTTAGGTTGAAGGAGCATTGAGCCTCAGCTACATTTGACCATCCACAACCCCAGGCAAAACAAAGTCCCATCTATAACCCTTTTTTGTATATGATATTGCTTTGCAGCAGCTGAGTGACACTGCACATTGTTGTGAAGTCTATTGTCCATCAGAACTCCTAAATCTTACTCTAACAAGGATTCCCAATGTAGATAACGATTTAGTCCAAGCCTCTAATGTGAGCAAGTCAAAACATCTTACCTATAGCACGTGTCGGAAAATGGAGGGATTTGGAGCTGATTTCATCTGCACTACATTAGTACAGAACATAGTAATGTCCATCAAGTTCAACCTTTGTCTCTAGTGTAAAATAATTAGCAGAGGAATGGAACACCTTTAAACATGCAGTTACTCTCACATTGTCTGCCCCTTGACACAAACAGCTTCCATTTTGTGGCATAAAATAATTTCTACATAAGCATAGGCAGGTGCCCACTTCCTTATGCTTATTTTACAGCAGAATAATTTTTTCCATTTCCCTCATTCTCTTCTGACTACCAGGGATTTCAGTCTCAAGATGTCTCACTAATTTCCCTACATGTGTATCATAATCATAATCCCAGGTTCAGATTTTTATTTGATTAACATATTATACACCTTACTTAGGTTGTTTATTTAGGATTCAGTGTAGCAAAAAACTGACAAGAGTGGTATAAAGGGGATACCTTTTAATGGTTAACTGAAGACATAAAAATTGCAAGCTTTCAGGACACTAAGGCCCCTACTTCAGGCATGGGTTTGTTTATTTAGAATCACCTTAGCTCCTGATAACCAGGGCTGGATTTAAATCTGAGGAGCCTGTAGGCATAGAAATCTGAAGCGCCCCCCCCCCCCCCCGATTTGCCATCTCCACTGGACACCTCCACAATGCTCATAAGCTCCATATTGCCCCCATCATCTCCATATTGCCCTCACATTGCCCCCATCACCTCCATATTTCCCCTCACATTGCCCCCCCATCAGCTCCAACTTGCCCCCCATCATCTCCATATTCCCTCACATTGCCCCCATCATCTCAATATTGCCCCCCCCCTTTTCCTACCTCTCTGGAGAGGAGAGGTATGTGCCTCCTTTGGCACAGAGCTGTAGCTGCTGCCTGCTGGAGTTCCCGAGCGGTTTGTAATGCAGAGCGCTAGGAGATGATGTCATCTCCCAGCACTCTTCATTAATACCAAAGAGCCGACGGTGACGAGGGAGCTCAGCAGCTCTATATGTCTGTGCTGAAGAAGGCACAGACCTCTCCTCTGAGATCTCTCTATCTTGTTGCGGGCGCATCTTGTTGCGGGGGAAGCAGGGGTGACTGGCGAGGCTAATAAAAAAATAAAAGAAAAACAAGGAAAAAAACAATCCCAGCAATGACATTCACCCCTCGGTGGGATGCGCCTGTAGGCAGGTGCCTACTCTGCCTTATTACAAATCCAGCCCTGGATAACATTGGAGTTTTATTCTAATTTGGAGATGAGTCCTGATAAAAACAGTGGAGCTGCAGTGGTTCTCACATGTACCTGTGTGTGTCCTCTTATCTAGTTATATCATCTGCCCTGTATTTACATGGTGACTTCCTCTGTTTCATCAGTTGAAAATTTTATACATAGCCAATGGGCATGACAGGCTAGATATAGACAATTTTATATCAATGTCGTGAAGCACTTTCCTAAGAGAATATGTAATTTGCTCCTATTTGTGATAGTTTCTATAAAGGCATACACCAGTTTTATGTTCTAGGTCAGGGGTTAGCAATTTTTGACCTGCTAGTATGAGTTGGAGAGCCACATGTTGTCCAATCTGACCATAAGTCTTTTGATTGGATTGGGCTGCACAGGTAAATATAATGTAAAGCCCCTGGCAAGTATTACTTTATATCAGAGGTACCCAGCACTGGTCCTCAAGTGCTGCTAACAGAGCATGTTTTCAGAATATTCCTGCTTGGTTGCAGACAGATCAATAAAATGATTGAGCCACTGATTGATCCACCTGTAAACAAGCGGTAATATACTGAAAACAGGCACTGTTAATGGCATTTGAGAACTGTAGTTGACTACCTATGGTTTAGACCCAACAGGCCCTATAAAAACTGCACAACTTGTGAACAGCCTCATAACCAAAGGCTGACTATATTGGCAAACAATTTGCCCTACATTTCTTTTTGGAGGCCTGATTTCCATCTTGGTCATTGTCCTAAAGATTCTTCTTTTTCTTAATCCCTCAGGGAGACAAAGGGGACACAGGTAGCCCTGGGCTTCCAGGAACCCATGGACTTCCCGGTGAAAAGGGAGATCGTGGTCCTCCTGGGCCACCAGGGTCTGCTGTAGAAGCTATTTGCTGCAAAGTGAGTATCTGTACTAGAATCTGGAGATATTCTCATAATTTTTTATGAGGTACAATTTTTAATATTATATTTGTTCAGCATAATTTGTTAAAGAACATCTGCTATTTTAGCAATATATATATATATATATATATATATATGGTTTCTGGCTCCCTGTCCACCCTGCCCCGGGGCAATATGGGAGTGGAGATCGGCTGCATGGAGCAAATCAGGGGAGGGGATTTTCACAGGAGTGGGTGGGGCAAAGAATCCACCCCGCCCACTCCTGTGAAAACTGTGCAGCGAGACTTGTGACTGCGGTGATCCACCAGGTGTCCGACATGCACAGCATGCCCTATTGCACAGAAATTATTGGCCCATCCAGTTTGTCCATTGTCCTATGTACATAAAATGCATAGCCTTACATAAAATTAATGTAGTCTTAAAAAGCCCTCTTTGTGGTCTATACAGCTGTTCGTGGAGGCGAAAGGAAGAGGAGAAGACAGACTGCCACTGGGAACTTTGGGTTTTTTTGCATTTCAATAGCTGCATCGGCAGACTCATGATCCGAAAAGGGACTCTAGTAAAAAAAAAAAAAAAAAAAAAAAAAAAAAAAAAAAAGGGTCTTAAATTTTATGCGGTAAAGTGAGTCCCTTATTGGATCTTTAGGGCTAACGCAGTCTAATAAATTGCAACTTGAGTCTTTTTTTTTCTTTTTCAATTGGCCCAAACTCATCTAAATGTAGTGGCCAGTACGGTTTTGTGCCAGCATTTTTTCATAGCACTGGACATTAAATCTCTTACCATGCTTGAAAAAATTCTGTCACCTATTTTTTTTGGTATCGGCTGCCTTTAAATCAAGCCCTTTGTATTCTGATTGACCAAATGGATTTGGTGGTACAAATACATAATTTGATGGCATAAAACAGACCGTTTTATCAAATTAAGGCCTGGATTCTGTCACCCCCCGACACAAAAAAAAAAATAAATCATGGTAAGCAATGCAATTACCTGTGCTATGAACATATACCGTAATAAAAAAAAAACACTTTGGGCACTAAAATAATCACCCATTTGACCCATAGAAACACAAATGTCGAAAATTGCAATGCAGTTGAATGTGTTAGCAGTAAGATGCATTAAGGGACCCGTATTAATGGCTGAAATCTGCACCCAATGTTTTTGAGTCCCTTAAAGGGACTGTAATGTCCCATAAAAAATGCTTAGAGTTTTGTAGAGGTTAAAAAAAAATAAACAAAATGACACAAATCATATCTCTCAAATCGCTATGGTTTGAGAGATATCCTCCTCTAAATTTCCCCTTCACCTGATGTCATCTATAAAGCTGACAGAAAGAGATCCGTGACGGCCGACACGAGGAGGCTCTTCAGCAGAGCCGCAAGAGCGTGATTTAAAAACAAATACTTCTTTAGAACGGTGTAAAAAGTGTGCTTGCAAACCAGGCACACTTTGTAGACTGTTCCAAAGAAGTATTTATTTTTAAATTGTGCTATTGCGGATCTGCTGAAGAGTCGCTTGTCGGTACCCGGACAAGGAACTCCTGCTGCCAGGTTACAGCTGACGTCAGGAGATGAGGAGGGAGAGGGGAACATTAACGGACGATATCTCTCAAACCATAGCGGTTTGAGAGATAGGATTGTTGTCATATCGTTTATTTTTTTAACCTCTACAAAACTCTAAGCATTTTTAATGGGACATTACTGTCCATTTAAAGCATCTTCAAACTGCCGACTCGTGAATTGAAAAAAAAAAAAAACGAAAAAAAAAAAACCTAAGTCACCAATGTATGTATTGATATGGGGACCTAAGCCCATATCAATACATCCAAAGCACACCCAAAATGTGTCAAATGTTAGTAGAATTAACCCTGTGAGTGCCAGTGGGGTATGCTGTCCCAATGGCACTCACAGGGTTAATCTGAGTAGGTTACAAAACAGCCTCTGAAAAGAAACACTTACCAGTAATCCTGATATATATTGGAGTCTTCAGCACCCTGGTTAGCTAATGTCCATCTTCTTCAATCTTCTCTCTTCTTTCTCTCCATCTTCTCCATCTTCTGTCTTCTTTTCTTCTGTCTTCTTCTCTTCATTGTTTCACTCATGTTCCTGTAAAAAGAAAGAAAAAAGAAACCTTAAATATATGCCAAAAATATAACACGGCACAGGTGCATAGTTTATCCCCTTGAGTGACAGAGGGGTATGCAACATATTGCAGAGCAATGCTTTGCTTACCTCTCTTGCACTCAAGGGGTTAAGCAATGCACATATGTCCGAGTTGAAATTGTAGATTTTGCCAAACAAAAAACAAATTTTCCCATTCGCTAATATTATATATTCAGTTTCAAAGAGAAAAATAAACATGTCTGTGAGAAATTAATGTCTTAAAAATCCATCTTTGTGGTCTATACAGCTGTTGGTGGAGGCGAAAGGAAGAGGAGAAGACAGACTGCCCCCTTTGGTGCCTCTCGGGCCGATGCCCGATCCAGTGTGAGGAAATTTTCAACAGAGACTGCCTTTTTATACAACCAGACTCTGTTCAAAATTACTCACAGTCATTGACAGGGATGTGTGCTTACGCACCTCCCAGCCAATCAACTTCAAGCAGGGGTTTGACGGAAACTGCTAGAAGCTGATTGTCTGGGAGGTGCGTAAGCACACATCCCTGTCAATGGCTGTGAGTAATTTTGAACAGAGACTGGCTGTATAAATAGGCAGTCTCTGTTCAAAATTCCCTCACACTGGATTGGGCATCTGCCTGCGAGGCACCAAATGGGGGTGGTCTGTCTTCTCCTCTTCCTTCCACCGCATAAGGGTTGCACGTTTGAAGATAACATAGAGCAAATCTGGAGAGCAAATCTGAAATCTCCCCCATTAAAATACAATAATACAATTTGCAGGGGCCCTATACCCCCTCATCCCATTACAAATAACATACTGTACATGTCCTCTGCTCCTAGTAATGTTATGCATACTGTCTTCCTCTCACATGTCCTCTGTTCCAGGTAATGTTATGCATGCACTCTTCCTCTCCCGGTGACTGAACGCTCTGATGATATCATGTTCAGTCACCAGGGCTTGTGGGAGGAAGAGGGCATGCATAACATTAGGTATGCATAACATTACTTGGAGCAGAGGACATGTACGCTTAAATTTAATGGGGAGGGGGTATAGGGGTCCTGCAAACTGTATTGGGGTCCTGGAAAACATAATAGGGCATTTTAAGTTCCTTTGTATGACTCGGGGAAAGTGGAATTCGGATTATTGCCAGAACAGATTCATTCTGGATACTGGCATTGTTTGTATATAGTATATTAGGGATACATTTGCAGTATCTTCTCTTGCTGGGTGGATCTGATACTGCTTAGGTAATATTGCATTCTATTTTTGATACTATTGTTACTCTAACTTGTATTGTTTGATCTATTACTCTTATTATGCACATGGATGCATGATACATGGTTTTTATTAAATTACATTTATATTGATATCCTTTTAGTCCTTTTATCAGCGGTCATTTTTTCTTGGCTGTATATTTCATCCCAATTTGCCACTGGAGCGCTATACTTTATAGTATATATATTTTTGGACTAGAGGAGCATTGGTTCATGTCAGGCTTCTAAGTGATTTATTCTTCCACTCTCCCCAAAATAGCACCACCTATTTTGTGTTTATGTTCCTTAACAATTTGTGTAGACAGAACTAATTTATATGTAATTATGTTGACAAAATATGATTGAAAAATGACACCCCTTAAGTTTGTTAAACGGGTGCACAATAGAATTGTATTTTATATTGATTCTGCTTCCTGTCTCTATACAAAGGGAAGTGATGATCCCTCATTTCATTCAAATCATGTGACAATCCCTGGGCCTCCAGGAGCAAAGGTGAGATCCACATCTATGTGTACATTAGTAACCATATGTGTGCCTGTTTAGGGTTTGTGGGGGGATGAATCAAGGAGGTGCAGACAAAGACAGATTAAAATAACTGATTCACTTATTACCTACCTTGAATATCCTGAAAACCTGACCCGTTGATGTGCTTTGAGGACTAATCTTATAAATCACTGATTTAAAACATACAGTACAACCAGAAAAAAGATCTTGGGGATTATGCACTAAGGTGTGATAAAGAGGTGATAAAGAAGAGGTAAATTCTCTAGTGATATCACTTCTCCATATCATGTGTTATTCTATGGAGCTTAGGCACTAAGATCTCCAACGTTGGAAAAATCTTAGTGCATTGGCTCCATAGAATAACATAGAGATTGGAGAAGTGATATCACTGGAGAAGTCATCTCTGCTTTCTCACATCTTTATCACACTTTAGTGAGTCTCCCCCTAACTCCTATTGATGCAAAATGTGTTGAAGTCTTCTATAGCATGCAAGAAGTTAATAAGCTTCTAAACTAGACATTTCAGTAATACATATACTAGTAAGTACACCCAATACCATGGGCCATATGTATAAAAGCCAAATGGTACGGTTCTGAGGTGAACCAACTTCAACATAGTGATAGAAAACCAAAAAATACCAGTTGATTTAAACTGAGATTTTATCCCCCCTCCGAATGCTACAGAGGTCTCTAATGCATTTCAAAGCAATGCAATGCAGGCTTCTCTAGCCTTCTAGGGGCTACAAAGCCTAATTTAATTAATTGGGAATTTTAGGAATTCATATTTGTCTCTGACTCGGTTGGTTTTCTCCAGAATTCCACCACTTGGGTTTTATAAATAAGGCTCCATAAATTAGGAGTGGGTATCTGGTGCATGGGTATTGAGATTGCATTGCTCATGCCTACATATTAGTATAGTGGGCCAGCACATCTTAGGAGCCCCTCATAGTTAGGCTTTCTAAGCAGCTGACTACTTTGCCTAATGTGAAATCCAACTTGGAAAACAATGTCAAAACAAAGCAATCTCTGTTTTGTTTTTTATTGAACAACACTACTTATTAGTGCATTGGACCATTAAAAACCAGCACATTTATCCAAAAAGTAGACGCTGCAACTGATTCTTGGTTGTATTAATAAACTAAGATATGTAAAATGAGAGTGTGTCTCTCTAAATTGTATTTGAAAATGGGAAAATGTGTGTCAGAAGGTATCAGCTACTTGTGTTTCAGGGTACAAGTGATGAAAGATGCAACATGCTAGTAAAAAATATGCAACTTGTGTAATAAAAAGTTGCAATTGCTCCTAGGTATAAAAGTGTTTCTATATACACAGGTCAGGGCTGTCCAAGTTCAGTCCTCAAGGGCCACCAACAGGCCAGGATGTAAGGATTTCCCTGATTAATCACAGGTGAGTCAGTCACAATGAGTGATCCACTGATTAACTCACCTGTGCTTAATCAGGGAAATCCTTACACCCAGAGCAATGCGTTGCACACCCCTCTGGCACTCAAAGAGTTAAACGTATCAACTTGAGGATGTACTTTGTATATATTTTAGTTTATAAAAGTCATTTCACATACTTTCTGCATTAGGGGCCCTATATATAGAAAACAGCTGGAACAATTCTGAGTTAATCCCTTAACCCTTTGAGTCCCAGAGCCATACACACCGTATAGCAAAGCAATGCATTGCGTACCCCTCTGGCACTCAAAGTGTTAACAACCCTGTGACATGCTAGGGCCAGCACCGGATTTTTCCCATATCCCCTTAAGGACCCATGATGGTCTTGCCAGGACCATCATGAGTAAACTTGTGTTAAGGACCAATGACAGTCCTGGTACGTCATGGAATTCAGGGGTCCCCATGTGGCTGCATGCTGTTCGGGGACCCCTGATTCCATATCGTGGAAAAAAAAAAAGCTCTGTAGTCCTAAACTGACGGTCATTAAGGGGTTAAGGACAGGTGACTGTCCTGGCACATCACATACTTTTTACTGTTTAAAAACAGAGTCTGAAATTGACCAATCCAAGACTGCAGCAGTCTCTTTCAGACCCCCGCTCAGCACGCTGGTACAAGTAACAGGTCACAGATGCTGGCATTTCAGCAAGTATCAAAGAGGTCCTTAACCCTTTAACGACGCATGATGTACATGTACGTCATGAGGTTGCGGTCCCTAAAGGACGTACATGTACGTCATGGAATTCCGGGCGCCCCATGCAGCTGCAAGCCGTTTGGGGAGTCCGGAATCAAATGGGTAAAAAAAAATGCTCCGTGGTCCTTAAGTGACCGCACTGTGCGTGCACGACCAGTTCTTAAGGGGTTAAGAGAAGGTAACTTCCCAGGAGAGCTAGTCCATAAGAGACAAAAACACAATGTCAATTATCTAAATGGGGTTTAAATCTCTTAAATGTTAGAGAGGGCTCCAACGCATTGCAAAGCAATGCCTTGGAGCCCTCTCTAGCATACAAGGGGTTAAAAAGCTGAATTTAAAAAAATGGGAATTTAAGGAATTTTCATTTTTTCCCCTACAATGTAACTGGTTTACCTCACAGTTGTTCCACTTTGTCTTTATATAAAAAGGACAATAAAGCTGATGTACTAGGAAAGGGTTGGTCAACCTGAGGCCCTCCAGCTGCTTTCAGACTAAAACTCTTAGTGTGAGAACTGTAGTCTGCCAACACCTGGAGGGCCTCACATTGCCCATTTATGTACTAAGAAGAACTCAAGGGGGGCAATGCACTAAGGGGGGATATAGCAGAGATGACTTCTCCAGTGCTATCACTTCTCCAATTCCTATTTTATTCTATGGAGCCTATGTACTAAGATTTCTCCAACTTTGGAGATCTTAGTGCATACTCTCTATAGAATAACATAGGAACTGGAGAAGTGATAGCACTAGAGAAATCATCTCCACTTTATCACCAAGGAGGGTTATGCACTATGGCGTGATAAAGAGGTGATCTCTTCTCCAGTGATATCACTTCTCCAGTTACTATGTTATTCTATGGAGCCAATACACTAAAAGCTCTCTCACTTGAGAAATCTTAGTGCATTGGCTCCACATAATAAAGTAACTGGAGGAGTGATCACCTCTTCATCACACCTTAGTCAGTGCATCTCCCACTAGTAATTCAGAAGAAAACCAACTGCATCATCGTGGAGAGGGAAAAAAATCATATTTATCTAACTGGGACTTTTAAACCTTTGAGTGCCAGAGCGTTATGGAATGCACTACAAAGCAATGCATTCCGTACCCCTCTGGCACTCAAAGGGTTAACCCACTGAATACAGAGTGATGTGTTGGAGACCTCCATGGCATTCAGTGGTTTAAAGGGATAGTAATGCTTCACAAAAACAGCAGATCCAATTAATCTTCATAGCATTTGAGCCATAGAGAGTGTTATTTCAATACTGTCAGAGTTGTAGGTCAAGAGTAATTGAATGATAAAGTATCCCCCTCCCACCCCTTTTACCTAGTGTAAGCTACCTCCCCTCAGATGTGGAATCTGATCCATAGACCAGACAGCTCACAGCAAGGGATAATCTTCTTACTTTGAGAACAATGAAAACCCTTGACAGGTTTTTCCCTTATTCTAACTGAAGATTGTCCCTCTCTGCAAGCCATCTGGACACCACCTTTCTGCATTGTTACATCAGTAAAAGGGGTGGGAGGGGGATACTTCATAATTCAATTACTCTTGAACTACAATTCTGACAGTATTACTGATGTAACACTGCTCACCTCAGAACAGAAAGATGGTGTCCAGGTGGATCACAGAGAGGGACAATCTTCAATTAGCATAAGGGAAAAACCTGTCAAAGGGGGCAGGGTTTTCATTGTTCTCCCTTGCTGTGAGCTCTCTGGTCTTAAGACCAGATTCCACATCTGAGGGGAGGTGGCTTACACCATGTCAAAGGGTCGAGAAGGGGATACTTTATCATTCACTTACTCTTGAACTACAACTCTGACAGTAATGAAATAACACTCTCCATGGCCCAAATACTATGAAGATTAATTGGAGCTGCTTTTATTTTGAAACATTACTATCCCTTTAAAAGCCTTGTTTGAATCAATGGGACTCTTGGTAGTTTTTCTTACTTGTCCGCCATGGCTCTGTTGGTTTGCTCCAGAATTACCCCAGGGGGTTATGTGATAGAGATTCAATGGAGCCAATGCATTAAAATCTCTCTAACTTGAGAAATCTGAGCACATAGGCTCCATAGAGACATAGGAACTGTATAGTTTTGCAAATTGTAGAACATATCTGCTGTTTTTCACCACTTTGTTATACCTTATTGAATCGCCCCCGTTCTCATTAGTACATCAACCTCAATATGATTATATATGTATTCTCCATGAGTTGATTTGTTGTTTGTTTTCTTCCAGGGAGAGAAGGGGGACCCAGGAGAGGTTTGTATGTAATGGTATAGCATGTATAAATCAAATTCTGCCTGTGTTAATGGAGGACAGCCTCCCTTATTGGAATGTAATCTAATTTACGTGAATACCGCTCACTCTTTTGAGGACACTGTTACTCAATGGGACCATGTTCAAAAGAAAAGCAGTTATTCTGTCTAAACCTGCTGTACTATAGGGGAAAATTTCCCCTGATTTCAATTAAGATTTTAAAGGGATAGTAACTTAATACTTAATATTGAGAAAAATAAAATATTAGCAAATGTCATTGCCCGTAAGTCTGTTACACACATGCACACTTTCTGTGTGGGGCAAAGCTGTTAGTGGCAGGGCCGGCAAAGCTGTGAATTGGTGGTGGGGCCAGCAAGGATGTGAATGGCAGTTCAGTAAGGCTGGTAGTTGGGGGGATAGCAAATATGTCAATAAGGAGGGGAGAGTTTTAAATGGGAAGGCACTGAAGCTGTCTATATTAGTTTTGCATGTATCACAGGAAAACATGGCACAACACCATTAATGGTGAACTGTTCTGTTCTTTTGAAGTCATCAGGACATGTAAACTGAAGGGTAACAGTGTTTGTTGATACTCACAGTGAGTGCAAAAATTCTTCCGTTGTCCCGAGGCGATGTGTGTGGCTGTGTATCGGCATGAGGTTAGTGAATGTGTTTTTAGTTTGAGGCGGTGATGTGCGGCGGTGGAGAGCCATGAGTGGGGCATGTATTTTTTTTACTTAACTGTGTTTTTTCAGATGGATGCATTAATTGTGAGGTGATGTGTGTGGTGGTGGAGTGACAATAGTAGCCATGTTTTGCTTTTTTTTTTTAGAAGCGAGATAGTGAAGGTAGAACAGGTCCTTGCAGAGATTTTGACAGGAGTGGTCAGGGGTATGTCCCAGTGAGGCAGGATGGACTAGATTTGAATATCTCCTTCTTACTGCCGCCCTGGGGTGTATGTGGTAGAGACAGAAAATGTTGGCTACCTACCAGCATTCTCCTTTTATTAAAAAAAATAAAACAAGGATACTCTGACTGCTGAGAGATGTTTTATTCAAAACGTATTGCAGCTTAAAGGAGCAGTAAACTTTTATTTATGACAACACATATTTTATAGAACTTTTCCTGCTGAATAAAACAAGGTCACTCCCATCGCTGTCAGATGTTTTATTCAAAATTTATAGCAGTTTAACCCCTTAACGACGGGCCGCGCAGGCAAGCGGCGGTCACTAAAGGACCACAGAGCTTTTTTTTTTTTTTTTTTTTTTAATTTTGATTCTGGACTCCCTGAACAGCGTGCAGCCGCGGGGGGAGCCCGGAATTCCATGACGGTCATAGTACGTCATGGGTCGTTAACTCAGATCGACCCATGATGTACTATGACAGTCAAGGATCGTTAAGGGGTTAAATAATCAGGAAGTGAATTTACTGTGTTTACTTCCTGAATGTTCTAACTGACCGGAAGTGACAGGCATTTCTACCACATTCTATGGAGAACTGTATATCTCTGACTTTTCTGACTTTCCTCTCCAATAGAATCGAACAGGAAATCTAATTAGAATTTGACCACTAGAGGGCACTGCTAATGTAAAAAAACATGGGTTTAAACTGTAATAACTCTGGAAATATAAATCTCTCGGCAGTGAGAAAATCCCTACAATATATATTTTTTCATAACAAAAAGTTTACTGCTCCTTTAAACTTGCATTTTGTTGGGTGAAGTATGTCCATGGTTTGAAAGGTTATGGTGGCACTGTTGTTACAGTTGCAACATAGATCTCCATATGATGCTGTAGCAAAAGCGCCACTATAAAATCCAGGCCATGATGGTACTGCGCACAAAAATGTAAGTTTGCACTGCAATAAGTTTTGAATAAAACATGTCTTTTCAGTGGAAGTGCACTTGTTTTACTCAGCAGGATAATCCCTGCTATATATATATATATATATATATATATATATATATATATATATATATATATATTCTACAGTAAGCATTATTGTCTTGTTAACTCCTTAAATGCTATAGAGGTCTCCGCACCAATGCACTGCTCTGCAATGCATTTGGGACCTCTCCAGCATTCATGGGGTTAAAATAATTTAAATTAATGTGAATTTAAAAAAAAAAAATTTTTCACCTACGGTAACGTTACCTTGACCCAAAATAAACCAGTTTTCATTTGATCATAGGTCCCACTATACTGGAAGACATGCTTGAAGTCATTCTTACTCACTTGAATGCAATCTTACTGATTTGAGAGGGATCTTTTATATTGGAATACACTCTCATTTACTGAAAGGCCAATTAGCACTCATTTAACCCCTTAGATACTAGGGAAGTTTCCAATGTATTATGAAGCAATGCTTTGAATACCCTTCTAGCAGGCTTTGAACAGCCTGTCTTACTCATTGAAATGCAATCTAACTTTGTAGGAAGCATCCTCATTGGAAGTCTTTGCTCCTTCTACTCATTAGTAATGAAATCACTTGTTCTCATTGGTAGAAAGTGTTCCTTGATGTAACATTTTCTTATTTGATTTACAAAAGTCTCATTCATTGATACGCAAGCAGCACATTAGAAGGTAGTGCACATGGGTGTCTGTTGCAGCAACCTTGTTTCAAGATATTGCAGACACAGAAAGTTGCCACTGAAAATTATTGGAGAAGTAAAAGTCAACCATGTGAACTATCCATGGGAAACAATGATATACAGGGGAGGGCTGGCCTGGGGGGCAATTGCCCCCTGGGCTGGTCATATGTCTGGGCTGGTGGGCCACTGCACCTCACTAAATCTCCCGACTGATGCTGTAAATGGAGCTAAACTAGTTATACCACAGAGCTTACAATTGAAATGGAGCTACATAAATAATACCACAGAGGTACAATCCAAATGGAGTTAAACTAGTAGCATAACCCATTTCCCTTGTAAGCTCTATAGTATCACTAGGTAAGCTTTACTTAAATTGTAAGCTTTGTAGTGGCGCACTAGTGTAGCCCCATTTCAACTGTAAGCTATGTGGTATCACTTGACTTACATTACAACATTAATGCCAATTTTAAAATTAAAAAAAGGGTGTGGGCTGGAACAGTGGTCTCGAACGATAATAGAAATGGGCCACAATGTATTTGCCCCCTGGGCCACAAGTTGCCAGTCCTCCCCTGATGATATATGTTCTATGAATCTTATTGTAGCAAAGTTGACCATGTGAACTAGGCCTTAGAGAGCAATTGTTTCACTTTTTTTATTTATATTATATGGATATTCCTGCTGAGTAACATAAAAGCGTTACATTTTAAATTAAACTGCTTTCTATTGTTGTCACCAGATAGTGCTGCTGCTTTCACTTTCTATGGCGTTCTTTAGTCTAAGACTCAAGCTTTCTCACAGAGAGCAACAGAAAAAAAATTACAACCTCTGCACACCAGCTGGCTATGTTGCCAACAGTTTAATAAGAAATAAGGTTTTTATTGTACCAACATTTGATTGAAACATCTCATAACAGTGGGAGTGCCCTTGTTACATAATAAAAGAAAACCCTACTATATGTATTTTTTCATAATAAAACGTTACTACTCCTTTAGGGTGCAGTATTCATAAGATGTCTCTCACTCAATGTTCCAATTGTTTCAGGGCTGTTCTAGATGCCATGATGTCAAGGTGACAGATGTCATTGGACCACCAGGTCCTGCTGGCCCCCAGGGCCCTCCAGGACCTCCAGGGCCACCAGGACCCCCGGGAGAAAGACTCACCCCAGAAACAGGCTACCCCTCTCTGTACCTAGAGGTTAGTAAAATCAGGCACATAATTGACAACTATCAGCCATATGTGTATTTGAAAACTTTAACAATTCTGGATCAAATCAGGTGCACCATGGGAGGGGGGGGCAAATAAAAATTCCCCAAAGTCTTGCTTATAAAAATGGGACTTTTAACCTTCTTCAATGCTAGGAGGTCTCCAACTTATTGCTTTGCAATACATTGGATACTTCTCTAACATTCAATGAGTTAAAACACCCATTTTAATAAATAGTTTTTTTTATTTGCCACTGGTAAAACTGATGTTTTTATTTGTCCTCTGTGGTACTTCACTTTGTTTTTACAAATGAGTCCCTTTATACATATCTATATATTGATATGACAGTGTCTAAAATATTATGAAAACTTTGATTCGGTCTTTACATCCCCACTTTAGTGATGACATTGTTTAATGATGATAAACTGTCACGATTCTGTTCTCTCCTCACTCTGGTGCAGTACCTCACAGTGACACTACCATACCATGGTGCTGTTGTAGGCTGCTGCACTCAGACTAAAGAGATCTGAATCTGTTCCCAGCTGGCCCTACCTTGCCGTCCCTATTTAGTTTAGTCTCTTCCCTTCCTCTGGGCCAGTTTAATTTCATATTGTCGCTTTTGGGCCTGGGTCCTGTGTTCCTTGAGCCAACCACATTCCTGAGTTCCTTGAGCTAGCTGTACCCCTGAGTTCCTTGAGCTGTCTGCCCTCCTGTGTTCCTGAGCTTGCAGCCCTCCTGTGTTCCTGAGCTGGCTGCCCTCCTGTGTTCGTAAGCTGGCTGCTCTCCTTCATTCCTTGAGCTAGCTTCATCCCTGTGCCCAGAGGCCCTGCTCCTTTCTTTTATATTTAGTGTTCGGTTGTGCATTATTCTTTCATGTTCTTTGGTGCAATAGATGGGAGGAGACATATCCTGCCAGTAGGTCATATAATCAGTAACGCTCCATTTAGATAATATATGGGACTTTAAGGTTATAATTTAACATTGTGTTTTAAAACAGTGATATTTTTGTTATAGATCTTAGCGCTTTAGTCCACTTAATTTTCTACTTTCTTGTTTTAAATATAGTGACCATTAACCTCTAGGTCACAGTGGATTTGTAGCAGCAAGATCTATATTTAGGATCAGCCCATTGGCCAATTAGTTAACTATTGGCCAATAAGAAAAAGATGAAAATCCACAACTAGTTTACAAGATTCAAATGTCACTGACACAATACATGTTTCTCCCCTTAGGATGGAAGATCCGAGGTGTATGGTTCCCTACTCTATTCTGTGAGTTTGATTCTCCTCTGTGCACATTCTTGAAATAAGTGTACACTAGACTGCATAAAGTGACCATTATAATCCATGTATTTGTCAGCATGGGCTGCATGCCTTCGGCTAAGCCCCAAATTAAAACATCAGCTCATCCCAGGTAAAAAAAAAAAAAGAAAATGAAGGACGAGGGGCTCGAGCAGAACCAGAGGAATTCTGGGACAAGTCAACTGCACTGGACAAGACAAATAACATTCCCATTGATTTTGACCTGTGGAATGCTAGAGAGATGTTCAACTCTCAAAATGCGCTGAAGACCTCTCTAGCATTCGAGGAGTCAATAGCCCTTTGAAATCAATAGGGATTTGGGAAATTGTTATTTGTCCATATTGTGCAGCTGGGTGGAGTGGAATGAATTAAGGTGTGGTAGAGATGTGATAAAGAGGCAATAACTTCTACAAGGCTATAAACTCTTCCGAGTCCTATGTTATTCTATGGAGCCTATGTATGAAGATCACCAAAGCTTGACTGATCTTAGGGCATAGGCTCCACAGAATAACAAAGGTAATGTAGAGTTTATTATACTGAAGAAGTCATCTCTTCACTGTCTATTTATCACACCTTAGTTAGTACATAACCTCCCGATTCATCTTAGTACATCAGCCTCAGTGAGTGCACTAGCTGTGTCTCCCAGGGGAAGATGTACTAAGTTGTGATAAAGATGAGATTAACTCTCCAGTGAGGGGAAACACTACAGCTCCTGTGCTATTCTATGGAGTCTATGAACTAACATCTCTCCAGTCTAAAAGGAGGCTTCATAGACTCATATAACCCATTTGGGCTACAGGAAATAAAGAAGATTTAAAGGAGAAGCAAAAACTCCTAATATTAGCCCCCACTTACCTTAGTGTGGCTAGAAAATTAGAATGGCCCCTGTAAATTTTGCCCTGGTACTCTTGTTCAAGAAATAACATATTTAAACTGTCCTGGGTGTCATGTCCATGGAGGAAGACATGATAGTTACTGGCAGTTTGTCTTTTGTTTTAAACTGAAGCAGGCAGAGTGTATGAGACTGCTTAACCATTTAAGGATCAGAAGGATGTGCAACATATTGTGAAGTAATGCATTGCACACCCTTCTGGTCCATAAAGGGTTAAAATTACCATATGCAGTGGGCAAAGTTTGGGTCCTGTGGTCCGGCTAGAAATTGTCATGTCCTCCTCCATGGACGTCACATGTGGGACTAACTAAAAATGTTATCTCTTGAACAAGGCACAAGAGCAAAATTTATAGGGTCTATTAGGATTTTCTTGCTATAGTAAGGTAAGTGAGGGGTTATTACTATGAAGTGTTTCTCCTTTAAAGGGATAGTAATGTTTCACAAAAACAGCAGCTTCAATTAATCTTCATAGTATATGAGCCATAGAGAGTGTTATTTCAATACTGTCAGAGTTGTGGTTCAGGAGTAATTGAAGGATAAAGTTTCCCCTCCCGCCCCTTTTACCTAGTGTAAGCCCCCACTCCTCAGATGTGGAATCCAGTCCATAGACCAGACAGCTGACAGCAGGGGACAATCTTCTATTGTGAGAACAATGAAAACCCTGCCCCCCTTGACTGGTTTTTCAGGTTTTTCCTTATCTTAATTGAAGAGTGTCCCTCTCTGCAATCTACCTGGACACTCCCTGCTGCTCTGAGGTGAGCAGTGTTATATCAGTAAAAGGGTCGGGAGGGGGATACTTTGTCATTCAATTACTCCTGAACTACAACTCTGACAGAATTGAAATAACACTCTCCATGGCCCAAATACTATGATGATTAATTAGAGCTGCTTTTATTATGAAACATTACTATCCCTTTAAAAACCTATCACACTGAATTAAATTTATTTCTGAAAAAAAGTATGTCTTTTTCAGTGCCACGGTATTTGCTAATTAGACTTTTTCATGCACTGAGAGCTTAATTAGCTTACAGTAACATATGGTGCTACACTCACTGAGTTCATCATAGAGAAATAATGGCATGAATATCTCCTAAACTGTCTATCTGCTGATCTTTTTTCTAACGCAATACATAACCAGTTTTAAATGTTCTCAGTCAGATATGCTGAATTTAAGATGACAGGTCCAGTGTAAAGGAATCCAGATGCTAAAATGTTTCTTTTTCTACAACACAGAATGATATATAGAATGTATACAATTATTTTCATACTTTCTTATAATAAACAACATATGATATTGCATGAGGGAGTGTCCTGTGCATTTGAATTTTCAAAACCCAGTGGGCTAAAGTGAATATGTTAACTGTGCAGATTTAGTCTCATTTAATAGTTGATGAATCTAAGCTCATCCAGAGTTTTGTTCTCTGACTTGCTCAGATTAATCTGCATATTAATTACTCACATGCCCAGAAAACCATCTCTCTGAACATTCTTAGGCTGCTAAGATCTATCAGTCTCCACCTGAGAGATGGAATAAATTACTTGGAAGGAATAATCATGCAAATACATTCCAGGTTGAAACTCTCACCGAGACAATGATTTTGAAAGGTGAAAGATCCTCGTTAAGTTGACTAGGCGAGATAAGGGGGGGAGTGTAAAAATGAGTGGCCATGCTGGACAAAGAGGCTCAGTCCCCAAACAGCCAGTACTGAATGCTGAAAACCAGAGTTTTCAAGTACCCTTGTTTTGGGTATAATCAGTGTTTTGTGTGTATGAAAGCTATATTAGTCACCTGTCTTTTTAGGGTCTTCCTGGAAGTCCTGGGTTGCCTGGACCACCAGGGCCCCCTGGCCCCCCAGGAGTGGTGTACCTCAGTGTAAGTATTGGCCTGAGGGTCTATTTAGTATCTTTTTTTTCTTGCACCCCTTTGCAGCCAGAAGGGTCTAGAATTCCTACATTGGTTTGCAATTGAGTTAAGATATAGGAAGTGATGCTTACTTGGCATATGTCTCTTCTTGCAGAGGGTGTACCCTATCCCACCTCGACCGCACTGCAAGCAGATGGTAAGGAAGGATTGCTATCTCTATGACTGGACATCTTAGTGTATTAGGGACATATTCAGCATCTGTATTCTGTAGATCTGTACACCCAAGAGCAGTGCTTTTCAAACTTTGTTGCTGTAGTGAAATCCTTTAGGTTTAGATGAAATATTTTGACCCCCCAAGGTCTCTTTCATATGGTGACTAAAATATCACAGCCTCCCATTTCCATCATCCATGTTCTTAAGTCATTCACTTCTCATGCTTTCCCCCAGAATTCCAGTTGCTGGGTCGGGGACATTGGCTGGTGCCCATGTTTGTTGCCCATTCGTTGGCAGTTACAGTGGGCATCGTAAACCTCTAATGGTTACTATTGTTAATTCTGCCAGTGGCACCGTAGGCTGCTGTACAGATCAGTCATGTTACAAAGGTACTGCATTCATACATAAACACACTAAAGTCGTACTATACTTGACCACATATGATGTCTGACCCCACCAGCCTTCTTCCCCTGCCCACTAGTAGCTGCAGATCCTCAGATACATTGTCAATTGACCCCTTTCCTTCTGTTTTCTATAGGCAATGGTGGAGAGCAGAGCTCCAGTGTTGCCCTCTGTTTCAAACAGTACAGTGGAACGACTCCTCATGCTCAAGCCTTTCAAGGTACTTCCAGGTTGCAACACAGAAGTACATGGTAAAAAGTGAGCACTTAGAGAAACCGATCCACTATTATGCTTGAAACTGTGGGCAGTGAGTGTGCACTGCTCTCCATCACTAAGAAGAACAAATTAAGTTAGATATTATATTGGGCTGCCCACTAGTGCTGGCCCAGCCCAATTAATGGCTGCGACAGTGAAGCCTGATGAGGATCCCACTGAGCTTTAGGCTCCTGGCATACACTGGGTTATCCCAAGTTTTAAAATGGCTCTGGAAGCAATGAGCTGAAGACATCTCTAATATTCAGAGGGTCAGACGCCCATTTTATTAAGTGGAAATGTTTGTTTGTTATATGCGGGGCAGTAGGTTGACACAATATTTCGCCACATTTGCCATTATACATATAGTCTATTGAATCTTGTTGTAATGAATTTCTCTTCTTCAGTTATTGCTAAAATGTTCAATATTTCCATAAAAATATTTTTAGAGGCCATCATCTATCTACATCTATCTAATATAAAAGGCTAACCTGGTGCTGGTCGCGGTTTCTATATCGGTGGCAGCCACACCCTGAGGTGGCAGTAGGGAGGAGTTATCCCACACTGTAGGAATTTGTCAAGGGGCAGTGGTTTTAGAAGGAGTGGCCTGGGGACCAAGTTACCAGCAAAGCCACCTGGCTAGTCCTGTCAAAATCAATGCACACACCCTCCCTTTCCATAATTTACCTCCCAATTTCACCCTCCCAGCCCCCATTTTGAATCCACCTTTGCCTCATAACCTCCCTGTCCCTCAGCTTCCCCCTTTGTCTCATTGCCTCCTCCTCCTTCCCTCAGATTCCCCCTTCCATTTGCCTCATCACCTAAAGCTTTTTTCTGCTGCATCAACTTCCATTTGCCCCATCATGCCTCTTTGAACCACTTAACACACCATCACTTGCCTTCATTCCTTCCACCACATCAACATTTGTTGCATCATACCTCTTCACCTCTCCCACCTACAGGATCGCCACGCAACTTCTTTTCTCTCAGCCCCTTTGCCTTACCACCATACCATCTTCCCTGGACCCAAGATCTGGAGTGAGAGAGAGAGAAAATATATATGTGTGTGTGTTTTTATTTTCCATAATAAAGGTTTGGAGAGGTGCAGACACATTAAAAAACAAATTGTTTTTGAGCTGCAGGGGCAATTCCGTGCCCATCTTGCTAGTATCTTTTATATTGACAGATATAGGACTTGGGCTGCCAATGTGATATCACATGTTTTCTTCTTTCTGAGCAGGTACCTAATGGAGAAACAAGGGACAAAGGTGAGATTCAGAACAAGTTTTGTTATCCAGGCTCATTCTTTACATGTTCCTATCTCTCATCCCCTATTTCACTCAATGAGGTTACTGTACTCAGAAGAATTTGAGCAATTCTTGAGCAAAGCAAGTGCACCATAGAGGACACACAAAATATATGCATTGCTTCTCAATATATTGGAAATCTCATAATTCAAGGGGTTAAAAGCACCATTTAAATTGGGAATGTCAAAAGCATACACGTCTAAGAAAAGCTGCATACTTGAAATTTTATTCTAAGGAGGGATAAAAAAATGGCTGCCTATGTCTAAGCTATTATTGTTTGGGGAAGGTCTGAAGCAAATAATGAAATGTAGAGATGGACAAGAAGTAAAAAATGTTTCCATGGTAATTTTTGCAGAAATGTTTCAACTTCCAGCATTTCTAGCAAAATTTCCAGTCCATAGAACATACATCCAATTTCCAGCTTTTCCCCAATGCCAATAACTTTCCTTAGAGAACCTTGCCATATTTCCACTATGCTTTGTGTGGCTGCAATATACAGTAATACTGCTGCTGAGGGATGACGTGCAGAAATCAACAGGTGAAAGTAAAAATTGTGATCAGGCAGAGTCCTACAGTAAGGTATACCTTGAAAAAAATGTTTGCATGCTGAGTCCCTTTATCTTTTGCCCATGACACTAACAACCTGCTTGTAGAAGTCTGGCACAGGCATTTTTGAAAAATAACTGCAGCTTGGGATTTACCAGCAGGGTGCAACACATGACATCAGATCTTTAAAACCTCTGTTTTCAACAAAAGAAAAGGGCAGCATGTCAACCACCAACATTTTGGTAAGTTTTCCATTCCACTGGCATACTTTTGGATGATTTTTGTAGAATTTCTGAGTGTTCTGAAAGCCCTCAGCATTGGTCTGTGTAGGAAAGTTATCTATATGATTAGTAGCCTTTAGTTACTAGTGGTAATGGCTGGTGAACAGGTGTTAACAGCTTTGGGTGGTATTGGTCTCAATAGTGGTGATGGAGGTGATGAGCTGACTTGATGCTGATCATCTACACAGATCTCTAACTCAACAACATCATCATCAACATCATCATCATTTGGAGGAGGAGATATGGGTGACTGAGATACTACTAATGAGAAAAACAACACACTCCCTGCAGACACATCTAATACATTAGTAAAACCAACTCAATGCATGCTCTGGCCACTTTATGGAATCCTCCAGCCAATGCTGACACCATCACTGACCTTTTGGAGTCTGATTTAAATCAATTAAATGATTTTCCTCTATGGTGCATTTGGTTTTCTCCAGAATTGCTTCAGTTCTTCCTAGTACATCAGACTCAGTATTACTGTACATCTATATTCTCTCTTTCATTCTTCATAGCTTAACACCTTAACTATCCTTGATGTGCCAGGACCGTCATGCTGGTCCCGGCACTTTAGATCTGGTGACAGCTCTGGCACGTCACGGAATTCTGGGATGGCAGCACGGCTGCATGCTGCTCTGCTATCCCAGAGTCCGTTGAGCAAATAAAAAAAAAAAAAAAAAGAAGCTCCGTGGTACTTAATGGGTGCCAGCACCCGGGTCGACTGGTCTTTAAGGGTTTAAAACTAACATTTTATTTTCAGTTTAAATAATTTTGCAATAATCATAAACTGCCTAGATTTTTTACTACCTTCACCTATTGTTTTTGCTTTTATGTCCCTGAGAGGGAACTCCCTGGATATCTGCTTCCAGAGAGTTTTCTGGTCAGTAGATCATAAGAGCAGGATGTAACACAATGAAAACAATCCCTGCAACACTAAGTGATCTATGTTATCTTTTTTACTTGGATCACTATACCTGTTTTCACAGTCTCTAACAGAAAGCTGTCCCTCCTCAGTCTAGTTCACTTTTAAAACGTTGCAAAACAGTTTAAAACATCACGGCACTATAAACATGTCGCAGTGATTAAAAGGACGACATGAGAATCTTACCCTGCCAGAAAAGAGCGAGATTCTCATGTTGTGGGTATTAAACAGAGCAGCTTCCAATATGTGAATGTATAACTGACCTGGACTTGCAAACCTGCTCCGGGCTCTCTCCCCTTGTCTGTAGTTATCAAGCAGCTCAGCGCTGCTCCGGGCTCTCTCTCCCCTTGTCTGTATCATCAAGCAACTCAGCACTGCTCTGGGCTCTCTCTCCCCTTGTCTACGTGCAGCGCTGAGATGCTTGATAACTATAGACAAGGGGAGAGAGAGCCTGGAGCAGTGCTAAGCTGCTTGATATCTACTGCTTGATAAAGTTAGATAGAACTGCTTCTGAAAATCAGTCTGTGTGAAGGGTTATATTATATGCTGGGTGGGTGCTTATGCAGTGATTCTTCTAGCAGTTGGAGAAGGATTGAAGGATTATGGGGAAATCAGAGAGGACATCATTGTGCGCCCTTTTAATCACAGTGACATGTTTATAGTGCCGTGACATTGCATGATGTTTTGTGTACAACACTTTAAAAGGATACCCGTCATTCATACATTCACATTCTTCCCCTCTTCAACCCAGAATGTTTGCTCTCTTTTTGATGTTACGTTTTTTTGACCCCTTGGATGTGTTTTGAGATATCTCTATCATCAGTGAGTTTTTTTTTATCTCCTTTTTGTTCCATGTTCACTTCTTTTTCTTCATTTGTTCTCTAATGGTTTTTATTTTCTCCAAGGCTCTGACACAGCTTCTGCTGATCCCCAGAGGAATCTGAAGGTAATATTAAATCAACACTCAAGGGCAGTTTTACAGGGATAGTAAACCTTTCCTATATATATGTCTTCCTGCTGAGTAAAAGAACAGCTATCACACTGCTGGGAGTTGTTTTGATCCAAAGTTATATGCATTCAAACTATTGCTGTTATTGTTTTACATTAAAGGGATAGTAATACTTACAATGTAAAAAAAAATAGGTTGTAGGGTTTATCCCTCTGAGTAAAACAAGGGTACTTCCACTGCTGAGAGGTATTTTATTTAAAAATTATAACAGCTCAAACTTGATTTTTTTAGGTGCAATATCACAGTGGCCTGAAAATTTACAGTGTCGCTGTTGCTACACCATCCTATGGAGATTTGTGGTCTACAGACCAGAGCAGTCCATAGGATGTTGTAGCAACAGCGCCACTGTAAATTTTCAGGCCACTGTGATATTGCACCTAAAAAGTTTGAGCGGTTATAATTTTTTAATAAAATATCTCTCAGCAGTGGGAGTACCCTTGTTTTACTCAGGGGGATAAACCCTACAACATATTTTTTTTACATTTTAAGTATTACTAGCCCTTTAACAGCACCTTCTGGTGTCCAGTGATGTCACCTACAGTTTACCTGGTATCTATGATATTCTATGGAAGAGGTGAACCTCTGGCTCCAGTTCTTCATAAGATGTGATAGTAACAGTTTCATCAATTCTTGACAGTTTGAATGTTTATGCATGCTATATAATAATTCGCTAGGATGTTTGTCAGAAGCCATCATGTGCAGAAGAGACTGCCCGAACGCACAGAATGCTTGAAGCATTCTGTGCGTTCGGACAGTCACTACAGCACTTGACTGCATTGCGTGCGTCCCCAGTGAGGCTGCGGCAGTATGCAGAGCAGGACCAGCCTCTTAACATCACCCGGACCTTGGCCCATATACCCTTGTTTTACACTAGTTTTGAATAAAACAACTGCCTGATGTGGGAATGTCCTTATTTTACTTAACAGGAAAATACTTTTATGGAATTCTGAATGGAGGCTCCCAACTATAGGAAAACATTAAGAATCTTTTTTTAAGCATGGGTGGGCACTCTGAGGTCCTGCAGCTGATCTGGTCTACAATTCCCATCATCCCCAGCTGTTGGCTGGCTGGGGTGACATGAATTTTAGGCCTGAATGGCCAAAGAGCCTCAGGTCACCCAGTCTTACTCTTAAAGGGATAGTAATATCTGAAAAAAATGCAGCTCCGATTGATCCTCACATGACGTGGGCCATGCAAAGCTGTATTTCAATATTTTCCATTGGTTTGTAGTTCAACAGTAATTAAATTCTAAAGTATCCCCCCTCCCTCCCCTTTCACCTACGTCATGCTTCCTCTCTAAGCCGGTTGGATGGAGTGCAGCTAGGGACAATCTTCAGTAAGCATATGGAAAATACTGCCCTCCTTCTTCAAGGGGGGCAGGGTTTTCCTTATACGCAGTGCCTGAAGATTGTCCCTCGCTGCAAGCTGTATAGTTGCATGATCAGATTCCACATTTTTAATTCGTTAATCCTTTTATTGACAGACGTATCCAATGCATTGGTTTGTAACGTAGCAGATAACACGCACATAATGGCTACTACTATTTAGGATATCTACTGTAGTATCTATTTTCATAATGCACATCCTGTATAAAACATTGTATGTTTGTTTACTCATACATACAATTGCATGTGTAAATTGTTTCATTATCTGCACGGGCAGAGCTGTCCCAGTATTGCTAGTATTATGTAACATATAATCCATACCTGCAATACAGGCAGCAATTGCACTTCCTCATACATACATAACACTGGAAAGATCTGATTCAGGCAGTGTTTAAAATATGTATGAAATATATTTCACAGTGTAGCTCCATTTCAATTGTAAGCTCTGTGGTATCACTGGTATAGCTCCATTCCAATTGTAATCTCTGTGGTATCACTTGTGTTGCTCTTTCAATTGTAAGCTCTGTGGTATCACTTGTGTTGCTCTATTTCAATTGTAAGCTGTGTGGTATCACTAGTGTAGCTACATTTCAATTGTTAGCTCTACGGTATCATTAGTGTAGCTAGATTTCAAATGTAAGCTATGTGGTATTACAATTGAAATGGAGCTACACAAGTGATACTAGAGCTTACAGTTGAAATGAGGCTACATTGCAGCTCTGTTTAAATTGTAAGCTCTGTGGTATCACTTGCTTTACTTCACAACATTAATGCCAATTATAAGATATATGTTTTATTAATTTTTTTTATTCCATCAAAGGTTAGGATACCTCTATTAAATTTACAATGTCATATCATAAAGATGTGGTGTGCTTTTTGGACTTGAAAATCTTTCTCCATGAGGGGAAAATTACTACCAGCTTATTCTCAAAACCCACTAATCGCAATAGTCTGCTACATGCAGCTAGTTTCATTCTGGGTCACTTACCAGAGGATTACCTTACTCTCAGTTGATCCTCACAGTAAGGAACAATACAGAGTCTATTAATGCAATCATACGGGTTAAGAAAATTGATCAGGACTTTAGTCAAAGTGGATATGACCGCAAGTTTATTGCCACTCAAGTTGATTTTCTGGTGAAACTCAACATTCTTTGCTAAATAGACCCAAGAGAGATCCAATGAGAAATCTAATGATATCTGCTACTACATATAACCCCAAGAGTCCCATGTTACAGAGCGCTGTCCATGGACTTTGGCCAATATTACAGTCTGATGCTTCCTTACCATTTGGTGATACACCTGTTCCACTGATGGGCTATCGAATAAGCCGGAATTTGCAAGACTTATTGGTTTATAATAACCCTAGTAAATGTTATATGAAAAAGAGAACCACTGGTGAGGATAAGAAGAAAAGCTGGCTCACTAAATCCCTGAAAACTGGCAGTGTACTGTGTGTGGGCTTTACCACTTGCAGGCAGTTATTGATGGGTTCTTCTTTTCATCAACCACACAAAAATTATATCATCTATGTCAAGCACACGTTGCCATGCACCACTATGCATGTGATCTATATACTGTGGTGCCCTTGTGGCTTGGCCTATTTTGGAAAAAGAGGATTTTAGTCTTACCTGTTAAATCCTTTTCTCTTAGTCCATACAGGTTACTGGTAACTTTGGGTAGAGATCCGCCCCTTTAATTGTAGGCAGGAACAATTCTAGAATTGTATGCAGGGGGTGGAGCCTACCTCCTCTCCTTGGCTGCAGTTAGCCAACCAGCTCCAGAAAGATTTGAGACACTAACTATTGACTAGATAGTGGAAGGGAAAGAAGACTCCTGTGACATGACCCCGAAGGACCCCCACGGTCTGCCACAGGAAAGCCAAGCATGGTTACTTGACAGGGTGGGAGATCAGTAACCTGTATGGACTAAGAGAAAAGGATTTAACAGGTAAGACTAAAATCCTCTTTTCTCTGTCGTCCAATAAGATTACTGGTAACTTTGGGATGTCCAACCACTGAGTTTCCCAGAGGCGGGAAGGAAGGCAAGGACCAGGCGCAAGGCCCCCAAAGACACCATCAGATTAGAGATAGCCCAACAAAACAATGAAGTATCAACAGACACTGAACAGGGGTAACAACACCCCAAACTGAACTAGAGCCAACAGGGCTCAAAAGTGAAGGAAGCACCAAGAACCGAAGAAGATCCTAGACAGGTAAGACTGCCTCCAGGATTTTCCTCCCAAAGCTGGCGTCAGCTGATGCCAGCACATCAACACGGTAGTGCTTCGAAAAGGTGTGCACAGACAACCAATTGGCAGCCTTGCACAACTGATCAGCAGAGGCCTGATTTTTGTAAGCCCAAAAAGCCCTAGTAGATCTTGTAGAATGAGCCGTGACCCAAAAGGGAACAGGCTTCTTCATTAGCTTGTGAGCCTTACAAATAGTGGACTTGATCCAAGAAGCAATAGTCACTTTGGATGCAGGTCTTCCTACCCTGGGACCCTTAGGAATGCCGAACAGCGCATCAGACTCCCTGATAGACTCAGTGCGATGTACATAACACTTGAGACAAGGCACCACATCCAACAAGTGGAGATACCTCTCCTTGTCAGAGGTGGGGTCAGGGCAGAAAAAAGGCACCACCATATCCTGATTGATGTGGAACTCCGAAACCACCTTCGGAAGAAACTCCTGAGAAGTGCAAAGCACCGCCTTGCCCTTGTGAAACACCAAAAAAAGGTGGTTTACAGGACAGAGAGGAATTCTTGAAGGGAGGACAAGCGTGAGCAACGCCCTAGAAGCAAACCTTGACATCAGGAAGGATGGCAATGCGCCTCTGAAAGAAAACAGAGAGAGCAGAAATCTGAACCTTAAGGGAACTCAAACTGAGGCCCTTATCCACACCATCCTGCAAAAAGGCCAGGACCGTAGGCAGATCAAATTCCTGAGACAGGTCCTTATCAGAACACCAAGACAGAAAAGTCGACCAGACACGGTGGTAGATCTTGGAAGAAACAGGTTTGCGGGCACTGTGCATAGTAGCCACCACACCAGAAGAAAAGCCTTTCTTATTCAATATTGAGGATTCAATTTCCAAGCCGTCAAAGCTAGTCAATGAACATCCTCCTTCCACAGGTAACCCTGTAGAAGAAGATCCGGAGTGGCTCTGCCACTAACAGATCCAGGAGCTCAAGAAACCGAGCTTGGCGAGGCCAGTACGGAGCAATCAGAATGACTGGACAGTGTTACAGTCGCAATTTCCGTAACACCCTATACAACACTGGGAGGGGAGGAAAGATGTAGGCCAGAGAAAATAACCAAGGAACGGACATTGCATCCACCGCCAGAGCTAGAGGGTCTCTCCACCGAGAGCAGAACCTTGGAACCTTCCTGTTGTGTCTTGTCGGCATCAGGTCGATGTAAGGAAGACCCCACTTTTGAACAATGAGGGTGAACACCTCTGGGTGCAGTTCCCACTCTTCGTTGTCCACTGTATGTCGACTGAGGAAGTCTGCCATGACGTTGTCTACACCAGGAATGTGCACTGTGGATATGGCAGTAACGTGTTCTACTGCCCAGGACAAAATAGCCTTGACCTCTAACCAAGCGGCGAGACTTCTTGTTCTGCCCTGCTTGTTGATGTAAGCTACGGCCGTGGCGTTGTCGGACTGTACCTGGACTGTACAGTCCTTCAGCGGAGATGTCCAATGATGAAGGGCATGAAATATTGCCCGAAGCTCCAACATGTTGATGAGAAGGAGAGATTCCTCCGGAGACCACTGACCCTGAGCACTCAGGTGACCCAGGACCGCTCCCCAGCCGGAGAGGCTGGCATCTGTCATCACCGTGGTCCAGAAGGATACCAGGAAGGACTTGCCTTTCAGCAGATCGGAAAGGTCGAGCCGCCAGGACAAACTCAGTTCCACGTGAAGAGGGAGGGACACTGACATCTTCAGAAGTTCCGGCTAACCCTTGCACACCTGGATCACAAACCTCTGGAGTTCCCCGGTCTGCGCCATGGCAAATGGGACCGCTTCTATGGTGGAGATGAATTTTCCCACTAGAGATGACAGCATGACACCATGCTCTTCTGAGTTTCGAAGAGAAGGCACAGGAAGACCAGATGCTGGGATGGGACAAGGTCTGACTTGTCCATGTTGATGATCCACCCATGATGGGTGAGAGCGTGAATGCATTGCTGAACCTGATGATGAAGAAGTTCCGCAGAGGGGGCTTTCAGAAGCAGGTCGTCCATGTATGGAGTAACTCTGATGCCGTTCCGATGGAGGACGGACAGTAAGGCTCCCAGGACACGGTTGAAAACTTGAGGAGCAGTAGTCAGACCAAAGGGAAGAGCTGAAAACTGAAAATGCCCTCCGTCGCAGGCAAATCGGAGATACTGTCGGCTCTCTGGATGAATGGCAATGTGTAAATACGTGTCCTGAAGACTTGATAAAGGCTCAGTGAGCCTTGATAAAGGCTCAGTGAGAAAGCCAAAACATTGACTTTGATGATTAAAAACGTATCTGTTTATAAAAATTCCTGTCAGTGTTACAATCATATCTATCTAGCTATCTATACACACATACACCACTCGCTGGTACTTTTCTCACTTCAAAAATATAAGTGATTGTGAAATGAGTTTAAAAATCACTTATGTGATTCTTCTATTAATACATTAGATTAAGAGATATTTTTATTTTCTATTTACTGCATGATGTCACCTATTTCTTAGCTTCTGAGTAAGACCCAAATAATCACACCTTTATACATTAAAACACCTCCTGTGTGGGCTTCTCTGTCTCATGCTCAAATCTCCAGGAAAAGGCAGGGAGGGAGAGGAATCCCCAGTCCATCTACTTCCACTAACTAACCAAGCAGCTTAGTCATTTGCCTCACAGTTGAAGGAGAAGACTTGGGCAAACCTCTCCTGTCATGTGACACACGCTACTTGACCAACACTGTAGGGGGAGGACTTAGGCCTTATGTACAAAAGAAAAGTGGAGCAAACTAACTGCACTATAACAGATTTATTTGGTGTTTTTTTTACCCCTTGAATGCTAGAGAGATCTTCAACACAATTTAGGTCAATGGGGCATTGGTTAGCCCCAGAATTACTCCAATTTGTTTTTATAAAAAAGGCCCACCTGCCTCTCAGTTGTGAGGAAGATATGGCTCGTCTTTCAATAGAAGAGGATGGCTTCTGGAATCCTCTCTCTACCTATGATTGTGAGACAAATAATACTTATCTTACTGAATGGAGGTAGAATGCTTAGAGAATGGTCTCCCCTCAATCATATGACACTTGCTGCTTGTCTGACACTGGAGTGAGAGGACTTAGGGAGTCCCTCCCAGATCTTGTTTAGGAAAGACAGGAAGACCTCACAAAATATGGATAATATGTGGTTGACCTTGGAGTCAGGGGCAGAACATGTGAATTAACCAGAATAGTACAGTAATATCAAACTGGAATATTGAAGCATTTCCCTTTTGGGTTTCAGGTGCAGAGTTGGGTGTTCCAGACCAAAGATGAGATGTTACAGGCCTGGGAGGAGGTAACAGAGGGCAGCTTGGTATACGTAAAGGAGCAGAGCAGGGCCTTCTTCAGGACAAATGTAGGATGGAGCAAGATAATGGTATGACTAACCAACTATGCACTATGATGTGTGCATAAATATGTATTGTTTCTCTCTCTCTCTCTCTCTCTCTCTCTCTCTCTATATATATATATATATATATATATATATATATACTCATCCATTATGACTCCTCCTTATAGAAACTACCAACACTACCTATAAATGCTGTCATTGAACTATATTACTCCTCAATATAACTGTTATTTAATATAACCCCTTCCTGTAACTTTTCATTGCTCCATATTATTTCTCCTATTAATGCCTCATATTACTCCATATAATTCCTGCTATTACTCAGTACAACCCATCCCAACAGCTTCATCTACTGCTTCATGTAAACTTTCCCTACAACCCATCTCTATATCTCCCGCTATTGCTCCATGTGGCATCTTCCTACATCTCTTCCTATTAATCCATATAATGTCTACCTACAGTTGCTCTTATTGCTTTATCTAATTCCCTCAATTTACTCTTCCTCTCTATCTCTTTCAGCTGGAGAATTCAGATCCCATTCTCTCTGCTGATGATCCATCAGTTCCAGAAGAACTTACAGTCAGTATATGATTTGAACAACTCATCCATAAGCAAATATTCAAGTTTCTACTCTAACAGGGATGTGTGTCAACATGAATCTCACTCACTGACATTATTTTCACTGGGGAAGGAGAATCTTTCACTCAATACCACTTGCAACTCTGTTCCATGTGGTAAACTAAGTTTGCCAATATTAACAGGATACAATCCAATTGCACATATGGGAAATTAAAAACAATATGCAAATGTATTTGATTAAAGGAGCATTAATTATTTTCTGAAAATAAAACAGAGGATTTTACTGTTAAGTCCTTTTCTATTAGCCCATGTGGAACACAGGAACCAAGGAGGTCATGTTCACATCTCATGGAGGACAGGGCACTTAAAAGAAAAGTTAAGGCTTCTGAGGTGGAGACTCCCCTCTTCCCTCCACTTTACCCTGCCTACTCTCAGTTTCAATGAAAAGACAGAAGAGATGAGAGGAAAGAAGGCAATCCCCTGAACAAAGACTCCAAAAGGACCTATCCACCCAGGGATTTAAACTATATGCTTTTTTATTCTGGGTGGGGATCCTGCTAAACACATGAACTAAGAGAAAATGATTTAATGGTAAGTTCACTAAAATCCTCTTTTCTCTGTCGTCCAATGTCGAACACAGGAACCATGGGGATATACCAAAGCATCCACCAAGATTCCTGGGATGGAAAAAGAGAGAAAAAAAAACTCCACTGGAGATCAGTATACACAGGACTAACTGCTACAAAATAAACCTCAGATGTGATCAGGCACCAACAATCAACGACAGTTCTGTAGAAGAAAACATTATTTGATGGATCCTTTTACAGGCACCAGAGGCTGAAGGATCTTCCAGCCAAAACTTGCCTCAGCTGAGGCCAGGACATTCACAGGGTAGTGTTTGCTGAAAGTATGCAAAGACGACCACATCGCCACCTTACACAGTTGCTCAGCAGAGGCCCATTTCTTTTAGGTCCAAGAGATGCTCACCTTATGGTGGAGTGCACCGTGACTCGAAAAGGAACAGGTTTCTTACTGAGGACATGTGCCTGACAAATGGTCGCCTTTATTCAGGAATCAAGGGTAGCCTTAGACAGAGCCTGACTGCAAGTGGGCCCTCAGGATTGACAAAAAGAGAGTCAGTCAGATTTGTTAAAAGGCTGGGAGCAATGAATGTAGTACTTAAACAATTTACCCGTACAACAGATGAAGATCCTGCTCTGAAAGCAGCTGGACAGAAGGAAGGGAGGACAATTTGCTGGTTGATGTACATTTTCAAAACAGCCTTGGGCAAAAAGCCCCAGGGAGTTCCCAAAACCACTCTGCCCTGGTTAAAAATCCAGAAAGGTGAACTTGTAAGACAAGGCCTGAAGTTCAGCAACCCACCAAACAGACACAATGGCCAAAGGAAAAGTCGTCCTGAGTGTCAGAAGATGCAGAGATGTAGCTTAAAGAGGTTAAAGAGGAGGCTTATGAAGCACTCTGAATACCAGATTTAAGTCCCACAGAGGAATGTGATCCTGAAAAACAGGATAGGTTTGCAACACCCCCTGCACAAAGATCTTAATATTAGAAAGTAATTTAATGTGTCAATGGAAAAGGACAGAGATCCAAGATCTGTACCTTGATGGAACTAAGGCTGAGACCTTTGAAAACACCATCTTGAAAAAATGTCCAAACCACTGGAAGACTGAAAGGCTGTGGATGAAAATTCAGTTTACACACCCCTGACAGAATATGTACCAGACCCTATGAGAGGCCTTGGATAAAACTGGCTTTCTAGCTTGAAGCATGGTAGAGATTACAGCATCTCAAGAAACATTTTCTTCAAGATGCTGACTCCAAAGCCAGCCTCTCCACCTAAGGGTGACATACTGGGCCTTGAGTCAGAAGATCTGGTCCTAGTGGCAGGTGGAAAAGGTCTTTAATGGGTTGATTGAGAAGATCAAAGAGTCAGGCTTGACAGGGCCAGATGGGAGCGATCAGGGTGATTTGAGCTCTCTCTGAGATCAGAGGAGAGGAAACACATATGCTAGATGGAAATTCCAAGGCATGGACATCTGATCTATGCTGAACGCCAGAGGATCCCTTGATCTGGCACTGAACAGAGGACCCTTTCAGTTCAAGTAGGAGACCATGAGATCCACTAATGGTAATCCCTAGTGGTGCATGATCAGATCAAAAATGATCTTGTTGAGTTCCCAATTTCTGAGACCCAGATATTGGTGAACTAGAAAGTCTATGACCACATTTTCTACTCCTCGTATATGAACCTCAGAGACAGCTGGAATGTGAGTCTCAGCCCATTGGAGGATCTCCATAACCTCAGTCCAAACTGAAATGCTTCTGGTTCTTCCCTGACGGTTGATGTAGGCAACCACTGCCACATTGTCTGACTGGATCATCACCAGCTTTCGAAACATAACATGAGACCAGTGATGTTACACTAGGGGAATCACCCTCAACCCCGGAATATTTATTAGAAGACTATCCTCTCTAGTCCAATGGCCTTGAACTGTTGAGGGACCCAGGGTAGCCCATCAGGCTGGCATCTGTGGTCATCACCCACTCCAGGATGACAAATAGACATCCTAGCATCAGATGGGGCCTCTGAAGCCACCAGAGATGGTCTTCCTTCACATGTGGAGACAGGGAGATGAGATGAGACAGGTAAGAATGTTGTCTGGACCATTTCCAGAGAATGAACAACTGCAATTCCATATTGTGAAATTGATTGAAGGGAACAGCTTCTAAGTCGGAAACTATGTGGCCTAGAACTCTCATGTATTCCCTAACTGGTGCAGATGGCCAGGCAATTGCTCGAGACACTTGAAGGGACAGAGACCAGATCTTGTCCTCCCTCCCATGGAGGGTATTGATTCTCATGCCTAAGAACTGCAGGACCTTGGAAAGTATCAGAGAGGACTTCTTGCACTTGAGTAATCTATATAAGGAGTCAAGTAATTTCCTTGAGTGCAAATGTGGGCTGCAAAAGAGGTCATGACTTTTGTGAAGATCCTTGGAGCAGATGCTAGGCCAAAGGGAAGGGCAGCAAACTGAAAGCAACTGTCCTGAAAGGCAGATAGCTGAAAAAGCTGCTGATCTGGATGAATTGTAATGTGTATGTAAACATCTGAAAGGTCTAGGGAGACAAGGAATACCCCTAGACAAATAGCGGCAATAACAGAGGGCAGAGACTCCATTTTGATTTGCGGAGCTAGCACAAAGTGGTTGAGACAATTTAAGTCTAGAATAAGACTGTGGCCACTGTCTTTTTTTTGGGGGGAGGGAGATGATTAAAACATTTGAAGAGAGTCCAATGAAGAACTTCAGCCTTAGAATCGTGATCACAACCTGCTTTTCTACCGGGGAGAATTCTGTGTATGAAAACCAAGCATTCTAAGATGTTAAAGTGGAACTACCACCCCACCTAAAGTTTCTCCGAAGAATTACCCATCTGGCGACTAGCTGCTCAATAGTACTAGTCATCTGCACGTCAGTCCCAGTCTGTTCTAGGAATTGTTGCTAGGTGCCATATGGTACCGGAAGGGACTGACAGTGCAGGCGCGCAGACATCACTATGCGAAGATGTCTGCACTGTTTCCTGGCTGTCAGTCCAGGGAGCAGCAGAATTTCTCTATAAGGAGGTAATAATTATAGCGACTAGTACTATTGAGCAGCTAGGCATCAGATGGGTAATTCTTCAGGGGAAACTTTAGTTGGGGTGGTAGTGCAGCTTTAAAGTAATACAAATGCATAGATTATGAAAAGGGTACAAAATAATATGCAAGTGTTTGGATATCTCAGTGAACACAGGTGGATCAATAATCAGGAAGTTGAAGCTGCCTCACACCACACAGGCACTGCCATGAAAAGTTCAGACAAGGAGGAAGCTTGTGAGAGGCCAGTGATCACTTTAAAGGGTATCCTACTGAAATGTCGCCCTCTATTCCACTTCTTCCCCTGCATAAAAAAATGGATATGGAAGTATGGTCCACCGCTGGAGGCTACTTGACACTTAAGTCTGCAACATCAGAATATCGCCCTTTTGATGCGGGTGACAATTTGTTGTCGCTTTTTCAAGCAGGCGACATTTTTAATGCAGTGTTTTGTTGGTCACCAAATACAGGGTGACATTTTAATAGTATATCCCAGTGCCCTTGAAGTGGAGTAATGATGCATAGGTCAACAATATCAGGAGTTCGGTATAACACTGTCCTGTATGGGAGAGTGGCAAGAAAGAAGCCATTAATCAAAAAGTGCCATCTGAAAGCATGTCCGGGGATTGTGATGAAGGAAAAGGTTTTGTGGTGAGATGAGACCCAAATAGTTCTCTGCCCAAAACTGAAAGTGTTATATGTGGCACAAAGCTAGCACTGCCCTGCATCAACACGCAGCATCCCTATTGTGAAGTACAGTACCGGCAAAACCATGCTGTGAAAATGCTTTTCATCAGCAGGGACTGTGCATCTTGTTAAAACTAAAGGAAGAAAGCATGGAGCAAAATATACAGGGAAATACTGCAAGAGAACCTGCTTTATTCCATGAAAAATGAAGCTTGGGAGGAAATGTACATGTTCAGCAGGAAAATGATCCCTGGCGCAATACAAAGCAACACTGGAGTGGCTTAGTAACAAGAAGATGGATGTCCTACAGTAGCCCAGTCAAAGTCCTTATCTCAATCCCATTTTGAATCTGTGTCAGTATTTGAAAATTGCAGTCCACAAGGGACATCCAGTCAACCTGGACAACCTAGAGCATATCTGCCAAAAAGAATGGGCCAAAATCACTCCAACACAGTGTGCAAAGCTAGTTTCTGAAAGCTCTTTCAAAATCCTGTAAGTTGTTGTAAGGTGTTAGTTTAATGGTCACAAATCTGCAGCCCTGCTGTACCAGGCTGCGTACATGCCGACAGTCAAAATGGCAACATCAAAATGTCACCTGTATCAAAAGAGTGTCACGGAGTGACTAGGAAATAACAACACTGACAACTACAGATGAACTTAAAATAAAACTTTATTTCAAATACAATAGTGGCAGCAATGATGACACAATAGTGGCAGCAATGAATGACACAACAGTGGCAGTAATGAGTGACACAATAGTGGCAGCAATGAGTAACACACTTTCACAAGACTAGGGAGGAACTGTGAACTCACTTTCCTCACCCTTCACTAGGCTAGTGTGATAGGCCCACGTCTGTACCCAGACGATAGAGTAACTCAGGCAACAGGAGCGAGTAGCTCCAGACACTGGAGCACACGGTAGCGACTCTAACTCCACCACCTCCACGAGACCAGGTGAGGACAGTACAAGACTTTTCCTCAGCCCTTCACTAGGCAGGTGTAGCAAGTATCCATATGGCCCTAGGAACCTTCACAGACTAGATGGGAGGACAGTGCATGGCACTTCCACAATCTCAGTCGGCAGGAGAATAAAGCACAACTATACTCTAACGCTAGGGTATACCAAAGGCAAGGTAAACGGCACTTGAGGGCTAGGTGAGGCAACACAAACCGGAACAACCACGGGAGGTCAGTACTGACTGACAAGCGCCGGTAGTGGTAGCGAGCACTGTAATAGGTAGGCACAGGCAGTAAGGATCCCAATAGCCGAGCCTGGTAATCACAACCGGAACGCAACAGAGGGAGAGTAATTAGAGGCAGCCAGGGGTCAGAGCCGGATCGGGTAGTCAGACAAAGCCAGTGGTCAGAGCCGGATCGGGTAGTCAGACGTCGCCAGTGGTCGGAGCCGGATCGGGTAGTCAGACGTAGCCAGAAGTCAAAGCTGGAACGGGTAGTCAGACGGAGCAGGAGTAATACACAGGAACAGCAATGGAACAACACAGCACTAGGCTCAGGTACACCATGAAAGGGCAAAGGTAATAGGACATGCTGAGGTTTAAAAGGCCTGGCAGGTGGGAGGAGAGATGACATCACAAGCACAGTGACCTATAAGAGCAGTGACTTGCATAGAGCGACAGCCAGGAAGTAACAATGTCGCTGTTACAGCAACTACTCACTGGAGGCAATCACGGGCACTGTGATAAAGAGCAACTTTAAAATGTCTACATTGTTGCCCACATCAGAGGGGCGCAATACATGGGATCAAAATGTTGCCCACTAGACAAAACAACTAATCAGAGCTCTTAATACTTGATTGCTAGAGAGGTCACCAATGTGCTGCTTCGCAATGCATTTGAGACCATTGTCATATTCATGGGTTAATATCCCTCTTAAACCATTAGGAATTTGGTGAATTCAGTGAGAGTGTATGATTCTCTTGCATGGAGTTTAAATCTGAGGTTATTGGAATATCACCTGATAAAGTTCATGCCCAGGAGTGCCTTGCAACCAGATACCGTTTCCTCTGTCCACATTGCTTCTTTCTTAGTACACACTCTCTTTTTGTTAGCTTCCATCTCTGCCCCCCACAACCAGGTCGGGAGACTTAACAGAACCGCCAGAGTCTCAGAGACCAGCTCAATCTCCTTGAAAGTGAATTGATCAGGGGACAGTGGCTAGCTATAATTACTGCAGACACGGAGTGCCTCGAGTTGACTTTATCAGTGGGAGATCAGTGTGAGTTTGTCATCCGGAGATCAGTCTCTGATCTGGGCATTTCTAGGACGGGCCTCCCATCCAGACATGGATCTGCTGCCCTATCTGGCTCCCCCAACCTGTATGGATAACAGAGGTATTAGAAGTACTTTGCGAGACATTCATGGTGCATGACAATGGAGGGATTTTTATAAAAGTAACACTGGAGGACTGTGTTTCACTCTGGATACCGACTTGTACATTAGTGTTGCGCTGATCCACGAGTGACAAACTATTCCGGGGGGCATACTCACACTGATCTCCGGATGACAAACTCATACTGATCCCCCAGTGACAGAGTCAACTCGAGTCGCTCCATTAAGTATCTCAGATCAGTTGTTTCATCATTGCTCATAGATTGTCTAGCAATGCCAGGGTAACTTTATAACTTTATAAATGGCGACCATATCAGGTTGCCCCTTTTGACGCGGGTGACATTTGTATGTCACTCTTTTGAAGCAGGCGACATTTTGATGTTGCCATTCTGATTCTCGCTGTTTAGGCGACACCATTCTAATAGTAATTCAGTATACTAAGAGGGGGAATGTATGAACCTGCCAGAGCAGCTCATTTTATGCACTTTTATACACCTTACAAATCATGCACCTGCTCCTATAATTATGTATCAAGGCTTTAGTGTATAACAGTGAACGCATTTGTCCAGCATTTTAATGCCAGTATCCCCAGATCCCACCATTGGGTCCCCTCTGTAGTTACTACAACATTACCATATTGGGAGGGAGAAGGAGGTAGATCAGAGACGGAAAGAGAGGTGGGGAAGGAGGGTTGTATCTATAAAGCAGTGAATTCGTACTGTTTTAATTAACGTAAATACTCCCAAAACACAAATAAATAATAGTAGACTATTTTTAAATAAACATGGCTGATTTCAAAAGCTAGATAAGTTTGAAAGCTCTTTCCCAATTAAACAAGTTATTATAAAGTGACAGGGCCACCTTAACTGTCTGGGATGCTGGAGACATTTTATTGGTTACAGTACAGGTAGGATGCTGATACAGAGAGAGATCTGACTGCCTTTTTAAGTCAGCAAAGATTATTTTTTTTTATCCACTTGGGGCATAACTGGAAATGATTATAACGAGGAGGAGGGGTTGCCTCCCTCTGGATCAACAAAAACACGGTGATATAGCAAAGTTGAACTTTATATAAACACAACTCTTTTGAAACTTGTAATCTGTTACCATGTTGGAGAAGACTTATTCATCAAGCTAAAGAGATGCAATTCTAGAGCAAACCACCGGAAGAATGGGGAACAAATAGAAATGTCTAAAATATCCAGAAATTTTAATGGACCTTTTTAATCCATTGAATGCTATATAGGTCTCCAAGGTGTTTCCCCCCATTTAAATCAACAGGAATTTTCATTTCCCAGTATGATGCATTTTTGTTGTTCCAGAATTGCACCTCTTGATGATTTAGGCCCTGTCTGTATATATAGAATGCTGTACTTACAGGTGCATATCTACAGGGGGTTCAGTTGTCATGGGGTTCGGCATCCAAGAGTGGCTAGCAACCCATGGGTCCAATAGATTTTAACTTGCACCCCAGTGAAAAGAGGATTTTAGTCTTACCTGTTAAATCCTTTTCTCTTACGCCATATAGGTTACTGGTAACTTTGGGTAGGAGATCCACCCCTTTAAGTAGGCAGGAACACTTCTAGACGTGAATGCAGGGGGTGGAACCTACCTTCCCTCCTTGGCTGCAGCTAGCCCATCAGCTCCAGTAAGATTTGAGACACTAACTATTGACTAGATAGAAGGGAAAGAAGACTCCTGTGAGCATGACCCCGAAGGATCCCCATGGTCTGCCACAGGAGAGCCAAGCATGGTCACTTGACAGGGTGGGAGACCAGTAACCTGTATGGATTAAGAGAAAAGGATTTAACAGGTAAGAATAAAATCCTCTTTTCTCTGTCATCCTATACAGGTTACTGGTAACTTTGCAATGTCCAACCATTAAGTTTCCCAGAGGCGGGAAGTAAGGCAAGGACCAGGCGCAGGGCCCCCATAGTCACAAGAGCATATATGAACCATGAGATCAGAGATAGCCCAACAAAAACAAATGAAGTGTCAACAGACACTGAAGAGAGGTAGCAACACCCCAGGAACTGTCACACAGCACACTGAACCAGAGCCAATAGGGCTCAAAAGTGAAGGAAGCACCAAAGAACCGAAGAAGATCTTAGACAGGCAAGACTGCCTCCAGGATCTTCCTCCCAAAGCTGGTGTCAGCCAATGCCAGCACATCAACACGGTAGTGCTTCAAAAAGGTGTGCACAGATGACCAAGTGGCAGTCTTGCACAACTGATCAGCTGAGGCTTGATTGTTGTAAGCCCAAGAAGCTCCAATAGATGTAGTAGAATGAGCTGTGACCCGAAAGGGAACAAGCTTCTTCCTTAGCTCGTAAGCCTTACAAATACTGGACTTGATCCAAGATGCAATAGTCACTTTGGATGCAGGACTCCCTGCCCTGGGGCCCTCAGGAATGACGAACAGCAAGTCAGATTGTCTAATGTACTGAGTGGAGTCAGGGCAGAAAGAAGGCACCACAATCTCCTGATTAATGTGGAACTCAGACACCACCTTCGGGAGAAACTCCTGAGAAGTTCGAAGTATCGCCTTGTCTTTGTGAAACACCAAAACGGGTGGTCTACAAGACAGAGCATGCAACTCCGCGACAGGCGAACAGACACAATTGCCAGGAGAAAGGCCATTCTCCACATCAGCAGGCATAGAGGAATAGTAGCCAAGGACTCAAAGGAAGGGCGCTGAAGGATGCCCAAAACCAAGATAAGATCCCACTGAGGAGCGGGAGTCTTGAAAACAGGACCAGTATGAGCAACGCCCTGGAAGAAAACCTTGACATCAGGAAGAATAGCAATGCACCCTCTGTCTGAACCTTAAGGGATCTCAACTGAGGCCCTTATCCACACCGTCCTGCAAGAAAGCCAGGACCGTATGCAAATCAAAATCCTGAGGAAGGTTCCTATCAGCACACTAAGAGAGAAAGGTCGACCAGACACGATGGTAGGCCTTAGAAGAAACAGGTTTGCGGGCACTAAGCATAGTAGCCACCACACCAGAAGGAAAACCTTTCTTCGATATTGAGGATTCAATTTCCAAGCCGTCAAGGATAGACAATGAACATCCTCCTTCCACAGGTAACCCTGTAGAAGAAGATCCGGACGGCAAGAGAGCCAGCATGGCTCTGCCACGACAGAGCCAGAAGCTCCGGAAACCAAGCCTGTCGAGGCCATATGGCGCAATCAGAATGACCGGACAGCACTCCAGACTCAATTTCCGTAACACCCTGTGCAACATGGGGAGGGGAGGAAAGATATAAGCCAGAGCAAATAACCAAGGAATGGATATGGCATCCACCACTAGAGCTAGAGTATCCCTCCAGCAAGAGCAGAACATCAGAACCTTCCGGTTGTGTCTTGTTGCCATCAGGTTGATGCAAGGAAGACCCCACTTCTGAACAATGAGGGTGAACACCTCTGGGTGCAGTTCCCACTCTCCTCTGTCCACCGTATGTCGACTGAGGAAGTCTGCCATGACGTCGTCTACTCCGGGAATGTGCACTGCGGATATGGCAGGAACATGGTCTTCTGCCCAGGACAAAATAGCCTTGACCTCTAACCAAGCGGCGAGATTCCTTGTTCCACCCTGCTTGTTGATGTAAGCCACGGCCGTGGCATTGTTGGACAGGACCCGGACATGGCATTCTTCCAGTTGGGGTGTCCAATGATGAAGGATATGAAATATCACCCAAAGCTCCAACACGTTGATGGGAAGGAGAGACTCCTCTGGAGACCACCGACCTTGAGCACTCAGGCGACCCAGGACCGTTCCCCAGCCAGAGAGGCTGGCATCCATCATCACCGTGGTCCAAAAGGATACCAGGAAGAACTTGCCGTTCAGCAGATTGGAGAGGTTGAGCCACCACGACAAACTCAGTTCCATGTGAAGAGGGAGGGACACTGACATCTTCAGAAGGTCCAGCTGACCCCTGCACACCTGGATCACAAACCTCTGGAGTTCCCTGATGTGCGCCATAGCAAACGGGACCGCTACTATAGTGGAAATGAACTTCCCCACTAGAGAGGACAGCTTCTTGGCTGGAACTGGATCATGAGCCAGAACAGCAGAAACCCTGTGGCGATCTGATGAACTACCTTGTCAGTGAGAAACACCACGCTCTGCTGAGTGTAAAAAAGAAGGCCCAGGAAGACCAGACGCTGGGATGGGACAAGATCTGACTTGTCCATGTTGATGATCCACCCATGATGGGTGAGAGTGTGAATGCAGTCCTGAACCTGCTGATGAAAAAGTTCAGCAGAAGGGGCTTTCAGAAGCAGGTCTTCCATGTATGGAGTAACTCTGATGCCGTCCTGATGGAGGACGGATATGAAGGCTCCCAGGACACAATTGAAGACTTGAGGAGCTGTAGTCAGACCAAAGGGAAGAGCTGAGAACTAAAAGTGCCCTTGGTCGCAGGTAAATCTGAGATACTGCCGGCTCTCTGGATGAATGGCGATGTGTATATATGCGTCCTGAAGACCCAGAGAGGCAAGGAATTCCCCTGGTGACATAGCAGCAATCACCATCCTTAGGGACCCTGGTGATAATGAGTCTTGATCACAAAGGAATGGAAATACTTTAAATCCAAAATGGGATGACAGCTGCCATCCTTCTTGGAGACCACAAAGAGGTTTGAGTAAAAACCCATACCTCTGTCCTGAACTGGAACAGGTTCCAGAACATCCTTGTCCAGAAGCGCCTGGATAGCGCCATTGAACAGTTGGCGTTTCTGTATGCCCTGGGGTGTATGAGACTGAAAAAAACAAAAGGGAGGAAGAGAGGCGAAAGGGATCCTGTACCCTTCCGCCACCGCCTACAAAACCCACAGGTCTGCCACTGAATCCTCCCAGACGCTGTGAAAGTGACACGGACGGCCACTCACAGCCGAGTGGGAACCTGGGTTCGGCGAGTCATGCCGAAGAAGGCTTTGAAGCCTTAGGCTTGGAGGAGACCTTGGGCTTCCATTGTTGTTTGGGCTTGGAAGAGGAACACAGAGCTGAGGGAACCGTCTAGTTCACCGGACATGTCTCAGTCTGGAAGGGATGAAAAAGCAGATTACGCTTGATGGGCATCTTCTTCCTGAGGACCATAGGCAGAAGGGTACTCTTGCCCCCTGTGATCTCACTAATCAGATCCTTAAGATCTGGCCCAAACAAAGAGGTACCTTGAAAAGGCAACAAGAGCAAAGCTTTCTTGGAAGCAGTGTCAGCAGACCAGATCTTGAGCCAAAGAGCTTGTTTGGCAACCACGGATATGGTGGAGACCCTTGCCACCAAACGGATGGCATCAAATAAGGCAGCAGAAGCATAGTGCTGGGCCTCAGAAATGTTGGCAAGAAGCTGCAACATATCCGAAGCAGAAGCACCCTGATGGACAGCCAGGGTGAGCTGTTCAGTCCAGACCACAATGGCACGGTTCACCCATGCTGCAACAAACGCTGGACACATGGCAGTACCAGCTGTGGCAAAAATGGACTTGAGGGAGACTTCAAGTTTCTTGTCAGTCCAGTTTTTCAGAGTGGACGATAAGCAACTGGCAAGGCAGTAGACTTAAATAGCCTGGAGACAGGTGCATCCACTTTGAGTGGATGAACCCACTGAGCAAGTACCACCTCAGAGAAGGGGTAAAGCTTGGCAAACTTCTTGGAAACAGAAGGTTTCCTGTCCAGAGACTTCCACTTATCAGGAACAAGGCCGTCAAGAGTGGGATTAGGTGGAAAACAAGTATGGGGCCTCTTAGGCTCCTGAAATACATCAGAGGGATCTGAAGAAACCTCTTGAGCTAAGGGAATGTTTAGGGTGGTTAAGACAGCGTTGATCAGGCCCTCAGCTAAGGGATCAGGATCAGCCTCAAAGGGGTCCCCAAAAAACTGAGAGGAGCCCACAGCAGAATATTCCTCAACATCTGAATCCACCAACAGTTCCTTCTCAGAGGAATCTGATATGTCAGGTACTCCCTATGGTTTCGGTAGGGAAGATCTGACAGAAGCATAGTAACATAGTAACATAGTAGATAAGGCTGAAAAAAGACATGCGTCCATCAAGTCCAGCCCATGCCAATAACACCCCTGTTGATCCAGAGGAAGGCAACAAAAAAGCCCTCTGGAGCAATTTCCAATGTAGGTGTGTGTGTGAGTGTGTCAAATAGTTCCCCGGCTCAATATCCTATTTGCTTTGAAGCCATCTGTCATAACTGTCAATATTGTTCTGTGCTAGATAGGCATCCATTGCTTTTTTGAATGCAGTTACATTATCTGCAAGCACAGCATCCCGAGGCAAAGAATTCCATAGCCTTACCGCCCTTACTGTAAAGAATCCCTGCCTGTGTTTTAGTCGAAAGCGCCTTTCCTCAAGTCTTAATGGATGACCTCTTGTTCTTAGCTCAGCTCTTTGCATAAATAATTCATTGGATAGTTCTTTGTATTGGCCTTGAATGTATTTGTAAATGGTAATCATATCACCCCTTAGACGTCTCTTTTCTAATGTAAACAAACCCAGTTTGGCTAGTCTCTCTTTGTAACTCAGATCCTCCAATCCCTTTATCAGTTTTGTTGCACGTCTCTGCACCTTTTCCAGTTCAGTAATGTCTTTTTTTAGAACAGGCGCCCAAAATTGTACTCCATATTCTAGATGAGGCCTAACCAAGGATTTATACAGAGGTAGGATAATATTAGCATCCCTTGCTTCTACACCTCTTTTTATGCAGGCTAGTACTCTATTTGCTCTTGCAGCAGCTGAGTGACTCTGCACACTGCTGTGAAGACTATTGTCTATCAGTACACCTAAATCTTTCTCTAATGAGGATTTCCCAAGTTGTTTCCCATTTAGAGTATATGTAGCAAGTTTGTTTCTACAACCCAAATGCATAACCTTACATTTATCTACATTAAATGACATCTGCCACTTTTCTGCCCATTCACTTAGTTTATCTAAATCCTTCTGTAGGGAAAAAACATCGAGCTCTGTATGTATTTCCTTACATAGCTTAGTGTCATCAGCAAAGATTGAGATGCTACTTTCAATTCCCACTTCTAGATCATTAATAAACAAATTAAAAAGCATTGGGCCCAGGACTGAACCCTGCGGTACCCCACTTATAACCCTAGACCAATTTGAAAAAGTTCCATTTACAACAACTCTCTGCCATCTATCATTTAACCAGTTCTCAATCCATGTACAGATACCACCACCCAAACCGAAGCCTTTTAATTTATGCAGTAACCTGTTGTGAGGCACTGTGTCAAAGGCTTTTGCAAAATCCAAGTATACTACATCAACAGCAATTCCCCTGTCCAAATTACTACTCACTCTTTCATAAAATGCAAGTAAATTAGTCTGACATGATCTGTTCTTCATGAAACCATGCTGATTCCTACTAATGATATTGTTTGTCTTCACATAGTTCTGAATACTATCAGTTAATAACCCTTCTAGTATCTTACCCACTATGGAAGTCAAGCTCACAGGTCTATAATTTCCTGGTTTGGATCTTGCTCCCTTTTTAAACAATGGAACTACATCAGCTTTCCTCCAATCACAGGGCACTATGCCTGATGAAAGCGAATCAATAAATATTAAGTATAATGGTTTTGCTATTACTGAACTAAGTTCCTTAAGTACCCTTGGGTGTATACCGTCCGGTCCAGGCGCTTTATTCACTATAACCCTTTCCAGTCTCTTTTGGACCTTGTCCTCAGTAAGCCATGTAGATGTTGGAGGAAATTCCATGGTTTTGTCTGTTTGCCCATAGCTTGTCATTTCTGCTTCCTTTGTATATACTGAAGCAAAGAACGTATTTAGGGTGTCAGCCATAGCTTTATCCTCACTAATCAATTCACCTGTTTCAGTCCTAAGAGGACCAATATCAACCTTAACTTTTTTGTTGTTAATATACTTGTAGAATTGTTTAGGGTTTTTCTTGCTCTCGTTTGCAATGTTTCGCTCATTTTCTATTTTAGCTAGCTTAATTGCTTGTTTGCAGATTTTATTACATTCTTTATATTTTTTAAATGATGCATCTGACCCATTTGACTTAAACACCTTAAAAGCCTGCTTTTTATTTCTCATTTCCCTGCTAACCACATTATTAATCCACATTGGTTTTGCTTTACTTCTCTTGTGCTTATTCCCCAATGGTATATATTGACTTGTATATTTGCCCAAGAGCATTTTAAATACATTCCATGACTCTTGTGCATTTTTATCTTTGAAAATTACATCCCACTGGATTTCCTTTAAAGCTTCTTTTAACTTTGTAAAATTAGCCTTTTTGAAATTGAATGTTTTGGTTAAACTCTTGCTATTGGGTTTCTCATAACAAACTTCAAAGGATACAATATTATGGTCACTGCTGCCCAAATGTTCCCTTACCTGCACACTGTTTACAATGTCAGAATCGTTTGAGAGCACTAGGTCAAGCAAGGCCTCTTTTCTAGTTGGCTCCTCTACTAGTTGGGACATAAAATTATCATTTATCATACTTAGAAAAATATTTCCCTTTGTTGTGCCTGAAGTCATATTGCTCCAGTCAATTTCAGGGTAGTTGAAATCTCCCATTATAATTACCTTTGCTGACCTAGCAGCCTTTTCCATTTGCAGTAAAAGCTGGGCTTCCTCCAACTCCCCAACATTAGGTGGCTTGTAGCAAACCCCCACCAATATCTTTTTATTATGTGTGCCCCCAGTGTGTATTTCAACCCAGTGGAAGTGGAAGTGGGAGTGGAAGACCCCCTGTAACTGGGATGGAAAGAGTTGCAATGTAGACCGGAGGTCTCTGGAAGTAGCCTTGCACTATTGCACCCAAACTGGCTCTAATGCATGGCTGGAGGTCCCTGGGGGAGACTCAGGGACAGCAGAACATGCTGGGCATAAATGACCTGAGAATTATCTAGGTAAACCTGAATGACATGAGGAGCAATGTGCAATAAGGGACACAGAGACCTCAGCGTCCTTAGTCTTAGGTCTGGCACCAAGCTCTAACGGATTAGACATTCTCAAAGTGTCAAAATGTTTAAAGTGTAAGGAATCACTCAAATACAGTGTGTAAGATTAAAGGTTCACCCCAGAAATCGCTAAAATGCACTTATCTGGCAGGCGAATGGTTAATTTGCAGAGGGGAGAAGGAGAGTCCAAGTCTTGCGTAGGATACTCGTTCAGGAAAAGGCACAAAATGGCTGCCGTGGTGGAAGCCAATCAGAAACAAGCGCACAAAGCAAGTGCTCATGGGAAATGTAGGTTTCCCAGACAAAGTACCACAACAGTACCCGAAGCCCCCTGAGCACCAAACAAACATAAAACATTAACCGGATAATAGAGCAAGGGCAGACAAACAAAATGAGCCATCTCTGAAGTCGCTACAATGAGCGGTTGCAGAGATATGTCCCAAACTGTACAGTCCCATTGAAGTGAATGGAGCAATGGTGTCTATGCGGTAGAAGCGTGCCGGAACACATATTTTGCAAAGTTACAACTGAGAAGTAAATGTGCACCAAACATGACTAAAACTTCACCAAACCCAATAAACACTGAACCCAGTAGGGAAAGTGCCAACAACCCCCCAAAAGATGCATAACCAGCAGCGAAAGGGTTAAGTTACCACAGAAACTTGCTCCAAAACACCCAACAGACATACAGATAAACCCAGTGAGTGCAGGAGTGTGCAATAGGAACTCCAAAGGAAAGACCCCTGTGCGGAGGGGCACTGTGGGACATGTGGACCTGCAGCACTCAAAGGGTTGCTCACCTTTCCTGCAGATCTGATGTCTTCAGATTACCATGTATTAAGAAGGAGCCTCAGTGGGCAACTCCTGGGGAAAGAACTTGAACCCAAGATTTCCCTCCCAGGGTTTATGGTCGACAAAAAGCACCTTGATATGGAGCTAACCACATCTAAGGGCATTGTCAGTTATGGTAATCCACCTAATGGTGGTATTCCATTTCTAACAGAAAAATAAAAAAATAGCTAAAACTATAGCAGAACCGTTCTCTTGCCTGTATCTTCATCCAAGAAACAAATCTTACTGGTGCTGATTGGCTAGCTGCAGCCAAGGAGGGAAGGTAGGCTCCACCCCCTGCATTCACTTCTAGAATTGTTCCTGCCTACTTAAAGGGACAGATCACCTACCTAAAGTTACCAGTAACTAGTATTGGACGACATAGAAAATATTCTTAGCTTAGGGGGCACAAAAATGCTTGAATTAGGGCCATTAATAATATCACTTGAATACATTTTATCTCTGGTTTCCTCTTTCATCAGGAAGAAGAGTCTGAAAGTCCCAGGGAGGTGGTGGCAGTACCACCCAGTGTCAGCGGTAGAATACCCTCTGTAAGTATACTTTGCTGCTGTGGTTTGCTTGTGGCACCCAAAGGAGGTTCTGCAACATATCCCTATCTGTCCTTATGTTTTGTACACGATCTGCTCACTCCCATGTTCCACACATATTTTGTAAGTGTAGAATTTACACAGTATGGGAGTTCTTTAGAACAGGGTCAGTCAAACTATTAAGACTGTACACCCCCTTATTAATGTCACAATGTTTCTGCTCTATGTAGACATGCATGCAACATAATAAGACAATTTAGAGCAATAAAAAAAGATGTCAGGTTACAAGCCCCCACCCTCCAGCCAGTCTTTTCTCCCTACAGGGTATGCACCCCTGTATTAGGACACATAAAGAGAGATTTATAAGGCTGTGCAGCTCTATTTAGTCACATCAGATTCTTCTTATTTCCAGTGGTTTAAATTTGTAATAATAAATGGGCTACGTATACCCTTAGAACTGGCATGTCAAAACCAGACATAGTGGAGGGCCATATACCCATCAATGTCTTCTAAGGAGGGATACATACGCAACAGTTACCATTAAGGAGGGCTGCATACGCATTTGGTTATTAATTCCCTTTTATTATGTTTCACACTTACACAGCACAGCGTACGTAGGGGTAGGTGGCATTCCCAGTAGCTAGCAGACAGCATCCATTGATGCCTTGACAAAGTACTGGTAAGGCACGAAACAGCTTGGCTTGTTACTGGGAATGCTGCCTACCCCTATGTATTCTGTGCTGTGTAAGCATGAAACCTAATAAAAGGTGAATTTTAACCCATCTCTTTTTCTTTCCTTTTTATTGTGGTGTATTGTTACATTGGAGTTTGAGCACCTTGAACCTGCTGAACTGCTGCAATATATGAAGGTTGCAGAAGCAGGTTTCTTAAAGTACTGGAGAGTATTGCACCAGCACCTAGGTCATAAAGTGTGTGTAGCCAGTCCGTTTCTTTTGGAGCTGGATACTCATCAAGGAGGGTCACAACAATGACTATGCTATTGTTTTATTGTGGAAGTTTAGAAAGGGATAAAAGGTAAATTGTCTGCTACTCAGCTAGGTCTAATCTGTTAACCCTTTGAGTTAAGCTGACCAGATCTCACCTTTAACTGGGGACACACAGGAAATAGCCATTTTGCAGTACTTCACTGAAATCAATACAGTCCTGCAGTATGTATTTTTCCTATGCGTCCCCGGTTAAAGGTGAGGTCTGGTCAGCCTACTTTGAGTGCCAGAGAGTTATGCAACACATTTCTCTGCAATGTGTTGCCTACCTCTCTGGCGCTCAGGGGGTTAATAAGCCCAGAGTCTAGATTACTTTTAGAACACCTGTAATCAACCTTTGGCTCTCTGGAGACTATAATTGCCATCATCCTCATTCAAACACCAGCTGGAGAGCCAAAGGTTACCTACTCCTGCTGTAGAACGTGACAGCAAACCAAATTGATGTAAAAAGGAATTTGGACCAGAAGTGTCACATTGTAGTTAAAATGAGAAATCATGATGGGGGGCCAAAGTTTATTAGCTAGGGACAAATGAGAACTCAGGGCCTCATGTTTAACATGCTTCCCTTAGAGCAGGTCTGTCCAAGTTCAATCCTCAAGGGCCACCAACAGGCCAGGATAGAAGGATTTCCCTGATTAAGCACAGGTGAGTTAATCAGTGGATCATTCATTGTGACTGACTCACCTGTGATTAATCAGGGAAATCCTTACATCCTGGCCTGTTGGTGGCCCTTGAGGATAGCACTGCCTTAGAGTATACACAAAAATCCTTAACTCACTCTTTCCAAAAAGCACTTAACCCCTTCGCGTCCGATGACGTACCCGGACCGTCATGCTGGTCCGCACTTAAGGACCAGTGACAGTCCTGGCATGTCATGGAGTTCAGGGCTCCCAGCGCAGCTGCACCCCGCTCCAGAAGCCCTGAACAGAAGTGATAAAAAAAAAAGCTACGTGGTCACCAAGTGCCGGACGTCCACGCGCGCGCCGGTCATTAAGGGGTTAAGTGAACAGTAATCATTTATTATGATAACATGTCATATAGCTTTTCCTGCTGAGTAAAACAAGAGTACGCCCACTGCTGGGGTATTTTTAACCCCTTAATGACCCATGACGTACATGTACATCACGAGTTGGATGTCCCTAAAGGACCAAGGACATACATGTACGTCATGGAATTCCGGGCTCCGGAATCGGATGAGCAAAAAAAAAAAAAAAAAAAGCTCAGTGGTCCTTAAGGGGTTAATTCAAATATTATTACAAATTACAAAAAAAATTTTTGAATAACAGTGCCAACTAGCTTCAAAACAGCATTTTCTTAAGAAACAAAAACCTGGCATTTGAATGAAAAATCTTACAGCAGCTGGAAAAAACCCTATAACATGATTTTGTTCATAAAAAGGCTTTCTGCTCCTTTAAAGTGGAAGTAATCGAAAGCCTATTTAACCCCTTAGATACCAAAAAGGACCATCAATGTATCATGAAACATATAATCTCTGCCATCTAGTATGAAATGAAAATAAATGATTAGGCAGTTGAGAAGTCATTTAACTTATGGAATATCCATAATGATATCCAAAGTAACTAGCACTCAGAGAGTTAAGTTGAAATTGTTTCTTCATGTTGCAGGATGTATTCGTTTCTCTGCTTGATTCATATATATCTAGGTAAGGGCTGTCCAAGTTCAGTCCTCAAAGGCCACCAACAGGCCAGGATGTATGGATTTCCCTGATTTAAGCACAGGTGAGTCAATCAAAATGAATGAGCCACTATTTAACTCACCTGGTCTTAATCAGGGAAATCCTTACATCCTGGCCTGTTGGTGACCCATGAGGACTAAACTTGGACAGCTTTGATCTAGGTTATTAGATAGTAATACTGTGTCCCAATTAAAACTATGTGGACATATAGGGATCAATAATATGAACAGGGCTAAAAGCGTTGTTAGGGGCTAAAGGAGTTCTGGCCGGTACACACGAAGTTGTATTGTTGGAGTCCGGTGGTATGGCCAGCATCCACTGCAACGACTGTTGGTGGCCAAAAGCCACATTGTGGCCAAACCCTTATCGCAGCTTTTTATTCCCTCAATGCACACTAAATACTGTGAGTTGTGCAAACATCAAAGACAACCAGCTAAATCTCGACAACCGGCCTAATGTCTCCCTCCCAAACACTACCCCTAACAATATCAAGGAAGTGAAACAATACTAGCCCTAACACTATCCTATCACCCATACCCCATAGCTTTAAAACTTACCTGTCATCTACTGTAAGTATTCTTCTGTAATCTTCTATGTTCCAAATACTTCTTTCTTGTTATCTTCATTCTTACTCTTATCTTCGTCTTCGTATCTTCATATATTTATTCTTCTTCTGTACAATCACGTCCCTATAAAAAAACCTTCTCAAATTAATAAGGCCCCCAAAGATGTGCTGGCCCACCAAAAAAGTTGCCACCACTGGCGTCAGCAGGAGGAAAGCAGAGCAAAAATCCCCCCCCCCCTCAGATACCTCTCGGTCCATTGCCCGAAACATAGTGAGGGGAATTTGAACCGAGACTGGCTTTTATATGGTCAGTCTCTGTTCAAAATGGTTCCCAGGCTTCTACTGGCTGGAATGTGGGGCTATTCACCTCCCAGCCATTCAGCTTCTAGCAGGTTTTATCATCACTCCTGCTAGAAGCTGATTGGCTGAGAGCTGTACAACCCCACATCCCGGCCAGTCGAAGTCTGGGAACCATCTTGAACAGAGACTGGCCATATAAATGCCAGTCTCTGTTCAAATTTCCCTCAGTATGGCTTGGGCAACAGCCCGAGAGGTATCTGAGGGGGATGATTTTTGCTCTGCTTTCCTGCCACTGCAGCTGCAAAGTTTTTTAAGCGCCAGCACATCTTTGGGGGCATTATTAATTTGAACGTGTTTTTTTCATAGTGACATGACTGTACAGATGAAGAATGAAGATGGACAATAGAAGACTTACAGTGGATGACCAGGGTGCAGAAGACCCCAGTGGACATCAGACTTTCAGGTGTTTATTGTAATGCAATGGTGTTGGCTTTAAGTTGATTAACCCTGTGAGTGTCAGAAGGTTATGCAACACTCAGCAATGCATTGCATAGCCTACTGGCACTCATAGGGTTATTTTCTTTTCACTCTTGTTTTTGGATCTTTGGATGTATTGATATGGGGCTTAGGGCCCCATATCAATACATCACAGGTCACTAGTGTAGGGATCACTAGCTGTGCATGCGTGTGGTAGAAAACACTGTTCAAGTACACGTCAGTGGTTTTTAACCCTGTGAGTGCCACATTGCAGAGAAATGCATTACGTATCTCTCCAAGGGTTAACGCACATTAGGGACACAAAGCCTAGGTTTGCTAGGTGCTATTTTAACTCAGAAATAGAGAGTTACTTAACGTGTGTTACAAGCCACCACGTGTCACTGAATTCCAAATTCATCTTCATTATACTGTGTACAATGGGAGCAAATTTAGTGCCCTTTGTGCATTTTTAACTGTCGGTAATTTGTCACACCACAGGTCATAGACTACCTGACTGTGACTTTAAACTACCGTTGCCACTTTTTTTACAGATAGTCATAGTATTGAGCCATTAGTGCCTTATTTTCAAAAGAAAAGTGTAGTAATTCTGGAGCAAACCAACTGTGCCATAGGGGAAAAATAAAATTTCCAATTGCATTTAATGGGGCTTTTAAATAAAGTGGTAAGTGTGGGAATTGTTTATTTCTTCCCTATGGAAAAATTGGTTCAATCCAGAACTGCTTCTGTTTTCTGTGTACAGAAAGAAAAAATTAGCAGTTCTGCAGGAACCAAATGCGCTAAAAGGGGGATTACCAAAATCATTCCTTGTTTTTAAATGGGATTTTTAAACCCTTGAAAGCTAGAGGTTTCCAGTGCATTGTGAAGCCACGTGTTGGAGACTTCTCTAGCATTCAATGGCGCAACAGCACCATTTAACCCCTTAATGACGCAGGATGTACGTGTACGTGATGGGTGGATGTCCCTAAAGGACCCATGATGTACACGTACGTCATCGATTTCAGGGCTCCCCACGTGGCTGCATGCCATTCAGTGAGCCCTGAATCGGATTTTAAAAAAAAATGATCCGTGGTCTTTAAGTGACGGCCGCATGCTCGATCGGCCGTCCTTAAGGTGTTAAATCAATGGGAGTTTCTAGTTCCACCCTATGACACAGCTGCTTTGCTTTAGAATTGCTCATATTTTGCTTTCAACATAAGACCCCTGGTGGTTTATTTATCTAGTAGGAGAAAAGGTTGGTTATCTTCTTCTGCTGCTGTCATCTGCTGAAAAACATGATCATGTATAACCCTTTGAGTGTTAGTGGTGTACACAATGAATACACTGCGTACCCCGCTGGCACTCAAAGGGTTAAAGCCTGCTGGGTATTTATCAATGGTAAAGTATATTTCATTAAAGGGATAGTAATACCTAATTTAAAGTTTATGTAGTATTGTAGGCTTTAAAAAAATACTAAGAAATATGTGTCTTATCTCTCAAACCTTTATGGTTTGAGAGATATTTGCAACTAAAGTTCCCTCTTCCTGGCTTTTTCAGTCAAGTCTGCCATCTAGAAAACAATGTCCGCATGCTAACACACCTGCGTATATTCACAGTACCTTTAAATCTCAGCGTTGTCTCCATAACCGGATCAGATTGCTTTCACACTTTAATCCCTTAAGGACCCATGATGGTCCTGCATGACGTTATACCCTTAATGACCCATGACGGTGCAGGACTGTCATGGCTTAAATGATAGTAGCGTGCCTCCGTGCACGCTGCTATCATTAATTCCAGGCTGAGACCGAGTGCTCCGAGACCGGGGCGTTCAGTCTCAGCCTTTCCTGCTTGTGCCAGTTCATGTGATCGCCGTAGCAGCGATCACATGTACTGGCATAGTGACAGACAGAGGCAGCATGCAAAGCATGCTGTCTGTGTCTGTCTCGTCTGCCTCTGTCTCCCTTGCTATCAAAGTAAAGGAGACAGAAGTAGACGGGAGACACCTAGTGGTTAAAAAAAATACAGCAGCTGGGGGTATTAACCCCTTCACTGCTGGTGCAGGAGGCTGGCTAACTGCAGGTCAATTTTTGACCTGCAATTATATACTTTTTTAAAAAAAATTAAACAATATTGCAAGTGTGATTGTTGTGGAGCCATGTAATACACTTACATACACCACCAAATGGCAGGGATAAAAAAAGTGTCAAAATAAGGTTGGAAAAAGGGACATGGGGATTTTCACCCAGGGGAGACAGTGGCCACTTTAAACTGCGCATTTTGTAGGTATGACTGACCGGTCATACTTTTCATGCAGTCTCCATAAAAATGTAACCCTTTGTGGCCAATTGATACCAAGAGAAAAATCAAAAATGTTTTTTTTTACAATTTTTTTTACCTTTTTTTAATTTTAATAAAGTGAATGGTGGGTTATCCATATAAATAGGGTATCAAATGAAAGCCCTATTTGTGCTTTAAAAACCAGTATATAATTATGGGGGTGGAATAAAAGCCTAAGAGGGAAAACACTGTTGAACAAAGACATAGTCAAAAAGGTCAGAATTGCTCCGGTCCTTAAGGGAAAACGACCTCAGATTTTCCCGGTCCTTAAGGGGTTAAGTGTGTCATTATGGATGTCCGAGTACAGCTGTGACCTTCTGTTCATTTGTATTATTTGATTCAAAGTCTGCCATCTAGCTGACAGACTTAGATTCTAGTCTTCACAAACTGATAGAGCCACAAATTGTTTGTATACAAGAGGACACCTTACTTTCCTTGTCTATTTAGGAAATCACCTTTTTATAAATCCAACAGATATAGGGCAAACCCAATGTTTCCATGCAGGTTTAAAAAAAAAAAAAGCCCTATACTCAATGACATTGCTTAGGATTTTTTTATGTGATTCTGCATTCAAAAATCACTTTCAGTTTCCAGAGCAGAGGTCAGGAATAGGAGACCAGCAGCCCTCCAGCTGGAGGACTGTAATTCCCATCATCTTTAGCTGGCCAAGAGCATGGCCAAGGTAAAGAGCAGGGGTGTCTAAGTTCAGTCCTCAATGGCCACCAGCAGGCCAGGATTTAACCCTTTAAGTGTAGATTTCCCTGATCATTTTGACGGACTCACCTGTGCTTAATCAGTGAAATCCTTATATCCTGGCCTGTTGATGGCCCTTGAGGACTGAACTTGGACAGCCCTGACTTAAAGGGTTCAACAGGTGGGCCCTTCCATTTAGGTAAAGTAGGAGCATCTAAAATGCATGGAGTGCCACTTTGCCAGCTGCTACCTATAAAACTGAAAATGTATATGAAAATGAAATAGGTCCATTATGGTGTCTCTCTGGAGATCAGCTCTAAATGCTATAGTATTCACATAACTGTGAGACAAGCGCTGATATATTGAGGCAACCCTTCTGGGAGAAATTTCTGGTATTCTCCCCTCTTTGATATGACTTGTTTGATTCAGGAGTTAAAACATGTCTCTTCATGTGAATATATACATACTGTAATTTGGCAGAACTGCCAGTGAAGCCAGAACTACATTGTGAGCATCAGCAGACCAACTAGGGATTCTAAAAAGAGACTCCCAGTGTACCTTTGCTGTTCCCACAAGAGAAACTGAATTGCAAGACTCTGTAGTATCACAATTCTTTCTTTTAGGGCTGTGTACACAGCCCCCATAGACATTAGTTAAGGGCTTCCAAGCTCAGCGCTAATGGTCTCTGGAAGCTGTACTTTGTGTATGAGACATATAAAGTTCCAGTTTGACTTCCAACTGCTACCAGATGAAGAATTTGTTTTTTGAGCCCATGAATGACTGACAGGAACCGTTTTAGGCTGAATAATAAGAGTAGATGTAGAAAAACATGATAATTGCACTTTAATCTCTACAATAAAAATGAGAAATTCACACTTCTCCCCCGCCACCACCATCTTTATTTCTTTACCTCTCCAGATGTCTGTTTCTGTCTTGTATAATCTGTAATAACATGATCCTTGTAGCACTATCTTTGTAAGTGTTTTATTGTTCCCCTTTATCTTCCGCCTGATGTCCTCCATGGATATCTCTCCTAAAGTTCTCTCTGTATTACTCTCCTAATGCATACCCTACGTTTGCCTCCTCATGACGTCCTCCCTGTGTCTCTCTCTCCTGATGTTTTTCCTTTATCTCCCTCCTAATGTCCTGTCTCCATCTCTTTCCATGTATCCCCCTCCTGATGTCCTACCTCACTCCCTTTTCTGATGTACTCCATGTACCCCCTCCTGATGTACTGCTTCACTCCCTTTTGTGATGTGCTCCATGTATTCCCTTCCTGATGTCCTGCCTCCATCCCTTCCCTGATGTACTCCATGCATCTCTCTCCCCTGATGTCTTCTATGGAACTCTTGCCTTGTGTCCTCTCTGTAGTACTCTCCTGATGATCTGCTTGTATCTCTCTCTCTCTCTCCTGGGGCTAGATTCTATTGCAGGTGCTAATTAAATCACTGCTTTTATCTCCAGGTTTCTCCATAGACTTAAAATGATGTTTGATAAAACAGGAGTTAACATTTATCTCCTGCAATAGAATCTAGCCCCTGATGTCCTCCTTGTATCTATCACCCTCCTGATACCCTCCTTCTGTCCTACTTCTATCACTCTCTTTATGTCCTCCACGTATCTAATTTTGGATGCCTTCCTGTATATTTCTCCTGTTGTTCACCTTGTGTGTGTCTCTCTCTCTCCTGTTATCCTTCTTATATCTCTTGTTTGATATTATTCCACTTATCGATATAATGTTATGCTTCTTCTGATGTCCTCTCTTTGTCTTTCCTTTGATGTTCTCCCTGTGCTTATCTCTCTTGATAACCGGTCTGTCTCTCTCTCCTTTGATGTCCTCACTATAAAATTTGTTTTTCAATATCATGCATTTGTCTTTCTCCTGATTTATGTCCTCTATCTATTCTCACCTTAAGTCTCTCTCTCTCTCCTGATATGTCCTCCCTGCCATATACTCTCTGTCTTGCCCTCCTGATTTACTCAGGAGTCTCTTCAAAATTCTAAAAACATTTCTGTCCAAACATTCCTTAATGTTCATCTTGTAACTCTAACCTGATGTCTTTTATATTTATCTCCTGATGCTCCTACACGTATACCTCTTCCTGACATTCACCTCTTGTCTGTCACCAGCTCCGCTTGGTGGCTCTAAATATTCCACTCCCAGGTGACATGAGTGGGATTCGTGGAGCAGACTTGCAGTGTCACCGTCAAGCACAAGAGATGTCTCTCTTTGGGACCTTCAGGGCCATTCTCTCCTCCTCCAGTCAATCCTTGTCCTCCATTGTGAAAAAGACTGACAGAGGCCTGCCAATAGTAAACTTAAGGGTGAGTAGTTTCAGTTTAGCTATCAGACAGATGAAAAAAATTGCATATTAAATGGCTTTATATGAATACCTTCTGTACATGCCTCTTGTAGGGTGAGCTCCTTATAAGAAGTTGGAATTCCCTCCTGGATACTAAATCTGATCCTTACAAGACTAATGTCCCCATTTACTCCTTCAATGGGAGGAACATCCTTACCGACCCTCTTTGGTAAATAAATGAGATGTCATTGCGGGTTGATATTTGCACTTATTTCTACCTTTCCTTGTCCAGTTCTCTCTCCCCTTTTTGATGTACTTCCCCTACTTTCTTCATCTCCTCCGACTAAAATGATTGATCTCTCCTGTTCTTCCATTCTATCCTTTCCTCTCATTAGTGTACTCTGTTTGTATCCCACTTTCATATTTTCCTCTTTTATGTATATCCTTCTTTCAATATTGTATCTACTCTGATTTTAGCTGACTCTCTCCCTGCCTCTTTTTGTATCCTCCCTTGGTTTCTGCTTTAGTATATTTCCTCTCCAATTCCATCTTTTCTCTCATATATTCATGGCCCTGCCTTAGGTACCCAAAACTTCCTCATGATCACCTCACATTTGACCTAGATCCATCTACTGTTGTATGGGAAATCTAGTACCCTCAACCTATAACAAATTTACATAAAAAGGTTATTTAAAACTGACCATTACTGGGGTGGATAAACTATTACATAAACTGGCCACATGAGTAAATAAACTGAACATTAATGCAATATACACTGACAGATAAACCGCACACCATAAACTAGGACTGAGTAACGAAGGCGGGGGGGACAGAAATTTCGCTGGCCAATCTCAGAACTCATCATAGTTGATGTAGCCAACAAGGCTGAGGAGCTAGTCACAAATTATTGCCCTAGGTCTGGGATGCTCAAATCAGTCCCCAATCCCCCACCCAATGGTGCAGGTTTTTATGACATTTCCTCACAAGAACACGGGTGAATCAGTCAGTGGTTCAACCACTCTGAATGATCTGCCAAGTTAGTGACATTCACTTGTGTTTAATTGAGGAGATCATAAAAACATGCACTGTAAGGGGGTGTGGCTTAAGGACAGGTTTGAGTTCTCATCGCCAACCAACATCTGGCTGAGGATGATGGGAGTTTTAGCTCAACAACGTTAGAGGTCTGTAGGTTGAACTCTCCTGGCACAGGTAATTGTCTGCTCTGCCTAAAGGGAAATTCAGCTCTCCACATCTTCTTTCATGAACTCCCTTCTACCTCCCTCTCCCTTATATGCCACTCTTATTCTATCTCTCACCCCTCCCTTTGTCTCTCTAACGTCTAGGCCACAGAAATCATTCTGGCATGGCTTTAGCCAGATGGGGATCCCCATAAGTAACAGAAATTGCAAGGAATGGAGAAGTGTCAGTAAATCGGAAGGCCTTGGATCAACTCTTACCAGGCGATGGCTCCTGGATAGTGACTCATACAGCTGCTCCGAACCTCTAGCCGTCTTGTGCATCGAAATAGCCTTTCCCTATATGTATATGTGGTGATAACAGCATATTGCTCAGTGGGAAGAAATAGCCCTTTCTCAAATGTTATGGGAGACTCAACCCAACCAGCATCAATATCACACCATGGCCTGAGTCCCTCTGTAGTGTAAACAGGGTTGAAGCAAATTACATTTAAGAAATATTTATGTATTTAGGTGCAGAAATGCAAGTTACAATTCCTTACTTTTGTAATTTTATGGTGAAGAAGTTAACTATAGATGCAGTCTTTTTATTTGTTCAAATGTGCCTTTTAGTGTCTTCGATGCTAGTGAGGTCTCCAAGACGTTGTTCCACAATGCACTGAAACCTCTACAACATACAAGTGATTAAAAAAGTTAAATTGTGATGAAAATATGCACAGCACTGAAACTGTGTTTATGACTTGTTTGCTTTCTCAGTTACAACAGTTTATTGGAAGCACGTGGAGTAGAAAGTGGATGCACAACTGCATGCTAGCATGACTATATAGTTACATTTTGTGTATTAGAGACCTATTTAGTCAAGAAGGAAAAGCTGTTCCTAGATGTATTTACAGGTTTGTAATACATATTTATACAAGTCATAGCCTCTGTATAAATGTTCCAGGAAGATGACATCACTCACAGTGCAAATGTAACTTGCTATGTATAGACTTCTTAAAGGTATAGTAACACTTAATATATAGTAAAATATATATTGTAGGGTGTATCCTTCTGAGTACAGCAAGGGTACTCCCTCAACTGAGAAGTTTTTAATTAAAAAGTTATTGCAGCTCAAACACATTGTTTTATGTGCAATGGCCTGAAATTTTACAGTGGCGCTGTTGCTACACCATCCTAAGGAGGTTTATGTTCAATTGATCACAACTTTCCATATGATGATGTAGCAACAGCACCACTGTAAAATGTCAGAGATACTGCACCTAAATAATTCAAGTTTGAGCTGCAATAACTATTGAATAAAACACCTCTCAGCTGAGGTCGTACCCTTGTTTTACTCAGGAAGATAAAACCAACAATATATATTTTTTTACATATTAAGTGTTTCTATGCATTTAACAGGATAGTAATGTTTCAAAATTAAAGTAGCTCCAATTAGTCTTCATAGTATTTTGGCCATGGAGAGTGTTATTTCAATATTGTCAAAGTAGTAGTTCAAGAGTAATTGAATTATAAAGTATCCACCTCCAGCCCCTTTTACCTAGTGTAAGCCTCCACTCAGATGTGGAATCTGGTTCACAGACCAGACAGCTCACAGCAAGGGACAATCTTCTTACTCTGAGAACAATGACAACCCTGCCCCCATTAACAGGTTTTCAGGTTTTTCCCTTCTGCTAATTGAAGATTGTCCCTCCCTGCAAGACACCTTTCTGTTCGGAGGTGAGCAGTGTTACATCAGTAAAAAGGGCGGGAGGGGGATACTTTATCATTCAGTTACTCTTGAACGACAACTCTGACAGTATTGAAATAACACTCTCCATAGCCTAAATACTATGAAGAGTAATTGGAGCTGCCTTTATTTTGAAACGTTACTATCCCTTTAAAGGAACTGTCATTTTTTCCTCTGGCTGCCCACCACTGTTGTAGATACAGAATGCAATGCATGGAATATCGAGAGGTTACAGACACTTGCAATGCATTATTTGATTATTATATATATTCAAACATAATAGTGAAATCCACTGTTAAAAGTTTATTTAATTGTGTATTAAAACAAATGGATGACATATTTGGCTTGTGTGCCAAACAGTGTAATTATATTTGTACTAGTATAAAGCTTATTATTTAAAAAGCAAATCAATTGACTGATTTATAATATATATTTTTATTTGGTTTGTTATAATATTTAGATTAAAGGAACACAAACTCCTCCAAATAATATCCTCCTACTTACCTTAACCCTTTGAGCGACAAAGATATATCCAACTCATTGCAACGCAATGCATTGGGTACCTCTCTAGCATTCAAATGGTTAATCTGTGCAGAAAATCCTAAAAGTCATATGAATTCATTCTGTGTGACATGATTCTCCAAAAATATTATATAATACTATAATACTCGGCTGCTGCCCCAGAGCCTGGGTTGGTGGGCTGTTCGAAGCGCCCCGCTCCAGATCAGCAGTGCCTCTGACTGGAAGCTGGCGTGTTCGTGCAGTCTCTACTGTGTATGACCGCATAGTTCGGGCAGTCTCTACTGCACATGTGCGGTTACACACACAGGAAGCAACTTTATGTTATTTAGATTGGATGTAATTTCCACAGAGGTGAATGTGATTTTTGTTGTTGTTGCAAAACCCCAGGACTACAAACCTCCTCCTACTGCCCAGGAAAGAACCCTTCAGTGGGAGGTGTCTGGGGTCCTGGAATCCTGCAACAAAGAATCATGTCCATCTCTGTGCACGTGATATTCAGTACTATTTAAGATTCATATTGAGGAACAAAGTTATGCAAAATGTAATATATATATATATGTAGTGACCACTAGAATTTTCTGCCCAGATTAAAGCAACAGTAATTCCCAAAAAACGACTAATTAAAACATTGTCCATGTGTTCCTGGTTGCCACTAACATTCTCCAGTAGCTCAACTGGTTACCCAGCTTCATGGCAATCCTGCACTGTCATATGAAGACTGGGGAGAAGAAGGCTCTACTCCCTGATCTGGTTAGGGACAAACTCAATGAGATCGAAGACTAATGTCTCAAACCCCCTGTGTGCACTTGATCAGAGCGAAAATCCTGCGGGAGGTAAATTAGCATTTTTTATTAGAAGACATCAGTGCTCCTTTAACCTTTGGATCTCAAACTGCATTCCTGCAGGTTTTTAGGACATCTCTACTATTGAATCAGTGGTTCATTCTAAATCACTGAGCTAATGCTACATAGTAACAGAGTTGACAATGCTAAAAAAAGATATGCATCCATCAAGTCCATCCCATGAAGCCATTTCCAATTTAGCCCCAAGTGGGTAAAAAAATTCCTTCCTGACTTTGAATAGCAGTCAGGTAGTTCCCTGGGTCAACAAATTGAAGCCATCTGTCATAATTTTCAATATTGCTCTGTGCTAGATATACATCCATTGCTTTTTTGAAAGCAGTTACTGTTTCTGCAAGTACAACATCCTGAGGCAAAGCATTCCATATCTTTACCAGCCTTACTATAAAAAATCCCTGCCTTTGTTTTAGTCAAAAGCACCTTTCCTCAAGTCTTAATGGATGACATCTCGTTCGTAGCTCAGCTCTTTCCTTAAATAATTCATTGTCTAGTTGTTTGTATTGACCTTGAATATATTTGTAAATGGTAATCATATCATCTCTTAGACATCTCTTCTGTAATGTAAACAAAACCGGTTTGGCTAGTCTCTCATTATAGCTCAGATCCCCCAATCCATTTATCAGTTTTGTTGCATGTCTCTGCATTTCTTCCAGTTCAACAATGTCTTTTTTTTTAAGAACTGGTGCCCAAAACTGTACTTCGTATTCCAAGGATTTATATAGAGGTAGAATAATATTAGCATCCCTTACATCTACACCTCTTTTTATGCAGGCTAGTACCCTATTTGCTCTTGCAGCAGCTGAGTGACTCTGCACACTGCTGTGAAGTATATTACCTATCAGTACTCCTAAATCTTTCCCTAATAAGCATGTTTGTAGCAAACGTATAGTATGTTTGTTTTCTACAGCCCAAATGCATAACCTTACATTTGTCTACATTAAATGTCATCTGCCACTTTTCTGCCCATTCACTCAGTTTATCCAAATTATTCTGCAGAGAAAAAACATCTAGCCCTGTATGTATTTCCTTGCATAGCTTAGTGTCAACAGCAAAGATTGAGATGCTACTTTCAATTCCCACTTCTAGATCATTAATAAACAAATTAAAAAGCATTGGGCCCATGACTGAACCCTGTGGCACCCCACTTATAACTTTAGACCAATTTGAAAAGGTTCCATTTACAACAACACTCTGCCATCTATCGTTTAACCAGTTCTCAATCCATATACAGATAACATCACCTAAACCGAAGCCTTTTAATTTAAGCAGTAACCTGTTATGGTGTGATACACTATCAAAGGCTTTTGCAGAATCCAAGTATACTTCATCAACATCAATACCCTTGTCCAAATTACGACTACTATATACTAATAATATTGTTTGTCTTCACATAGTTCTGAATACTGTCAGTTAGTAACCCTTCTAATATTTTACCCAATGGAAGGCAAGCTCACAAGTCTATCATTTCCTGCTTCGGATCTTGCCCCCTTTTTGAACAATGGAACTACATCAGCTTTCCTCCAATCAACTTGAACCCATATTACAACATGATTTCTGCGAAGTTTAAAGATGGATAACAAAGAACAAACTTTTCTTAAACGCAGACAAAACAGTCACAATGATATATGGCACAAAGCACAAACTGCATAATCTCGACAATATCCACTATCCATTATAACAGAGTCTAATTGTAAATTATCCCCAGTAGACTCCTACAAATATCTTGGTATGTGGCTTGACCCTAACCTCACTTTTGGTCTTCACATTGACAAATTGAACTCCAAACATTATCCCAAAATAAGTACTCTTTTTAGAAACAAATCATGTTTAAGTACCCTGGGGAGAAAACGTATTGTACAACAGATGTTGCTGCCAGTCATAGACTATGGTGACGTAGTATATGCTCCAGACTTGACACTCTATATAATTCATTATGCCGCTTTATCCTTGTCACGGGAACCATCATGCCCTTGGCTCCTGGAGGGGCCTGGGGGCCGGCCTTCCCCCACAAGATAGTGGATTCCATGCCCAGGGAAGCTCCTTTGCCCGCTTCAACGTTCCCTCTCGGGTCTAAGTCACCCTGTGCTTATTGGGGGCACAGGGTGACTGGGAACACCCAGTCTGGTCTGCCCCGGGCAGACCCAACAGACTCTGTGGACTGTGTTGTTACGTGTGTCGGGGGGTTTAGAGGTTGCCACTGCCCTATTCCTCGGGCCTCAGGGCAGGGAAGCGTCCCATGCCCTGGAACTATACTTTCTTCCACTAAGGAGTGGAATTCACGGGGCCGAGGACAGCCGGCAGAACTAATCAAAAGCCCCATTGACTTTACATGGGGAAGTAGGCGGCTTCCTGATTGGCCAATGCCCTGGGTGATGAGTTTAAAGGTCCCCCATAGAGTTAACATGGGGGAAAGTAGGCAGCCCAGGGATTGGTCGGTTAGCTGCCCGCCTACAGAGTCTGATTGGCCGAGCTAGCCGTGACTAGCACAACCAGGATTGGTCAGCCTATTCTAGGCACTGGATTGGCCAGGGTTTGAAGCGGAATAGTCAAAGATGCTTCAACCTCCTGGCCTTTGTTGTACAATGTGTATTCCAGCCCCTCAGCCCTTTGTCCCAGTGTTTATCCCACAACAGTCCCCTTTTGTCCAAATAATGCAATCATGTCTAGTCCATTGTATGATGTGTACACCAAATGTTTATACCATTGTGTGTTTTGTTCAGCCCACCATTGTATAGCCCCTCCACCCCTCTTGGCCTTTTGTGTTAACCTGTATAAATATGTGTGTCTTGGTTCCAATAAAGTAGTTCTTGTTTTAACCTACACAAGTGTTGTCTGGTGAGGTTAAGCTGCTGGTATGCTGAGCGAGTTCTTGTTATCCTGACACTAGTCCTGCCTGGCGATTGGGATACCTTGGGAGAAGCTGGTGGAGTTTTCCTGTTCCAGAGCGAGGGAAGCGGCGACTAACGGAGTCACCCAAGGCTGGGTGGCAGCGGTATCCGTTACAATCCTCCAATACAATTACACTACCCATCACTGTGACATGCTTAAAGAACTAAATTGGCTAACACTCAAATCTAGAGGTGCCCTTCACCTTTCCTGCTTAGTACACAACCACTTCTCTGGAAAACTACCAGACTACCTGAGCAGTATGCGCACTCCTGCTCTCCATACTAACTATAACCTCCGCTCCACTGCTAACTACTCACTACGTATACCACAATAAAAGAAATAGGCAAGAAGATCTGCCTTCTCCTCCAGAGGTCCAAAGGCCTGGAACAATATTCCTGAAATAATCAAATCTGCTCCCAGTCTAAAATCCTTAAAAGTAAAGGCTTCTTTATATCTAAAAACAATGTGTAACTGTATACAATTTCAACATTTTATAAGTATGTATATTAATATGTTTATATATATATATATATATAATGTTTCACAATTTGTGTAATCATGTGACCCTTTACTGAAAACTATCCAGGACATACTTGAAAACGAGAGAAATCTCAATGTATTCTTCCTGGTAAAACATTTTCTAAATAAATAAAGAAAGAAAGAAAGAAATAAAAACACCCCTGTTGATCCAGAGGAAAAAAACCCTCTGGAGCAATTTCTAATTTAGCCCCAAGTAGGTAAAAAAATTCCTTCCTGACTCCAAATGGCAGTCAGATATTTCCCTGGATCAACATCCTATCTGCTTTGAAGCCATCTGTCATAATTTTCAATATTGTTTTGTGCTAGATGGACATCTGGTGCTTTTTGGAAAGCAGCTGTATTATCTGCAAATACAACATGCCGAGGCAAAGAATTCCATAGATTTAACACCCTTACTGTAAAGAACCCCTGCCTTTGTTTTAGTCAAATGCGCCTTTCCTCTAGTCTTAATGGATGACCTCTTGTTCTTAGCCAAGCTCTTTGTGTAAATAATTCATTGGCTAATTCACTTCTTTGTATTGATCTTGTATGTATTTGTAAATGGTAATTATATCACCCCTTAGACATCTCTTCTCTAATGTAAACAAACCCAGTTTGGCTAGTCTCTCTTTATAACTCAGATCCTCTAATCCCTTTATCAGTTTTGTTGCACATCTCTGCACCTTTTCCAGCTCAACAATGTCTTTTTTAAGAACTGGCACACAAAATTGTACTCCATATTCTAGACGAGGCCTAACCAAGGATTTATTCAGAGGTAGGATAACATTAGCATCCCTTGCATCTACACCTCTTTTTATGCAGGCTAGTACCCTATTTGCTCTTGCAGCAGCTGAGTGACTCTGCACACAGCTGTGAAGTCTATTGTCTGTCAGCACTCCTAAATCTTTCTCAAATGGCTCTGCTATCTATTGCTGCTGCCTTCCCTTTCCTGGATCAGGCTGAACCAGCTGACTTCTCTGTGATTGCTCACCTGACTGTTATCAGCCAACCCTCTCATGGTATTTACAGCAGCTTGTCTCACTTCCTGATTGTCCTTGTGATTGTTGCTGCTGTGGCTTTGCCTGTGCTCCTGTTTATCTGTGTATGACCTGGCTTCCTCTGACAATCCCTCTGGCTCCTGGCTTGTTCCTGACATCGCAGACTTCTGTGTTCCTGACTCCTGGCTTGTTTCTGACATTGTGGACTTCTGTGTTCCTGACTCTGGCTTGGCTGAGTACCTGTCTTGACTCCTGACCCTGGCTTGTCTTTTAATTTATGCTCCTGGATCACATTTCTGTTTTTGTCATTTTAATAAAGGTGTTTTGCATTTTACATTTTTGTGTCTGTCTGGTTCCTGGTCCCTAACACAGTCAAAACTGTATTTAGATCTGGTTTCAAATATAAGCAAACACCTCACCCTTTTCTATTAATCCTGTCTCTCTTAAACAGGGAATAGCCCTCTATATTTACAGCCCAGTCATGTGCATCATTCCACCATGTTTTTGTTACACCAATTATGTCTAATTGCTCATTAACTACCAGTGTAAGGGATGTTTTTTTGGTGATCTCCTCAAGGTCAGTGGGGGGTTAATACTCTGCATTTAGGTTTGCAACAGCAGAGGGGCAGGCAGCGTAAGCCACGTAGTGTTTATGAGAGGCAATTGGAGATATCTCCTATATGCAGTGTTATATAACCAAGCACATACGCATGCGTAGTTTTAGACATCTTAGGGCGTAGCCTGTATTTTAACCTGTAATCAAAACAACAGAGCCCAGAGCCATTGGAGACTAGGAAAGAGTGTACCTGGTCTCAAGTCGGAGAGGTAGAGTGTTGCTGTTTAGCCATTTGGGACGTCAGGTCTGTCGGGCTATTCACCTCTGTAGACTGTACCTCATCCAAACTTGTGTGTTGCTGTTTAGCCATTTGGGACGTCAGGTCTGTCGGGCTATTCACCTGTGTAACGATACTACGGAGCTAGCGTGGAAAGGCTCTCCCACACTGATGTTCAGCTCCAGTAGATAGATAAGTAACTTTAAGTTTTTTTATATACACCAGAGTCGTGTGTCTCTCATACTGATGAAACTCTGGCAGATCTCTCACCCTTTTTATATCTTCCGGAGTTGGTATGCTTTCATACTTATGTGAACTCTGGCCATAACCTGTTTAATTATTGCATGTTTAAATAAACTGCATTTCACTTCAGTGTTTGTCTTTATTCTGAAATTCCAAACTGCTATTTGAAACACTTGACGTTTGAAACAACCAGCAATTCTAGTTCTCCTGTTTTATCTACCATACTTCTTGCATTTGCTAGCATACAATTAATTTTGAAGTCTTTACATATTTGACCCCCTACATGCATTTTTTCTACATATTCATTTAACAGGAGTTCTTCCCTATTGACTACACTTATCCCCACCCTTTCTCCACCCCATGATCATTTACTTGGACCCAGTTCCTATTGACTCTGTCTACCTAATTTTGCTATATATACCCCCTCTTTCCTAGTTTAAAAGCTCCTCCATGCTTCTTAGCATTCTCTCCCCTAGCACGGAGGCTCCGCTACCATTTAGGTGCAATCCATCACTTCCATATAGATTATACCAAAGACCAAAGTCAGCCCAGTGCTCTAAAAACCCCAAACCCTCCTTACTACACCAGTGCTTGAGCCATGCATTTAGCTCCCTCTGCCTACCTGCACTGGCACATGGCACAGGAAGTATTTCAGAAAACACAACCTTAGAGGTCCTTGCCTTGAGCTTGCACCCTAACTCACTGAAATACTTCTTTAGGGACCTCCATCTTCTGCCTACTTTGCCATTGGTACCAATATGTACCAAGACAGTTGGATTGCTTCCAGCCCCTCCTAATAATCTGTCAGCCCTGTCCACAATATGCTGAACTTGAGCACCTGGGAGACAGCATACTGTTCAGCATTCACCTTCCTGTCTGCAGATTACCCTATCTACCCTCCTAATAATACAGTCCCCTATTACCACCACCTGCCTTGGTTTCTGCCTACTCTGCATCCCATCTAACCTGGAAGGAAGACTGTTCCCCTGGCTGCTAGAGAAATCAGCCCTCTGTCACGGTTTTTGAAGACTCGCAGACTTAAGGTTTGGTAAAATAACTTAACTTTATTAAAAGTTAAAGGCAGTCCCCGTAGGGTAAACATACATAACAATACAACAGTAATAGAACATACAATAGGTTCTACCGGCCTTGCCTAAATACCGGGCAAGGCAACCCAAGTGACAGTTTTAATGACAGGCTCTACCGGCCTTGCCTATACTGGGTAAGGCAACCGTGAGATGACGTATACCGGTTCTACCTGCCTTACCAATACCGGGCAAGGCAGCCCAATGAAATGCTGAATGTTGGCTCTACCGGCCCTGCCAATACCAGGTAAGGCAACCTTAAAGATGGTGAATTACAAGGTTCTACCGGCCTTACCAATACCAGACAGGGCAGCCCAAAGGAGTACTGTAGTAGGCTCTACCGGTCCTGCCAATACCGGGTGAGGCAACCTACAGGATGGTATCGTCAAGGTTCTACCGGCCTCACCAATACCGGGCAGGGCAGCCTGAGCAAGTAGACCAGCTGTCAGGTGACTAAGACAGCAGAGAGCATAGAGGTCTAAATCAGCAGAAGTCTATTGCCAGGGATAATCAGACAACTGCAAGGAAGTGGACAGCGACTGACCACAGTACTGGATGTTCAGGAGCAAACCAACGTCCGCACGTTGGGACTAATGGTAAATAGCGCCACCAGGTTTAATGGAGCAAACCAGCGACCGTACCCTGGAACCAACAATGTATAGCGCAACCAGGTTTAGTGGAGCAAACCAGCGTCCGCACGCTGGAACCAACAATGTATATCGCAACCAGGCTTAGTGGAGCAAACCAGCGTCCGCACGCTGGAGCCAACAAAGTACCTCGCAACCAGTCTAGTGGAGTAAACCAGCGTCCGCACGCTGGGACCAACAATGTATATCGCAACCAGGTTTAATGGAGCAAACCAGCGTCCGCACGCTGGAGCCAACAAAGTATCTCGCAACCAGTCTAGTGGAGTAAACCAGCGTCCGCACACTGGGACCAACAATGTATATCGCAACCAGGTTTAGTGGAGTAAACCAGCGTCTGCACGCTGGAACCAACAATGTATACCGCAACCAGGTTTAGTGGAGTAAACCAGCGTCCGCAAGCTGGAACCATCAATGAGTATTGCAGCCAGGTTTAATGTAGCAAACCAGCGTCCGCACGCTGGAACCAACAATGTATCTCGCAACCAGTTAGTGGAGTAAACCAGCGTCCGCACGCCGAAACCTACAATGTATATTGCAACCAGGTTTAGTGGAGTAAACCAGCGTCCGCACGCTGGGACCATCAATGTGTATTGCAACCAGGTTTAGTGGAGCAAACCAGCATCCGCACGCTGGAACCAACAATGTATCTCGCAACCAGTTAGTGGAGTAAACCAGCGTCCGCACGCCGGAACCTACAATGTATATTGCAACCAGGTTCAGTGGAGTAAACCAGCGTCCGCACGCTGGAACCAACAATGTGTATGCAATAGCGAGGAGAACAATGTCACCGAAGCGACAGCTGGAGCGCGAGACTCAGGAACTCGTACAGGTTAACCCGCACGGTGCTGGAGCACAGGAACCCCGGAATACAGGCACACAGGAACGCTGGAACACCGGAACGTTAGCATACAGGAACAATGGAGCACCGGAACATAAACGTACAGGAACACTGGGACACCAGAACGTAGCATACAGGAACACTGGAAACAGGCCCAGAGATCTGACAAGCAGGTTAGGCAGAGTGGAGTCAGAAACACCACGAAAGGGCAACCTGGAAGTGCTCAACCTGGGTTTAAAAAGGCTGTGTGAGGAGGACTAATGACAGACAGCCAATCACGAATACTCAGCAAGTGACAGACACAGAGCAGCACAAATCACGGGCACCGTGATACCCTCTCCAGTATTGCCAGTTCTGAGCTATCCTCATCAACATCTTCACACAATCTTGCAAATCTATTGGACTGAGTCAACTCAGAATTGGCCTTCCTCTTCCTCTGCCCACTACCTCCCCTCCTTATTGTTACCCAGCTGCTAACCTGTTACTCCTCATCTACAACTCCACCCTAATCACCCTGTTGTGTTGTGGTCCAACTCACATGACATGAGATTGCATCACAGGTGACGCACTTCATCACTGATTGCACATTATATATTTCCAGTTGTTTCCATGAGGAACTGTGTGGCAACAACCAGTGATGACAGCAGCAATTGAAATTCATGCCCTGAACACCACTTTTTTTTTTGTCAAATAATTTTACCAGGAAGAATACATTGAGAATACATTGAGATTGTCTCTCGTTTTCAAGTATGTACCTCAAAAGGGTGAAAGGTTGAGCTGACCTTACCGGGACTACAACCTGCGACCTTGCAGCTTGAACAGATTCTACAGCTGATGCATAACCAACTGAGCCATCTCATCAGCCACACCTTAGTACATAACCATAACTCTCAGGGTGTCATTTCATCTCCTCTTTTACATGGCAATATATGGTAGCCACATTAGAGGCACCGGTACCTGCAACCCCTTAGCATGTGGGGTTCACTTCAACCAACTGCACCGTTGTTGGCTTACATTAACTTTACCAACACGGGATCTCTGGTGATTCCAAACCAGAATATCATGTGGTGTTGTTAGTGCTTCCACAGATGGGGTCAGTGTGTGTGTGTGTGTGTGTGTGTGGGGGGGGGGAGACAACAATGCTTGGGCTGCATGGAAGCAAAGGAACCTATGTTCATAAAACATGTTGGGCAGATCTGGCATAACCCAACATCACTTCTGAGAAGCACTGTTATTCCACATTGCTTGCAGTAGCTTTCATAATCCCTGGAATGCTAAGCAGTCTCCAATACATTGCAAAGCACTCCATTATAGAGCTTTGTTGCATTCAAGAGGTTGAAATCGACATTTCAACAATTGGAAATATGGTGATACTCATGTCTCCACAGTGATGCACTCGGTTCATCCCAGAATTCCCACTCTCTTCCTTGACACATACATACAGCCTATAATGTGTCCTCCATTGGTGAGGCAGGGACAATTTTGGATTCACACCAATGCACCACATAAGGGCTTAGTTTCACATTCAAGTAGTGAAATGTTATTTCCATTTGCTATGTCCGTAGTTGAAAGAAAGAATTAAATAAATTTAACTGTAACATGTTTAAAAATATATATTTATGGGATGTGTGTCAGTTAGTGTGCTGCACCTTTAATCCAGGTGAGTTTACCTTTGGCGGCAAGATGAAGCTATCTATAACTGGTACCCAGATGGTTTGTCTTATTCTTTACCAAGCACCTTGACAAAGTGCTGATGAAACAGCTGTTGGCTATATTGGATAGTGTAGGATTCCCAACTTCCTCCCTGCCTGTTCTGTGCATATGCAGCACGAACATTGAATAAAAACAACTTTTTAATTGGGGGAGCGTCTGCTTTTTTTTTTTTTTTCCAGATATCGTATTATGGACTCTGTCTTTCTTTATGGCTTGAGCACCGGTTAGATGTATTCTGCAGAAGGGAAGATCTGCTTATGGAATAGCATTATCTACCTTTGGAAAATGTTTTATACAGACCTAATTATATCCTAATCAGTGTTATGTTGAAGTGCTGCAATACTTCCTGTAATATTTACATTTTGGTGGTTAGTGGAGCCTATATATGGTTTCTCTTTTGGCAGATTTCCTAATATTTAGACTCCTGTCTCACATCCACTTCTCTGTCTATCCTGTCTCAGTAACTAAAAGAGATAGATCCCTTTTCTCCTGTTTATCTTGGGTCTTCTTCAGTTTCTCTTCCTGCATCTTTGGACTTTCTCTCTTTCCTCTTTTGGAAGGTTCTTCCAATTTTCCAGTCTCTTTCACCTACACTCCGTATTCTCCACTCTTCACTCCCTTTTTTCCTCTCTTGGTCTGTTAGTTGGTTCCTTTAGCTAGTGCCTACGTTTCTATACCCTTAGAATCTGGTGTACCCATCCTGATCCTTCCCTGGCCCAACTGTGAAAGAATAATCTGACCATGCTGTCAGAATCTTTAGTACACATCTGTGGCCTCAGCAAGAGTACATCTGAAGGCCAACATTGACCTTAAGTGCCGCTCTCAAGCCTTAGTTTTGAAGGGCCAAGCAACAGTGACAACTCGTTTTTGCTATTACCAATGAATTTCTCATGAGAACTGTGTTTTCTACCAATGCATTCTATGGCCTTAGGAACTCCCGATACAATATTATAAAAGCCCAAACCTTCCCTCTGTGCTGTGAGCTTTAGATGATAGAGATAGTGGTGAAAGTGAGATCTAGAGCAGAAAAATAGTTTGGTACAGTTACCACCAGTACATCGGTGCTGCTACTGTTACACTGTGCAGCAAGTTTGCGCTCTGCATATGAAACTGAGTAGTAGTTGGGATTGGAGGACTGCTGCTGCAGTGGAGGAATACACAAGCACAAACACCAGTTACAGTAGTACTAGTATTGGGACTCTGAGCTCAGCACCAACAGATAGTGTTGCCACCCCACCACATTCCTCGAGCCTTTTGGAATGTTTCTGATAACTGTAAATTAGTTTTTTTTCCCCAAGTGGCTCTTTGCAGTGGCAGAGTTGCAGCTGTCTGCCTCTGAGCATGCTGCATCTGAGTGTGACCCCATGCACCACCTCACCCATGTCACACTCCACCCCACCACCAGCAAGGGAGAAGGAATAGTAGTCTGGTTGTGGTGCTGCTACTGATAAGGGTGGTGTAGGTGAACTCATAACTTTCCTAGCTCAGACAAACACAGAGTTGGAGAGAGATATGGTGGGAATAACTAGTAGTGACATTGTTAGGCAGTTTAGTAGTTTCTTTATTGCATTGTCTGACTCCAAGCATCAAATGTCCCAAGAGGAAGATTAGGCTGATGTGTCCATCAAGTGGTGCTTGTGAGATCATCATTCCCACAGACTGTGGTGGTCAACACAGAACCAGCAGTGATACGAGTCATCTAGTAGCTATTCCTACTACTAATGCTGAAGCGGTAGCACTACCACAAGCCAACCTCACATCCTCTATACAACAACAAACAACTGGCAAGAGCTGCACTATCAGTTATACAAAACCAATGAATGGTGTAAGTAAAACCATTTGCCTTTATTAACATGCATTAAAACAATGTCTAGGGACATTAGATATTATAAATCATGGCGCCCAAGACCACCAAAACCAATTATCTACTCCAAATCAATGTGTTTCACGTTCACAACAAAATTGCAACTATGATAGTTAAGCATTGTGAATGCAGAACACATTCATTTAGAGCAGAAAACTGACCCTGGTTGTCTTGGGCATTGTTTCATCTAACATTGCAGATACATTGTTTTAATGCATGCTAATAAAAGTGAATAGTTTAACTTACACCATTGAATGGTATTGTTCAGGGGTGCCCTGTTAGACCATTGTTTACAGAAATTGCCAGTACCACCCAGCAGATGGCGATTCTGCAGATGTCAGAATCTAGCAATATGTCTCCACACAATTTATGCCAAGACATGAGCAGCCGGACATGATGAAAATATAAACAAATGGTTCTAGGTCGAGTAAACAAAAGAAAGAGGACAGGGTGCACAAATCAGCTAATCAAACTCATGTAGCTTCATCTATCATCAGGAAAACAACTGAATTGAGCCTCACCCAAAGGTGCACCCCTGGAATTTCCAGGAAGGGATTGACATTGATTAGGAACCATGGTGGGGAACTCTTTGGACCAGCTCACACTCTGTTGCATACCTCCCAACTGGCCAAAGAGTGGCACTTTTTGCTGGTGGGCAGGGAATTTCCAAGAATTTGTAGGTTACCTCATGACTCATTGACACCTTTGTGTAACAGAATATTTAGAGGGACCAAAATATTTTATTTTCACGCCAATGCTGGTGTCACCATAAAAAGTTAGAGTGACGTCTCTGAGTCCAGGGGTATAGAAATCGGCGACCTTACAGAAACATATTTACTTGTTTATTAAAAAAATCAGGAATGTGCATATGGTTGTTCAACTACAGCAACAATAGGAGCTATAAGGCATCGACAGCTGATCTTTTAGTTACTCACATACCTGGGAACTTTCAAACTGAGCTGATCCTGAGATTGTGTAAATATTAACCTTTAAATTTCCCATAATATAGATTATCCATGTTATATCCCTGATAACTATAATGGAGTCGCTCCAATCAGCATTCGAGGAGCTATTAATACAAAACTTACAGATATCACTACATGAACACCATACCTGGGAACTGTCAGGGTTTGACCCTGAGACTCAGGGTTTAGATCCAAATCTCAGGGTCAAGAGTAAAATTCTTAGGGTGAGAGAGGTCTGTGTTACCTCCTATATGATTTGCCACCATTAAATGTGTCTTTAGTCTCTAAATTGGTGCCATTTGTACCAGAAAAGCGGCAGGAAATGCCCTGCTTGTCTTATTTGTGTTTGGGCAGTCAGATTTCTATGTTGTAAAATGCAAAATTTTCCTTGTGGACCAACTGGAGCACCTCTAATTTGTGCAAGCAGGTAGTATTGCATAAAATTGAGGATTATCCTAGCTTTAGTGAAGACATAATCTGAATTTTAATAATGACAGGAGGCGTATTTGCTTAACTTTCTTTTACTTCACCTCCAATAGCAGCAAAGCAAAAAGTACACAACCAATCAAAAGACAGAAAAACAATCTTAATAATCTGTGTAATGGTGTTCCACTTCCTCTGTCTTGGAGCGAAACCGAAACTGGTAAACAGAATTCTTTCAGCAGAGTCAGGAAGGGAAGAATAGTAGAAGAAACTTCGGACGCAGAACCTGCATCCCTGGAGAATTGGAGAGATTCGCCAATTGCAATCCAGCAGAGTAGATTAGGCTGAAAGACAGTAAAGGTAAAACATTGTCATAGTACCATATAATAGATTTATGAAAAAACAAGTTAATGGTTAGACTTAAATATAGACAGATTGTGCAAAACATAATGAAAGAAAACTAAACAATATGTAACATTCAAGGGATGGGAAAGAGAGAAATTCAGAAGAAAAAACAAGTAGGGGAGGGAAATACTCGCCTCCTGTAATTATTAAAAGGTGAAATTTACTCACCGATATTTGTGTTTCCTCTGTGTCCTTCCACGGCACTGTGGGCTTTGGCTCCGCCTTCCAGCTGGGTAGGACCAATCTTTAAATTTCGTTTGCTACCTCTCTTCTGCAGTTATATCGTTTGACCAAGCTGAAAGATACAAGAGGTTAGAGATAGCCAGATCCTTACTTAATACCAATATTGTCTAATTTGAACAAGCAAAGGAACCGATACTGATACCATATACTTTCGGGTGGGTTGCCGTGGAAGGACACAGAGGAAACACAAATATCGGTGAGTAAATTTCACCTTTCCTCTGTGTCCAATCCACGGCACTGTGGGACTTACCAGAGCAGTACCCTATATAGGGATGGGTAGCCCAACTGATTTAGAGTTGAATTGCAGCTTCAAGCACCTTTCGCCCGAATTTGGCGTCTGCAGATGCTTGTAAGTCCAGCTTATAATGTTTGATAAATGTAGATACTGAAGCCCAGGTAGCAGCCTTACAAATTTCTTCTGGAGAAGCTGCTGCTTTTAGGGCCCAAGAAGTTGACATGGCCCTGGTTGAATGGGCTTTCAGACCTTTAGGTGGATCCTGATTCGCTGTTTCATAAGACAGGGAAATACAGTCTCTTATCCATCTTGCTATAGAGGCTTTGGAGGCTGCTGAGCCTTTAAATTTCCCCCCAAAATGGACTAGTAGAGCATCCGATTTACGGAAGACCTTAGTCCTAGAGAGGTATATTTGCAGACACCTGACTAGGTCTAGGTTGTGCAGGCGTTTTTCCATGTCGTGTTCTGGATGGGGACAGAAGGATGGCAACACAATGTCTTGGTTAAGATGAAATTGTGAAACCACTTTTGAGCGAAAGGATGGTTTTGGTCGCAATACCACCTTATCCTGATGGAAAGAAATAAAGGGTGATACTGCCATCAGGGCTTGTAGTTCACTCACCCTCCTGGCTGAGGTAACTGCAATGAGAAATGCTGTCTTTAAAGTTAGATGTTTAATAGACACATCTTGCAGGGGCTCAAACCATGGGTGGGAGGCCAACTGCTGTAAAACTAGATTTAGATCCCATGGGGGAATGGTTTCCCTAATAGTTGGTTTAATTTTTGAAATAGATGTTAGATAACGTTTTACAAGATAGTTATCTGCAAATGGAGTGGCCAGAATGGCTGATAATGCTGATAGTTGTACCTTTAATGATGATGGTTTTAAACCTTTGTGGAATCCATCTTGTAAGAAATCCAGAATTTTCATAGGAGATATGGAAGTTCTGTTCAGTTGACGCTTCTTACACCAGTTGTGAAAGATAGACCACACTCTGTAGTATATTTTAGTGGTTGATGCTTTTCTTCCTTTGAGCATCGTGTCGATTACCTCCTCAGAGGTACCTTGTAATGTCAGAGACTGCCTCTCAGCCTCCAGGCCCATAGCTGGAAGAATGCTGATTCGGATGTTGAATGGGTCCCTGTACCAGCAGGTCTGGGGTGACTGGAAGAGGTAGAGGGGCTCTGCAGGACATCCTGAGTAGATCTGGAAACCATGCTTTCCTTGGCCAGTGTGGAGCGATCAGAATTACTTCTGCTTTGTCTTTTCTGATTTTTCTGATGACTTCGTTCATCAGAGGTAGAGGTGGAAATAGGTATGCCAGTCTGAAGTGCCATGGTATTTGTAGGGCATCCTGTCCTAATGCCCGAGGGTCCTGCCACCTGGATATGTATGTTGCGCATTTTTTGTTTTGACTTGTGGCCATGAGGTCCACCTCTGGGAGACCCATGTTCTTTACTTTCAGATGAAAGGTTGCAGAGTTTAACTCCCACTCCCCTGGGTTGATGGGATGTCTGCTTAGATAATCCGCCTGTGTATTTAGCTGACCTGACAGAAAGGATGCCTTGAGGGAATGTAGATTTTTCTCCGCCCACAGCAGAATCCTGATTGCTAGACAATTTAATTGGATGCTGCGGGTACCTCCTTGATTCATTATATACTGAACTGTTGTGGAGTTGTCCGATCTTATCAGGACCGGTTGTTGTTGAAGTTCTTGACTGAAGTGTTTTAATGTGTTCCACACCGCCTTTAGCTCTAATATGTTGATATGTAGTGCTTTTTCTTGGGTTGTCCATATTCCTTGGACTGTCTTGTTCATCCAAATTCCTCCCCATCCTGATTTGCTGGCATCCGTATTGATAATCTGCCAGTCTGGTTCCGTCAGTGTTCTGCCTTTTGCTAGATTCGCAGGTTGTGTCCACCAGTGCAGTTCTCGTCTGATCTGCTTGGAGATAGGAATAATCTGGTGGTAATTTGTTGGTTGTTTTTTGTAGTAACTTAGGTAATGCATCTGTGTCAGACGAGCATGGGTTCTGGACCAAGGAATTACCTGGTAGGATGATGTAAGGTGCCCCAGGAGTCTGGAAAATTCCTTTGCCGACCTCTCTCTCTTCTGAAGAAACTTGCAGACATGACTGTATCTTCTGTTGACGTTCTGATGACAGATATGCTAGACCCAGTTGTGAGTTGAATCTTATCCCCAGGAATATTAAGTTCTGTGATGGTACCAGCGCACTCTTGTGGTGATTTAGAATCCATCCTAGTTTCGACATTTGGTTTAGGCATGTTCTTGTACTGTCCACTGACATCTGTAGGGATGTTCCCAGTATTAAGATGTCGTCCAGGCTTGACCCCGCCTCTGGAAATCCCTACGATTTCCAGGCCTCTGACCAATTTGTGAACCTCTTTTCCTGTGTTCGTAGCCTCTTCCTGGCTTATAACTTCGTGCTTCACGAAAGGACTGTTTTCTATATTGTCCTGAACGTCCTGGAGATCTTCTGGTCTTCTTGTCTTGTGGAAGAAACTGGCTCTTGCCTCCAGATGATCGTTTAATTATCTCTTCCAGCTGATCTCCAAATAACTTAGCACCTGAAAAGGGAAGGGAGACCAATTTGTTTTTGGAGGAAGGGTCAGCTTCCCATGCTTTAACCCACATGGCTCGTCTGGCTGTTACCGAGAGAGATGAGGCTCTTGCGAGTAAACGGATATAATCCAGCGAGGCGTCACACGAGTAATTAATAGCATCTTTTATGATGGCTAATTCCTTAATCAGTCAAGCTCTAGAGACTGAAGACTCTTTTCTCTTCAAGGTCTGTAACCCATATCCTTAGGGTCCTAAAGGTAGATGCCAAGGCCGTAGCGGTTTTGAGGTTTTGGCCAATAGTGGCAAATTGTTTCTTTAGAACACTATCTGCCTTTTTCTCCATTGGGTCTCTCAATGTAGTACCATCCTCCAGTAGAATAGTGGTTCGTCTTGAGGTTTGGGCAATTGCTGCATCTACCTTGGGTGGAGTAAACCAATTTGAGGTTTCTTCTTCTGGAAAGGGGTACATCCGATGGAATCTCTTGGAAATGGCGCCACGTTTCTCGGTCTGCTTCCATTCACTAGTAATAATATCTTGAATTGAGCTGTGTACTGGAAACTGTGGAACTGCTTTCTTGTATCCCACGAATGCGGCATCCATGACATTTAAATCTTTTTGGACATCCTCCAATCCCAGCGTCTTTCTCAAGGTCTTGATAAGATGATCCATTTTGTCTGTGCTAAAGCTGCCAGCTTCCTCCACCAGCTCTCCTTCCTCCGCTGAAGAAGCTGCTGATTCTAGGTCAATATAAGCATCATCATAGTCATCCTGGATGCCGGATGGACCCTCCTCTGGGTCTGAAGTTCTAGGGCGCTTCCTTGCCGTTTCCTGCATGGAAGTAAATGTGTCCTGCATGGAAGTCTTCATCCAGGATAGGAAATCCTGGAACTGTAGTGGCACATTCCCCCCTGCTGCTTGTTGTAGACATGCTGAACATAGCTTTGCAGGGTCAGTAACAGGCAGGGTATTATTACATCCAGCACATGGTTTATCCTTTGGTGCTGCTTTTTCATCTTTAGCAGGTTCAGTAATCTTTGATTTGTCTGATTTAGACTCTTTAGAGACTGACATGCTTGCCAGGATCTAGCTGATTGAGCAGATACTGATAACCCAATAAGATAGCTGTACTAGCACATATTGTACATAAATACCTATATGCATACATAAATATATTAGGCTTACATACCTGTGATCCGTGTAACAGCCTCCTTTTATGACCGCTTGCCAACCGGAAGTGTGTTTAACCGCGTGCGTTTCACTCTGGAACGCATCCAGAGCCGCTTCCTGCTTCCGTTCCCTGCTTCATATTATAGGGCTTGAGCGGGCGCGTGCGCGCGCTATTCAGCCCAGAGATCATTGAATGAGAAGCCGCATGTGGGAAGTGGCGTGTCGCCGAGCGAGCGGCCAGTTTCCCTGTTGGTCTGAACACCGTTCTGCCAGACCATGCCTCCGGTATGTACAAGCTGTTTGTGGATCGATTCCTTCAGCGTTTTGTCCTCTTGTGAGAGCGTGAGGCATAGCCTCCGTCCTCCAGCTGGGTAGGACCAAAAATAACTGCAGAAGAGAGGTAGCAAACGAAATTTAAAGATTGGTCCTACCCAGCTGGAAGGCGGAGCCAAAGCCCACAGTGCCGTGGATTGGACACAGAGGAAATTCAGATTATCTCTTCACTAAAGCTAGGATAATCCTCAATTTTAAAACATGACAGGAGGCTCCTATTTGCGATTTTTAACGCTCAGACAAAGAAATGATCCTGGATGAGAGGATGGACGAAAATAGAATGTTCTAAATGTGGATTCGAGTCCATTCCGCTGAATGTAGGATATCTGTCAAGGAAGCACCAGAAGAAAACACTGCTGATGCGCCGGCTCCACGCACTGAATGAGCGCTAAACGAAATATCAATGCCCGCTAAAGAAAGGATCCAGCGAATCCAATGAGCAAGAGTAGGAGAGGAAACCGGCCTGAAAGGTTTAACGTATGAAATCAAAAGCTGTCTGAAGTTTGGAGAACGCACAGCTTAGGTTCTATCTAGGTAAGAACGTAATGTAGTGGCTACACATAATTTAGGTTCCGCCGGAAAAAAGGGATAGGAGATAGAACGAGTGTTAGATTTGGTTCGACAAGATATGGAGAAAAGAACCCCATAAGGGGAAAAAACGATACCGTCTAAGTCAAAAGCCCTGATATCAGAGACTCGACGAAAAGAAACTAGACAGAGAAGGACAGCGAGTTTTGCGGACAGTTGGCGAAGAGAGGTGTTCATTCTCAGGCCAGGACCGCAGGAATTGAAGAACAGAGGAAACGTCCCAAAGAGATGTATATCGCGGACTTGGAGGAGAGGAGAGTTGGATATCCCTCAATAAGCGGCAAACTCAAGGGTCTTTCCCGATAGGGAAACCATGAAGAGGAACATGAGCGGCAGAAATAGCCGATCTATGGACGTTGATGGTCCTGTATGATTTTCCTTGATCATGTAAATAGGAAAGGTAATTAATTACGTTAAGAACAGGGGCAGTAAAGGGATCGAGACCCCATTCCACACACCAGCCAGCCCAGAGACTCCAAGCAGATGTGTAGCACCGTCGTGTTCCTGGGGCCCAGGAATCCCAGAGGAGCCTACGAGCAGAGTCCGATAAGCCTCTGACATCCCAAGATCCCCTGAAAGAGACCAAATCACCAGATGTAAGCGGTGTTGAACTTGGGGGTGAAAGTTCCCTTTCGGGTCCATCAGGAGACCCAGGAAAGATGGAATTAGAAGAGGGTCCCGGTGTGAGAGACATAGAAGGTCCGGAAACCAAGGTTGACTCAGCCAGAGGGGTGCTACCATCGTTAGGCTCGTTTTCTGTAAACAAAGGTAACAGATCACCCTGGCAATCAGAGCGAATAGGGGAAACGCGTATGCCCCTGTTTTTGGCCAATCCTGAAAGAAGGCATCCACTGCTATGGAGGTGGGATCTGGGAGCCAGCTGAAGTAGTCTCGGAGTTGAAAATTCGTCTGAGATGCAAAAAGATCCAAAACAAGAGGACCTCTCCGATGATTCAGCTGTAGAAAAATTGAACGATCCAACCTCCAGTCGCTGGTGTCCCACCAGTGACGGGAGAACCAATCTGCCTCCAGATTGGAAACGCCTGGTAAATATTCTGCCTGAAGAGAAATGTTCCTCTGAAGGCAAAATTTGTAAATATATTTGGTCACGTCCAATAAAGTTTTGGAGCGAGCTCCCCCTAGACGGTTGATGTATTGGACCGCCAAAAAATTGTCCATGCGTAGAAGGATACAGCAATCCGACAGACCTTTGGAAAAACTGCGAATTGCAAAAAAACCAGCTATCAGTTCCAGACAGCTGATATGGAGAGAGTCTTCGGAGCGAGACCAGGTTCCTCCTGTAGAGACCCTGGAACAGGTTGCTCCCCAACCCCAAAGGCTGGCATCGGAATGGATGACTAGATCTGGAGACGATCCAAAAATAGCGCGGCCATTCCATGCCTGCATGTGTAAAAGCCACCAATTGAGCTCCGATCGAACTTCTCTGGATAGAGGGATCATCTGGTTGTAGGAGGGATTTTTTCGTAGAAATTTGGTTTTGAGGCATTGCATTGCCCTGTAATGGAGGGGGCCTGGAAAAATGGCCTGGATGGAAGAGGATAGAAGTCCTACTACTCTTGCTAGTAGTCGCAAGGGGACCTCTGGAAGTCGAAGTACCCTCCTAAGTTCTTTCCTGATCGATACAACTTTGGAAAGAGGAAGGCGCAGATTGAAAGATACCGCGTCTATCTCGAACCCTAGAAATATGATAGTTTGTGTTGGAATGAGAGATGATTTGATCCTGTTGATTATAAAACTTAGGTTTTCTAACAGATGAATAGCGAAATTTGTTTGAGAAGACAATTGGAGTCTGTCTGCTCCAAACAATAAGATGTAGTCTAAGTAGGCGATGCACCGAATGCCTGATGATTGGAGATGAGCCAATACTGGTTTTAGGAGTTTCGTAAAGCACCAGGTGGCTGAACTTAGCCTGAAAGGAAGGCAGGTGAATTGCAATGGTTCGTTGGCCCACAGAAATCTGAGAAAAGGGCGACTCATCGGATGAATGGATACCGAAAGATAGGCGTCCTTTAAGTCTAGGCAAGTAAAGCAATCGTTATGAAGGAGGTCCCTGAGAAGATAGATGCCCTCCATCTTGAAGTGTCTGTACTTGACGAAAGCATTCAGAGACTTCAGATTGATTACTGGCCTGTATTCTCCTGTATCACAGTGCCCGTGATTGGTGCTGTTCAGTGTCAGTCACTTGCTGAGTATCATGATTGGCTGTCTGATTAGCCCGCCTCACACAGCCTTTTTAAACCCAGGCTGAGCACTTCCAGGTTGCCCTTTCCTGGTGTTTCTGACTCCACTCTGCCTGACCTGCTTGTCAGGCTTCTGGGCCTGTTCCTGCTGTACTTGCTGACCCTGTGTTCCAGTGTTCCTGTATGCTAGTGTTACAGAGTTCCAGTGTTTCTGTGTTCCAGCACCTCGCAGGTTAATCTTACTGAGTTCCTGAATCTCCTGCTCCAGCTGTTGCTCTGGCGACATTGTTCTTCTCACTGCTGATCATACTTTGTTGGTTTACTCCACTAAACCTGGTTGCGATATACATTGTTGGTCCCAGCGTGCGGACGCTGGTTTACTCCACTAAACCTGGTTGCAATACACATTGTTGGTCTCAGCGTGCGGACGCTGGTTTACTCCACTAAACCTGGTTGCGATATACATTGTTGGTTCCAGCGTGCGGTCGCTGGTTTGCTCCATTAAACCTGGTGGCGCTATTACCATTAGTCCCAACGTGCGGACGTTGGTTTGCTCCTGAACATCCAGTACTGTGGTCAGTCGCTGTCCACTTCCTTGCAGTTGTCTGAGTATCCCTGGCAATAGACTCCTGCTGAGTAAGACCTCTATACTTATGCTCTATGCTGTCTTAGTCACCTGACAGCTGGTCTACTCGCTCAGGCTGCCCTGCCCGGTATTGGTGAGGCCGGTAGAACCTTGACGATACCATCCTGTAGGTTGCCTCACCCGGTATTGGCAGGGCCGGTACAGCCTACTCCAGTACTCCTTTGGGCTGCCCTGCCCGGTATTGGTAAGGCCGGTAGAACCTTGTAATTCACCATCTTTAAGGTTGCCTTACCCGGTATTGGTAGGGCCGGTAGAGCCTACATTCAGCATTCCGTGGGGGCTGCCTTGCCCGGGATTGGTAAGGCCGGTAGAGCCTGTCATTAAAACTGTCACTTGGGTTGCCTTGCCCGGTATTTAGGCAAGGCCGGTAGAACCTATGTTATATTGCTGTTGTATTGTATTGTTATGTATGTTTACCCTACGGGGACTGCCTTTAACTTTTAATAAAGTTAAGTTATTTTACCAAACCTTAAGTCTAAGAGTCTTCAAATCCGTGACAGTATGAAAGGGCCATGACCTCAGACACTAAGAGTGACGGTAACGTACAGAATATCCATTGGAGGATGGATATGCACGAGCAACGTTTGGATCAGCTAGCGGTTGCTATCCAAACTATTCTTGAACGCACGGTACTTGCGGATAAGTCCGGTGCTAACCCGGTGGTCCCGCCAATTCTGACACCGGAGAATGAGTCTAAGCCCTCAGGGGCCGCAGTCAAAGGGTTAACGGCTTCTGCACCCTTGCCGCTGAGATATGACGGGGACCCTCAATTATGCAGTGGGTTTATTAATCAACTTGAAATATTTATGGAATTGACGGCATACGCATTTCCTAGTGATCGCAGCAAGGTTGGGTTCATGATATCCCTGCTGACCGGTAGAGCATTGGCCTGGGCCAACCCACTTTGGGAAAACGCTAAACCTTGCACAAAGAATTTCTGTGATTTTGTGCAATCCTTTCGGAGAGTATTTGAGCCTCCTGGTAGAACTACCTCTGCTGCTAAACGTCTCATGGAGATACAACAGGGCAGGCGCACGGTTGGCGATTATGCCATTGAATTCTGCACCTTGGCAGCAGAGGTAGGGTGGAATAATGAGGCCCTGTTGGCAGCCTTTGCTCAAGGATTGAGTAACCAGATTAAAGATGAGATTGCAGCAAAAGAGTTACCTACGGACCTAGACGATTATATCGAATACGTGATTCTAATTGACTCCAGAATACATGAAAGATTAACCGCCAGAGAGCGACGAGTACGGTTAAAGAATAATGGGTCCAGTAGCATATTTTGCCCACCCAACCCTCCCTCTGCAGCCAAACCTAGTGAACCTATTTCGGAACCAAGTGAACCTATGCAGGTGGGTTTCACTAGGTTAACTAAGGAGCAGAGAAGGTATCACAAGACACAAGGATTAGGTCTGTACTGCGGTACAGATGGTCACCTGTTAAGATCTTGTCCGGTATGTCCGGGAAACGAACACACCTAGGGTACCTTGGGGGACAGGCCCTAGGTGGTGTCCAATCGTCCCCATTGTTGGACACACTTAAACCCACCATAAAGGTGGTATTGTCATGGGCACAACGCTCGGTTGAGGTTTTGGCCTTGGTTGATTCTGGTGCAGCTGGGTATTTTATGGACAATACCTTTGATGAATTGCATGGGGTACCACGGATCCAGAGAGAAACCCCTCTTGCTATTGAAGCAATTGATGGCAGACCTTTGGAACCCGCCCAAGTTACTTTTGAAACGATGCCCTTGTCCATGACTATTGGGGCTCTTCACAAGGAAGAGCAGCAGTTCCAATTGATTAATTCTCCTTACCATGCCGTGATTTTGGGCTTTCCTTGGTTACAGTTGCACAACCCACAATTTGATTGGAAGAAATGTGAGATTGCTGCTTGGTCTCAGTTCTTTATGGATAAGTGCGTTACCCATCCTGTTAAGGTCTTGTGCACCTCCCCTTCACTACCTGATGCCTACCAGCAGTTTAGCGACGTTTTCAGTAAGGGAGAGGCTGGCACCCTACCTCAGCACAGACCATACGATTGTCGCATAGAACTGAGTCCTGGAGCAGTACCACCGAGGGGACGCACGTATCCATTGTCTTGTGAGGAGAACCAAGCTATGGAGGAATACATAGCAGATGCCCTCAGTAGAGGGATCATAAGGAAATCTACTTCTCCGGCCGGTGCCGGGTTCTTTTTTGTTAAGAAAAAAAGTGGCGAACTGCGACCTTGCATAGACTATCGTGGGCTGAATAAGCTGATGGCAAAAAATGCCTACCCAATACCACTCATCACCGAGCTGTTTGATAGACTTAAGGGGTCCTCGATTTTCACCAAATTGGACCTAAGGGCAGCCTACAATTTGATACGTATCAGAGCCGGTGATGAGTGGAAAACTGCCTTCAATACGAGATCTGGGTATTATGAATACCTAGTCATGCCATTTGGTTTATGTAATGCTCCTGCAGTATTTCAAGAACTGATCAATGACGTTCTTAGAGATATGTTACAATCTTGTGTTGTAGTCTATCTTGACGACATACTTATCCACTCCAAAGACCTGTCACAACACATCAAGGATGTGTCTGAAGTCTTGCTGCGCTTACGAAAAAATAAATTATTCCGTAAACTGGAGAAATGCGAGTTCCACAAAACCAGTGTACCGTTTCTGGGGTTTATAATTGGCAAAGACGGCATTGCCATGGATAAAGAGAAATTGACGGCAGTCTTACAATGGCCTAAACCCAAGAGCCTCAAAGCCATCCAACGATTTCTGGGCTTCGCCAATTATTACAGGAAGTTTATTAAAAACTTCTCCTCTATCATGAAACCTCTGTCTGACCTCACACACAAGGGCGCTAACCCATCCCTCTGGCCGGTGGCTGCTGAAGAGGCCTTTGAGAAGTTGAAGGTAGCCTTTGCTGAAGCGCCTGTGTTGTCCCACCCTAATCCAATACTCCCCTTTACTTTGGAAGTTGATGCCTCAGATATTGGGGTCGGGGCGGTGCTCTCTCAGCGACAGGTTAAAGGCGGTACACTCAGACCCTGTGGATTCTTCTCAAAAAGATTGACTAGTGCTCAAAGTCATTACGAGATTGGTGATCGAGAATTACTGGCCATTATCCTCGCTCTCAAAGAATGGCGTCATTTACTTGAAGGCACAAAAAACCCCGTTTTGATTCTAACTGATCACAAGAATCTGACGTATCTTTCTGAGGCCAAGAGATTGTCTTCTCGCCAGGTCAGATGGGCACTGTTTCTATCCCGAGTCAATTTCGTTGTATCATACCTGCCGGGATCAAAGAATGTTAGGGCTGATGCTCTGTCTAGACAATTTGAAGCAGAGGTTGATAGAGAAGAGGTACCAGCCCTTATCATTCAACCCGATCGAATATTGGCTACCATACGTACTAGTATTACTTCACCACTAGGGGAGGAGATTTTGGCATCCCAAGCCTCTGCTCCTCATGAGACTCCAGTGGGCAAATGTTTTGTCACTGAGCCATTCCGTACTCGATTACTTGAGACCTACCACTCCTCTAAAGGCTGCGGGACATATTGGTAGGGATCAATTGTTCTGGTCTCTCTCTCAGCTATTTTGGTGGCCTTCTATGAGAGCAGATTGTGCCAATTTTACGAATGCCTGTGCCATCTGTGCCCGTGCCAAAACCCCTAGACATCTCCCTATGGGCTTGCTTCAGCCGGTGCCTAATGGTGAATGCCCTTGGTCTCACGTCTCTATCGACTTTTTGGGAGAATTGCCCAGGTCTAGAGGGTACTCCTTCATATTGATGGTGGTAGACAGGTTCTCTAAAATGGCACACTTCGTACCCCTCCGTGGCCTTCCTTCGGCCAAGGAACTAGCAATGGTATTCGCTCGAGAAGTATTTCGGTTACATGGAGTACCCAGGGTGCTTGTGTCTGACAGGGGGAGCCAGTTTGTGTCCAGATTCTGGAGGGCATTTTGTGAACAGATGGGCATACAGCTATCATTTTCCTCGGCATATCATCCCCAGACTAACAGGGCCGCTGAGAGGGCCAATCAAGGATTGGAACAGTTTCTGCAATGTTTTGTGACTGACCATCATGATAATTGGGCCGACTTGTTGCCTTGGGCAGAGTTCGCCAGGAACTGCGCAGTTAGTTCTTCCTCCGGGAGCTCTCCGTTTTTGATCAATTATGGGTTCCAACCCTATCTGCTCCCGGATTCCTTTCAATCACAGCAGATTCCAGCTCTGGATGAGCATATAGAGCAATTCCGTTCCACATGGGCACAAGTTCAGAGGGCATTGGGCCAGTCTTTTCAGCGACATCAGCGTCATGCCAATCGCAGAAGGCTTCCAGCTGTTTCCTTCCGAGTCGGGGATAGAGTATGGCTGTCCTCCAAGAATCTAAAGCTCAAGGTCCCATCTAATAAGCTGGCACCTCGGTTCATTGGTCCGTACAAGATAATTCGCAAAATTAACCCTGTTTCCTATGCCTTGGAATTACCTGCTTCTATGCGCATTCATAATGTATTCCATGTGTCGCTCCTTAAACCTCTGGTTTGTAACCGTTATACTACCACACCTGTGAGGCCAGGTCCTGTTGAAGTCGAGGGGCAGGAGGAGTATGAAGTACAAAACATTACTGATTCCCGCAGAGGTAGAGGAGGGGTACAGTATCTGGTGCATTGGAAAGGTTATGGACCTGAGGATCATTCCTGGGTAGACAGTAAGGACCTTCATGCACCCAAGTTACTACGAATATTTCATGCCAAATACCCTCAGAAGCCTAGACCCTACTCTGGGAGAGGGGGTCTTTGAAAGGGGGGTACTAGCACGGTGCCCGTGATTGGTGCTGTTCAGTGTCAGTCACTTGCTGAGTATCATGATTGGCTGTCTGTGATTAGCCCTCCTCACACAGCCTTTTTAAACCCAGGCTGAGCACTGCCAGGTTGCCCTTTCCTGGTGTTTCTGACTCCACTCTGCCTGACCTGCTTGTCAGGCTTCTGGGCCTGTTCCTGCTGTACTTGCTGATCCTGTGTTCCTGTATGCTAGTGTTCCAGAGTTCCAGCACCTCGCGGGTTAATCTTACTGAGTTCCAGTGTTCCAGCACCTTGTGGGTTAATCTTACTGAGTTCCAGTGTTCCAGCACCTCGCGGGTTAATCTTACAGAGTTCCTGAATCTCCTGCTCCGGCCGTCGCTCTGGCGACATTGTTCTTCTCACTGCTGATCATACTTTGTTGGATTACTCCACTAAACCTGGTTGCGATATACATTGTTGGTCCCAGCGTGCAGACGCTGGTTTACTCCACTAAACCTGGTTGCGATATACATTGTTGGTCCCAGCGTGCGGACGCTGGTTTACTCCACTAAGCCTGGTTGCGATATACATTGTTGGTTCCAGCGTGCGGTCGCTGGTTTGCTCCATTAAACCTGGTGGCGCTATTACCATTAGTCCCAACGTGCGGACGTTGGTTTGCTCCTGAACATCCAGTACTGTGGAGCCTCACCCGGTATTGGCAGGGCCGGTAAAGCCTACTCCAGTACTCCTTTGGGCTGCCCTGCCCGGTATTGGCAAGGCCAGTAGAACCTTGTAATTCACCATCTTTAAGGTTGCCTTACCCGGTATTGGCAGGGCCGGTAGAGCCTACATTCAGCATTCTGTGGGGGCTGCCTTGCCCGGTATTGGTAAGGCCGGTAGAACCGGTACATGTCATCTCACAGTTGCCTTACCCGGTATAGGCAAGGCCGGTAGAGCCTGTCATTAAAACTGTCACTTGGGTTGCCTTGCCCGGTATTTAGGCAAGGCCGGTAGAACCTATTATATGTTATATTACTGTTGTATTGTTATGTATGTTTACCCTACGGGGACTGCCTTTAACTTTTAATAAAGTTAAGTTATTTTACCAAACCTTAAGTCTGAGAGTCTTCAAATCCGTGACATCCTGACTTTTTTGTGATGAGAAACACGTTGCTGAAGAAACCGGTAACATCTGGAGCTCTTTCTATTGCTCCTTTGTCCCGGAGAGAAGTGAGTTCTTGTTGTATGAGGAGATCTTGTTGAGTGGTCATCTGTAGAGTAGGGACTGGCCATGTGTCTTGTTGAGGAATGGAGACAAACTCGATCCTGTAACCCAAGACAGTCTGAAGGTTCCAAGCGTCGGAGGAGATCAACATCCAATTTTGGAGATACAGAGGAAGTCTGCCTGCAGAAGGAAGAGGGGAAAAAAAGGGTTTAACGCAATTGGACTCACCCGAGTGATATCTTGAGTGACCTCTGGCACGAAATCCGCGAACTGGTCCTGATCCCCTCTGAGGAAGGTATGGAGGTTTGGGTGTAGATTGGAAGAAGGCTTGTTGAGCATTTGGTCTGGGGCCTGAAGGCCAGAAGCGGCTGGTGACACGGCCCCGCTGTCTCCCAGCCCTGCCAAAAACACTCCTTTGAGAAGGAGTAGAGAAAACTTTTCGTAGGGATAACTGACCCTTGTTCAAAGATGAAAATATGTTTACATGCTTTTGTAATTGCTTGAGGAAAGGTTCACCGAACAACATTCCATTAGCTGAAGGACCCAGCTCTTTATCACTTAGGTCGGCCAATTTGGGGTCAATACGTAGCAACACTGCCTTTCTTCTTTCATTTGAAATCGCCACATTAGCATTGCCTAGAAGACATATGGAGCGCTGAGCCCATTCTCGTATAGTGTGAGCATCTAGTGAGGATTTCTCGTTAATAGCTGAATCAGACAGATATAATATTTGAGCCAACGGACCTGAAATGTCCAACAACTTGTCTTGGGCTAATTTTAGGCCCTTTTCTATGCCCTTGAGAGGATCTCTGCCAGATTTGGCCATAAAGGTCAACATGGACGGATCAAACTCAGGGGTCAGAGCCACCTTGTCCGGAATAATAGGACGAGGGCATTCGTTCTTTAAACGAGATCTGACCTCTTTTTCTAGGGGGTGGCATAACCAAAAATGAAGGTATTTAGACAAATGGGAAGGGGGAGCCCATTCGCTGGATCTCGGATGGCGGATACTACGAGGATCAAACATGGGTTTACCAATGGAGTCAAAAATTTCGGTAGTATCTGGGTTTTCAGTGCAATCTTTGGAGGAAGCAAGCTCAAAGACTTTGGAGTTGTTAGTAAACTGATCATTATTGGGAGCAGTCAAACAATTTTTCCTCATCTGAGAAATCTGATAGCTCTGCCTGCCACATATCTACCTCCCTATATTCTGGAGGATAATCACGGTCCTCATAGTCAGAGGATAAACCAGAAACCCCACCAGCCTCTGGGGTAGAGGTCATTTTGGCTTTTTTAGCCGGGCATTTACCCTTTTTTGGATTCTGCCTGACTCAGAACTTTTCCAGAGACGTTTTGGGGGAAAAACAACGTCCTGTTCAGAAGTGTCCGAATCTGGGGTATCCTCAGTGCCCTCAGGAGGTGCAAGAAGCTGAGATGAAGGGGACAATTGGGGCAGGGCACCTGCAAGTGCCTGTTTTAGAGATGCCGCAACAGCTGTGTTTATGAGAGCTACCAGCTCTTCAGATCCAATAATGGATTTTTGAGAATCCTCCATCATGTAGTATAGATAATAAATGATAAAATATAATGAAAAATAACGGGGGCTCACCCCAGAAAATGCTGATGGGATTAGAAGAAATAGAATAGAAATATGTATAATGGGGCTCACCCTGTGTGGCAGAAAGATATCTATATATTATTGGCAAAGAGGGGCTCACCCTCAGAGAAAATGTTGCTTGTTTAGAAAAAATAAAGTTACCCAGATGCTCACGAATGATATAAATTTGCATTTGCAATTTGATTAGGGGATATATATATATATATATATATATATAATGGGGCTCACCCAGTAAGAAGATTTCAAGATCTGAATAGAGAGTAGGAAGTTTGGTAGCATCTATGCGAAGTCGCGGTGAAGGGTAGTTAGAGCGAGGCTAAAACGGAAGAGATGAAAAACAAAATGGCGCCCAAAATCTCACGAGACACAAGAACAGAGAGAAAATGTCGAGCTCGGGCGGCAGAGAGAGAGAAGCAACCACTGAGGAAAAAAAAACGGGCGAAAGTAACGAACAGTGAGAGAAATTGATGTTTAAGAAAAAGTAGACATAGAACTTAACTTAGAAGATTAAGAAAGAGCGGTAGTGTTTGTTATATGGAAGATGGAAAGAAAAGGAAAGGGAGGGGAACTCACTCAACGCAATAGAAGCAGTAAGTAAACAATGCACAAGAAAATAATACAGTTATTGTATGAGCAGATATATATAATCCGTTAATAATAAACAATATATATATAGTGACCATAAACTCTAACCTGCCTAGGAGGTGAGCAGTAAGAAAGAGGAAGTGGAACACTGTTACGCAGTTTATTAAGATTGTTTTTCTGTCTTTTGATTGGTTGTGTACTTTTTGCTTTGCTGCTATTGGAGGTGAAGTAAAAGAAAGTTAAGCAAATAGGAGCCTCCTGTCATGTTTTAAAATCTACAATATGGGACGCTATAAGGGTTAATGTTCCAAATATCTCAGGGTCAGTTCCCAGGTATGATGAACACACACAGAACAAGCAGGACTTCTCTCTCTGCCTTTCTGGTACAAGTGACAACAATTTAGACTAAAGAAGCAGAATATATAACAGGTAGCACTGAACTTTCACACCCTGAGATTTTGGCCAAAACCCTGAGTCTCAGGATCAAACCCTGAGAGTTCCCAGGTATGGTTGCTCAACAATAAATAAGAGTATTAACAAGTATATTAGTGCATTTAGGGAATTATAGGAGCTATTGTTTCACATAATTTCAAGAAAGCGCCAATTGTCTATTCACATAAATTACATAATAAGCAACTCTCGGCTGTTTAGCTACAATTACCAGAATTCCAGTACAGCAGAGGATGTCGGGTACTGTAGTCCAACACCGGTTAACCAATACACGTAACCCACCCGGTCTACGCAATAATAGTTTTTTTTTTTTTTTTTTTTTTAAAGTCTTCAACACAAGCCTTTAAGAAAGCCCGCCTGCTCTCTGAATGGCTAATTCGTACAAACCCTGCCCTCCGCTGGATATGATTGGTGTTTTTGCTTTAGGTTGCCAGACCTGATTGGCTTCCTTGTTTTAGGCGGGCTGAAGAATTTTGAAGTGTACCCGGTAACGGCTGGCGACTTCAGTAAGGGATTTGCGAGTTGCTGTATAGGCTAGTGGTCTTTGATCGGATATTTTCTAGGGCATCCAGGTGATCGTGTTAACTTTTATCATGGAGACGGAACCTCTGAAGGTAAGCATGATGCATGCCTGTTCTTATTTACCCGCCATGAGCTATTAAAGCAGAAGCAGCACGTCATCTGGCTGTTCTTACGATGACCTAGACCGCTCCAACACATCGCGCTAGCTTTTAAGGGCTTAACGTTCATAATACATTCATTATTACTGTCTCCAGCCTTTCAAACAGGAGAGTGGCGTTGGTTCCTTGATCACCTCTGCATTGTTATGGATCTGAGATTATATCCATATTGGATTATGAAATTAATAGTCGCAATGCCATCTGGCCTGTCGCAAACTAGATGTTGATGGGATCTGTAGAACTACTGATTTATATGCTGCTCCTTTTAAGTCTTCATTAAAATACTAAATATATCTGTGTACACCCTTTCGTGTTTCTGGCAGTCCTTTCCGATTAGGGTGTAACGTGCATAGTGTCGACCACCACTTCCCAAACAATTATATTGTATATGGTCGAATAGGTATTTATAGTTAAAACTTTAGACCTAAATACTAGTCCAGTGTGTTGTCTGGTACTTGTCCGAGATGAGATCAGTTGGCAAAAAAGACTTTTGAAACAAAACATGTTTCCACGTGGAAACTTGCTCTTTGTTTCCTTAATGCATTTAAAAACCATAGGTGTATTAAGGGTAAAAGTAGGGCATATGAACTTGAATCGATTTCATTCTGAGTGCCCTGTCATCTAATGGATGGAACGGTCCCTGCGTCTGCCATTGGGCATAAGTGAAGTAGTGTTTTTGAACTGAGATCAGCCACACTCGTGACTTTGGGTGACAGAGGGGTAACTTTGGACGTCCCACTGAAATTTAGCTGTTAGAGAAGTGTATACCTCACTGACACTGGAAGGGTCGAACTCCACACAATAGCATGAATCACGATGAAACTTGGCTTTCAGATCCTGTTAGTCTTTCCCAGATTTTGTGTCTTTCTAAGCCAGGAGTGTACCAGTTTGGTTCCTTAACCCTTTGAGTGCCAGGTTGAATCCAAAGCATTGCTTTTGGATACCTCTCTGGCATTCAAAGGGTTAATGCTACAAACCCACATTTTAATCTATAGTTTAGCATAGGTGGTCTGTCGTGTGCTGTCAATTTAACAGCTCCATTTGTGCTGTAGCAGGGGTGTCCTGCACTGTTGGAAACTCTTGTACCAGGGCTGGATGGGGTATAAAACATTAGTTCCAAATACCACAGTTAGGGTTGATGCCAGGTGGCTGAGGCAAAAACTAGGCATTCTGCTCTTTAAAGGAACTTTCTCCTAGCGATAGCACGGCGTTGCCTGTCATTTTGAATTTGGTGCATTGTCCAGTCTCCCTATTTTGAACAGAAAAGCACATTTTATGACATTTTTATTACTATACTGTATGTGTCATTGTAACTTTAAGAAGTGACAGTAAAAATGGACAGTTGTTCCACTGATGTAGCGTACAGAGGCCTTTATTCCCTTGAATGGCAGGGAGGGTAAAATGGTGAGGCTTTCAATATGTTGAGCTGTGTAGGACTGAAGGGGTTAAAAGGGCCAGTTGCCTCAATGGCCATTTGTCATCACAGGCTGCTAATGAGAGAAGATGGGAGTGTGCACATATTGCCAATGGCATTTAGAAAAATAGCGCAATATGAAGTACTGGTTTTGTTCTCTTTTTGTGTTCCAGAGGGGTACGAAATGCATTGTGTACCCTTGTGGCAATGAAGGGGGTTAGAGATGGTAAGTGTTATGAATGTGCCCAAGTACTCCCTTACAAATGTCACTGTAGTTGTAAAAATAGTGTTTATGGGTGTATTTGAGGTAAAGTACATGGGCAGCGAGCCATGCAAATAGCAATTGGTGAAGGAGCTGTACCTGAGTACTTAGTGTGGTGTATGAGGTGACAGTGGGCAGAGAGTGGGTGTGAAGAAGCTTGTGTGTACTGAGATGGAGTAGATGGCGCTAGGACTTGTGAGGCCTGAGGAGAGTCCAGAGGCTGCATTGCAACACGATCACCTTGGAGGAGTGTGTGCTACAAAGTGGCCCCAGCTTGACCTGTATCCAGCGTCTCCTCACTGGAAGAGTCAGTCACCTGCTGGTTGTAAAGAGCTGGCTGAAGGGCCGCATCAGCAGGCCTGTTGCGGGGGCAGACTCTTATTCATGATAAAGTAGTGTGGTGGTGGGTGGGTTAACAATGCTGTATTTGCGTACAGCTGCTAAAGTGTTCCTCAGCTGGTGTGTATATTATATTGCTTTAAAGGGGAGTTAGCTGCTGATGTTTTGTTCTGACTATAGAAATGTAGGTGGTGTGAGTGGTGGATAATGTGTAGCTTTTGTTTAGTGTAGGATGTGTGATTTGGGAGTAGGTGAATGGTGGGAGAATAAGGGAGATGAGTGGGACGTATTTTTGGTGTGAAGGTGAAAATGGAATGAGGGGCAAGTCCTTGCAGAGATTTTCGCAGGAGTAGGCAGGGGCCTTCATGTCCTTGTGTATGTGCAGGACAGGCAGTATGGAGAATATCTCCTCCTTACTGCCACCCCTGGGTGTTTGTGTGTCTGGAGATTCAGGTTTTCTTTTATATCTTTATATAAAAATTACACACACAAATTTATACTCTGCCTGGGAGTCCCGGGTTGCAGAAGGAGACTGCAAACATCTGTATTTAGTAGAGTTGAACCCTTTATTTGTAACATAAAGATCTGAACATTTTCGGTCCTACACTGGACCATCCCTCAGGGAAAAATGCCTTGAGGAAGGTTCAGTGTAGGACTGAAAACATTCGGCTCTTTGTTACAATAAAGGGTTCAACTACTAAATACAGCTGTGTGCTGTCTCCTTCTGCAACCCGGGACTCCCAGGCTGAGTACATTTTCTGTATCTGTTCATATGGGACGTGCACCTCCACAAGTTATAATACCAGTTTTTATTTATTTCTAATTTTTATTTATTTTTTGCGCTTAGTGTGTGCCATTACCTTTGAAATCTTGTGTGTGTGTATATCTATCCTATATAATAAAATCCTAGAATGTTTGTCCGATGCAGTCATGCACAGTAGACTGCTCGAACGCATAGAAGCGGTGATGTGCAGTAGAGACTGCTCAAACGGTGAACATGTGGGGCAGTGTGAGACACCTCTACGGATGTGCGTGGGGAGGAAGTGTGAGGGGAAGCAAGAAGTGCAGAAAGACTGGTATGGGGAGAGTGTGAGAGACAGCTGGAGAGGCATCACCACTGGGACAGTGTGAGAGAGACTGACAGCCAGGAAACAGCGCAGACATCTTTGCATAGTGACTCCTGCACTGTCAGCGCAGTTGAGAAGATGTCTGTGCTGTTTCCTGGATGTCAGTCCAGGGAACAGTAGGAATTCTCAGAGTGGTAATAATTCTAGCTACTAGCACTATTGAGCAGCTAGTCGCCAGATGGGTAATTATTTGGGGGCAAGTTTAGAAGGGGTGGTAGTTCCGCTTTAAAGTGTTAGTAATGTCTAAAAAAAGTTTTTTTTGCATTTAGAAGAGCTTAAAAAGTTGATCTAAATGCAAACAACCGTATCTCTCAAACAGCTATGGTTTAAGAGATACGGGCGTTTAAAGTTTAATTTCACTGTCATCCAATACAGGTCACTGGTACAGTGGGAGGCGATCCGCCCCTTTAATAGACAGGAACATTCATTCAGATGTATGCAGGGGGTGGAGCCTCCCCTCCTACTTAAGCTGCCTTCAGGCCAGAGCCAAGCTAGATTGATTTGTTCCTTTGTGCTGTGCACACCAGGTGGAGAACATCTATCATTCAGCTTTAGTTTTTTATTGTTTTCTTCAAATATGGAATACCACCATTAGGAGGGTGACCATGGCTGTGAATTGCCCTCTCCAAAGTGGCTAGTGCAGCTTCCAGGGATTTTCTGGTGGACCTTATGCCCTGAAGAGGGAACAACTTGGGTCACGTAGCTTCCCTGCTGGGGAATTTACCTCTGGTTAATTTCTATTTCAACATGGTCACCTGACAGAAGTCCTGCAGAAAGGTGAGCCACCCTTTGAGTGCTGAAGGTCCACTTGTCCCCACAGTGTCCCTTACTTGGTGCTTGTATTTGGGAGTTTGCATTTTGCACTCCAGCACTCATAGGGTGTTTTTAGTTCTATTGCTTGTATTTATGCAATTTCTGTGGTATTCCCTGGGTTTTGGAGCTTTGGAATATTATTTTCTCATGTTTTAAAAGTATGTTTGGTGTACTTTTTATTTCAGAAATACTTTATTAATATTTGATGTTCCGCGCCTTTAAGCGCGCATTTTACCGCATAGACGCCATTGCTCCTTTACGCTCCATGGGTTTGCACAGTGTGGGACATATCTCTGGAACCGCTTATCACAGCAACTTCAGAGAGGGCTCATTTTGTTGGTCTTCCCCTGCTCTATCATCCGGTGGTTAGTTTCGGGGTGTGGGGAGTTTGGGTGGGCTTCGGGCACTGTTTGGGGTACTTCTGAGAGAAAACTACATTTCCCATGAGCGCCCATTTCGCGCTCGTTTTCTGATTGGCTACCGTCGCGGCAGCCATTTTGTGGTGTTATTCTCAGTGAGTATACTACGCAGGGACCGAGCCTTCTCTCCTCTCAGCAGATTAACCCTTCGCTGGCCAGATAAGTCCAAATTTAGACTTTTCTGGGGTGAAACTTTAATCTTCCACACTTCTACTGGGTGATTTTTCTTAGTGGTGTATATCTCACTGTGAGCATGTCTACTCCACTGGAGTCAGGGGCTAGACCCAAGACTAAGGAGGCTGGGGTGTCTGTTTCCCCCATTGTGTTTTGCTCCTCTTGTCACTCTGGGCTGCCTAGAGAATTTTCAGGTCATTTATGCCCAAAATGTACAGATAGTCATGATAGTAACCCTGGGCTTCCCAGCCATGCTATTGAGCCAACTTGGGTGAAAGAGTTCAAAGCTGCCACTAGGGATCTCAGATCCACTCTCCAACTCTTTCCCTCTCCGGTTCAGGGGGCTCTACAAGTCTGACAGACCCCCTCCTCAAGCAGGACCTCCCTGCCTAAGCCACAGGGAGCTCCTGATGTGTCTGATTCTTCTGAGGAAGAACTTTTACAAGATTCTGATGCTGAGGAAGGCACTGTTATTGAATCTAATAGGTCCATTGGGGACCCTTATGAATGTGACCCTGAGGTTTCTGCTGAGTGTTTGATTAGAGCGGTGTTAACCACGCTCAACCTTCCTCTGACTCAGGAATCTACTCATGATCCAACTGACGTTTTTCAAAAACCATCTAAGGCGGTTATGTGTTTTCCAACTAACACTACTCTTGCCCGTTTAGTCTCTGATGCATGGAGGAATCCTGAAAAATCCTCTTCTGTGTCCAAAAAGTTTGCTAAGCTTTACCCTTTTCCTGAGACTGAACTGGCAAAATGGGTTCATCCTCCCAAAGTGGATGCCCCTGTTTCTAGATTATCCAAATCTACTGCTTTAGCTGTATCAGATGCCTCTGCCCTGCAGGACTGGACGGACAAAAAGTTAGAGATTTCTCTTAAAGCCATTTTTGCCTCCATTGGCACTGCCATGCGTCCAACCTTTGCAGTGGCGTGGGTTAATAGAGCTATTGCAGCCTGGACTGAGCGACTGACTGAGGCGGTTCACCAGGATGCGCCAATGTCTGAACAGTTACAACTTCTTGCTAATACAGCAGAAGCCCAGAATTATGTTTCTGACGCTGCCTTTGATGCTGTGCGCATGATGGCAAGGGCCTCTACTTCCTCTGTGGTGGCTAGACGTGCTCTTTGGCTGAAAATTTGGTCTGCTGATACTGCCTCTAAGAAAGCCTTACTTTACCCTTTCAGGGGAACTTGTTGTTTGGTTCTGAACTTAAGGAGATGATTAGTGAGGCTACTGGTGGTAAAAGTACTCTTCTACCTTCAGTCTTCAAGAAGAAGTTTCCAGCCAAACGCAATCGGTCCTTTCGTTCCTTCCAGACTGAGACACGCTCCACGTCCCAGACAGGTCCGTCCTCCACGCGCTCCTCCTCCAAGCCCAAACAGTCCTGGAAGCCCAAAGTTGCCCCTAAGGCCAAGACCTCCAAGACTGCTTCGGCATGACTCACCAAACCCGGGTCCGCATCCGGCTGTAGGTGGACGTCTCCACATCTTTCGCCGGATTTGGGAGGAGTCAGTGACGGACCCATGGGTAATTCAGGTGGTATCAGAGGGGTACAAGATCCCTTTCTCTTCCCTTCCTCCTTTCCGGTTCCATTTTACTCGTCCTTCTCAGGAACCTACGAAAAGACGTCTGTTCAACGACGCTATTCAGGATCTTTTGGACAAAGAGGTCCTGGAATTGGTTCCACCAGAGGACACAGGTTCCGGATTTTATTCCAACCTGTTTGTTGTGGCCAAAAAGGACGGAGGCGCTCGTCCTATCTTGGACCTCAAGGATCTCAATTCCTTTGTTGTGAGTTCCCACTTTTGCCAGGAATCCCTGCGCTCTGTGATAGCAGCAATGTCTCCAGGGGAGTTCCTTGCCTCCCTGGACCTTCAGGATGCGTATCTTCACATCCCTATTCATCCAGAGAGCAGACGGTATCTCAGGTTTGCCTGTCACAAGGGCCACTTTCAGTTTTCAGCTCTTCCCTTTGGACTGACTTCAGCCCCTCAGGTCTTTCAGAGGGTATTGGGATCTTTGATAGCTGTGCTTCATCGAGAGGGTGTCAGGGTGACTCCCTACATGGACGATCTGCTCCTGAAAGCTTCATCTGCAGAGATTCTCCACCAGCAGCTGCAGCTGTGAATACACACACTGAATTGCCACGGCTGGATTGTGAATCTGGACAAGTCAGACTTGGTCCCATCTCAACGGCTCCTCTTCTTGGGTCTCCTGTTCGACACTCAGCAGTGCATGGTGTTTCTACCAAAGGAAGTTGCTCATCAGATTGCTATCCGAGTAGCCAGGATCCTGGAATTCGACAGGGTTCCAGTGCCGAAGTTGACCTCTCTGGTGGGGAAATTCATTTCCACAATAGAGGCGGTGCCATTTGCTATGGCACACACCAGGGAACTTCAGAGGTTTGTGATCCAGACGTGCAAAAATCATCCAGATCATCAGCATCTGTCAGTCTCTCTACCGCCTCATGTCGAGTTGAGCCTGCAATGGTGGTTGGACTTGTCTCATCTCCTGAAAGGGAGATCCTTTCGGGTTCCCTATTGGACCACAGTCACGACGGATGCCAGCCTCCGGGGATGGGGAGCTGTGTTGGGTCGTTTCAGTGCTCAGGGGAAATGGGGACTGGAAGAATCTCTTCTCTTCATCAACGTTCTGGAACTTCGTGCCATACTTCTTGCCCTGAGGCACTGGGAATCTCAGCTGGAAGGCTGTCCAGTCAGAGTGGAGTCCGACAACGCCACCGCAGTGGCCTACATCAACAGACAAGGCGGCACAAAAAGTCTCACCGCCTGGTTAGAGGTCAAAGCCATTTTATCCTGGGCAGAAGATCATGTGCCAGTCATCTCAGCAGGTCACATTCCAGCGTAGACAACGTCATGGCAGACTTTCTCAGTCGTCACACAGTCGACAGCGGAGAATGGGCGCTTCATCCAGAGGTTTCACCTTCTCACCCAGATGTGGGGGGTGCCAGTAGTGGATCTGATGGCTACCAGACACAACAGGAAGGTGCCAGTGTTTTGCTCCCGGTAGAGGGACCCTCTTGCTCTGGCAGTGGATGTTTTGTCAATCCCTTGGACGTTTCCTCTGGCTTACATCTTCCCTCCTCTTCATCTGTTGATCTGAGTCATCCAGAAACTGAAGGTGGAGCGTTGTCCTGTCATTTTGATCACTCCAAATTGGCCTCGTCAGTCCTGGTATCCGGAACTGCTAGCCATGTCTGTGACAGATCCTGTTCCGCTTCCTGCACGTCCAGATCTACTTCTTCAGGGATATCTGTGGAAGGAGGATGTTCAGCATCTCCATTTGATGGCTTGGAGGTTGAATCCTCAATTCTAAAGAAGAAAGGGTTTTCCTCTTCAGTGGTGTCCACGATGCTTAGTGCTCGCAAGCCTGTGTCTTCCAAGATCTATCATTGCATATGGTCCACCTTTGTAGCATGGTGTACTGATAAGGATCTGTCTCTAGATTTCCATCTTCCCACAGTCCTAGCCTTTTTACAGGATGGGGTTGAGAAGGGACTCAGCCTGAGTTCTCTCAAGGTTCAGACTTCTGCTTTGTCTGTGTTTTTCCAGGAAAGAATTGCTATTCTTCCTGATGTCAAGGTTTTCTTCCAAGGCGTGGCTCATGTTTGGCCTGCCTTCAAGAGTCCTACTCCCCAGTGGGACCTCAATTTGGTGCTGGGGGTTCTCTAGAGACCCCCGTTTGAATCCTTGGCTTCTATTCCTTTGCGTCTCTTGACCTGGAAGATGGCTTTTATTTTGGCCATTGTCTCAGTTCGCCGGGTAGCAGAGTTACAAGCTCTGTCTTGTAAACCTCCTTACTTGGTGTTTCACAAGGATAAGGCAGTGCTTCTCACTTCCAAGGAGTTTTTACCCAAGGTTGTCTCCGAATTTCACATCAATCGGGAGATTGTGGTTCCCTCTTTCTGCCCTAACCTTTCCTCTGACAAGGAAAGAGATCTCCATTTGTTGGATGTTGTGCGTTGTCTTAAATTTTATGTTCATCGCACTGAGTCTATCAGGAAGTCTGATGCCTTGTTCGTCATTCCTGAGGGGCCTAGGGCAGGGAGACCGGCATCCAAGGTAACTATTGCCTCTTGGATTAAATCTACCATCCGTGAAGCCTACAAATTGCGGAATAAGCACGTTCCCTTCAGGGTTACTGCTCATTCCACCAGATCTATTGGGGCCTCTTGGGCCTACAAGAATCAGGCATCTGCTGATCAACTGTGCAGAGCGGCCACTTGGTCCTCTGTGCACACATTCTCGAAGCACTATCGAGTTGATGTACTGGCCTCGGCTGATGCCAGCTTTGATAGGAAGGTCCTGGAGGCAGTTTTGCCTGTTTAGGACTTCTATTCTGTGATCCCTAGTGCTTCTTTACTGTTGAGCCCGGTTGGCTCTGGTTCAGTGTGCTGTGTTAGTTTGGGGGTTTGTTTTCCCCCCTGGTTGGTGTCCGTTGACACTTCTGTTACTGGGCTATATGATTAATTGGTTCATAGCAGTTCTAGTGACTTGGGCCTTGCGCCTGGTCCTTGCCTTACTTCCCGCCTCAGGGACAGCTCAATGTTTGTACATCCCATTGTACCAGTAACCTGTATTGGATGACAGTGAAAATAGGATTTTAGTCTTACCTGTTAAATCCTTTTCACTTAGTCCATACAGGTCACTGGTCTCCCACCCTGTCAAGGGACCATGCTTGGCTGTCCTGTGGCATTCAGTGGGAGACCTTCGGGGCATGCTCACAGGAGTCTTCCTTTTCTTGCTTACCTCTGGTCAGTTTAAGTGTCTCAAATCAATCTAGCTTGGCTCTGGCCTGAAGGCAGCTTAAGTAGGAGGGGAGGCTCCACCCCCTGCATACATTTGAATGAATGTTCCTGCCTATTAAAGGGGCGGACCGCCTCCCATTGTACCAGTGACCTGTATGGACTAAGTGAAAAGGATTTAACAGGTAAGACTAAAATCCTATTTTCTCCTACTGACAGCTGTAAAGCTGTCAGCAGGAGATCCATGTCGGTCGACACGGAGGCGCTTGAGAAGTGCCGAGCTCTTGTTACGTACACGGAATCCCTTAATTGGAATGGTCTAAAAATGTGTGCCTAGTTTTCAGGCACACGTTTTAGACCATTCCAATGAAGGGATTCGGTGTAAGTAACAATTTCCCCTCCTCCCTTTTACCAACGGCAGCTATCTAGCTGACGAACTTAGAATCTGATTCCGGGATCGGACTGCTCATCTGCAGAGCTGAAATAACATGGCATACAATGAGAATCTTCATGAGAACGGTCTACAAAATGTGCCTGTCTCAAACCACGCAAACTTTGTAAACCGTTCTCATGAAGATTCTCTTTGTATGAAGTGTTATTTCAGCTATGCAGAGGAACCATCCGGTCCTGGGACCAGAATCTAAATTTGTCAGGTAGAGCGCTGACGTGGGAGGAGGGAACTTTAGAACAATATTACACGTAAACTATAAAAGTTATAGAAAGACTTATACGTCATTTGCTTTATTCATTTAAGAACAACTATATTAAAGCTTGTTAAAGTAAGCTCATTCAGGCATCTGGTTTTCAGCACTGAAACTGTATAGAACAGGGGTTCTCTCAACCCATGCCCTCAGTGGCCCCTAACATGACTTAGGAATTCCCCTGCTAGAGCACAAGTGTGTTTATCAGAGGCTCATTCGCATTGATTAACTCACCTATGCTTTCACAAGGAAATCCTCAAGTCCTGGTCTGTTAGTGGCCCTGAGGGCATGGGTTGAGAACCACTGGCATAGAAGTAAAAGATCTATTTTGGCTGCCTTTTTCAGGCCATTTGTGTTTGACATGAGGTTTGGATACAGTTCATAGCTAGGTTTTTTTCTGACACAAATTTGAATGGTGAACTGATGGAAGTTTTGGATTCCAGATCACATTGTGTTCGTAGTCCACAGATTGAGTCACTCTGCCCTAAAAGGGAGAGGAAGGGGTCCTGCAAAATAAGTGGTTCATTGTTGTCTCTTTATAAATCTCTTGATATTCTTATTTTGTTAAATTTTTCCAGCCTCTCTTTGAGAACAAGAGCTTGGCGCAAGTTAAGAAGAAAGATGACAAACGACTTTCTGTTGAGAGGATCTATCAAAAGAAAACTCAGCTGGAGCACATATTGCTCCGTCCAGACACATATATTGGCTCTGTAGAGCCTTTGACACAGGTAAGACATGTAGCATCTCTAATCAAATGGGTTAAATATGAAGGCACCTCTTATAATTGATACTTTATTAAGCTTGACTTGTGGGCTTTCTTAAAGGGATAGTAATACTTGCAAATTACTAATCCCCATATTGTAGCTTTGTTAAAAAGAAACTTATTGCCCCCAGTGTCATCTCTCAAAATCCCCCCCTTCCCTGACTGAATGCTGACTGCAGAGATATCCGGTATTACTTGCATCAGGTGGCTCTGCAGCATTGTCGATCACGTTTATAGAAAAGAAATCTTTCACTAAAGCTCTTCTACGTGTGCTTGCAAACCAAGCACACGTAGAAGACCGTTTCAGTGAAAGAATTCTTTTTTTATAAACGTGATCTTGGCTCAGCTGCAGAGCCACCTGATGCAAGTAATACCGGATATCTCTGCAGTCAGCATTCAGTCGTACGACAGCTTCCCCTGCAGTCAGCGTTCAGTCAGGGAGGGGGGAACTTTGAGCGCTATCATCTCTCAAACCATAAGGGTTTGAGAGATGACACTGGGGGCAATAAGTTTCTTTTTAACAAAGCTACAATATGGGGATTAGTAAATTGCAAGTATTACTATCCCTTTAAGCAGTATTTCAGCCCCTGCTATGTTTACGTCTTTTTATTTGAACATTAAACCCTGTAATTTAAACTTAACATAAAGGGCATGTTGCCCCATTTAAAGGGATAGTAATGTTTCATAATAAAAACAGCTCTAATTAGTCATCATAGTATTTGGACTTTGGAGAGTGTTATTTCAATTCTGTCAGAGTTGTAGTTCAAGAGTAATTCAATGACAAAGTGTCCCCCTCCCTCCCCTTTTACTGATGTCACACTGTTCAACCTGAGCAGAAGGGAGGTGTCCAGGTAGACTGCATAGAGGGACAATCTTCAATTAAGATAAGGGAAAAAGCTGAAAAGCTTGTCAAGGGGGGCAGGGATTTCATTGTTTTCATAGGAATAAGAGTGTCCCCTTCTGTTATCTGTCCAGTCTATGGACTGGATTCCACATCTGAGAAGAGATTGTTTACACTAGGTAAAAGGGGCGGGAGGGGGAAACTTTGCTTGTGAATATCTCATAAACCATAAAGGTTTGAGAGATAAGACTTATATCATTCTTCATGTATTTTAATGCCTACAAAATAAAGTAAAGTTAAAACAAAGTATTACTATCCCTTTAAGCCAAAGTAAATTTTCAGTTGTCCATTATGGTGCTGCTTTTTTGCCCAATTGCTCCACTTTATATGTCTGAATTAGGCCCTTAGTTTAGGTGAAGCCTTACACTTCTAACTTCAAGAGCAAATGGTGACAGTGTGATTGGGGACAATACACCTTGCTCAAATACAATTATTATTATTTTGTGCATGGCCATTTAATATGTGGATTGAGCCTGGAATAAAATCGTCCCTTCTAAGACAATTTTAAAGGGATAGTAATGTCTATATTAAAGTTTAGTTCAGAGTCTAATTTTAATTACCTACATGTTTGTAGTTCAAAAGCTATTCAAGCTTAAAGGATCCCCCTCGCCCCTCTTCTGGCTGCCTCCCCTGTGAGCTGCAATCCGGTTGTGGGACTGGACGGGTGCAGCGAGGGACAATCTTTAGTAAGTATAAGGAAAACCCTGTCCCTCTTGACAAAGGAGGGCAGGATTTTCCTTTTACGTACTGAAGATTGGTCCACATGGAGAGAGGCGAGGGACAGATGGGGAGGCAGTGTCACAGCCAGAAGGGGGTGGGATCCTTTCAATTTGAATATCTTTAGAACTACAGACCTGTAATTAAACCTAGCGATGCATGTTATAAAAACCATATAGAAGACTCGTAGCTAAACTATAACATAGAGATTACTATCCCTTTAACCAGCTGTTAATCGTTGGAAGAGGTCTTTCACCTAACCCCCCATATGAATCAGTGGGATCAGTTGAGCAGAGCTACAGCTATACTAGCTTAGATGTTAAAAAAAACAGTTGTGCTGATTGTAAGAAGTTTAAATTACATTGTTTACTGTTCCTTTAGTCCTTGATATTTAGCTAAGTCTTTCCACTTACAACATTGGTGGACACATGATTGCCCTGATGTTTCGTGCTGCTGTCCATGGTGTTTCATGTGCTCCCTAGTCTGTTCTCATAATTTCCATCTATCACATCACACATACTGTACTGCAACCTTCAAAAAGCACTTATCCTCTCTATTTGTCTTGGGCTATAAGTCCGTTTAATATTTTTGTTTCACCTTATTCCCTTGGCCACTGGAGAGATCTCCTCACTGTCAAGTGGTTAATGTTCAACCTCTTAAAGGGATAGTAATACTTCATTTTAACTTTATTTTATTTTGTAGGCATTAAAAAAACATGAAGAATGATATAAGTCTTATCTCTGAAACCTTTATGGTTTAATAGATATTCACAAACAAAGTATCCCCCCTCTGTTCAACCAGTTAAGAAGGGAGATGCCCAGGTAGACTGCAGAGAGGGACAATCTTCAATTAAGATAATGGAAAAAGCTGAAAAACTTGTCAAGGGGGGAAGGGCTTTAATTGTTTTCATACAAAGAAAATTGTCCCCTTCTGTTACCTGTCCTGTCATACAACCAGACTCACATCTGAGAAGAGATGGCTTAAACTAGGTAAAAGGGGCGGGGAGGGGAACTTTGCTTGTGAATATCTCATAAACCATAAAGGATTGAGAGATAAGACTTATATCATTCTTCATGTTTTTTTAATGCCTACAAAATAAAATAAAGTTAAAACGAAGTATTACTATCCCTTTAAAGATTTTAAATAGTTCTTTCTCTGCTCCAAATATGCTGCCATTGGGGTTGAATATGCATGCCTGCCATTGTATTACAAGCAACATACCAAGTTCATAAATTCCAGTTTCCCTTCTTTCCCATTTTGTGGGACACACACCATAGGGATAAATGATCCTCCATCAGGAGGCAGGACACTTGCCTATCTGGTCTTCCTTCTGTCACACCAGAGTGGATTTGAATTTGTTTTAAGAGTTTAATTGTTTATTTGGTGGTTCATTCCATAAGAATCTTTATTCGGTTCTTTCCCTACACAGCAAATGTGGGTGTTTGATGAAGAAGAAGGGTTGAATTGCAGAGATGTTACCTTTGTCCCTGGCTTGTATAAAATCTTTGATGAAATATTGGGTGAGTACTACTTTAAATGTGAATATTTTTGTTCACAAGTCAAGTAACTTCTCAGAACAGGTTTTTTTTTTTGTGTAATCAAATAAGGGTGATTTGAAGCTAAGAAACTGACCGTAATGAGCATTTTTAGCATTATTGATATGCTAAATGTGTATATTAATTTTATTTAGCTTATGTATTGAAAACAGCCGTTTAACTCATTGGGTGCAAGCCATCTTCAGCATACTGGAAAAACCACTAGTATTCAAGGGAATTTTTTTTTCCTCCTCCCTACCGCTTGAGGTAACTGGCGATTTCATGGCCTACCCAAATTTCATAATTTGCTATCCAATTGTTTTACAAGGCATTCTTTTAAGCAGTGTTCTACAAACCTTTGCAAATTTTCCTAGCAACTTAAATTAAAGGGACACTAATGTCACATAAAAATGTTGTTTTTGTAGATTTAAAAAAAAAAAAAAAAAATAAATATATATATATATATATATATATATATATATATATATATATATAATATTCACAAATCCCAGCTCTCAAACTTTTACGGTTTGAGAGATATTTGGTGCCAAAATTTCCCCCCACCCCTTCTGACATCAGCACTCCGCCGACAACAGGAGATCCTGGGACCAGCTGGCGGCTCTTCAGCAGAGCCGAAATAGCGATGTTGCAATACAATGACTTAATTGGAACAGTCTACAAAGTGTACTCGATTTGCAGGCACATTTTGTACACCATTCCAATGAAGTAATTCTTTTCCAGTATTGCTATTTCAGATTTGCTGAAGAGCCGCCTCATGTCAGCCGACACGGATCGGATCTCGTTCTGTCAGCTTTACGGCTGACATCAGGAGAGGGGTTACTTTATATGCGAATATCTCTCAAACCAAATATGGTTTGAGAGAGGGTTTGTGCCACATCATTTTTATTTTTAATCTACAAAACATTTTTATGGGACATTACTGTTCCTTTAATGTTTCCATATTATGAAATCAACTGCTGTGGAACGCACTGCTCTGTAATGCATTGCATAACCTTCGGATTCTCAAGGAGTTAAAGCAATAATATTTCACCGAAGTGTAGCCTAACAAATTTTGCCAGTGTACCAGACTAAAACTGCCATGTTCTGGTAGCAGTTCTATTTGAGCTTTAGACCTATGTCCTTCCTCCCATAGTTCCAGCTGCTAATCGGTGCTGGAAGTGGAAGCTTCTTCTGTCTGATTTACACTGTGGAATCGGCCAAGCACCTGACTAAGTATTAATGTGTGCGCTACTAGAACATAACTTTGACAATAACAGTGTGGCGATATGTTAGTTATGTTACACTTTGGGAGTGTACTATTCCTTTAACACCATAAGGACCCATGACGTGCCAGGAATTTCATGGGTCCTGGCACCTCATGGATTTCAGGGCTTCACTCTGCTAGGGGAGCCCTGGATTGGTTAGTAAAACAAATAAAATAAATTGCTCCTATGTCCTTAAGTGCTGGCCGTGTACTCAGCCGGTCCTTAAGGGGTTAATAGCTGTAGGAAAACTACACTGCTTCACAGTGGCAACTCATTTAACTTTATAACACTGAGATGCTTTTGCAGTTCAATGATAAATCACTGTGGCTGGAATTCCAGTGTCGCGCACTTTTGTTCTGAAATGCAAAATGACCATTCACAAAAGGTCATAATTAACACTTTTGTGGCTCTAGTGAGGTCAAATGTTTCATAGTTTTGAGAACTAGATATGATGTAGTGGTTGTAGAGCCTCTAGAAGGAGAGATCTTACCCTGTAAGAACCAGAGCAGTGAGCAGCACCTTTTCTTTGCAATGCCTTGCCCACTTAGAGTGGTACCCAACATTTTCTGTATAATACGCTGAGAATCCCTTTGGCAGTCAGAGGGTTAAAGGGTTAATCACTGCTTAAGTCAAACTTGTGATTGATATTAGGGGTGACTTTTAGAAGCAGAGCAATGACCAAGCAGCACATGCAAAGTGATGTTTTTTTTTTCTCCCCACTTTCCTTGTTATTGGCTGCTTTTTTTTTTTTTTTTTTTTTTTTTTTTTTTTTTTTTTTCTTCCCTTCCTTCTGTGTGTGCAACTTTACACTGATGTTTAATTTCCCTGCTTTGCAGTAAATGCAGCTGATAACAAACAGAGGGACGCAACAATGTCCTGCATAAAGATCAATATAGATCCGTAAGTATCTTGCATTTTTACATCATGGATCACCTGCTTTGATTTAAATTTCAAACACAATAGAGCAACCATATGAATGCAAAAGTAGATATCGTAAGGAAAACAAACTGTCTACTTTGGAGACATAACATTCAAGGTGTTATAAGCCCCATTTAAATAAATTGAAATTTTTTTTTTTGTCCTTTGTGTTTCAGATTTTGCCCTTTATAAATAGTGACTCGTCAGGCTCTTTCTAAAGTAGAACTTTTCTTTTTTTCTTTTAGTGAGAATAACACTGTTAGTGTGTGGAATAACGGGAAGGGAATTCCCGTTGTTGAACACAAAGTGGAGAAAGTCTATGTTCCTGCGCTCATCTTTGGACAGTTGTTGACCTCCAGTAATTACGATGATGACCAAAAAAAAGTTACAGGTGATTTAAGTATATATGTTTTTGGTTTTTTTTTTTGTATACAACAGTAATGTATCTGTTTGGTTTGCTCTTTATAGTTTCTTTCCCACTTGGGCCTACAGCACACAAGACCCATTGGTAGGCCATCTGGCAATAGTGGTCATTACAGGGCTAGTTAACTGTCAGACCTCTGGCTACTGGGACTGCAACTCACCATTAGATTGGAGTTGGTCTCCAACAGTTGGAGGTCTGACGATAAACTACTTCTTCATTTGTGTATAGCAGCTTCTTTCTCTTACGACCATCCACAATTAATTGAATATTATCTGCTTCACGTTAATGTGATCCTGAACAAAAGCTAAATTTTGTTTCCTTTAGGTGGTCGCAACGGGTATGGTGCCAAATTGTGTAACATATTTAGTAACAAGTTTACTGTGGAAACTGCATGTCGAGAATATAGAAAAATATTTAAGCAGGTAAGTCTTGATGCAACATTGCTGTCCTTTTCACTATTTGTTAAATGTGGGTCCCACCTCATATTGTGGTTTAAAAACGTTTGTGGGAGAGTAGAAGGGTATGGAGTGAGAAATAAGAACATGTGACGTGGAAAAGTTGGGGTGTGTATTAGACTATGTAACTGAAAAGTAGACTGGAGGAGCAATGTGAGACTGGGACAGAGGAAGAGTAAAATGCTAGTATTCTGCTTCTTTCTGGATCAACAGTATGAGATTGAGGGAGGGATCTTTTACGAGAATGACCTCCGGATCTGCTCTCCTACTGACCCGATGGACAACCCCATTATAACCCTTTAAGTGCCAGAGTGGTACGCAATGCAGCCTTGGAAAGACTCTAAAATGGGTGGGGGGAGGGGGAAAAAGTGTAATTTTTTTTCCCTTTAGTTTTAAGAGCGAAGGGGGTGGTTAGTGGAACCATTTTCATACTTGCCAGCCTTTCCTTTGTCATTGCAGTAAACAATGTATTTTGTTTGTTTACAGACTTGGACCAACAACATGTCAAATACAGCAGATGCAAAGATTAAGTCTTTTGATGGAGAAGATTACACTTGCATCACTTTCCAACCAGATCTGAGCAAGTTTAAGATGACTGTTTTAGATAAAGACATAGTGGCCCTGATGTCTCGGAGAGCATATGATGTTGCTGGTTCTTCCAAGGGTGTGAAAGTCTTCCTGAATGGGAAGAGACTTCCTGTAAGTATTAGGGGAATGCACTGCAATAAATAATGCAAAATGTGACTTTCTGTAAATATGTAAATCCTTTGCAGTTTCAGTTGGCTGATATTCAACTTTGGGCCATGTGAAGCTTTTAAAATTGTGTGTCGAACCTTGAATGAAGACTTGATTTTGTTTCAAAGTTAACTTTCCTGATTTTGAATTGACAAATCTGCATCTCCTGGCCTGTACAGTGAAATTTGCAATTGGCATTCACTGCCTCTGGGTGCTAGCAAAACAAATTCTCAATGCAGCTGCGATGACCTCCCACTAAGAACTGCTGAAGGTCATGTAAGTCATCTGGGTAATAGCAGCTGCAGATCTGAACTCAGATATATTTTTAATATGTTTAGTTTGAGACTCTTTGGTCCAAAAGATTTATGCTTGTTTTTAAATTTGATTCTGTCTAAGATTTGAGATTTGCAGGGCCCTAATTCAACCAATATACTATTATGAACAGCTGTCAGCGGTTCTCGGGCTTCTTGCTGTGAAGCCCTTGGATGTTAGAGGGATCTTCAATATGTTACGTTGCAGACATCTAGCATTAAAGTTAATTATCTCTCTCGTATAAAGAGAGATATATAGAGAGAGAGAGAGATATAGAGAGAGAGAGATATATAGAGAGAGAGAGATATATAGAGAGAGAGAGATATATAGAGAGAGAGAGATATATAGAGAGAGAGAGAGATATATATATATATATATATATATATATATATATATATAGAGAGAGAGAGATAATATCTTATATAATCGCTAAAACGTGTGTAACGCCTCATCATGCGCAGTAGAGACTCCCTGCGCCGCGGCTGATACAGAACTGGACGCTCCAGCGTCCAGCTCTGTGTCAGCCACGGCGCGGGCAGTCTCCACTGCGCATGACTGCCCCGTGACCGGGTGGCAGTGGCACTGTGGTGTATAATATAAAAATTAATCTTCATAGTATTTGAGCCATAGTGTTATTTCATTACTGTGAGTGTTGTAGTTCAAGATTAATTGAATGATAACGTTTCCCCCTCCTGTCCCTTTTACCTAGTGTAAATCACCTCCCCTCAGATGTGGAATCCAGTCCATAGACCACACAGCTCACATCAAGGGTCAATATTCTTACTGTGAGAACAATGAAAACCCTGCCCCCTTGACATGTTTTTCAGCTTGTTCCCTTATCTTAATTGAAGATTGTCCCTCTCTGCAATCTACCTGGACACTCCCTGCTGCTCCAAGCTGAGCAGTGTTACATCAGTAAAAGGGACAGGAGGAGGATACTTTCATTCAATTACTATTGAACTGCAACTCTGACGGAATTGCTATTACTATCCCTTTAAGGCCTCATTAAGATCTAAGATATGTTAATTGTATCTGATTTTCTTAGCCCCCCCATTGTGCTAGGTTGTGCTAAAAGGTAAAAATGAGTCTTCAGACATCTGTGTCCAT